>JAKSZT010054487.1:24449678-24768739 GCA_026826555.1 Tolypeutes matacus
GCATTATGGGCATCCCAGAAGGAGAAGAGAAGGGAAAGGGAACAGAAGGAGTGTTGAAGGAAGTTATGGCTGAAAACTTCCCAACTCTATTGAGAGAGATGGATGTGCAGATCCAGGAAGCACAGCGCACCCCAAATAGTATAAATCCCAACAGGCCAACTCCAAGACATATACTTGTCAAACTGTCCAATGCTCAAGACAAAGAGAAAATACTCAAGGCAGCAAGAGAAAAGAGAACCATCACATACAAGGGAAGCACAATAAGATTAAGTGCTGATTTCTCAGCTGAAACCATGGAGGCAAGAAGACAGTGGTATGACATAGTCAAAACACTAAAAGAAAAAAACTTCCAGCCACAAATTCTCTATCCAGCAAAATTGGCTTTCAAAAATGATGGAGAGTTCAAAATATTCACAGATAAACAGCAATTAAGAGACTATGTCAAGAAGAAACCACCACTTCAAGAAATACTAAAGGAATCTCTACAAATTGAAAGGAAAAAACAAAGGAGAGAGAGTTGGAGGAGAGTTTAAAAACAACTGAAAACTCAAAAAGAGAAACAAAACAACATATGACATACATTAACCCAAAGAAAAAATGACTGAAGTAAGAAATTCGTTACGAGTAATAACACTGAATGTTAATGGATTAAATTCACCAATCAAAAGACACAGATTGGCAGAATGGATAAGAAAATATGATCCATCTATATGCTGTCTACAAGAAACCCACCTTCGGCCCAGGGATTCAAGGAGGTTGAAAGTGAATGGCTGGAAAACCATTTTACAAGCTAACAATAGCCAAAAAAGGGCAGAAGTAGCTATTCTAATATCAGACAAAATAGACTTTAAATGCAAAACTATTGTAAGAGACAAAGATGGACACTACATATTAGTAAAAGGAGTAATCTCTCAAGAAGAGAGAACAATCATCAACATTTACGCACCTAATCGAGGTGCCTCAAAATACGTGCGGCAAACTCTGGAAAAACTAAGAGGAGAAATAAATTCCTCTACAATTATAGCAGGGGACTTCAACACACCACTATCATCATTAGACAGAACATCTAGGCAGAGAATCAATAAAGAAACGAAGGCACTCAACAATACATTAGAAGATTTGGACTTAATAGACATATACAGAACACTACACCCAAATACAGCGGGATTTACATTCTTCTCCAGTGCACATGGAACATACTCCAAAATAGACCACATGCTAGGCCACAAAACAACACTCAATGAATTCAGAAAGATTGAGATTATACAAAGTAATTTCTCTGACCACAATGGAATGAAGTTGGAAATCAATAAGGGCCAGAGAAACAGGTTAGGCACAAGGATATGGAAGTTAAACAACACACTCTTAGACAAACAGTGGGTCAAAGAGGAAATTTCAAAAGAAATCAGTAACTACCTTGAAACTAATGAAAACAACAACACAACATATCAAAACCTGTGGGATGCAGCGAAAGCAGTCCTGAGAGGGAAGTTCATAGCCATAAATTCATATATTAAAAAAGAAGAAAGAGCTAAAATTGAAGACCTAACTGCACACTTGGAGGAATTGGAAAAACAACAACAAACTAAACCTAAAGGAAGTAGAAAACAGGAAATAACCAAGATTAGAGCAGAACTAAATGAAATAGAGAATAAGAAAGCACTGGAAACAATAAACAAAACCAAAAGCTGGTTCTTCGAGAATATCAACAAAATTGACAAACCCTTAGCCAGACTAACAAAGAAAAAGAGAGAACAGATGCAAATACATAAAATAAGGAATGAGGAAGGTGATATCACTACTGACCCCACAGAAATAAAGAGTATCATAAGAGGATACTTTGAAAAATTATATGCCAACAAGAATGACAATTTAGAGGAAATGGACAAGTTTCTAGAAACACACAAACAGCGGACATTGATGAAAGAAGAAATAGACGAACTCAACAGCCCAATTACAAGTAAAGAGATAGACTCAGTCATTAAAAACCTCCCAACTAAGAAGAGTCCAGGACCAGATGGCTTCACAGCTGAATTCTACCAAACATTCCGGAAAGAGCTAACACCAATTCTACTTAAGCTCTTCCAGAAAATAGAAGTAGAAGGAATATTACCTAACTCATTCTATGATGCCAACATTACCTTAATACCAAAACCAAATAAAGATACCACAAAAAAGGAAAATTACAGACCAATTTCTCTAATGAACCTAGATGCTAAAATCCTTAACAAAATACTTGCTAATCGCATTCAACAACATATCAAAAGGATTATACACCATGACCAAGTGGGTTTCATCCCAGGTATGCAAGGATGGTTCAATATAAGAAAATCAATCAATGTAATACACCACATAAACAAACTGAAAGAAAAAAATCACATGATCATCTCTATAGATGCCGAAAAAGCATTCGACAAAATACAGCACTCTTTCCTCATAAAAACACTACAAAAGATAGGAATAGATGGAAACTTTCTGAAAATGATAAAGGGTATATATGAAAAACCCAAAGCTAACATCATTTTCAACCGTGAAATCCTAAAAGCCTTCCCTCTGAGATCGGGAACAAGACAAGGATGCCGACTATCACCACTCCTATTTAACATTGTCTTAGAAGTACTTGCACGAGCACTGAGACAAGAAAAGGCATCCAGATTGGAAAAGAAGAAGTAAAAATTTCAATATTTGCAGATGACATGATCCTATACATAGAAAGCCCTGAGAAATCGACAACAAGGCTTCTAGAACTTATAAAGGAGTTCAGTAATGTTGCAGGCTATAAGATCAATGCTCAAAAATCAGTAGCATTTCTATACACCAATAACCAGCAAACTGAGGAGGAAATCAGGAAAAAAATACCATTTACAATAGTAAACAAAAGAATCAAATACCTAGGAATAAATTTAACTAAAGATGTAAAGGACTTATATACAGAAAACTACACAACATTGTTAAAGGAAATCAAAGAAGACTTAAATAAATGGAAAAATATTCCCTGTTCATGGATGGGAAGATTAAACATCATCAAGATGTCTATCCTACCCAAACTAATCTACAGATTTAATGCAATCCCAATAAAAGTCAACACTATATTTTTTAAGGAACTGGAAAAACTAACCACAAAATATATTTGGAGAGGTAAGAGGCCCCGAATTGCCAAAGATATATTGAAAAAGAAAAATGAAGTTGGAGGTATCACATTACCTGACTTTAAAACATACTACAAAGCTACAGTGATCAAAACTGCATGGTATTGGCACAAGGATAGACCTACTGACCAATGGAACCGGATTGAGAGTTCTGATATAGATCCTCGCATATACAGTCATCTGATATTTGACAAGGCCACGAAACCCACTCAGCTGGGAGAGAGTGGCCTCTTTAACAAGTGGTGCTTGGAGAACTGGATATCCATACCCAAAAGAATGAGAGAAGAATACCATCTCACACCTTATACATAAATCAACTCAAGATGGATCAAAGATCTAAATATAAGAGCCAAAACCATAAAAACCTTGGAAGATAATGTAAGGAAGCATCTACAGGACCTTGTAATAGGAAATGGTTTCATGAACTTCACAGCCAAAGCACGAGCAGCAGGAGAAAAAATTGATAAATGGGATCTCCTCAAAATTAAAAACTTCTGCACCTCTAAGGATGTTATTAAGAAAATAAAAAGGCAACCTACCCAATGGGAAAAAAATATTCGGCAACCATATATCTGATAGGAGCCTAATATCCTGCATATATAAAGAAATCCTTCACCTCGAAAATAAAAGGACAAACAACCCATATAAAAAATGGGCAAGTGACTTGAAAAGACACTTCTCCAAGGAAGAAATACAAATGGCTAAAAAGCACATGAAAAAATGCTCAACGTCACTTGCTTTCAGGGAAATGCAAATCAAAACTACAATGAGATACTATCTTACACCCATCAGAATGGCAGCTATTAAAAAAACAGGAGACACTAAATGTTGGAGAGGATGTGGAGGAATAGGAACCCTCATCCACTACTGGTGGGACTGCGGTTTGGTCCAGCCACTGTGGAGGACAGTTTGGCGGTTCCTCAGAAAACTTGCAATAGATCTTCCGTATGATCCAGCAATTCCACTGCTGGGTATATAACCAGAAGAACTGAAAACAAAAATACAAACAGATATATGCACACCAATGTTCATAGCGGCATTGTTCACCATTGCCAAAAGTTGGAATCAGCCCCGGTGCCCATCAACAGACGAATGGATAAGCAAAATGTGGCACATACATACAATGGAATATTACTCAGCGGTAAGAAGGAACAAAGTGCTAGCACATGGAATAACGTGGATGAATCTTGAAGACCTTATGTTGAGTGAAGCAAGCCAGGCACTGAAGGATGAACAGTATATGACCTCACTGATCTGAACTGAGGAAAGTGAGCAGTCTCTGAGAACCATTGTCTGAAAGATAGGTTAACAAAGGAGAGTAAGAGAAGAGCAGGCTTTGAGCCATCACCCATATGGACATAATCTATGGTAAAGGGATAGAGTGTGGTTGCATGTTGGGGGATGGGGCAGATGAGTGGTGGTGTTCCTGGGTTTGGTGGTGCAGCACTGGGGGGTGGGTGGATTAGGAAGGGCAGGTTCAAATCCCCAGGGCATGTAACTGTGAATCTTGACATTCCATGGGTTGGGAGAGGGGGGTATCACGGGCCCTGGGGGGCTGGGAAGAAGGGAACAGTCAGGATCTAATGGGGTGTTTGGTGGTCATGGAGAAGGTTTTCATTACCTTACAGTAATGGACACAGGACATGGTAAATATCATCAAAATTATTAAACTGTATCATATAAATTGTAAACTATACTGTAAATCACTGACAATTTTTATTTGCTATATTTTGCTATCTGCATAACAGTTATAACAATGCTAACAACCAAAAAAAAGGGGGGGGGGAGTTAATAAGGGGTGGGGAAGGGGGGGTGGTTTGGTATCTGGGAGTCTCCAGCACTCCGTGTGTGACTTTGCTGTGACCTAAAACTGCTTTGAAAATTAAATGAAAAATTTGGAGACAATGGGGATTGAGAGGAGGAAGGTGTCATGGCACACCAGACATCCGATAACACAGTGATAAAGGGAAGGAAAAAAAGGGAAAAAAGAAAAGAGGAAGGAAAAAAAAATGAATATACATACATATATATATATATATATATATTTAAAGCATTTCCTTTGCTTTTTTGCCCATTTTTTGAATGCCCCAATCCACTAATTATATTTTATTTTGTTTTGTTCTTTGTTTGATTATTTGTTTTTTTTCCTTCTCTCTTTTTTTTTTTCCCCTGAGTTTCCTTATGTTTGTCTCTTGCATGTAAGCTTATCACACTTGTTTCTTTTTCCTAGTAAGTGTATTTGATTATTTTATGGACTAAATGTTCATGGAGGATTTGGATCACAGAAGGGTTACAATGGGTACTGCGGGGGATTATTGGGGGGGGGTTCGTGGGGATTGGTTCATCCGAATATACATGAAAGATATACAAAATCATTCAAAGGATCGGGGGATGGGGCATGGTCACGATGGGTGGATAATCACACAATAAATGAGGGAATCTGAATTCCTAGCCTGAAGAGCTCTGCCACAGTCTCCAAGGGAGCAGCAATAGTCCTCTGAGTGTAGGGACAGTGCCTGTCAAAATAGGATGACCCACTGATGTGTTTTTTTTATTGGTGACTACCCTTGTGAGTCTTTGCTCTTGTAACTGAGACTTAGCCTGCAGTAGTGGGGTGCCTAAGGGTTGCCACCTGAGAGCCTCCTTGTTGCTCAAATGTGGCCTCTCTCTAAGCCAAACTCAGCATATGATTGCATTACCTTCCCCCCAACGTGGGACATGACTCCCGGGGATGAGCCTCCCTGGCAACGAGGGATTAATACCAAGTGCCAACTGGCAGCTTTGTGCAGTGGCAGTATCGTAGCCAATGTGGTTTATCCGAGGCACGATTATTGCTAATTGAAAACTTTTCCCAAGTGCCAACTGGCAACACAACTGGAAAAAGACCTTGAATAAAAGGGGGAAATGGTAAAGACAAATGAGTTCAAGTGGCTAAGAGACTTCAAAGAGAGTCGGGAGGTCATCCCAGAGGTAACTCTTACGCACACCTCAGTAGGAGCTCATAGAACATCTAAGTGCCTATCACCCCACTCAGTGGGGTTCCTGAGAGCTCCGGAGACACCCTGGTCCTATATAAGGGGGTATAGCCCCAGAGACTGAAGCCTTATCAGTGGGTTCTATTTTGGAATCTGTGCTCCTGAGAGTGACAGAATTAGACTCAAATAAGTCCTCCCTGCACATGGTTCACCAGTCCCTTCTATTCAAACCTATATGTGATGCTGGAGTTTTTAGGTATACTTCCAGAGACTGGAGCTTCCCATCTACCTATGTGCCAGGTGTGCATGAACTCTAGGTGGAGCTGCAACTCCTACCCTACAGCTCAATGGACTCATCCAAGTCACCTGGTGAGGAGACAACGATGGGCAATGGCCATACCAGGGAATGGAGAGGGCCTGCATCTGCAGGCAGGATCATCCCACCCACCATATCCATGGGATATAAGCCCTCTCTCACTTGGAGTTGGAGTGGACATCACCATCCCAGTCCCCTCAGGATTGGGGGTAGAACTATGGACTAGAGTGGACTTGATGGTATTCTCTTGTTCACATATGGCGATTCTAGCAATGCAAGAAATTATAACAATGCGGTGGAGCCAGTGGCCACTTGACACTTTTGGGGTAGGGTGGGGATGAGCAGTTGAAATACAGGGGATTCTTTGGGAGTTGGAGGTTGTCCTGAGTACTGTTGTGGCAACGGATGTGGGCCATTTTAAATCAGCACACACCACTCAGAACTGAGTGGGAGAGAGTGTGGTCTACAGTGTGAACTGTGGTCTATGGTTTGTGGCAAGGCTCCAGGATGTGTAAGTTCATTGAGGGTGGTGGGCCACACTGTGGGAGATGTTTGTGTGGGATGTGGTGGGAGGTGTGGGAGGTGGGCAACAAGGGAATCCCAGTGGGTTCCGTGTAATGTTTTGGGTATTCTAAGCACCTCTTAAAATATATGTATATATATATATATAAATAACATTTTTGTAAGCAAATACACATATATGCATATTAAAAAAAAAAAAAAAAGAAATCCAGCACCTAGAAATAAAAAGACAAACAACACACTTGGCAAGTGATTTGAATAGACACTTCTCCAAAGAAGAAATACAAAGACTAAAAAGTACATGAAAAGTTGCTCAACATCACTAGCTACTAGGGAAATACAAATCAAAACTACAATGAGATATCATCTTACACCCATTACTGGTGGCTATTAAAAAAACAGAGGAAAAGTATTGGAGAGGATGTGGAGGAATGGGAACCCTTATCCACTGCTGGTAATGTAGAATGGTGCAACTGTTGTGGAGGAGAGTATAGTGGTTCCTCAGAAAACTAATTACAGAACTGCCACATGATCTAGCAATTCTTCTGCTGGGTATATACCCAGAAGAACTAAAAACAAGGACACAAACAGATGTTCATAGATCACCAAAGTGAACACAAATGTTCATAGTGTCATTATTCAGTATTGCCAAAAGTTGGATCAACCCAAATGCCCTTCAACAGATGAATGGATAAACAAATTGTGGTGTACACAATGGAATATTACTCAGCTGTAAGAAGGAATATAGTATTAACAAATTGGATAGCATGCATGAATCTTGAAGACCTTATGTTGAGTGAAGCAAGCCAGGCACTGAAGGACAAATATTACATGACTGCACTGATACGAATTAAGCAAACTGAGCAGACTCACAGAGCTAGAGTCTGGAAGATAAGTTTACAGGAAATAGAAAGGGAGAAGGCTGTGAGCCAATACCCATATGGGCAAAATCTATAAGTTAGTATTGTGTAGTTATGCAGTGGAGGGACATGATGGTGGTGCAGTGATACTATTGAGTTAGGCAGTACAGGTATGTCAGGGGGTAGGATGTGGGGGGGCGGGAATTGGACTGTCCATGGAACTGGGAGGAGGGTTGGGGGAGGGAGCAGGTGAATACTGGGGATTGGTGGGTATGTGGTTGAAACTATAATGTTGGGAATGCTCTTTTGGCAATAGGGAAAGGTAGGGTTACTGGTTTAGGACATTGAATGTGGGGGTGGGGGGCATTTGGGAGAGGGTGCACCTGGGCCAGTCTTCTAGGGAGTGTGTGAGTGTTCATCTTGACATAGTGTGTTATATCAGTGGGTGGAGACCCACATAATGAGTGGGGAGGTGTTGGACTTCCATCCTGGGGAGGCCCACTATGTTCTCAAATAGGGGAAGGGAGTCTCTCGAGAGCATGGGTGGTGCCCAATAGGGGAGG
Organism: Tolypeutes matacus; assembly: GCA_026826555.1. NCBI lineage: Eukaryota > Metazoa > Chordata > Mammalia > Cingulata > Chlamyphoridae > Tolypeutes > Tolypeutes matacus. The sequence continues at coordinate 24,458,064 of JAKSZT010054487.1, forward strand.
ACAGACCAGTGTGAAAAGCCTTCAGTGTTGTTGCAAGTAACTATGAGTCTGGTCTTGCAAAGAGTGCAGCCTGGTGGTTGCTGTGGGTCAAGGGTAGAGGGAGGGAGGAATAGAGTAAATGGAACAGGTGGAATTTTTAGGGCAATGAAAGTGTTTGAGATGATCTTGCAATGATGGATATAGGCCATGTTAAGGTTCATCAAAATTTTGTAAAAGTGTATGGTTCAAAATATAAGCCATAATGTAAACCATTGACTGTGGTTGGCAGATATGTTTCAATATTTGTACATCAGTTGTAACAAATGTACCATCCACATATAAATGTTATTAATAGGAGGGAAAAGAAGGAGGATGTTGGATATATGGGAGCCCCCTATATTCTATACATGAATTTGCTGTGACTAAAATGTCTTTGAAGAAAAAATGAAAAAAGTAAGACATTGGGGGAATAAATGGAAAAAAATGTCACTGTACATACAGGACAACAGATCTTACAGTGATGAAAGGCAAAATGTCAAAAAAATTTTTTTCATTACTTTTTATTATCCCAAATTTATTTTATTATTTTATTTTCTAATTTTTTGTTACTCTATTTTTGATTTTTAAAATTATCATTATTATTTCATTTTTTAATTAATTGTATTTGGCTATTTTATTGGCTTCATTTTTTAAGAAATTTTGGATCACAGAAGTGTTACAACTATGACAGGGGAGGACCATTTGTGTGGGGTGTCAGTGATGGAGGATACATGGGAGGAGGTTCATCTGGGCATACATATAAGGTATAAAAATGTGTTCAAATGTTCATGGGGCATTGTCACATGTGGGTGAAGATACACACAATAACCGAAAGAATATTGAATTCCCATCCTGTGGAGCTCTGTCAGATTCTCTGATGGAACAGCAAGAATCCCCCATGTACAGAGGCAATGGCTAGTGAAAGAATATGGTCCATTGATGGGCACCTTGATATTGATGACTGTGCTTATGAATCTTTACTCTTGAAATTGAAACTTAACATAGTATTATAGGGTGCCTAAGCATTACCTCCTGAGATCCTCCTTGTTGCTCAAATGTGACCTCTCTCTAAGCCTAACTCAGCATATAAATGCAATAACTTCCACCCAGTGTGGGACATGACTTCCAGGGACGAGCCTCCCTGGCACCAAGGAATTACTACCAAGCACCAATTATCAATGCAACTGGAAAAAGACCTTGAGAAAAGGGGGAAAAGGTAAAGACAAATGAGTTTATATAGCTAAGAGACTTCAAAATGAGTTGGGAGGTCATTTCAGAGGTTATGCTTATGCACATCTCGGCAGGATCTCATCGACTGCCAAATTAGACACTACCCCAAATAGCAGGGCTCCTGAGGACTCTGGAGACACCCAGGCACTCTGGTCAAGGCAGATAGCTCATGAGTTCGGTGACTTGCCAGTGGACCCTACTTTGGGATTTGTGCCCCCCAGTGTGACATAATTGGACTCAGTTGTGGTTTCCCACACATGGCTCTTCAGTCCCTTCTATTTGAACCTATAGTTGATGCTGGAGTAGGTGTATGTCCAAGCGATTTGAATCTTTGGGCTGTCCATGTGCCAGCTGGGTCCTAAGCTTCAATGGAGTTGCAATTACCTACTCTCCAGTTCATTGGACTCACCCGGGACAACTAAAAAGGAGGTAATGATGGACAACCACCAAACCAAGTGTATTAGTCAGCCAAAGGGATGCTAATGTAAAATACCAAAAATGGGTTGGTCTTTATAAAGGGTATTTATTTGAGGTAGAAGTCCACAGATACCAGGCCATAAAGCATGAGTTTCTTCTCACCAAAGTTCATTGCCACGTGTTGGAGCAAGACAGCTGCCGGCGTTTGCCCAGGGTTCAGGCTTCTGGGGTTCCTCTCTTCCCGGGACTGCATTTCTCTCCGGGCTTAGTTCCTGTTTCCTCCACAAGGTCAGCTGTAGACAATCAGGCAAATGGCTTGCTTCTCTTCTCCTGGGGCCTTCTTCCCAACATCAAAACTGCTTCTCAAAAGACTGCTTTAACTGTCCTTTGTCTTGCCTTTTATATTTGATTCCCCACCCACCGAGGGGTGGGGCTCAATGCCCTAATCCTAACCTAATCATGCACAGATTAACAGATCAGTTTACAAGCATGATCCAATTATATGTTTGGAATTCATAATTACATCAAATTCCCCAATGGCCACACCAAGGAACCGAGAAAGTCTACAACTGCAAACAAGAGAGTCCCATCCATCAGCTGTATGGGACTGAAGACCACTCTCAATTAGAGGTGGAGTTGGCATCACCATCCCAGAATCTCAGGATTGGGGGACTATGGACTACAGTGGACTAACTGGTATTCCACTATAGACTTATTGTGATTCTAGCAATGGAAGATCGTATATCATTGATGTGGAAGCAGTGGTCACTGGAGGTTCTGGGGTTAGGGAGAGGGGAAACAGGTATAATAGGGGGGCATGTTCAGGACTTGGAAATTGTCTTGAATGACATTGCAATGACAGATAGAGGCCATTATATATCTTGCCATAATCTACAGAATTGTGTGGGAGAATTGAGTGTAAACTACAATGTAAACTATAATCCATGCTTAGTGGCAATACTCCAAAATGTGTTCATCAATTGTAATGAATGTACCACACTAATGAAGGAATGTTGTTAATGTGAGTAAATGTAGGTAGTGTGGGGAGCAGGGCATATGGGAATCCCCTGTATTTTTTATGTAACATTTATATAATCTAAATATCTTTCTTTAAAAATTAAAAAAAAAAGAAATGGGAAATTAAAATACTGTTTTATTGCCTTGATAGCTTCTACTTTTCTCTCTTCTTTCCTCCCTTCTTTTCTGCCTTCTTTCTTCTTCCCTCCCTCATATCCCTTTATTTTCCTATTTTCTATCTCTTCATTTCCCATTCTTCTTTCCCCCTCTCTTCCTTCTTCTTTCATCACTTCTTTTCTTGCCTTTCATTTCCTCTTCCTTCATGTCTCCTTCCTTTCCTATCATTTCCCTTAGCTGCAGTCTATAATCTGTTTAAAGTCCTTCATCCTCTATCTGTAATATGTCTTTCTTATCCTTTTAAGCCAGAGGATATAGCAAACATTAATTAAATAAATTCTTCATAGTTAAACTTCTCTCTCTCTCTCTATATATATATATACACACACACACACACACACACACACACATATAGATATATAAAATGAGTGCTGAACAAAAGATACTCCCCATGTGCTCTGGGTCTGAATCTGTCAAGGTTCTTACACATCAGTGGTCCCTCTCACTCCTGTCTTCAAATATCTTTAACATCTTCTCTTCCTTGGCATGCAATGGAAATTGCTCTTACCTTGGACACTAACTACAGATAGTTTTAGATTTAGCTTAATATTAACTACTCTGTGTTACTTTGCACTGTTTAATTACTCTAGGTTGAAATTTCTTAAATTTCAGAATTTCAGAAACTTAAATAGATTTATCCATGATATGAAACCATGTAGCATTTACAGTCACTAACATTCAGTTGATGCTTATATCCTCATACATCCTCATATGTATTGTCAGTTTTCTTTTTGTGTTTAGGATCTCTTTAAGGGACAAAGACTAGGTTATAATATCTTTCTTTTCAGCACCTGGTATAGTATTGTACATCACATTGTGTGTAAATAAGTTTATATTGGATTAATTAATCTCCTTGCACTATTCAAGTTTTATAGATGATTAATTGGAAGATAAGTGAGATATATGTCAGTAAGAAAAAAAATCCCTAAAATTTACAGTCTAAGAATTTTTCTTTTCTTTAGCAACAGAAACCAAAATATTGTCGTTTTCACCAATTCTTTGAACTGGAATGAAATGGGATTCAAACTATCTCATTAATTTCAATTCAAGACACATTTACTGAGCATCTATTCTCTGGTTCCTGAGTCAGATGCTGAAGCCATTAGTCTCTGATTTGCCTGGTGGGTGGGACCACAGTTTTTGTAGTAAAACAAAGTTGGACTTGAAGCCTTGATCTACTACTTTCTCCTTTGTGTTGTTAGGCAAATTGCATTACATCTGCTTGCCTTGGTTTTCTAATTATAAAACATAGTTATCAATATGTATTTCATTGGATTTTTGTGAGGATTAAATATGACAGAGTACATGTATAATACTTTTGAAGAACTCCCTGATAGAGATCCCTTTGTTGGTAAGATGATCAGCTTTCTCCTGCATCCTGTCCACTATTTGGGATAAGCTATGAGGCTGGAGTTTGGGACTAGCTGCCCAAAGATAAATTTAAGGATTATGTGATGGTTAGGCTAATGTGTCAACTCAGCCAGGTAATTGTGTACAGGTGTTTGGTCAAGCAAGCACTGGTCTAATGTAATACAAGAACATTTGTGGACTTTGGTCACCAGTGAGTTTACTGCATGGATGGCTGATTACATCTCTATCAGTCAGGGAGATTGCCATCAGCAATGGGTGACACTTTTATCCAATCAGTTGAATGCCTTAGAAGGGGAAGTGATTTCAACATTCAGAGAGAATTTCCCAGCTCTTTGGACAGTCAATGTCTTCTGTAAATTCATCAAGGAACTTCATTGGACTTTCATCAGAGCCCCTGGTTTGCAGCCTGCCTGTGGAACCTGGACTTGTGCATGCCCATGGTCACGTGAGAGACTCATAAAATCTCATATTGTTAACAGATATCTCCTGTTGATTCTGCTTCCCTAGAGAACCCTGACTAATACAGATGATATGAGGGTAGAAGTATTTTGCCAGCTCATGGTTTGGATACAGGGAAGAAATTATCCAGCAAGTTAACTACTAAGTAAATCTGTTTGGTTTTGTTTTGTTTCTTGCAACATTTTTTACAGAGACGTAGCACATGAACTCTTATACCCACCTACTCTTACATCTCACATCTGCCCATAGTGCCAAGTGCCATGGATTGGACAAGGAATTCTTACCTACCCCTGAGAAAAGTACACAGAAAGTAACTGAACATCTATAGCAGGTCCCTTTTGGGGTCAGGAAAAAAGTGGGCCTGGAGGCCTTAGTTTGCTTTGTCAGAACTGGGCTAGTATGGGAAATCATGGCCAGACCTCACAGGGATCTGCTGCAAAAATGGAGGCAAGATGGAGATGGCAAAAGCAGGCGAACAGGCCCTAATTCAGCTGATGTTTCCAATCCTACTCTTAAACCTGCAGCCACAAATACCAGAAGAGTGTGCAGTGCCCGGGCATTGCAGGAGCATCATCGTGGATCCTGAAGGAGTCAATGAACAATGCCTATGTCTGAGAATCTCTCCTTCTCCTCTCCAACTAAGACACAAAACTCTAGTCTATACTGGGGCAAAGATGGGAAAACTGGAGAGATAGGGCTACACAAATAACATTATGTCATACCATCTCAGAGAAGGAGTAGAGTTTTGAAAGACTGAATATTTTAACTGAAAAGAGACTGTTTACACCAGCAGTTGCATAAATATTAACTTGCAAGTCTCAAAATTTTCTTTTGAGGAAGTTCAAAGTAGTTTTATAATATACAATAACTACATTTTCCAATACATAGGAGTATAAACATTTTTTCTGCAAAATCTTTGACCTGTATTTGCCTTAATTCCAACCAGAAAGAGATTTAGTTTTTGTTTGTTTATTTGTTCGTTTGTGTTTTGGAGGGGGAAGTTACTTAGAGTGATGGCAGCAAAAAAGAAAATCAAGAAGGATGGATTGGGAACTGTGTGCAATTGAGCTGGTCACCAGTGTGGGCAGGAGGGACATAAGCCTGCTGTGACTTTCTAAGGAGCTGTATTAAAGGCACCTCAGAAATCATCACCCCAGCGATGGATGAGGGAGCGTTTAACCATCCACTGACTCCTACCTACCTTTGGTCAAGTGTTGTTAAGTGTCTCAGACTTCCAGGTTTGCCCAGGCAAAGTGTCAATTGAGTTGTTGGAGGTATTCTCCTAGGCAGATGAGAATTGCAAGGCATAATTGAGGCAAGATGCTGCCAGATTCCACCCATGTGAAGCTGGTAACTTCAAAATGGCTGAAGTAAAATGTGGCCGGCAGGATGAAGGGTGAGCACAAGATGTGTCTAGAACCCAACCTAACTACATACATAAATTACCTGCTAGAGCTCATGGAGCAGAATAAGTGCTTAATATAGGGGAGCTACTTTCATTGCCAGACAAGATGTGTATGACTCATTCACACTCTGAGAGTTCATTACCTAAAATAATGCCAGGTATAACAGGAAATAGTATCTAGATATGTAAATGTAGATGAGTGATTAAATAAAAACAAATAAGGACTAAATTATTGCTATTGATGAGCTCATAAATTTGTAGAAAAAGACATTTAAAATAATTTTAAGTGTCATTGGCATGATGATAAAAACATTTTTGTTTATTGGTGCATACTTTACGCCACACCTTGTCCCTAAAATCGTCATTAGATGATGAAACTTTATATAGCATACGGAAGTAGTACTGAGGATGTGGGGAGAGATAGGTGAGGAATAGTTTCCAGATGAGGAAATATCTGACTTGGCTATTCCTTTACTATGGAGTTAATATATAAGAACACATTCCTTATAAAGAGGCAAGGTCTGCCGTGTGCAGCAGTGCAAATATACTTAAGTAGTGAGTAACTAGTATAATGTAGTTACGATTCAGGCTCTCAAGTCAGACTGCTTAGATCAGATCCCTTCTCTGTTGCTTAATAGCTATGTACCTTTTAGCAAGTTACCTAATCTCTGTGTGCTTTAGTTTCTTCCTAAGGAAAAAGTGTGTTGACAATAGCAGCTCTTTTGAGAATTAAATAGTTCAAAACACTTAAAGGAATAAATGGTATGCAAAAAGTACTATGTAAACATTGCCAATTGTTTCTTTTCTTAAATTTTATGGAATTAGTATTCCTGACTAATGTAGAAAGTGCATGTAAGTAAGGGAGAAGTGTTATACTTCTGACTATGAAACAAAAATGACAAAATGGAAGGAAAAGACAGGAAAGAACCCAAAATGCAAACATCAATAGGCATTGGAGGACATTTTCAAAAAATGCTCAAGTGGAAAAAAATAATATGAAGAAGAACATGAATTAGATTTGGATTATACCATAGGAATACAGCATGGGACCCTAACAGGAACTCTGTTCTCATATCCTACGGAATGTCCTTGTTCTCTCCCCTATGGAATGTCCTTGTTACCCCTTATATTATCCCTCATTTTCCCATCTCTATGGAGTGCTATCTTCATTCTCTGAACCTTCAGAGAGTCTCTCCTGTTCGTAAGTCTCAATAAAGCCTATGCTTGACTAAATGCCAGGTGTGGTTTTTGGTCTTGTGGCCTCACCAGCTCATGCCTTCAGGAGTTGGGTTGTAACAATTTTGTTTTTTTTTTTTTTCATTTTCTTAATGGTTACTATGATTTTTAAAGTTTTAAATTTTGATGAAGTCCAATCTGTCCATATGTTTCTTTTGAGGATCATGCTTTTGGTGTTACACATACTTAATCTTTACCAAACCAAAAGTCACAAAAAAATTTCTTTTATGAAGTTTAAGTTTAGTTCTTACATATATATCTCTGATGTATTGTGCATGGTATGAGGGAAGGGTTTTATATTTTCATTTCTGTTTCATATATGAAAATTCCATTATTCCAACACCATGTGTTGAAATAATTAACCTTTCACCAACAAACTTACTTAAGATGGGAAAAATTCAATCAACCAAAAGTGTGATCATTTATTTCAGTACTCTTTTCTGTATGCCAGTGTTTATATTGATAACACACTGTCTTGATTCTTGTAAATTACAGTGAGTTTTGAAATAAGGTAGTATACTTCCTCCAACTTTTTTTCTTTCCTTTTGAAACTGTTTTGGCTCTTCCATGTCCTTATATTTTCATATTAATTTTATGAACACCTTGTGAGTTTCTACAAAACATCAAAAAAAGTAGAGATTAAGTTGAATCTATAGATCAATTTGGGAAGAATTGTCATCTTACGAATATTACCTCTTCCAATCCATGAACATGGTATATCCCTGTACACTTATTTAAATGTTCTTCAATTGCTCTCAGCAAAGATTTGTAGTTTTCAGAGTATAAGCTTAGCAATTATTTTTATATATTTACTCCTAAGCATTTTTATTCTTTTGGATGATATTTGGGAATATAATCATTTTCTTAATTTTATTTTTGGATTGCTCATTGCTATTACATATCAAAAATGAATGATTTTTTAATACATCACTTGTATTCTAAGATCTTACCAAAGCTGCTTATTATTTGTAGTCTTGTTTTGTGCAGATTCCTTAGGATTTTCAACAGAAAATAATATGCATTATGTGAATAAAGGCAGTTTTATTTCTTAATTTACAATTTATAAGTCTTTAATTATTTTCTTTTGCTGCATTGTACTGTCTAGAATCTATGGCAAAATGTAGAACAGAAATGGTGAGTGTGAACGATTGCTTTATTTTTGGTGTCAGATTTAATGTTGGCTATAGTTTTGTCTCAGATATTCACTAGATGGAACAAGTTCCTTCTATTCCTCATTTTTCTGAGATATGTTATTTATAAATGGGTGTTGGGTTTTGTCTGATGCTTTTTCTGCATCTATTGAGATGATCATGGGTTTTATGTACTTTATTCTACTAATATAGTGTATTAAATAATATAATTTTCAGATGTTAAACCAACCTGCATTCCTATTATAAAACTACATGTTTATGATCATGTAGGGTACTATTCTGTTTGCATTCCTTATACCTTTGTCTGTCTTTATCTGGTATAATGCTGGCCTCATAAAAATAAGTTTGCTCCATCATACTTTATTTTTTCAAAAAAGTTTTGTAGGACTGGTATTATTTCTTTCTTAAATATATGATAGAATTTACCAGTGAAGTCATGTGTGTTTTATTTGTGGAAAGATTTTTAATTATTAAACCAATTTCTTTTCTTGATATACGTCAATTCAAACATCTTATTTCTTCTTTAATCAGTTTTTGTAATTTTTTATTGTCTTTTTAGGGATTACTTCATTTCATCTAAATTTTATAATTTCTTGGCATAAAGTTTTCCATTGTATTCCCTTATAGTCCTTTTGAATTTCTGCAGAGTTTTTGTTTAGTTCCCCTGTTTATGCTGATTTGGGTAACTTTTGCTTCTCTTTGTTTTCTTGGTCATTCTAGTTAAATGTTTATCAATTTAAAAAATTTTAAAAACCAATTTTTGGCTTCATGGTATTTCCCTTTTTTAAAAAATGTTTTCTATTTCATTTGCTTCTTATCTGATATTTATTAATTCCTTTCTTTCACTTAAAGTTTCCTGTTCACTCTTCTTTCTAGCTTCTTGAAGAAGAGGTTGGATTATTAGTTTTGTATCTTTAATTATCTTTAATTTTTATATATTTAGAACCAGGAAAAGCATTGTATGATAAGAGGGATTCAGAAAAACTCTTCTCAGAATAGAAGAGAGATGAAAGATAAGTAGTACAGCATTCCAGGAAGTAAGAATAGAATATATTTTGAAAGGTTAAAGCACATAAAATAATTCTATAATCCAATCTCACTCCTGAAATAGAGACAAAGATACTTTTTAAAAAATACTAGTAAAACAAGTCTAGCTATCATCTACCAACATATGTCCTAACATACCTCAACCATATTACCAGGAGTATGGGTGTTTTAATATTTTAAAAATCAATAAATCCACCTTATCACATTAACTAATTAAAGAGGAAAATACTTATTTCAATATTTTCATAACAAATATTAAATAAAATTAAACGCTAATTCTTGATTTAATAAAACTCATATAGAAATAGAAAAAGAAAAGACTGTCCTTAACCTAATAAAGACTGTCCTTCTAAAAACCTTATGAATCATCATTCAAACACAGCAAACATACATATTAAATTTGGAACAAGACAGGTTGCCCACTATTAGTGCCTTTATTTGACAATTCTACCAAAGTATTCAAGAAAAGTTTAATAAAAATTACAAAGATTGGGAACAAAGAAAGCAAAACCTCATTAATCTCAAATTATTATTATTATTATTATTTTAAAGATTTTTATTTATTTATTCATTTATCCCCCCCTTGCTGCTTGTGCTCGCTGGGTCAGCTAACCACGCCGTGCGGGCGGGCCTGCCTTCACCAGGAGGCCCTGGGAACCGAACCCGGGGCCTCCCATATGGTAAACGGGAGCCCCACTGATTGAGCCACAGCCACTTCCCAATCTCAAATTATTTTTAATCCATGTTTTGTTTAGGAAAGGGACTGGATATAAGGTCAATTTTTTAAAATCTGTATTTGTACCAACAAAAGATCTCAAATTTTAATTTTAAAAGATATTATTTATAGCTGTGAAATGTAATTACCTAGAAATATATCTAGTAAAAATATTCAATAATTTATTGAGAAAAGTATAAAATTTTATTAAAATCTTATAATACCTTAGTTAAAGGAGAGAAATACTATGTTTGTTTACAGGAAGGATCACCTTTCTAAAGCTTTTCTTCCTAAATTTATCTATAGATAGAGGCTAAATCCAATAAAAATTTCATCAATGTTGTTATAACTTGACAAGCTAATGTTAAAATTTGTAAGGCAGTATAGAGATCTAAAAATACTCTTATAGGACTTGGGGAGACTATCATTTTAAGGACTTTTAAAATATCAAACTTTATTTTTATGCTATAATAATTTAGATGGTACAGTATTGGCTTAGCAATAGAAATTAACCAAGAAAAGAAAATTAAACCCAGAACCAGATCCTCATGCTTATGTAAACTGAATATATGATGGAGATTGCATTGCTGGTTAATAGGAGTATGGGAATGGATCTCCAGTAAATGGTACCAAAAAACTGGTTACCCATCCTGGAGCCTTGTGGGATGTGGTGGGAGGTGTGGGAGGTGGGCAACATGGGAATCCCAGTGGGTTCTGTGTAATATTTTGGGTAATCTAAGCACCTCTTAAAATATATGTATATATATATATATAAACAACATTTTTGTAAGCAAATACACATATATGCATATATATTTACATATCATTTTGCAAATGTTTTTATGTATTGTGAGAATTTTGATTTTTACCCACAATAAAAATAAATAAAAAATTAAAAAAAAAACAAAAAACTGGTTACCCACATGGAACCAGTGGAATTGGACACCTACTTCTCATTATATTTAGACCCAGTAAAGTAAAGTAGTTAATGAAAAAGGCAATGTCTGAAATGTTTTGGAAGAAAATATAGAGTATTGTTATATAAGTAATAAACACAAAGAAAAAATTATATATATATATATATATATATATATATATATATATATATATGTACCCTAATAATAAGAAACTTCTCATTCAAAAGACACCATAAAAAATGTGAAAAGATCATATAGGATCTGGCCTAAGAAGATATTTATGCAAGTACCAAAGGATTAGTATTGAGATCATATAACGAAACCTATATTAGTTCTAATAAGGCAAGAAAAAACCTAACTAAGGAAAAAGGCAAATAATAAGGAGTATTTCCCAGGAAAAAAAACACACACACAATAGTGTATCAGTATGTGCACACTCAACACTCTTAGTCATAACAAAAAATAAAAATGAAGACCACAATGAATAGTATATAGCTCTCACTTAAGTTGCGAAATATAAAAGTTTATGTATGACAAGGATGTGGAACAATGTGAATATTTACATATTGATGGTCAGAATGTAAATGAGTAATATAAATTGCCACCAGCTTTTTGGAAAAAAAATATTTTCTCCTGTAAAATAGAACATTCACGTGTCCTAAAATCCATCAGTTCCTTGCCTGGGAATATAATTTAGAGGAATCATTTCACATGTGCAAACGGATATTGATATATTCCCTGAAAGGCCCTCTCTCTTTTGAGGCAAACAATTTCTGACATGTAAGTGTATACCTAAAAAATGTAGGTTATTTGCAGATTCCAGTTTCCCAGGTTCCATCAGTATGATGTAAATAATAGAGTGTAGCAGCTTTATATATTGGAGGATGGTGAGATGAGCCATGTTACCGAAAAGTAAATTATGACACACAACAGGAGAGTTATTATAACCCTGAGGCAAGAAGTACAGGTTTATTGCTGGCCCTGCCAGTTGATAGCAACATGCTTCTTGCATTGTCTACTAATTGACATATTAATATTTGCATTCCCCTGATGATTAATGAAGTTGAATAAATTTTTATGTTACTTGACCTTTTAAATATCCTATTTTGGTAGTGACCATTCAAATCTCTTGCCCATGTTGTGATTATTGTTCTTCTCCCTTAATTAATTCATGTAGATTTTTTATTTATCTTGTATAAAAGCCCTCACTGGTTCTATGTGTTACAGATTTCTCCATTCTATGCTTTGTATTTTCACCTTCTTAATGGTGTCTTTTTGTTTTATAAACGGGAGTCCTTAATTTTAGCATATCCAGTTTATTACTCTGATCTGTCATGGTTAGTATTTCTTGTATCATATTGAAATCTTTTCCTTGCATGAAGATATTTTTCTATGTAAATTGGATTAGTTATCTACTGCTGCATAGTGTGACGTATTCAAAAATTAGTGCCCTTAACTGACATTTAAAATACCACAGTATCTGTGGGTCATTAATATGGATGTGATTTATCTGCGTCCACAGGCTCAAAGTTTCTCACATGGCTATAAACAAGACTTTTTGGCCAAATCTTTAGTTGTCTCAAGTCTCAACTGGCTCACTCATTGGTTCTTGGTGAAATTCAGGTCTCCATGAGTTGTTATACTGAGGGCTTAAGCTGCTCTCTGATTGTTGGTCCAAAACAGCTCTCACTTTCTTATCACAGGGGCCACTCTGTGGACAGTTCACACCATGACTACTTGCTTCATCACAGCATGAAAGTGAGAAGAGTCAGGGAGAAAGTGTAAGCAAGATTATGTTACAAAAGCAGTTTTTTGTAACATAATCTTGAAAGTAACATCCTATGACTTTGGTCATATTCTGTTGTTAAAACAAGTGGCTCCACCTCTAATTGAGAGGGGGCTTAGATCCTATGAGGCAGGTGGATAGGACTATCTTGCTTGCAGTTGCAGACTCTTTCTGTTCCTTGAGATGGTCGTTGTCCATCAGCATCTCCTTGTTAGTTGTCCTGGGTGAGTCCATTGAACTGGAGAGTAGGTGTTGCAAATCTGTTGAGATTCAGGGTCCAACTGGTACATGGACAGCCCAAAGATTTGAGTTTCTTTTATATACACCTATCAACTCTATTACTAACCATAGGTTCAAATAAAAGGGGTAGAAGAGCCATGTGTAGAACTTATAAAAATATGCAAGAAAGAGTATAAACTACAATGTAAACTATAATCCATATTTAGTGACAATGCTCCAAAATGTGTTCATCAATTGTTACAAATGTACCACACTAATGAAGGATGTTGATAATGTGAGAAAATGTGGGAGGGCTAGGGAGTGGGGCATATGGGAACTCCCTATATTTTTTTATGTAACATTTATGTAATCTAAGCATCTTTTAAAATATATATATATTAAAAAATTTTTTTAAAAGCAAGTCACTAGGTCCAGCCCACACTCAAGTGGATTGAGTATAGATTACATGGGCATGGATACTAGGAGGGAATAATGAATGGGAACCATTTAGAAGCTGACTACCACAGCAATCTTTTAGAACCTATACTGTTTTACATTCACATTTAAATCTATAATTTATTGGAAAGAGATATTTGAGTATGTTGAAAGGGAAGGGTCAGTGTCTTTCTTTTTCATTTTTTTTTCCATTATAGATATCTAATTGGCCCAAACACCATTTATTGAAAAGACCTTCTTTTCTCCATTGCCATGCCATTAATGTTATGAATCAAGTGTCCATTTATGCATGTGTCCACTTCTGAATTCTCTGTTTCCTTGATTTATTTATCTATCCTGTAACAATATAATATTGTCAACATCCAATATAGTGAAGTTCATAATTAGTTTTAAAATTTGTTTTTTTAAATTTTTCATTGTTCCTCTATAAAAAGTCGTGGTCATTCTTGTCATTTCCTGGTTCCACTTTAAGTTTAAAATAAGTTTGCCAATTTCCACTAAATAAGATTGCATTGTATATTTAGATAAGTCTGGGAGAAAACAGAAATCTTTACAATTTTGAGTCTTTCAATTTATGAACATAGTGAATACTTCCATTTATCTAGGTTTTCTTTAATTTTGAAAGTATTATTTTATAGGTTTCTGGGTAGAAATTGCACATGTCTTATTTTATTATATTTATATCTAGAAATTGGATGTGTTTTCATACTATTGTAAATTGTATCTATGGTAGGAAGAATTCTAAAGATGTCCTCCCTTCCCAAAATACCCACTACTGGGTTAGTCAGTCAAACACTAATCCTAATACTGCTGTGAAGGGACGTTACAGATGTAATTAAGGTTATGAACCTTGAAAGGGAAATTGTTCTGGATTATCTAATTGGATATAATCTAATCACTTGAGCTTTGAAAAGCAGAGAAATTTCTCTGGCAGAAGTTGTATTAGTCAGCCAAAGGATTGCTGATGCAAAGTACCAGAAATCTGTTGTTTTTTATAAAGGGTATTTATCTTGGGTAGAAGATTACTGTCACAAGGCCTTAAAAAGCCCAACTCAAGGTTCCATAAGCGGTACTTTCTCATCTAAAGTCTGTTTCCATGTGTTGAAGCAAGATGGCTGCTGAACTCTGCAAGTGTTCAGCCTTCCTCCTTCCTCTTAAGGCTCCCTGCATTCACCTTCTTCTGATCTCAGTTGTAGGCTGGCATAGGGCTCTTCTCTCTTCCCAGGGCTCATTTATTTCCAGGCTCAGCTGCTCTGTTCTCTTCACAAGGTCAGCTATAGACTATCAGTCTCATCTCTTTTCCCAGGACCACAGGATCCTCTGTGTATCTTCTCTGTGTGTCTACTTCCATGTGAGATTCTGTTTTATCAACCCACCAAGAAGGCTGGGACTCAATGCTGAGTCGCACTCTAGTGACGTGGCTGAATCAAAGCCCTAATCTTAACATAGTTTAATCAGACATTTCAGCTAAAGCTAATATAATCAAAGGGTTATTATATTTTATGTAATATTTATGTAATATATCTTTAAAAATTAAAATGTATATTTAAGAAAAAAAAAAGGGTTACCATACCCAGAGGAACAAACCAGTGTACAAACAATCTATATCTCTTTTTGTAATTCATAAATAATATCAAACTGCCACAGAGGTCAAGGACATGTGGCAGAATCGATAGAGAATTGATGAGGTAGAAGGAAAGGTTAGACTCAAAGTATAGAATGGACTACACTTTCCATTTGCTGGTTTTGAAGACCATGTTAGGCAATCAAAGTCAAGGAATGTTGGTGGCCACTAGAAGTTGAGAATGACCCCCAAACAGCAGCTGGCAAAGAAAAATTTACCTCAGTCATACAATTGCATGGAACTGAATTTTTCCAACACAATTAATGAGCTTGGAAGCAGATTTCCCGTTCCTGCCACCCTCCCCCACGCCTCCAAAAAGGAATGCAGACCCGCTGAGACCTTGAGTTGGGCCTTGTGAAACCCAGAGCTGTGGTCTAGCTGAGCTATGCTGTGTCCCGACTTTTGACTTATAGAATTGTGAAGTAAGAAATGGCTTCTTTTAAGCCACTACATTTGTGGTAATTTGTTACAACAACAATTTACAAGTAATACAGTTTCTTTTGAAATTTTGGTTTCAAATTGCTTGTTGCTGGTATAGATATTCAGTTGATTTTTGTATACTGACCTTGTATTTAGTGCACTTACTAAATTCATTGATTGGTTCATTTGTATTTTTAAATACATAAATATTATTTGCAAGAAAATGGCAGTTGTAAAATATTTTTCTTCCAATCTGAAGTCCTTTTATTTTTTATACTTGCCTTAGCATTCTGTCTAGAACTCCTAGTATAATATGGAATAGAGACAATGAACAAGTTTATTTATTATTTTTTTCCCAACTCTAGATGGAAAATTCTCAATATTTCCCCAAGTGTAATGCTTTTTGTAAAGTTTTAAATTCTTTTTATCAAACTAAGGAAATTTTCATCTATTTTTCTTACAAATTCTTATATAGATTTTAGCAAATGTTTTCCGCATCTCTGAGATGACTATTACATCATTTCTTTTGTCAATATGACCAATTATATTGATTGCCTTTAAAGTAAACCATCAAAGAAATGTTAATAAATAATTTATCTTTTCTTATAGATTGCTGAATTTTAAAATTTTGTTGTTATATTTATAAGTGATAATATACTGTAATGTCTTTTTCAGGTTTTGGTATCAAGGACATGAAGGCTTCATGAAATAACTTGGAATGTGTTCCTCTTCTTCTGGTCTCTTAAAAAGTTTGTGTGAAATTGGCATTGTAATGTCTTTTAGTAGAAATTGCTTTGGTTTGGTGAAATAATTTAGGGTTGTAGTTTTCTTTGTGATATACTTAAAATGAAAATTTTAAATTATTTAATTGCCCATATTACCTTTTATAAAGAGTCCCTTTATAATAACATATTTTTCAAGATTTATTTATTTATTTACTCCCCCACCCCCTCGTTGTTTTATGCTTGCTATCTGCTTTCTTTGTCAATTCACTATGTGCACTTCTGTATCTGCTTGTCTTCTCTTTAGGCAGCACCGGGAACCAATCCTGGGACTTTCTGGAGTGGGAGAGAGGGACTCAATCTCGTGCAGCACATCAGCTCCCTAGTCTGCTGCATCTCTAATTGTCTCTCCTCTGTGTCTCTTTTTGTTGCATTATCTTGCTGCACCAGCTCTCTGCGCGGACCAGCACTCCGTGTGGGCCAGCACTCTGCATGGGCCAGCACTCTGCATGGGTCAGTTCTCCACTCGGGCCAGCTTGCCATGTGGGCCAGGTTGCCTTTACTGGGAGGCCCGGGAATTTAATCGTAGTCCCCCTATATGGTAGACAGGAGCCCAATCACTTGAGCCACATCTGCTTCCCTAAAGAGTTCCTTTAAGGAGAGCTGAGAGGAAGATTAATAGAATACATCTATGGTAGTGTAACAGGATCCTTCCCCAAGGGCAGCTGACCTTCCCTTCATTCAAAGGGTTCTGGGTCTGTAAACTGTCTCAAGTCTGGTAATTGATTGAGGTTCTATCGCACTTTTCTGTGATTCAAGTTGGACTTTTTTTCACTTGACCTAGAACTCTTCTGCTTATATAGATCAACTAAAAATTTAGTAGACTTTCCATCTATTTCATTTTTAGGCACGCTTTGATTAACTAGCCAATACCATATGTCGTTGCAAGTCAGAGTCTCCTGATTACTGCTTTGACTTCCCTGTCTATTACAGTAGCCACAACCACCTTGCTTTGGCCATTAAGTGCAGCCACTTGGCTCCTGCCAACCCGGGATCTGATCACTCACATTGTGTTTAAGTATCCAAGTTCAGTGGCAGCAATTCTCACAGTAATATCTGACCTACAAAGAAGAGCTACCATAGAGCTCTTCAGGGATTATGGTGATCCTCTCCAAATTTACTCTTCATAGTCCTGGTAAAACGTATGTTCTCTGGCTATTCCTGCATGGGTGAGCAGGTCTAATATGATAAATCACCTCTAACTTTCCAATCTCTTTAAGCTTTGGGATCCTCTCGTTTACATTGCACCAAAGCATTTCTGGCATTTTAACTTCAGTTAACGTAGACTAACTTTTGGTCCATGCTTCAGTCAACCACCCAATCAAATGATTAGAACCCTTTCTAATACTTTGAGCTACAATATTAAATCCAGAATGTCTGCTTAGTGAGCCCATATCAATAAATTCAGCCTGATACAACTTTATATTCCTTCCACCATTATTCCATACCTTTAATAACCATTTCCACACATATTCCCATGATTTCTGTCTATATTAACTGGAAAAATCATGCAGTCTTTTTGAGTGGAGTGCACCTCCTTATGGCTCACACTTTGCACTTTACCTTTCAGGGCCTTTTGGGACTTCAGTCTAGTCATAGGTCTGGAAGAAAAGAGGGGTGATAGGGGTGGGTCATGACAGAAAAGAGCAGCATCTTGCAAGCCAACTACTTCAGGGCATTCCATTAGGGTTTCATCTAGTGAACCAGGATTAGTCTCTTCAAGTGGAGATAGGATGGCTAATTCCTCAGAGTAGATTGAAAATTGGGTGACTGATTTCTCAGAGCAGACCATTAAGGTTTATCTATCAAGATGACTCATTACATCTAGATTTCAGTATCCCTACCATCATCAGCAGCCCATATGTCCCAGTTCCAATATCCAGGATCCCATCCCTTTCTAATCAACATACCTCACATTAACAGAAGACTCCCTGCAAGTTTAGGAATTCAATTTATGTTGCAATTCAGTCACTCACACAAAAATATTCTTAGTCTGTTTTTCAGAAATCTCATGTCTGCATCTACAAGAAATAAGAATTTCTTTCATGGAACACATAGAAATTTTATGTCCTTCCTGTAGCACTTGAGCAGGGAATTTGAAGCTTAGCACTCATCCTTTTCTTTAACAATTGTATCCAGCATATTTAGGAACAACCAGCCAGCATCATTATATTTTATTACTCCATAAAGCTCTGTTATAGTATAAAGTACATTGTAACCCAAAGCCTTGCCTTTAAGCATGAGTAGCTGTATATAATGGTGATAGTTTATGTACCCCTATTGCCAATTCACACCATGAATTATCAGTGCCATCTTGATCATTGAAAATAGAGTCATTGGTGGTTTTTAATTTATTCACTTTCGAGAACCAATTACCAAAATCCCAGAACCAACCAAGAAATCTCATCCTTAAGATTTTGTTTCTCAAGCACCACTCACTGTACCAAAATATGTATTAGGATTCTCCAGAGAAACAAAACATTACATATATGCATACATACATACAAGAAGATTTATTTATTTATTATAGGAATTTACTTATTATAGGAATTAATTTATTATTATAAATTATAATAATTTATTGCAGGATTGGCTCATGTGACCATGGGATTGGCAAGTCTGAATTCCTTAGGCAGGTCACAAGTTTGGAACTCCTATGAAGGTTTCAATGAAATCCCCAGGAGAAACTGGCTGGCTGAAGTAGAGACAGAAAGGCTCTCTGACTACGGAAATCATCAGTTTTCCCATTAAAGGCTTTCAATTGGTTGACTGAGACTTCTCTCATTGCTGAAGGCAATCTTCTTTGCTGATTGTAGGTATAATCAGCCACAGAAGCAATCAAATGACTCTTGATTTAAATCCATGAAATACCCTCACAGTAACAGGCCAGTACTTCCTTGACCAAACAACTGGGCACCATAACTTAGCCAAGATGACATATGAAATTGACCATTACAGTGTGTTAGATATTTAGGTAGAAACAGGATTGAGAAAATGTTATCAATCAAAATGCTGATGACATAGATAATATTGAGATAAAGAGTTGATGAGGAACACTATGTTGAAATAAACATCCATTTCACCAGACTATACCTCATCTGCCATTTATTTCAATACTACAGATGTATATAGTATAAATAATAGGGCTTATAATAGGTCATTATTAACCACCCTTATACAATGTAAATTGTATATTTATACATGATGAATCTTATAAATAAGTGTGTGTGTGTGTGTGTGTGTGTATGTTTGAATCATGGGAGTTGGGGATTTGTGATATGAATATGCTTTTTAACTCTGAATTAAGCAACATAATGTCACCTAAAATGAAGAGATTCTTTATAATTAAAATAATCTGAGCACAATTTCCAGTTTAAGTTAGTTTGTTCATTAATGGTTCTGGTCATACAGAACACACTTTACTCTGTAGCTGTGGGCCTCTTGAAGCATCATATTCAGTTGATAACTGGAATGTGGACAAAATAACCAATCCAGCATCATATGATTCTTTGTTTATTCTTCAAAAATAAACAAAAAAATTTCACTTTAACCATAATCTTTTAAAAGTCCTTATATTCTTTGGCCAATCAAATATCTTTACTATTTTCATTCTTTGAGAAATTAGTGCTATAGTTGAATAAACTCTGAACCCAGAGTTATAGACTGAAGTTCTGGATCTCCAATATGTTGATGATATCAAAGAAAAAAATTCATTAAAAATTTTTTGGTCCCGAATTCCTTACTTGCAAAATGAAGGGGGCTGATTAATATACTTCTTAAGTTTGTCTGATTATAATGTATTACAATTATATAGATTGGTTTAAAAAAATACATCCTCTCACAAATTTCTTTTAAAAATCATTCTAGTGTTTCATAAATAGCCTAAGAAAGAGCTAGAGAAAATCTTTCTCAACATATGTAAGTTAGACAGCATCAAAGAGTAATGATATTAGGATAAAAATTATATTTCACTTAAAAGAAAAAATCTGAAACATAGAATAAAAAATGTGTATGATTTAAAAAAATAGATATAGGACAGAGGAAAGCCTCTCTAAGGAAAATCTAAGTCCTGAAATATAAAATGGAAAACATAAATTTGACTCAGAACTGCAGGACTGGACAACTCCAAAGGGTATTATTCATTATTTACACAGAACACCTTTTCGGTTGTTAAAGATCAAAAAGGTTGAAAAGCCTAATGTTAGTGCGAATGTAGGGAACCAGGCACTGGTGTATATAGAATATATTTACACATATGGAATAATGTGTAGAACACAAATTCTTGAAATATAAATTGTTTTAAAAAGTAAAACTTTAAAAAGTTTTAAAAGAACTATGGACTAGAGTGGACTTGATGGTATTCTCTTGTTCACATATGGTGATTCTAGCAATGCAAGAAATTATAACAATGAGGTGGAGCCAGTGGCCACTTGACACTTTTGGGGTAGGGAAGGGATGAGCAGTTGAAATACAGGGGCTTCTTTGGGAGTTGGAGGTTATCCTGAGTACTGTTGTGGCAACGGATGTAGGCCATTTTAAATCAGCACACACCACTCAGAACTGAGTGGGAGAGAGTGTGGTCTACAGTGTGAACTGTGGTCTATGGTTGGTGGCAAGGCCCCAGGATGTGTAAGTCCATTGAGGGTGGTGGGCCACACTGTGGGAGATGTTTGTGTGGGATGTGGTGGGAGGTGTGGGAGGTGGGGAACATGGGAATCCCAGTGGGTTCCGTGTAATATTTTGGGTAATCTAAGCACCTCTTAAAATATATGTATATATATATCTAAATAACATTTTGTAAGCAAATACACATATATGCATATATATTTATATATCAGTTTGCAAATGTTTGTATGTGTTATGAGAATTTTGATTTTTACCCATAAAAAAAAAAGTATATCAAGATTATAAATGTACATATCCATTAATTATTTTCACTTATAGATACATATGTACACTAAAGTAGTATAAACACAGATGGTCTTTTGAGCAAAACAAAACAAAGGAAGGTGAAAAAGCAGAACTAAGCAAAGAGAAACTAAAGGAGGGAAACTAAATATCCCGCAGTAGGAATCTGATTATATTATGCTACTTATACAAATTTCACCATCACAAAACATAATGTCAAATTGTATATGCTGAAATGAACACATCTCTATGATGTACCATATTTTGTCAATTTTAAGATGCTTTTTCCCCCCTCATATTAACTTCTGAGAAAGTTGGATGATCTAGCTCAAAGTCATATTGTCCAGGGGGCTACCTAGACACAGTTTTGTTACCTGCACGTTCATCAATTTCAAAACACCAGAATCAAACCGGGGAATGCTTATCAGCTGCTTGGAAGAAAGTCCCTTGAGACAACCATTTGACTGTTAGTGCTTAAAAGAATAATTTCCTAATCTCTCAGGACTGGGCTTTGGTGAATTCTGCATATTTAGGATTACCAGGAAGTGGGTCAAAGGCTTTTAATTTTTTATGTCTTCTTTTAAGAATTGTTGAATTATCTAAGATCTTGACAGAACAAATAATAATATTGTGAGAGAAAATATAGACTTTGGTGACTCCAAGCTGAAAAGTGATTTACAGGAGTTGGCTTTTGAATATGTAATTTTAGAGTACTTTACCCAATTTATTTTGCTTAAATTTTCCCTTTAATCCACATAAAAATGCATGTAAAAATAGTTTCAGGTCCAATCAAAACTAAAAAGAACACACACATTGTGTTTAAAATAAAGATTCTAAATAAAAAATGCTGTGTTATAGCTTAATTGGTAGCACTGTTTTCCTTCTCCTTGGAACCTAAAATAATAGTGCATCTTTCAATAGATGGCTTCTTCGATTTAATGAAATATGGCATAGTTAAGTAAAACAAAAGGATGATATAAAACCATACAATCATAGATTCTAATTTCTGTGGGAATAAAATTAAAGAGTCTTTGTAAGTCCATATGCATAATAATATCTGGAAAGATACAAAAGAAACTGTTAAAAATTGTTCCTCTGCAGATTGGGACAGGAGCCAGATTGAAAGTGGTTTTTCATTAAGTTTCTTTTTCATAGTGTTTGAAGTTTTCATGTCACATGTAATTTTCATAACAATAAAAATCAGATTGTCTTCACACTCCTACAGAAATTGTTGAATGTGATGAAATGTTAAAAATTATGTTGATAAGATTGCCTAAATGATTATAATGGATATAAAAATGTACATATCATTTCTTACTGTCTTAACACCTTTACACCTTTAGCTTGTATTTTGGAAAGGTTAGAAAAATGAAGCATTAATACATAAAGTTCCATAAATTATAATATTCCTCTCCATTCTATCTCCTTTTTATGTAAAAGCCTCTCCTCCTCATTAATGTCCAATAATCCTTTGGCTGTTCCACTTTCTCACAAATTCAGGCTAAATAAAATGGCGGAGGTAAGTTGCTATTCACTCACTGTTCTCTCACAGAAGAGAGCTGACCTTGCCCAAAATCACAATAATGAATGTCTTACTTTCAGAAAAGATTATTTACACAAGCCCAAGAATATGCATGCAAAAGTTACTTATGCTAAATAAAGTTATCTAAATGAGGGTTCTAATTTATGGATAATTGAAAAACGCAAATTTGGATAGACCATATTTATAAACTTACACCAAAAAATTTCTGAATATTGTTCCCTAGACTATTTTAAAAGGCACACGTGACTAAATATATTGTTTTGTTACCTAGCATAACATATTAATTAATTTATTTTAAATATAAAAATGTTTTTATAGGACTCCCATGTATTACATCAGTATAATTTCATCAATACTGCATGAGCCTTACTTATTTATGAGGATTCACTCTCAGCATTTCACCTGGACTCCAGAGTCACCAATACCACGTGTTCTCAACATGAGGTTAGGAGAGCTGTTGAACATGGAAAAAGTGAAATCAACTGATACACACAAGGATAGATCTTGTTAGCTATTACAGCCTCGTTTACCTAGACCTTTTCATCTGCTTTCATCTATCAATATGCCAAAGTGTCTATTCTTATATGTTAATCTACAAACACACACAATAGCATTTGTTTCTTTGTTTTCTCTTAATTGATTAGCAATAAAAATCATTTTCCTAATTTGTCAGAAGTATTTAAAAAGGGCAACCTCAAGAATTATGCATTATATTACTAGATATAATTCAAGATCTTTCAGGAGAAATAAGATTAGGTAAATGACTACAGCATGAAGGGAATGCCATATTTTTCTACCACACACTAAATATAACTATTTCTAAAGCATTTTAATATTTTCTTTTGAGCTGCATTGCATTGTGTTTAGGATTAAGTTGACAATAATGGGCATCTAAATACTCTAAATAGAATATTCAAATCAAACATTTGTTAAGTACCTACTAAGTGGAAAATACTATATTTAGTGGAAGAAATAAAGAAAAACTTTAAAAATTAAAAACAAATTTAGAGATATATTCTTGAGCAACATCTGTTATTTGTGTTGTTCCTATAGTGATAGAAATGCACTGTAAGTCATTAAAGTTTGTTTCTTACTCTGTTATCAATATCCTAGGGTTTTATGATGGGAGCTAAGAAAAAATGGTTTAATTATGAAAACAAGCTTTTTCTGCTCTATCTAAAAGTAAATGGTTCATATAGTGATAAATATCATGGCATTAACTGCTTTCACATAATGCTCAAATATTGTTAACACAAACCATATTAATGTGTAGATATCTAAGTAAATATTTTATAAGAAATGTTTGTTGCTTAAGACACAACTTAAGAGAATAAGAAAATTCAAATCAGGTGTGG
This sequence comes from Tolypeutes matacus, assembly GCA_026826555.1. NCBI lineage: Eukaryota > Metazoa > Chordata > Mammalia > Cingulata > Chlamyphoridae > Tolypeutes > Tolypeutes matacus. The sequence goes on from JAKSZT010054487.1 coordinate 24,482,317, forward strand.
TGAATTGAAATATGAAATGACATAAGTGGGACTGTAAACAATTTAAATTAAAAAGAAATAGCAATAATAATGTCTTTTTCCTATAAGAATAGGGGACTTCTGTGAATCCTAACATCTGAATATCAGTGTTTTTAAGGAAATGTCCATTTGCCTGAGTCTATAATGCAATTAAATATATTAGCTCTCTCTCTTTTATTTGGGAGATTTTTCACAAGAAAATATGACTGATGAAAACTGTATAATGCTACTAACATTGAGTCAATTGATTAACATACACACATTTTCAATTTTAATTTATATGTGAGTACTTTCAATGACTTCTCTAAGTAGAAATTTTGATAAACATGTCTTAATATCTTTGAAAAGATACAAAGCTGCCTCTTTACTGAAGTTAGTAGTTTCTATCTGTTGTTAAATCAAAGATCCCATATGCCAAAAACGAACTTTTCAGATGCTACATTAGAAAATAGTTTTATGATTAGTACCATTGGGAATCTTTTTTTTTTTTTTTCCACTCCCTTATCCCATTGGGAATCTAGAAAACATATTTCAACTTCTGATTTATTTAAAATTACAATAAGCATAAAAATTTTAAAGAAAATATTAAAAAATTTCCTATATCTATGTGAGTTCCATAGTTGGTAATAAAATCAAATAGAATATAAAATATCTCTATTTATAAATCAATAGATTAATGTTCATCATTAAAGTTAGTGTTTAACATAAATAATTCCCAAACTTTAATCAAATTTTTAAAACTTGTATATTAAATTATAAAACATTATTAAATTGTTATAAAATGCCCCAGTATTTTATTTTATAAATATAATTTCATTTTACCTTTAACATAGTGTTTAGACCCATATCATAAATCTATGTTTAATCAAAAATAATGAATGTAATACATCTTCACAATTCTTTGATACTAATGACTTCTTTAAAATGTAGGGTATGGTGGATCTGCTTAATAGTTAATTTCAAGTTTAATAATTATTTGAAAGAGAGATTTATATTAGTGTTGAGATATCCTGGCCTTCTTCTATGTGGCTGTTAATGTAGTGCCCACAAAATTTGTTTCTGGAAAAATAGGGCCATTTCAATAAATTTGGGGTATATTATATTTAATTGAATATTTGTGTTAATCACTTGGTATATGAAGTGGTAAATATTGATGAGAGACTAACCCTACTTTCAATAATTTGCTTAATCTAGGTTGAATTCCTCTTTTCTGAGTTGGTCTTCATAGCACCCTAAGATAAGCCTTATTGTGTAAAACTATGTGGGAAATTTGATTTCAAACACTTTGCATCAGTACAGTTTTCTAAGTTAGTAGCATTGTCTCTAATTGAAGCACTGAACTTCCTACAGTTGTTTTTCCTTTTTTTTGCCATTATGCTAAGGATATATAATTTCTGCTGATTTAGGTATCTCATGTCAGAGCAGTAAGTATGCAATTAGCTTTAGTTTAAGTGATAGCAGCACACTATAAATAAGATTCTTAATTGTGTTTGCAAGATTAAAATTCAGCCTCATTGTTTGTTCCCTTTATTTCTTTGGTGGCATTGTGGTCCATTCACATTGCTACCTCTAAATGAATGTCAACTTGTTTTACCTCGGCTGCAGCAGATCGATACTTCATTAGGCTGAATTGTCTTGTGCCCATGCAACCTTGAAGCTGTGGCTTAATTACCACCCATATTATGCAGTGGCTCAGAGAGCTGTGCTCAGCTGTGTCACTTTTGAAAATAAAATAAAATAAAAAGCCATGGTCTTACCTATACCTGGGAAAATGGTCACTGGGATTTTTTTAAAAAGTAATATATGATATATTAAGCATTAATAGTTTAAAAAAATTCAGTAATGTATACAAATACAAGTTTGTATTTTGAAATTCTTGGTATTTTACAAAACTCTCTGCAAGGAAATATAATTTTCATGATCAAGCCATTGGGCAGTTAAGATAATTTAAAAACTAATGGCAAAATTGCATTCATATGAAAAAGAGGGGAGAGTGCAGTCAAATGGCAATCATGACAAATGACATCTCTTGTCCAAGAGTCATTTTTCCTCACTAGACTGATTTGTCATCCTCACTTTTGACATTTTTCATCCAGCTATGAAATCACAATGACAGAATAAGATATTTCTGGACTTAACAGCAGGCCACAGAAGATGGTTTCATGTCTTCATTTATTTTTTGGTTAGCTGTTTCGATTTTGATTTTCAAGCTGCTAAAATCTAGACATAGAAAAAAACTTAGTTCTAACAAAATATTATCAGCTAAACAACTCCATGGAGGAAGACTATTTTCAAATAAAATGTGAAATGATAAGTAATATTGCTTCCTTGACAAAAAAAATCTCTACAGATCACATTTAAAATTTAACAAAATACAAAACATTTTGTTTGGCATAGGTTTTCAATGAATCATTTAGCAGTCACAACAGTTTGTGCCAAGGTCCTGGAATTGGAACAGTCCCATGGAAAAATAATCAAAACAAAGAGATTGTTCACCACCTTGTAAAGCCACTAAATTTATATAGGAAATTGGCCTTAGATTGTTATGCAAATTTCTAGCAATATTGTGAGCTAAGCTGATATATGACATCAATAGATCTTGAGGGAGCATTTTAGGTAGTTGTAAACCTCTGAGTCATGTCTTCATCTATAGACACAGCCTCAGGACAAAGTTGAAGCTCAAGGCAGCCTTCTGGGCTTGAGCTTAAAATGGGGTCCATTCCTTCCTCCCTCCTTTGCTTCTTCTTCCATTCCTTCCTTCCTTCCTCCCCTCCTGCCTTTCCTCTTCCATAATGATTATTTGAAAAACTACCATGTGTCAGGAAACTAAGCCAATCTTCAGGGACATTTGAATCAATAAGAACTTTACCTCAAGGACATCAAAGTTAGTTTGCAAGTGGGTAGTGGGGAGGAAACAATCATATAATCTAAAAATGTGCTCTAAACCTTACTGCTCAACACCTAACAGGCATATAAATCACTTGAAAACCTTGCTAAAATGCAAGTTCTGAGACAGTAGGTCTGAGTAGGGGCCCAAGAGTCAGTATTTCTAACATATTTCCAGGTAATGCCAATGCTGCTATTTCACAGCCTAGACTTTGGTAGCAACATTTTAAATGGCATGAATAGTGGAGGAAGGATTAACTCTAGCTAAAGTGCAAGAAAGCTCTTGAAGAATATGGTTACATTTGGTTTACATATTCAGGAACAAGCAGCGTCTTGTCACTTATTGAAGAGGACCAAGGACATTGCAAAGGGTAAAGAATTGTGCTGAAAGAATAGCCTGTATTACAGTGCAGCATAGTGAGGAGACCACAGTGCATGGGAAGAGGAGGGTATATTTGATAGAGTCACAGCTTTGCAGGCCAGATGATAGGGCATAAATTTAACCACTTAATAGTAGTCAGTGGAGAACCAGAATGGTGTTAAGCAGAGTTGCCTTTCATCAAGGAAAAATCTGGCATCAGGAAACTCAGAGACCTTTGAACAAGTATTTATTGAATGCTTGCTAGGTGCCAAGTACTACTCTACTCATTCACGAAACACTAGTGAACAAGACAAAGTCTCTGCTTTGCTAGAAACTTGCATTGTAGTGGGAAGACAATCTTAAATAAGGAAGCAAATAATCTCTGGGAGGATGGGTATATAGGAATAGTGTGAATTCAAGATGCTGATGAGACCCAAAGACTATTTAATGCCACAAGAAAATATTTGTAGGATATTACTAAATGTAAGAAGTAGACTTAGAACTTCAGGTTAGGTATAAAAAATTAAACACAAATACTTGTCTCTGCTCCTTCCCATAAATATTTCAAAGTGATTGTAGCATGATTAGGAAAAAAAAGGTGAAAGGACTGGATAATTCCACACATACAAAAAAAAAAAAAGGAAAAGGGGATGACAGCAGAAAGATAGGAAGTGGCAAAGTAGATGGGTGGGTGATAGGTGTCTTAATAGACATAATAAGCATTAAGAATGCTGACCTCTAAGCCTGCAGTAGGTAGCTGTGGTAGGAAGGTATCAAAAAGCAAGTTGAATCACCATGCACAGTCTCTGAAAATTTTCAGAATTGGAGGTGCTAGGTATTTCTGAAGGCAGAGGTGTTGAAATGAAAGGTTTTGTTGAATATATGCATAAGAAACAAATTAGACAAGATAGATCAGCGTTCGCTTCCCATTCAGTCAGATGATTGTTTTTTCCCACCATGGCAGAAGACGGAAGTTGAAGGAGTTGTTGTCTAGAGACTATGAATTAATTGGACTTTATACTAAGGAACAACAGGCACAGCTAAAGCCTGACACCCTGAACACCAGGAGGATAAATGAAAGTCTACATTCTGAGTGGTGAGACCCCTTCCCTAGTCCCCTGAAGCCCTATTCTACCATTCAGCTCTAAGATCAGTGGTAGCCAGGCAAGAGAATGGTCATTCTTCTTTGTGGAATTGATGTGATCAAAGAAAAAGAGGGAATCCATAAACACTCATGCATTGCTTTAAACTAGTAGAAAATGGAGAAATGCCTTCTGATTTCAGAGTGAAAATGATTTCCAACTTGGAATTCTGTTTCTAAATAAACTGTCATGCAGTTGTGAATAAAGATATTTTTAGAAAGGCAATGTATCAGTCCCTCCCCTCCCCCCCAAACTTTGCCTTATGTTTTAGAAAACTGCTGGAACATATGCCCCACCAAGGCAAGGGGATAGACGAGAACAGAGGAATACAGGGAGTTTAGGAACCAGGGAATCAAACACTGAAAAGAGGCAAGAGTATTCCCCATGATGCTGTGGTAATTTGCAACAGTCACCTGTAGTCATAAAAGACAAATCATTCATATGGGAACTGGAGGAAAGTAGGACTCAAGAGAGATGTCTCCCTGAAAAAACAAAACAGATAAATCTATCTACACACATTTAGAAGGGAGGAGAAAGAGTAGTTCTAATTGAGTTTATAAATGTAGGTGGGGCAAGACAATTCAGGACATTAATGCTCTTATTGAGGAATTTTATCTGAAAATCAGGAGGAAGCCATCAAAAGACTTAAAAGAGGTGATGGGTAGTAAACCAGGTTCTTATTACAAAGGAAAGTTCTGTAAGCAGAGGGAGGATTCAGGAAGCTGTTGTGTTTTAGGACAGGCATAATGGTGCCTAGAGCAGTTGGTGTTAAAGGAGATGCAGGGAACTAGACATATTCAAGGTGTGTTTTGGAGGTAAGAATTCTGATGAAAGTGCTCCTGAATGCAGATGAAAACATGACAACAGCTGAACAGAAGGAGTGGTAAGAACAGCAAGAACGCCCAGATTCAAAAGGCAGTTTGGAAAGAGAAGTTGATTTCAAACAAAAGCAGTTTCCTTCCTCCTGATGCATCTTTAAAGCCAATTCCTGAGACACCGGGTTTCAAAGAAAGAAGGAGTTACTGGTTACACAAGCAATGGAGCACTGTGGCCTCATGGTCCAAAATTGCCTCTTGGAGCTACAGAAATTCTAGTATTTTATAATATCAGGATGTTAATGAGTAATTGGGATGGAGTTTGCAGAGGTTCTTTCATTAAAAAACATTAAGGGGCTGAAACAGGTGGACAGGGAGTTGGGTACCAAACCAGGGTCAGTCACAAGGATTTGGTAAAAGGGTATACAAATGGAAGGTCATTTACAAGGTCTTTCATATGGATATTAAAAAGAGGTGGGTGGAGGGGTTACTATCCCATAGTAAGTATACACAAGGGTAAATTCAATCTAGAATTACCATCACAATAGTAGGCATACACCAGGGTGAGGTTAAGTCTAGAGTAACCATTAGCAGTGGTGGGACCACTCTAGCTAGCCTCAATAATTTCAGGTATTAAACTTTAGCCATTTTATAATATAAAGGCATCTATATAATGACTTAATAATTATAATTATTTGTTAATTCATAACCCTCGGTTACAAATTCACAGGACCTGGTGACTAATCTGATATTGAAAAGGATGTACAATAAGGGATGACCCAGATGTTTTTCTAGCTTTGGATCCAGGTTGGAGGGAGGTTAGTGCCTGTACTTGAAATATCAGAACAAGCCAGTGAAAACTTGGAAGGCATTTTTTTAAAATCAGTGATTTCCTTAGCTACATTGTGAAACCAAAAAGTGTTGAAGCCACACAGTAATTTTTGGAATCATTCCATAGCTTTCAAAATGAGACCTGTAAGAAACTATTTTGCTTAATTTTGGTATTTTTAAACCAGATTAACGCACCCAGGTTATTTAAAATTTATCAGTAGAATTATTTTTCTCTTATTCCCATAGGCTTATGAAATTAAAATCAGCTGTATCAAACTTTTCTTCTTACCCCACATAATCCAGTTTTGTAGACTTTGGTATTAATTCTTCTCCAAATCTCTGTCTTTCACACAACTTATCTGTGTTTTATATAGCCTCTCACCACACTTGTGCCAAAATATTGCAGGATCTTGCATTTAGTCTTTATATCTGTTAGACAAAAACAGCACCCACTGGGATGCAGACTGATGATTGCAGGCAGAAAGTTTATTGGCAAGCTCTCCCAACAGAGGGGTTCTGAAGAATAGACTTCAGCCCACCCATGGAAGGTGGTAGATATGAATTTATACAGTGGGGAAATAGGTGGAGAAACTGAGTACAGCACAGGGCCAAATGGCTAGCGGGGAGTGGACTAGGAGGTCCTGGAATGTGGGAGGGGTTGGTGATGCTTGGGCCCAGAGGGAGTGATGGCCCTTATCTGCTCCATTTTATTCATTCTTGGGATGGGATGAGTTGCCCATAGGCTATGGCTTGCTCAATCCGTTAGGTGGGTTATCGCTGGAGGCTGCCTTTCCTTGACCTATACCACAGGGGCATTGATTCAAGGTCCTAAGACCTGTCAATTATTGCAAACCTTGTAAGGGGGAAGCTCTAACAATATCATTTTTTTTTCTTTTACTATTTCAATCTGGACTGCCTATAGTAGACAAGACTGATTTCATTTATTTAATCAACCATCTTTTGGAAATAGTATAATCATACAGAAGGCTGCAACTGTTCATGCAATTCCTGACTGAGTTTTTAGCAAAGGTTTCCTTCTGTAACCAGGGAAATCTATTTCTGGGAAATTGCCTGGTTTGTTCTTGTTTTGGTTTGTATATTTTTGTTTTCTGTTATATTTACAAGAAATTATTCATACGGTAAACAGAATTCCTGTGTTAGGAATCATTGCCCTTAGACAGTATGATTCCATTTTCTTAAATAAAATAATTTCTGTTTTTCTTTTATGAGAACAATTTCCTTTTCTGAAACACATCCACTTTTTCACCAAATTGTATAACTTTGAGTTGAGAGAAATTTAAAAATAAAATTTAATTTTTTTGACAATCAAACACCTTACTGACTGAAGCACCCAGCACCTTCCTTCAACTGTTTATTTATTCCATCATTTTTGTATACATGAATTTAATGTTTGTTTACTTTTGGCCAGATTCAGTATCTAGTGATATGAAGACACATTACTTGGCTTCCACCTTCTGATTCCCCTTTATTCTTAATCCTTTTTTTTTTTTTTTTTTTTTGCCTTTGAGTATTTATGAATATGCTGTAAACTAACATAATTGATTTGTCTTTTAAAAAAATATATTAATTGAGCCTTCACTATGTGGCAAATATTGATTTTTCTTTTCCCCTGAGATGGCTTCCTCATCTGTTTGCTTGTTGTTTTTCCTCATTGTTTTCAGTCATTGTCTGCTACCTGTCTGTTTGTTTTTCCTTTAGGACACACTGGGAATTGAACCAGGGACCTCCCACATGGGAGGCAGGCACTCAACTGCTTGAGCCATGTCAGCTCCTCCTGATTTCTCTCTTTTTAAAAAGGATTTATTTTATTTACTTTGTTTTTTTTTATTCCCCCTTCCCCCAGATAATTTGCTCATCTGACTGCTCATTGTTTGCTCATCTTCTCCAGGAGATACCAGGAACTGAACCTGAGACCTCCCAGATGAGAAGTGAGTGCCAAACAGCCTGAGCCACATCCACTCCCCATGGGCTGCAGCACTTGCTGGCTTGTGGCCTCTGTTTGTTGCAGTAGGAGGTGACGTCTAGCTCATTGTGTTGGGAGGTGGCGTCTACTCATCTTCTTTTAGGACACACTGGGACCCAAACCTGGGACCTCTCATGTGGTAGATAGTTGCCCAAGTGGTTGAGCCACATCTGCTTCCCTGATTTGTCTTTTAAGTTATGTTTTCAAGGTTTCATATTGTTTCTGTGATATTTTGGCATCTGGTAATTATATAATTTTATTTTTATGTCAAACAGTTTCATGAATATAAATACTAATTAAATTTATCCTATAACTGTTAGAATATGAATTCAATAGGCAAAGTTCATGTTGTTTAGAACTTCCACCGTTTCTAGAAGAGTTTATCCTTGTGGATTTATTATTTGCATACTAAATTTGATGCTAGTTTCCCTCATCCTCCACAAATGCTATTTTTATATTCAACTGTAAAGTATACCATATGAGTAGTCCTTTTTCATAAAAATAGATTCAGATTTATATATATCCTTCTTCTGGTATCACTTCAGGCAGCATGATAGACTCTGAACACATCTTGTATTGCTTTAAGAAAGAAACAACTGGTTTTTATATAACTTTCACAGGTTCTCCTTACAACAGAATAGAAAAGAATGAACTGGAAATTCATTTCTTTTAAGTATGGTTGGTAACTGTAAGGAATACCTTGCAGTTCTAGGAAAATTTTCCTTAAATAGCAACTGAATTTTTTTTGTCACATGATAGAAATCTGAGTTGAAACTTTCTTATATTTCATTTCCTTAAATAACATATTTTTGAATAATATTGATCATTAGATGAAATCTACCTTTGAGTTTTCTTAGAAGAATCAGTCTTAAAAGTACTGTCCTCAAAGTAAACAGTAAAAATTAATTTAAATATTCATTGATATTGTTTTATTGATGCTTACTAATGCTATTTGTTTTATTTGTGGTTAAAGACTAAATTATTTTAAAATTCACTTTTGAATAAAATCATTAAAGACTTTTTTATTTTATTTTATTTTATTCAAGCAAGAGCATATAGAGGCCTGCTACAACATCTCACAGTGAGGGGGAAAGGCACTAATTATTGAATCTACATGTGTAAGAGTTGAGTGTTTGAGTTGCACTTTGAGTCCACAGCTTACAGCAATGATCTGGTCAGGAATATTCTGAGTTCTGCATACTCAGAGGAATGATGAATGACACTGCTGGAATTTTCACTGGGCCATGCAGATCTATCCTTTGGCATACCAACCTGTGTGTTCAAGAAACCTCCGATTCAATGGAGCTGGACACAGATAAGGAAAGACATAATAGAAATGATAGCAGGTCTAGATTTTTTAGCTCTTTGGGGCATTTGCAGGAGGTGCGGAGCATGAAAGACGGCTGCTTCATTCATTGCTGTCTCACTAGTACCCCGCATATAAAAGTTGCTCAGTGAAGACTGTTTAAATAACTCTGAAAGAAACTTCAGAAGGTTCATTTAACATTAGTCCCTCTTCCTAACTTGAAGGGTGAGTTTAAAACTTTTAGAGGACCTAAACATAAATATTCACCACCCTAGCCAGGCGTTCTAAACTAAAGCCAATCATCAGATTGTGAAATGTAAAACTTCAATTTATACTGAAATTAAAACAACTTGTTTTCTAATGTTTCTCACTACAAAATTCTGGATAAGATAATCCAAGTGTATATTTTAGGGTAATTGACGTCCACACTGATTGGTACCCAGCTCTAGCTGACTGGCACCATGCCAGAGACTAATACACCCTGGAGCTTGCAAAAAGTCTTCCAAATTTCCAAAGTGATATTTGTACCTGATGTTGTGCTTTGCAGCTTAAAATTGAAGAATTTTTAATTATTTTAAATATTTTTAATTTTGATAAAAATCACTTTCAAAACAAGGTTTAAAACGTTCTTGATATATTAAAAGCACAGACTTGACATATTTGAAAAGTGGTTATAATGGATTTTTAATTTTTTTTTTTTTACTTTTTTTCAAATGATCTCTATTTAAATGGCTGAGCAGAACTACAGAAACACAATACAGAATATTAGATAGGGGAAAATGACTTTCTAGTTAGAGAAAAATGAATTAGTCTACAAAAGAAAATGAGAAAAATTAAATTATTATATGAGAGATTACTGTATTTGCCTTGCCTGACTGCATGCTGGCTTCCCATAAACCTTATTTCAAAGGGATGGAAAGGTGGATGCAGGTAGCAGAATAGTCTCTCCAAATACATTCAGCAGTCAGCTCACATTGTACCTTGACCTAGGTGGAATAGACAAGGAAAGAAACTAGATTGGAAGAAATGATGAGAATTGAGAGAGGGAAGCAAAGATAAAGAGACTCAGAGTACTGTCTTTTTTTCTAGATCTGAGTGGTAAATTTATGAGGATTAACATAGTTTCAGAAGAAACTAGAACCTATCCATCTCGATTTCAAATTGGAATTGATTATGCAGTTTGAAATCAGTTCCCAGAAATTCCTTTAAGACTAGAAAAGAGATGACAAAATTCTCAGTTTGGGAGTAGAAGGTGGTGAAACCATTGGTCTGTGACTATATCAAATACATCCTATATTTTCTATCCACCACAAGACTACAAAACATAAATCAAAGTCAGAATTTGGTTAGAAGTTGTTCCTAGAGCTAGAGTGGGGGAATTAGAATAGTGGCTGAGAGTTGACTGACCACATGAATGGACCATGGAAATTTTATTAGTTCTTACTACGTTTAATGTTTAATCAGTTATCCCTACATTATTATATTTAGACAAAGTTAAGTACAAAGCAGTAGAATTGAATAGCAGGATTGTGAAATTCTACAGTGTCAATATTGCTCACAGGAAAGCTATGAAGAGTTTTACTAATATGGCTTAAATGGACTTGCCAATCCTCTCTGTGACACCATAGGTGAGGTTCCAGGAAGTCCAGGAGCTTCTTAGTGATTTATAAAATTGCTCAAGGGAGCTCAGATCCTGCTTGAAGATGAAAACAATTAGGAAAATATGATTTACATGTAAAATAATACATGTGGCAGTGTATAGACACTCAGAAAACCAAAATGTTGACAATGAAAAGTTTAAATAGTGATGGAAAAAATGTAAAGTTGGATTGTAAAATATAGTGACTAACTCTAAAAGTGAGCATCACCACTAGGCTGGTTTATGAAGAAGAATGCTTATCTGGAGAGGTAAACATTCTTATTTCTAGGACTATGCATGCTGAAAACAGATGCTCATCAATGGATGTGATATGAGGCTTTGGTAGCATTTTTTAAAAAACAAATCAATTTTATTGGTACATATTAATAAAGCATATAATTTATCCAAAGTGTACAATCAGTTGTATTTGGTATAATCACATAGTTGTGCATTCATCACTTCATTCATTATTAGAGCATTTTAATTATTTCAATAATAATAATAAACAAAAAACAGACAAACAAGAAAATTCTTCATCTCTCACTCTCTCTCTGTTTCCCCTGCTGTACACAGCTGCTATTTCTGGCTATTTTTACACAATTATTTATTCAGCAGTTTTACTGAGATATATTCACGTACTATACAATCTTTCCTAAGTATATAATCAATGGTTTTTAGTACAATAACAATGTTGTGCATACATTATCACAAAAAATTTTAGAACTATTTCATTACTCCAAAAAGAAAAACTCTACACCATTTAGCATGCCTTCCCAGCCCTACATAACCACTAATCTAATTTCATCTTTAAAAATTGATTTATATTTATATTTTAAATAAAAGGAATCAAACAATATGTTGCACAATATATTTAGTTCATAGTAGTGCAATCATACAGTATTTGTCCTTTTGTGTCTGGCTTGCTTCATTCAACATAATGTCCTCCAAGTTCATCTGTGTTATCATATCCTTTATGAGTTCATTCCTTCTTACAGCTGCATAATATTCCATCATGTGACTATACCACAGGTTGTTTATTCATTCATCAGCTGATGGATACCTGGGTTGTTTCCAACTTTTGGAAATCATGAGTAACGCTGCTATGAACATCAGTGTGCACAAGTCTGTTCACGTCATTGTTCTCAGTTCTTCTGGATATATACCCAGTAGTGGTATTGCAGGGTCACATAGCAAATGTATATTAAACTTCTTTAGGAACTGCCAAACAGTCCACCACAGTGGCTGTACCATTCTGCAATTTCCACCAACAGTGATTAAGTGTTCCTACCTCTCCACATCCTCTCCAACACTTGTAGTTCTCTGTCTTTTTAATAGTGGCCTTTCTGATAGGTGTGAAATGATATCTCATTGTAATTTTGATTTGCATTCCCTAGTCATTAGTGATGTTCAACATTTTTTCATGTGTTATTTTTGCCATTTGTATTTCTTCTTTGGACAAATGTTTATTCAAGTCTTTTGCCCAGTTTTTAATTGGATTTTTTTTGTTTTTTTATTGTTGTGTTGTAACATCTCTTTATATATTATGGATATTAAACCCTTATCAGACATGTAATCTCCAAATGTTTTCTCCAATTGAGTTGGCTGACTTTTCACCTTTTTGGCAAAGTCCTGTGAGGTGCAAAAGTGTTTAATTTTGAGGATGTCCAATTTATCTATTTTTCTTTTGTTGCATGTGCTTTGGGTATGAGGTTCAAGAAACTACCACAAGGTCTTTAAGATGTTTCCCTACATTTTCTTCTAGTAGTTTTATGATCCTGCCTTTTATATTTAGGTCTTTGATCCATTTTGAATTGACTCTTGTATAGGGAGTGAAATGGGGGCTCTCTTTCATTCTTTTGGGTAGAGAACTCCAGTTTTCCCAGCACCATTTGTTGAAGAGACTATTTTGTCCCATCAATATGGACTTGGTAAGTTTGTTAAAAAACAGTTGTCTGTAGAGGTGAGGGTTTGTTTCTGGACTCACAATTCTATTCCACTGATTGATGTGTCTATCTTTATGCCAGTACCATGTTGTTTTGACCATGTAGCTTTGTAATATGTTTCAAGGGCAGGCAGTGAAATTCTTCTTTTTTAGAATGCTTTTGGCTATTAAGGTGCACTTTCCCTTCCAAATGGTTTTGGTAATTTCATTTTCTATTTCTGTGAAGTAGGCTTTTGGAATTTTGATTGGTATTGCATTGAATCTATAAACCAGTTTGTGTAGGATTGACATCTTCATGATATTTAGTCTTCCAGTCCATGAACAAGGAATGTCTTTCCATTTGATTTCATTGATGTCTTTTAGCTTTGTTTTGTAGTTTTCTGCATATAGGTCCTGTACTTCTTTGATTAAATTGATTCCTAGGTGTTTGAGTCTTATTGTTGCTATTGTTAATGGAATTTTTCCCATGATTTCCACCTCAGATTTTTCAATACTAGTGTACAAAAACATTACTGATTTTTGCATGTTGATCTTGTATACTGCCACTTTGCTGAACTCATTAGCTCAAGTAGCTTTGTTGTAGACATTTCAGATTTCTCTAAATATAGGATCATGTCATCTGCAAATTGTGAGAGTTTTACTTCCTCTTTTCTTATTTGGATTCCTTTAATTTTTATTTTCTTGTCTAATTGCTCTAGCTAGAACTTCTAGCACAAAATTGAAAAACAATGGTGACAGTGGGCATCCTTGTCTTGTTCCTGATTTTACAGGGGAAGCTTTCAACCTTTCCCCATTGAGTATGATGTTGGCTGTGGGTTTTTCATATATGCCTTTTATCATATTGAGGAAGTTTTCTTCTATTCCTATCTTTCAAAGTATTTTTTATCAAGAAAAGATGCTGGGTTTTGTTGAATGCCTTTTCTGCATTGATTGAGATGATCATGTTTTTTTTCCCCCTCAATTTGTTAATCTGGTGTATTACCTTGATTGATTTCCTTATGTTGAACCAGCTCTGCATACCAGAAATAAATCCCACTTCGTCATGATGTATAAATCTTTTGAATGCTATTGGACTCGATTTCCATGTATTTATTTGAGAATTTTTGCATCAGTGTTCATTAGAGAGATTGGTCTGTAATTTTCTTTTCCTGTATTGTCTTTATCTACCTTTTTGTATTAGGGTTATGTTGGCTTCATAAAATGTATGGGGCAATTTTCCCTTCTCTTCAATTTTTTGGAAGAGTTTAAACAGACTGGTGTTAATTCTTTTGAAATGCTTGGTAGAATTCACCTGTGAAGCCATCTGATCCTGGACTTTTCTTTCTTTGGAGATTTCTGATAACAGATTCAATCTCTTTAAATGTGATTGGTTTTTTACATTCCTGTATTTCATGTAGGGTCAGTGTAGGTTGTTTGTGAAATTCAAGAAAATTTGTCCATTTCATCGAGGTTGTGTAGTGTGTTGGCATACAGTTTCTCATAATATCATCTTAAGATTTTTTTTATTTCTGTGGGGTCAGTCATAACTTCCCCCTTTCGTTTCTGATTGTATTTATTTGCATCATCTCTCATTTTTCTTTGTTAGTCTAGCTAGGGGTTTTTCAATTTTATTGATCATCTCAAAGAACCAGCTTTTGGTTTTGTTGATTTCCTCTATTGTTTTTGTTGTTGCCACTGGGAACCGATCCTGGGATCTTCTGGAGTGGGAGAGAGGCACTCCTCTTGATATATTCTTTTTCTTGGGCCATGTCTTCCACTTTCTTAGTATGGCTCATAATTTTTTGTTGCTGTTTAGGCATCTGATTAGGCTGGTGATTACTCATGTACTAAATTTCTTTCTCTTTGGTAGGGATTTAATTGTGGGAGGCTGTGTGTTACTGCTGTTCTTTGATTCTTGGTTCAACCTGGGTCTTTAGGATTATCCCTGTTAGTTGCTCAAAACTGGGCTTGGGATCCATTAATGGATTGCAGACTCACTTCCTAGAGAAGGAAGGAAAGGAGGCTATAAAGGCCAGAAAAACCTCCCTTTACTTAATTACATTTAATTTCCTCACATGCACTTCCTTGGAAGTCCAGTAGCATTTTAATAATTTGGGGTGTTAGAAAATTATTTATTTATTTTTTTTTTTCCTGATAAGATTGGCTTTTTGCAAATTTGCACTTGGATTTAAGAAGAATTTTCAGGCATTCATTAATGAATGTTTATTTCCCACAAATAGCTGATTTCTGTCTTACAGTGAAGTACTAAAAACACATGGATGTTCAATGAATGTCTAGAATGTATCCCATAAGTTATTATTCTACATGTAGGAAAAGAAGCTTGTGTTGTGATCTCAGATATTGTTCCATTGTTTTAATATAGCATAGAAAAAAATGTCTTAAATTCAATCATTTATAACTACCAGTCTCACTTCCAAATACAAATGTTTTAATTTAGTTTTTAATTTTTAAATTATGTGGATAAAATGTGGCCTTTTACCCATAGCCAACAATTTTGTTTTTAGAATTTACCTTCATGGTAAAATCCAATTCTTCATCAATTCACTACCATTTTACTTCTCCATTTTAAAAGGTAGTAGTCATTGTTAGAAAAACATTTGATATTTAGTTACTTAGTGCCTATTATATCCAAGGTTTGTAGCAAACAAATTATTACTAACTGGAAATTTCATATAACTCTTTAAAATATTACTTTAGACTAAATTTTGGAGAAGTTTTTTTGTTGTTGTTTGTTTGTTTTTAATTCAATTCAAAAGGAGAAACTGTGAAAATGACGTCCAGGATTACACCACTTATTTTACAAACAAAGCACGTTTACGTTTATGATTTAATATTAAAAAGGTATTGAAATATATTAACATTGAAATATTTTCAGAACAAAGCAATCTTGCTGATTGTGAATAACTGTGATTTTAGAATAAGAAGAATATGATATGGAACAGAGTATCTAAATCCAACCTATCTTGGCTCATCTCATTCTAAAGAAAGGCAGTAACAAGAGCTAGAAGTAGTTCTGTAATTTTTCTTCTTAGTTATGTTACCTTTTCTGTCTTTTAAAATAATTGACACATTTTAATTTTAAAAAATCATTTTGATATTCTATGTGGCATAGCTTTGTCTTTTGATGAAATTTTACTTGCAGTGAATCTTTATTGGATTTACTCATATACAAATATTAATAGTGATTTATACTTGGAAAAAAATTTTAGTTAGTCCCAAAGGTCATTATCCTCAAAAAGAAAAACAACATAATGAGAGACTGCGAGAGGCATTCTAAGCCATGATTACAGTTATAATAAACTTTGTGTATGGTCAGGAACAAGAAGCAACATAAAACATGAAAGTAGATGCAAGTTTAGCAGGAACTTGGGTAAAATTTGTTCTTCACTTGAATTAGCACTGGTATTTAGGCAATAAAACATATTGCCAAAATTAAAAACAAGCAGACAAGCAATAGCTGCAATTTTGTTATCGTAAAACATATTAAAGTTTAAGGAATAAACAGTATAGCTTATTTTTTAAAATTTTCTTTACAACTTTATTAAATTACCTTTTACATATCATACCATAAAATTAGGTTATTTTAAGTGTAAATTTAAGTGTCTTTTTGTATATCCACATGTCGTGCAACCATCAACACCATCTAATTTTAGAAGATTTTCATCACCCCAAAAGGAAACTATATACATTAGCAGTCATTCCCTCCCCTTCCCCCACCCATTCCTGGTCTTCCCTACCTCCTCCCCCACACCCCTACCTGAGCCCCAGGCAGCCACTAATCTATTTTCTGTCTTTATGAATTTCCCTATTCTGGATATTTCACATAAATTGAATAATATAAATATTTTTGTGTGACTACCTTCTTTCACTTAGCACAATGCTTTCAAGTTTCATCTATGTTGTATCACATGTTTTATTTATTCTTTTCATGGCCAAATAATATTCCATTGCATCAATATATCACATATTGTTTATCTATTCATCGGTTGATAGACATTTGGGTTGTTTCCACTTTTTGTCTATTACTAATGCTGCTGTGAGCATTCATGTACAAGTTTTTGCATAAACAAAACATGGGATTGCTGGGTCATGTAGTAAGTATGTTTTGCATTTTGAAGAAATGATAGACTGTTTTATAAAGCACCAGAATCATTTTATACTCACACTAGCAAGGTATAAAGGTTCCAATTTCTTCACACATTTGACAACACTTGTTACTGTGTGTCTTTTTTATTTTAGCCATCCTAGTGTATGTGAAGTCATATCTTAATATGGTTTAGATTTACATTTTAATCTAAATGCATCATTTATGTGGAATATCATTTCATGTGTTTCTTTATCATTTGTGTACCTTTTTTGATAATTGTACATTCAAAACTTATGCTCACATCTATAAATCATATTTATGACTTATATTAATATATGATTTATGGATGTGATTGTGGCTGAAACAAGCAGTCTAGGAAAATTAATGTCAGTTGGAAGACAACTGGAAGATAATATTGCAAATGTGTAACTGATTTTGGAAGTAGATGAGGATTGTGGTTAATAATATAATACAAGAATGTTCTACTTCAGAGTGTTAGAAATGTGGTGATACATGGGAAAATATAACTAATGTAATTTATGGACTATAGTTAACAGCATTGTAATGTTTTGTAGCAAAGTTGGTATTATATTAATTCTAAAGGTTAAAAAAAGAATTTGGTGGTTGGCTTTGTGAGATCTGAATATGATTAAGCTTTTTTTTTCTTCTTATTTTTTCTTATATAAGGAGACCTTGACTATGTCATTTAACTAATCTGTGTTCATCTGTATAGCTTTCTGAACAGTAGAATAACAACTGAGTTAGCAGTTGGAATTAAATGAGATAAAAGTGCCTGGAAAAGAACTTTTTAGGAGTAATGTTCTTATAACTTGTAGAGCTGTTTTTTTCTGTTCCTTTATTTTTGTTAATTTGGAATTAATTTGCTAAAAAAACTTTGCTCATTTTAAATTTGGTTATTTGGCTTTTTATTGTTGAGTTGTAAGAGTCCTTTATATTTCAGATACAAGTACTTTGCCAATTAAATTATTAAAAAATATTTTCTATTTCTCTGTGGGTTGTGTTTTACTTTCTTGATGGTTTATTTGTTGCAAAAAATGTAGTTCAAATTAACTAATTTTCTTCTTATTTTGCTTGTGCTTTTTGTGTCATATCTGAGAAGTCATTGCCTAACCCAAGATCATGAAGATTTACTCCAATGATTTCTTCTAAGATTTTACTGTTTTAACACTTCTATTTAGGTCTATCTACAAATCATTTTGAGTTATTACTGTATATGGTGTGAGATAGGGGTGCAAATACAATTTTTGTATGTGGTGGGTTATCCAGTTGTCCCAGCATCATTTTTCGCTTTCTCCATTGTATTGTCTTGGCACCCTTGTAAAAATCAATTGACCTTAAGTCTGAAGGTTAATTTCTGGACTTCCACTTCTACCTTATGTATTTATAGGTCTCTCCTTAAGCCAGTATTACATTGTCTCAACTACTGTAGCTTTGTAGTAAATTTTTAAATAAGGAGGTGTGAGTCCTCCAATATTATCATTCTTTTCAAAATTGTTTTGGCTATTCTGAGTCCCTTGAAATTATTCTATTTCTCCATTACCATACTATTTTATGTCAAATAGATATTTCTACTTGACTACTTAAAAGTCCCTTGTTTCTTTTATTACATTTTTTAGTTTCTTTTTTTGATGCTTGCCCTGGGGATTACAGTTAACATCTTTAATTACAACAACACAGTCCAGATTAAAACTAACGTAATTTCTGTAGTATAAAAAATAACTTTACTCCAATATACCTCTCTTCTCTCCCCATCCTTTGCACTATTATTGTCATACAAATTAGATCTTTATATATTATAAGTCCATCAACATAGTTTTTAATTACAACATTATGCAAACCAATAGGAGAAAAAAAGAGTTGCAAACAAAAATATGTTTTCATCTTCATTTTGCCTAGGTAGGTACATTTATTGGTGTTATTTATTTCTTCATTTTGTGTTCTTCATTTCTTCATGTGGATTTGAGTTAACAACTGATATTCTTTTATTTTACTATGAAGGAGTCAGGATTTTTTTTTTTTTTTTCATCTTATAATGTCTTAACTTTCCTTCATTTTTGAAGGACAATTTAGCTGCATATAAAATTCTGTTTTCTTTCTTTCTCTTTTTTTTTTTTTTAAGGTACTGGGGGCTGGGGATTGTGCCTAAGACTTTGTATGTGGGAAGTCATCACCTAACTACTGAACATTGTATTGAACAACATCAGCCCCCCTGAGTTGGTTTTTTCATTTGTTTTGCTTGTGGTTTATTTATTTATTTATTTTTTTCTGGAAAGCACTGGGAACTGAACCATTTGAGAGACATCTGCTTCCATAGGATTCCTTTTTTTTTTTATTAAGCAGTTTTATTGAGATATATTCACATACCATATGATTTATCCAAAGTGTATTATCAATGGCTTTTAGTATAATCACAATATTGTACATTCTTCATCTAAAAAATTTTAGAACAATTTCATTACTCCAAAAAGAAAGACTCCCCAACCCTTAGCATTCCTTCCTCAGACCTACATAACCACTAATCTAAATTCATCTTTATAAGTAGAATTCATTTTTGATAGTCTTTTTCTGTCAATACTTTGAGGATGCCACTTCGTTGCCTTCTCCCCTTCATGGTTTCAGATGAGAAGTTAGTTGTTAACCTTTATGAGGATCCCTTGCATGTGGTAAGTCATTTTTCTCTTGCAGTTTTCAAGATCTTGTCTTTATCTTTGACTTTCATCAACTTCACTATGATGTGTCTAGGTGTAAGACTCTGAGTTTAATCTACTTAAACTTCATTGAGCTTCTGGAATATGCAGATTAATACTTCTCATCAAACTGGAGAACTTTTCAGCCATTAGTTATTCAAATACTTTTTCTGTTCCTTTTATTATCTTTTCCTTTTCTAAAACTCCCATTATGCTTGTTAGTGTATGTGGTAATATCTCACAGATCTCTGAGTTTCTGTTAATTTTTTGTTCATTCTTTATTTTTTTTAATCTCAGACTGGCTAATCTCTTGTGACCTGTCTTCAAGTTTGCTGATTATTCCTCCATCAGATTAAATCTGTTCTTGAGCCTCTTTAATGAATTTTTTATTTTAGTTCTTGTACTAAGCAACTCCAGAATTTCTAGAAGGTTCTTCTATACAATGTTCTCCTGTATATTCTTTTAGATATTTAATATATTTTGCTCATATTGATAAAAAAGAACACAAGTTAGATCCACAGTTAACTGGATTTTCTTCTCAAGCCCCTCCCAGCTCTCACAGTGAAGAGAGCTTAAGCTGAAAATGGCAGCTTGATTGTGCTGAGGGGTTAGAATTTGAAGTTTGGAGGGACTGAAAATTGAGGGATGAAATCCCAGAATAGCAAAATTCATAGAGTAAAAATCCTGACTTTACATGCAGATTACCATTAAATCTTGGACTGACAGCTAAACTTTACAAGCACACACAAAAAAGCAATAGCTAGAAGAGGGCAGGAGCTAAGAAGAAATTTCAACAGAGTCTATATGCTAAAGACATAGTTTGCCCTTACATTTTTTATGTAACATTTTATGAAATCTAAGTATCTTTTAAAAATAAATAAAAAATATATTACTAAAAAAGAGAAAAAGAGATAGTTTGTTGGGCAAGTCCAGCTAAGTTAGAGGACTTGCATAAAATCTTAGTTGAAGGTCCATGAGAGTAGGTGAAGGTCATGTCCAGGTTAAGGGCTTTGCAATTGGATTCAGGGCAAGACAAAATAGTCCTGCCCTAACAAAGAATCAGGAAGATGCCATGCAATTTAATTGGTTATAAGGAAAAATCTCAACAATCTTCAGAAGAAGAAAATAGAATCCAGAGTTTCTATAATACATCATCATCCATAAAATAAAGTATATATTTAAAAATTTCTATATATGAGAATTACCAGTAACACATGACCCATAATCAAGAATTAATAAAATCAGTTACTGGAAGTAAATGCACAGAAGACTAGATATTGGATTGGAATTAGCAGACAAAAATTTTTAAATGACTATTATAAATACATTAAGAATTTGCAGATAAAATGTATATAAAGCATGAAAAGAAAGGGATTTTCAGGAGAGACATGGGAGCTCAGAAAAGGAATCATATGGAAATCCTAGAACTAAACAATAAAATAGCTAAAAAAGGGAAATTCAAGGATGGGCTTAATGAATGTTTTTAAATTTCAGAAGAAAGACTCAGTGAACTTGAAACAGGTCAATAAAAACATACATTATGAAGTACATAGGACAAAGATCGAACAAACTCAACAGTCTGAATAAATCTGGGACAATATTGAGTGTACTAGCATAAATAAAATTGGGGTTCCAGAGGGAAAGGAGAGAAGAAATGAAGAAGGAATATTAGCCAATTTTTCCCCAGTTTTAATAATCATAGAAATTCCCATTCACAAGAGGCTCAAAGAATGCTAATAATATGAAAAAAAAAGTATGCCCAACTGTTGAAAACCCAAAATAAATAAATTAAAAGCATCCAGAGAGAAATGCACATTATATGCTAGGGAGGGTGGTGGTGATTCAAATGAAATAACAGAGGCTAAAAATAACAGAATAACATTGTTAAAACATAGATTTTTAAAAAAGTAAACCCTGAAATCTATATCCAACAAAAATATTGAATGGATTTCTTACAAGTAGGCATGCACTGTTAAAAAAGGAGAAACAAAAGAACAAATAACAGAAAGCACAAACAGAACACAAATATAAGGCTAGCAGATTTAAAACTAACTATATCATTAGTTATATTGAGTGTAAATGGATGAAACACTCCAATTAAAAGAATAATGTGTCAAGCTGGATAAAAAAGAAAACCCTAATTATATGCTACTAAAAGAGACACATTTTTAATACAAAAACAAATCTAGGCTAAATTTAGAAATTGAAAATGACATACTATACAAAGTCTAATTTTAAGAAAGCTGATGTGACTGTATTAATATTAGAAAAACAAAGACTTTGTTTGTTTTAAACAAAGAATGTTAGTAGGTGTGGCAGCTTGATATTATTGATGAGTTCCCAAAAGAAGTATTGATTATGTTTGTAAACTGGTCTGTTCCTCTGGGCTAGTGATACCTTTAGATTGTATTGGATCCAGAGGTTTCACTTTTACTTGATTAAATTATGACTAGGGCATTGATTGGGCCACAGCAGTAGGATATTGAATCCCCGCCCCCTTGGTGGGCAGGGACTCACAGAGAAAACAACAAGGCAGAGGAGACAATTGGAGTTTTGGATGCTGGAACCCTGGGAAGTAAACACACAGGAGAAGAACACAGAAGAATAGAGACGGCTCCATAGACAAGGCAGAGGTCCAAGAAGAGAGAGAGCCTGACAGCCTACATCTGACCTTGTGGAGAGACCAGAGTAGCTGAGCCCAGAGAAGAATGAGTCCCGAGAGAGAGAGATGAGACTTATCCCAGCCTACAGCTGATATTGGAAGAAGCTGGAACCACAAAGCCTTAAGAGGAAAAGGAAGGCTGAACATCGGCAGCCATCTTGCTCTAACAAATGGCAACAGACTTTGGTGAGGGAAATAACTTATGTTTTATGGCTTGGTAACTGTAAGCTTCTACCCCAAATAAATACCCTTATAAAAGCTAACATATTTCAGGTACTTTGTATCAGCACCCTTTTGGCTCACTGATACAGTAGATATAGATCACAACATTCCATAATGTTAAAAAGGTCAATTAATCAAGAAGATTTAATTGTTCATTTATTTTCAACAACACTAAAATGCATACTAGCCTATTAACAGAAATTCAAAATACATACAGCAAAATTGTTAAGACTAAGTGAGAAATAAGCAAATCCACAACCATATTTGTAGAATTAAACCCCTTCCCTCAGATCGAATAAGTACACAAAGAAAAAACAAAATCAGTAATTAGGTAGAAGATTTAAACAATATTTTCTATCAACCTGAATTAGTCTCTGCCACCCAAACCTGAAAAATAAATGTTCTTTTTTTTTTCAGGAGGTACCAGGGATTGAACCCAGGACCTCGTACATGGGAAGCAGGTGCTAAACTACTTGAGTTACATCCACTCCCCTACATTTCCTTTTTAAATACATATGGAATGTTTGTTAATATAGACCATATGCTGAGCCATAAATCGACTTTCAACAAATTTGTAAGGATTAACCAATCATCACATAATTAAATTAACACACATTAATAGGAAGATATATTTAAAAAATTCTAATATTTGAAAATTTACAAGTTTCTAAACCAGGGATTGTCAGAATATGCCCCCAGGTCACCCACACAGTCATGCCCATTTGTTTATGCGTTTTCTTTTCACTGCTTTTACAATAAAACACCTCAGCATCATTGGGTATCCCAGAAATGCAAATTAAACCCACTCTGAACTCCCGCTTCATTCACACTAGAATAGTTAAAATTAAGACATCACACTACCAAATATTGGTGAGAATGTGGAGCAAAGAACTCTAATTTATTGCTTTTGGGGATAAAGTTGCTACAAGCATTTCGGAAAGCTCTTTGGTGGTTTCTTATATAGTTAAGAGTGCCTGTATCCTTTGACCAACATATTCCACTCCTAGGTATTTTGTCCAAGAGAAATACAAATATATGTGGCAAGAACTATAACAACAACCACAAGATGTTATCAAAGAATATTCATACAAGTTTTACTTACAATAGCGCTAATTTGGAAGCAACCCAAATGTCCACCAACAGGATAATGAATAAACACATTGCTGTATAATGGAATACTACTCAATAATAAAAAGGAACAAACTGATGATACATGCAACAAAATGGAGGAATCCAAATAAATCATATTGAAGCCAGAAACATAAGACTACAACTCTTTTCCATTACATCTATACTGAGTTAAATAGGCAAAACCAATCTATGTTGACAAAAATTAAAACAATGGTTGCTTTGGTGGGAGTGGGAGATTGACTGGAAAACAACACAAGGAAACTTGCTCAGGTGATGCAAATGTTCTATATATTGGTAGGGGTAGTGGCTACCCAGATATACACATTTGTCAAAATTCATAGTACTGCATATTTAAGATTTGTGAAAGTTGTTGTAGGTACAATGGACTTTAATTAATAGACGTATAAGAAGATAAGAAAGGAACTGTGTAGGATGAATGCAATAAAAAGCAGTAATATTAAAAAACAATCCGCAATATATTTACATGTTTCTGAAAGCTAAAATAGATATGTATGAAGGTATCAGCAAAGGGTCTAAATTAAAGGAAACTAAGCATAAATCAAGAACCAGAGAAGTGTTTTTGGCACCTTAAAACTGAAAACTAATTAGAAGTTAGATGCAATTACAACATATTCATATAAGAATAAACCTCTTTTAGGAAAAAAATAAACCTGAGGAAAATGTAAATAAAATTTAATTACAAGTTATCTGAAAAGATGTTTCAATAGAATTAGCAATTAAAGTACCTGAATATTAATTGTATTTAGTTGTCAAAACTATAGAAAGCAAAGCCTATAATGGAGATCAGAAATTGATATAAAATATTTATCAATCTTAAAATTCTTGTATTAAGATGATGTCTAGGTAAATAGCTAATTATTATTGGACAGAGTCATTAATTATGTCTTTATACAATGACTATAATTTAAAAATAAAAGGCACAATTTCACTGAATACTGGGGAGTAGTGTTAATATTTATGATCAATAATTAGTAGCAAGCTGCTATTCATTTTCATATTCTTCTTTAATTGTTTACTATTTACTTTATTATTTATTATTTATTTTATTATTCTTTATTTTATTATTTCAGATTATTAAATAGTTTTGAAAAAGTTAATTATACCAAATTTGTAGAAGAGTTGTTCTTTATGATAATAACACATTATTTTATGTTTCTTGTTTTTAAAATTTTTCCTCTCTTCCCACCACACAACATTCCAGGAATCTCTGTTTCTGACATACAGATATGAAAAAAATGTATGTGATGACTCTCTCAATCCTCCCCTTTCTGATGATTCTGTACATATATGTGCTCCCTTATATCTGTGTTTCTGTCAGGTCTATAAATATGTTGAATAACTATTAATATCTTAATTAAATTAAAGCCCTTTATTTTCATCTATATGTCAGGATATTTTCTTTGTTTTGTTGTTGTAGTTATTAAAATACACCGACTCCATTTTCTTGCTGTAAATTAGCTATTTTGTAAAGCTAGGCCACTACTAAAAACAAATGTGCTATTGGTACTTCACACTTATTTATGAAAATCCAAGTTCATTGTCTGTAAATGCTATGTAATAATGAGAAACAATGACCTAAAGAGACTTCATTTTTTTTATTAGAGTAGTTCTAGGTTAACAGAAAAATTATGCATAAAATACAGATTTCCCATAATACCATCCTATTTTTAATTCCTTGCATTAGTGTGGTACATTTTTTCAATTCATGAAGGAACATTTCTATAATTGCACTACTGAATATAGTGCATCGTGACTTCATTTTTAAAACAGCTATTATCATAGTTTTTCTTAAAACTTCAATAATTGTCTTAATTATTTAACTTTCCAAAAGCTACTGTTTATGAAAATTTCATTAAAATTTAGAACTGACTATTATAAATTCACACACATATAAATAACCCAATACATGACAACATTTATATCAATGAAATATGACCAGTTTCATTAGTTATAATCCTGATATTTACCTTTCCATCTATTATCTAGTCTGAATTTTTTACTAACAGTATTTTTTAGTAGTGAAGCTATTTAGTACTTAGCAATATAGTACTACACTAAATTTAGCAATTGAATAAAAATTATAGGACTTTTGGGTTTTTGACATGTAAAACCATTTTATGAACCACTATGTGCTACTGTTACTAATCAATATGTTATTTAACCAATATGTTATTTAAGCAATTAATTAAGTATGAGGCTACGTTTGACAAGCAGATTTAGGTACTGAGAATTTTCATATGCAAATTCATAAAGAAAGTAAGAATTGTGTTCTTGTTTGCACTATATTCTAAGGCTAAAGTAAAACACGTTTTGTTTTGGGATATAGAAGAATTATACTTTCACAATGTCAATGTGAGATCCTACTGAGGCAGATGGTTATCAAATAAGGTATCCTAGAAAGCAACCAGCACCAATATAGAGATCAAATTCAGGGAAAGAATGCACAATGAGTATGTTCAACATAAGCATGGATGTAGACAATGTTGTCTTTTCTTTTGAGACTGTCAAGAGAAATATTTTATGGGAAAACACATTGAAAGACACAGCCAGAAATTTCAGTTGTCCTTAGAAAAATAAAGTTATGAATAGGGTTTTATAATAGTAGACAACAATTTGCATGGTTAATTTCTGAGGTATCTAGTTTACTTTGTTTAATTGTTCATTTGTTTTTCAATACAAGCTAACATTTAATGAACAGGCACCAAATGTGAGCATCTGGGGTAAGCATATTTTACAGAATATTACATTTAATTCACATGTATGGTAATACTATTATTTCCCTTATTTTGCAGATTGTACTCAGAGAAGTCAAGATGTATACCCAAAATCAGACATCTGAGAAATAGCAGAGACAGTGGAAAAGGCAAGTATACCTGACTTGAGTGTAATTTTCAGGTACTGTATATCTTTTAGTTAGGTTTTTTTTTTTTCTTTTAATAATGTGCAAGTTGTTTGAAGGACTATCCAATTAAACACCATTTTCTGCTCAGATAAATGGACAAAATTCTGAGTCTGCTTTTTACATCATTGCTTGCATCATTTTTTTTCAGCCTCAAAATTTACAAGTGGTAAATGATTTTCCATATGACCAGTCTTTATTTAATACTTTTTTTTTTCCAAATAAAAATTAATAGTAAGTGAAGAACTGTTCTCAAACAGTTCAGGTACTGATAGAGCTCATGATTGTTTGGCTATCAAATTTCTTGGTCTAAAATTTAAATTCTGGTCATTGTGTGGGTAGTCTCATAATTCTAATAAAGCATATATTGAGCTATACTAATAATTAAAACCAATTTGAAAATTATGTCTGATACTATAAATTTGAATTGTGAAGCTCTTCCTAGGTCTAGTGTAATTATTAAGTATAATATGGCAGTGACTGGTACAAATTTTGAATCAGGCAGTCTGGGTATGACCTTGTAACAAAGAAATAGGAGTGGATTCTTTTAAAAGCCTTGCCATCTTTAACTCACAGCTCTTTCATCTGTGAATGGCACAATAATGCCTACTGTGAAGATTAAATTAGACAGGACATGAGTGGCAGAGCCTTTTTGTTGTTCACCAAATATTACATCCTCTTCGTCCTTATTTAGTAATAAAATGCCCTGCCACTTGGGCACTTTGTCAAAGCCTCCCTTGCGGCTCCATGTGGTCATGCTATGTTGTTCTATTCAATGGGATGTCTGCAATTGTAATGTCTGAAGCTCCTAGGCCTTGTCATAACAGAAAGCAGAGCGCCATCTACTTCCCTCCCCCCCACTCCCTTTTTTTTTTTTTTGCCAAAAGAGAATGCAGATCTTGGACCATAAAGTGGAAAATCTGGGTTGAGAGCAGGATCAACAAGACAGGAGCTTGGAGTCCTGTCTTTATGGAGACACCACATCATCTTAGAGAATTATGCAAATAAATGTTTATCAATTAGCATCAACAAAAGTCACCTCGGTATTTTGTGAAAATTCATATTTTTATTCAGAAGTTATGGTGGAAACTGGCATCCTGTGTTTCCTACGAGCTCTCAGGAAATACTTATATTGCTGGTCTGAGGATCATACTTTGACTATCAAGAATGTAAGACACTTGCTTGAGGACCATTGCATGTGAAAGAGAAAAACCTCTATTTTGCCTAATCACTGTCCTTTATGGTCTCTGTTCTAGTGGAGAACTTGTATGCTAACTTGTAAATGTGTGAATGTTTTTATGTCATGTAAGGTAGTGTAGTAAAGAAGCTGCTAGTACATGATTGACATTGCCTGCATTAGCACTCTTAAAATTATTAATCTTTATTAAAAAATAATTCTTCAAGTATTTGTTGTACAGATATGTAAGTTTTTCTTTCAAACAACCTAAAAACTCTTTACTAATTAGGCAATTTTCTTTCTCTACAAGTATACACATACTCATACATAAATATGTATATATACATAAATTAAAATATTATTAATATGTATATATGCAAGTTATATATATGTATATAACTGGCATGTTGTTATATTGAATAGTATTCTCAAAAGTTAGTATCTCCTAATATTTAGTTGGCAGTCTGTAATCACATTTATTTTTACCATAAGTGATGTATGAATCTCAATCAGAGGTTGAGAAGCTCCTCAGAGATCAGATCTGAGGCATAGCTGTTATGAATTGCCCATGCATTGAAATTTAACCTCTTATCCCCATGGAAAACTCAAGGAATTAGTATTCAGTATTATTGTATCAGAATTTAAATACATGATTTAACCATGGCTTTAATGCAATTTAGACAGTAAAGTATAAGATATCATGTACTCCAATTATACTACATAAATAATGGATAAGAAGAATAAAGGAAGAGAAAATTATTGTACCAGCAATTTTAAAATATCTAATTTGATATAACCAGAAAAAAGAAGTTCTTTAAGGCAACCTTGTCTATACTGCTAAATGAATTTGGGTGAAAAAAAAAAAAAAAAAAAAAAAAAAACTCAGAGCCTTCTAAGTAAAATTACTCTCTGTAGGTCCATAAATGCTCCATAATTATTCAGAGAAATATATCTTCTCTAAATGGATAATTAAGATGCAATTATATTTCAGTGGCTACAGCTAAGCCATTGGGAGATGAAGGAATAGTTTAAACATTATCTATAAAGTAAACAGATATTGAAATATCCATTTTTAGTGATTAAAACATAAGCCATTTGAATTATCAACTTAATTTATGTTATTGGTAGAAACAGGCCTACTAAGTTAAGAAACAAAGCCATATCATTGCTTAGTGTAACATAATAAGTAAATGCTTATCTTTGGCAATGCTAAATGAAGGAAGAATGGGCTGAAAAATAATGAAATATAACAATTATTTGCATAAGTGTATATGACCTTATAATTAATAATAGTGAAAAATTACATTAAGTAAGGCAGTGACAATATTACAGTTTCAGTCTACATCACATTAATTCCAGTCTTCACTTTCTCTCTCCTCTCTTCTCTGCCTCTCCTTTTCACATGTCAAACATTTTAATCTGAATTTTGCTGTTGCCATTATAGTAAAACTGTTCATTCAGAGGCCACAAATATTTTATTGCCAAATCTAATGAAAAAAAAAAGTTTTAATTCCATTTCACTTCTCTATAGCATATTCTACCCCAAATTCCTTCCTCCCTGAGTGTCTGAACTAGCACTTTATCCACTTCTATAGGTGCCCCCTGTAATTCCCCTTCCTGTGCCATCTTCCTCTGCCTACCCATAAATGCTATCTGTTCACTTTCTCATCCTTCTCTCTTCCCACTTGCCTTGTGGTTCTCAAATTTGTTTGGTTCACTGATGCCTTTGAGAATCTGATGAGCTATGAACCCTCTCCCCAGAGAAAGATAAACATATACTAAATTTTAAGGGCAATTTCAAGCAATTCATGGAACCCCAAAATCCATATGTTGAATGTCCAAGATTAAGATGCTCTGTTCTATATACTTTCTAAAAGATTCATATATTTTCATGATTATGCATATGCTGATAAATTCCATGGTTCTTTTCTAGCTCAGTCCAACAGCTCCAACATCAACTCCAGCTTTCAATTAGACAGCTCCTTTAGAATGTTGGGCTGATATCACAAACTCAGCATATGCTCATGGTTGATTTGTCAGAATCCCCACTCTTTTCTATCTTGGTCAATGGTCCCATAACCACTGAGAAGTACCCTCACCCCTGACATGCTCTGCTCTTTAACTCCCTGTTATAGACTAAGTCGCTGAGAATATTTTGTTGATATTTTTTTCTCTAGCTTATTTGTGTTTCTTGCTATTGTCATTATTGCAGCCTCTCTCTCAGCTCTCTTCATCTCTTGAATTATTTCATTAGTATATACTCTCTTCTCATGGAAACTTCTCTTGTAAGAGCCACTGGATTTTACCATTTTAACTTGCGTAGGAAGCTTCATGGTTCCCCTTTGTCTATAGAAAAAAAAGAAAAGAAAAGAAAGAAAGAAAAGAATTCACAGTAGGCATTTAATTAATGTGCTGAGTACAATACCACATATTTTATGTCATTTATTATTTTCTGTGACCAAATCTCCATTACTTTTCTGTTACTAAGTAGTACAGTGAGGCTTTAATTCAAATCTCTGAGTTTAAAAGATTGTGCCCTCCCTATTGAATCTCAGCAAAGTCCAAACCCATCATGGTATACAGGAACCTTCACAAACAGACCCACCTTTGGCAGGCATGGGTGTCTGCCTCTTTAAATCACCATATGTAGCTACATTTTTTCTTCCCTCTTCTCCCTATAAAAGAGGCAAATACTTCTCCGTTCCTGGCTTCCATTGCAGATCGAAAGAGATGGACAAAGAAACCACCCAGGATCTTTCCAACTGGAATTTCCTCCATAATAGAGAGTGGTATGTGGAGAAAGCCCACTTTTGCTCCTTGCTAGACATTTCTGTTTTGGCTGCTACAAGGGCCTAATGTGTGAAGCTGCAGAATTCACCATTTGACCACAAGGTAATAGGGCCAAAGATGAAAATCAAGCACTCTTTCACTTTGGAGGGAGAGGATGGGAAGCACTTGGATTCTTGATGACATCTGCAAACCCCTGAACTACCTCTGGACTGCTGGTTGAGCAAATAAGTGTTTTAAGGTTTAAGCCACTATTAGTGATTTTCTTGTTATTTGTAGCATAAACCATAATGAATGATATACTAATGTCCAATTCTCAACTATTTAAGTCTTTCAAGTGCACTTGATCTGAAAATAGACTTGAAAACCATTTCTTGAACATGATACAAATTTTCATACCTATATTCCTCGCAGGAGAGCTCCTTGTCCAAGTCCTCACTCAGTACTTATTTTTTTTTGAATGACTGATTCCTATGTTCTCCTTTAATATCCAGTAAAATCTTACCTCTTTCAAATCTATCTGTGTATCATTGGACTCTTCTATGTTACCACAGTCTATTGGACAATTTGGGGAGAAAGGGTGCTTATAAAATGATAGCTGTGTACATAACTATCAACCTATTCTGTCATTCTGTTTCCTCAAGGTTAAAAATTTTCTTATTGTTTCCCCAGTTTTAACAAGTGCCTGTATTTAGAGCTCTAGACGTGTTCATTACATGAAGGAATACATGAATTCCAAAGCTTGAGTAGTTTTTTTTTTTTTTTTTTTTTGGTTTCATAATAGCTTTTCCTGTATATTTTTGGTTGTTTTCCAAAGCTCAAAAATATTTCAAAAATATATTCTAGGACATTTTCTAGGAAAATCCATGTCTAGTGGAATAAAATATGAAACTCTCATGTTACAAATGGATTTATTTATGAAAAAATCCTTATCTTTGAAATAAGAGGATATCTCTGGACTTTGGCTCTCCGTGGAGACTATCAACTGTTTATCCTTAAATTTGCTTTCCCTGAAGCTACATAAAAGGGCTAGTTAGGTAAGCTTCCTATGTACTCCCACGGGATGCTGTTTCTTCTCTTAAAAGATTTATCATTTATCACTACATTATAATGGCTATTTAATTGCCTTTCACATTAGATTTTAAGCTTCCTGAGAGCAAGGACTTGGTCTTCTTTACTCTTGTATTATGTACACTTATCACCAAACCTGACTCCTATTTGTTAAAACAAAAATTGTTTTCTTTAAAATGTATTCTTAAATTACATCAAAGTACCTCATCTCTAGGTTTGAGAAACTTTTCTTTAAATTTAATACCAAATGTGTCATAAAACTCTATACGTCCACGCATTGAATAACTTTTGAGAAAAAGTCTAATTGTATTTATATCCCACAGTTTTATAACTAATTCAGTACTGATGCTTTTTAAAGTGAGTCTTAGGACTTAGTTGGCAATGTTGTTGCTCACCCAGGAAAGGGGAGCTTAGACAAGATAGGACTTACCATGCCCCTGGAGATTGCACCCTACCGCCACAAGACATAAACCCCTGCCAATTTCTATTTTCTCTTTCCAAAGATTGCAAACCTCATCTCCCCAGGGCTTTCAATCTCTGCCAGTCTGCAAACCAGCAGGTATAAATTCTGCTTCTAATTTGTAATTACTGGGTCCACATCACAACAAAATAGATCAAGCTTTGTTGAGATTGCCTTTAATTAGTGGACATGTTTCTTTCTAAATATAAAATTGTACAGTTCAGAATAAAAAGTGATGAAGCCTTCAAGGTGCTTATTATTTTTTTGTTATTTTTTTTTTTTGCCATTGTTCTGTGATTCACATGCTGAGTCTATATTATATCATAGCTTATTATCACTAACATTAATAGTGCTCAATTATATGCATAGTTTTCAAGAAAATTTGTTTTTGATAGAAAAAAAAAAAAAGGATAGCAGGTTGTAGAATGGAGACAGAGTGTCGGATCTTGAATTCTTATCCCCTCTCTCTGAACGGTCTCTATTATTAATGTATATTATTACTTCAAGTATGTCAGAAAGGGAGACAAACAGTCAGAGGCAGGAATTTCTCCCTAATTCACTCTGCCTAGCCAGCAAAATGTAACGCAAATTATTCAGGGGAAAAATACAATTTTCTGTCATCTCTGTCATACACTGATAACAAAGCTATAGGCTAATATGTTTTGATATTTTTGTCACTCGTTTATCATGTGACCTTTCCTGCTATCATTAATATAGCTGAGGGACAGAGCAGATACACTGAAATAAGGGTGTGGAGAAGTCAGATTGCTTCTCTAACAACCAACGGTCAGTCACAGCAATTTATGCTTTTCTCCAGTATAGCCCTGACTGAAAAAGAGGAATTGTTATTAAAATTTGATATTTCTGTCTAGGTTCTGCCACCTAGAATTTGCAAGTTTTACCAATGATGGGAATACTGGAGGGTTAATAAATTTCCTTTTGAATTATGATATTAATACAATACAACATGACTGTTCAGATATTTACAGCATATATATGAAAAAATGTATCCTAGACATTTGAACATTGACTATTAGTCATACTCTGATTTGGCAAATCCAGGGAGCACATTAAAATATTATTGTTGAAATTGCTCTGCATGTGTTCAGTAAAAACCTTTGCTATTTTAAAAGACTAGATAAACCAAAATAATTTGTGGTACTGGGGATTGTGTTATGGACACCAGAAATTTTAATACATCTTGTATTTTCTTTGATGATAAATGATACCTGGTTTAAATTTGCATGCAGACTAACACCATTTCTGACAATGGTATAGTTTTTATGTTGCCCATAGAGACTGGACTGTTAAAATTCCAATATAAAAACTAATTTATACTTGACATTAATGAGTAAAGAAATGTTTTATATAGTACATCAGAGTAGAGAAAGAACTTTACAGGCTTATACTAAAATCAGATTATGTCTGAATACTACCATTATTTACAAAAATGAAAAAAATCCTTCCCCAATCTAAGCTGTTTGCTCATACAAAACTCTGCTTTTAATATTTATATTAAGGTAACCATTTGCTTTGTTGCATTATATAGAAATATGAAGGCCAAGCATTAACATTTTTAAAGTATACACATCCATGAAGGGTTTTTGTTATAAAATTATTAATATTAACCTAACCTATCTTTTTATTAGACAAAAAATTCATGTTACTGTCTCTTTGAAGAATATTTTAAAAATACAAATAAATCAGAAAATTACCGTCCATAAGAAAGGAAAACAAGTAAGGGTGACAGTTTTATATAGGAGAATTGTTAAGTAGGTCCCAGAGAGGCTGTGAACATGTATGGTGACTTCTTTAAATCTTATTATAATATGTATCATGTAGGTTACAGAGCATATTTTAAGCCACAAATCAGCACTTATTTACTAATTGGATAAAACTGATAATTTTTTTTTCTATTGTGGTGGTTTTAAAAATCTTATTTTATTTTAATTTTAGCTTATTTTTAATTTACCTTAATTATGACAAAATTAATTTTATACTTCAAACTGGCTTTGTACATACATCTGTGCTCTCTTGGAAACATATTCCACTGAGTTGATCTCATTTTATCAGAAATATTTTAGTGCATGCTGAAATAGTATGACTTAACTTTGTATACATCTGTGAAAATAGGCTCATAGTCATAATCAATGTAGAAAGTATTAATAAAATAATATATGAGTGTAACCACATTAGTTAATAGAGCATTTCATACCCAAGCAAAGATTTGCTAAGATGAACTTTCAAGACTCTTCTATCTGGAAAAATAACTTTGATATGGGAGAGGAACTCCAATCAGAGGGTCAGAGTGGATTCAGTGTACTCCTGGTTCATCTCCAGAATCCCATCAACAGAGTGTTCACCACAGCAAATTTTACAAAATTCCATTTTTTCATTTATATCACAGTAAGGCAAGAAGCTGGTTATAGAAGAAAGTGGAATAGATTGGGGAAAAGAAAATGAATAGCAAAGTCCCTATTCTCAGAAAGCAAATATCCTGCATGTGAAGCAAAGATACCCAAAGAAGTTTGTGCTGGGTCATTCCAAAAGGGAGTTCTAAATGGCTTAGCCCCTCAGGGATGCAAACTCAATACATAAATGCTTCCCTAATTACCATTTAAGGCAATTTATGGAAATAGACTCTGTCATTAGCATGATTTAAAAGTTGATTAGCCTTACTTACATATAAATCTTATCATCAAATAAATATATTGATTTTTGTAGAATATTTTATAAAATTTCATTTTGATATTTATACATATTTTTTCTGCAGTTGGGAGTAGAGGATTGATGGTGAAGTGCAAAGAAAAACAGAAGAACAAGGTCTTAACCAAAGCTTCTACACAGCTTCAGTGGAAAATGTGTTCTACTTTCATTGTAATTGTAACATGATTATAAAGCTATGAAATTAAGACACTTTTTTTTTTCAGTTCTATGATAGGATACTTAGCAGATAGCACTGATTTCAAGTCTAGTATTCCTGTTTGCATGTAAATAAAGCAAGAGTCACAAACAAAGCCAGCAACCGCCCATACTTGCCTTCAGTGGTAAAGGATGGAAAGCTTGCCTGCTACCAATCAGCAAGTGGTTGCTATGGTTACAAGGTCAGGAAATATGCCTTTTCCCCAGTTGTCCAAGGCTTGCACATGTCACTTTTGAAACTATGAATTTTATATACAGGTCAGGAGATGCATACCAAAGAAATAAACAGTGAACTGGACCATAATGACAGCTAACGTTCAAACGTCCTTGGATTTTTAAAATATGTAATATACCACATTCTGTTATTTCAAACAGATTGTATTTTGTTTGTTGATTACATATGTTTTTGAACCTTTTTTTTTCTGTAATGAAATAATATATGGTGGTTTCAAATTAAATCTTGTTATTGTAAGCATGCATCAATAACTTGTTTCAGAGAATTCTTTTTCTCTTCCTAAAATTATTTTTAAATGACAGCACTGGCATATTATAAAAATACAATGCCATGAAACTTGTGAACATAGTATAAAAAATTGTTCTCTGGGAAAATGGATATTGTAATGTTTATCTGTAAACAACAAGGTTCTTAAACTATAATGATGTGCAGAGGGTTCTTTTTAAAAAAGGCTAAATATTTCTGTGCTCACAATGAGAAATCTGCAAGCTGTTAAAATTATACTATTTAAAAGCAAATTGTAAATTAGCAAATTATGGAAAAATATCTTGCTTGTGAATCAATGAAAAATTTGTTGGGGAATTCATTGCAGACCTCTCAAGGGAATTAGGGCTTTGCAGCATATAAAGCAGGTCAAGGAAATTAGATAATAATTATTTAAGTATTGGCATTATTTTTTAAAAATTATTCCTCCTTTTATAATTCATTACTAATGTTCTATTCCTATTAAACTGATATTTATATTAAATAATATTAAATGCAGTATTTGAGCTTTTATTTATAGAAATGATCATTATTATTTCCTCATTTTAAAACATGTGCCATGTCATGATACTAGGCAAAAAAAAAAAAGGAAAAGAGAAAAAGGAAAGGGAAATGATGCAATATTATTTATGAAGTACTAGTTAGTTGTACCAATGCAAATGTGCTTTGTGAAAGTGATTTGCCTGTGTAAATACACATCTTTATACACAAAATGCTTATGTCAATGAAAGTTGAAGGCATGCCTGTTCATTTGAAGTGTGGCTAATGTGTTCCATTTAAGTAATAAGGTATAGTTTGGCATATGTTCACATTTACAAATGATTGTCAAAAAATTTGTGATTATATAGGATTATAAGAATCATATATAACTTTACAACTGATATTTTATTTTTTAATAAAAATTAATGATTTTGTACATCCTTTGAATTTGAAATGGGTTTTAAATTGTATTAGTTGATACTAAATACCTAAAAATGGCCCTAAAGTACAATGAAAACCAATATTCCAATATTGTCCCCTTTTCTTTCTGGATTGCTGCTTTTGTTCAAGTAAACATTTCTTTCCCTTTCTCTCTTTCTTCCTCTCTATTTTTTGGGGTCAGGAAAGATTAGTCCTTACCTTGATAACAACCCTTTCTATTTTTTTTTTTTTTTAACAGAAAGCAGCATTCAAATGAGAAACTAAGTATATTTCTTTTCAACAGGCAATTTACCCCATGATGAGATATGCTTTCACTTATTTTTCTTTGACATTCTAGCATCTAGCAGCACAGCAGGTATCTTGAGGTTAGGCTTCAAATAAAGGATAACTACATTCGTACATTAATAGATGCCATTGTATGACTATGTCATATTATTGTAGCATTTAGTTCCTTTAATTGTGCTTTTAAATTATACATGATAAGCAGATACAGACAAAGTGAGAAAAATATCAAAATCCATTCTGTTATCATTATTGTTCTATTTGTACACATTTGCTTGCATATATACCTAGCTGTTTTCCAGGTATATGATTCTTTGAAATTAAGAAAATGTTTAATACCATTTTATTTATATGTAGTAAGGCTCAAAGTATTTAAATCTCACCAAATTGACAATTTCTGCATTGTATTTTTCCTATGAGAACAGAAAATAACCTAGCACACATAAAGTATTATATTGCATATCTTAATATTAGAGGCTTTATTATCTGAAATAAAATATGAATAGATATGTCCACCAAAAACACCATTTTAAGTCGATGTAGTTTACACAGCAATGTTAGTACTTGTTTGTTTGTTTTTCTCTTTCACCTCTTTATACAGTTTCTCCCAAAGTCTGCTTCATGGTGACTTAAGAGCCTTTCCCCCTCTTTTTGGTGACCTTTCTGGATGGCAAAATGAATTCACGGTATATGTCTTGCAGCCTGTGTGCGACCTTGCCCATTAGCCAGTCCCCAAACCTTTGATGTGAACCATCAGCTTTACGATTTCTGTGGTTCATTCATTTTTGTGTTTCTGTAACGATCTCTGCCCCAGCTCTGAATTCTGCCTTTATTGTAGACAGAACTGACAACAGGCAGCCTTGCCTTTCATTTCCTTGATGTACTTTGTACTGTGGTATGGCTTTTGTTAGTATTGATGCAAACATTACCATAAACTACCACCTAGGGACTAGAAACAATTGACTAACTGTTTTCAAATCCAATACACTTAAGTTGATCAGACACAAAGTTTAAGTACAGTTAGCTATAACAGCACCAATTCTGTGTGGTCTCAGTCTCTCTAGACTACAAAATAAAGGTCAGTGGAATGCGGATGCTTATGTCAAGACAGCTTGCAATGAAATTTATTCAAGAGATGAATATTGGACCAAGAACTCATTCCTTCACTTCTTCAAAATGAGAAATACCAATTCTGTTCCCTGGTCTCCTTTAAATGATTTTCTCTTTACTTACTTAAAAGCTGTTTCTTAATAAGAAAAATGGGTTGGAATATAGAGAAAGCAAGTCTTTTATGAACAAGTTCAGATTTTGATAAAATGGGCATTTCAAATTGACAAATGTGAAACTTTTTCACTTAGATGCTAAATTGCAAGCTCACTAGCTCACTATCATTGAACTTATTATAACTAAATGCTCCATAGCATGTAGAAGAATTACTTAGTTAGCTGTATTATAAATGCAAAACTGTGCCTGACCCTTTTTGTGTAGGTCATTTGCTTTTTGAGCTTTGCGAAGTCCTAGAATTAAGGTTTTATGAAAAAGGTTATTCTGTTCCCCATATGATGCTTCAAAGGTGTCAATTCAACCTTTGAAGTTTCTTCCTTAAATAATCAATTGGGAAAAGGAAAAATTAAAAATAAAAGGATTGGGGAAATGAAGTAGTATTTAGGCAGCCCCTCTAAATCGTACATTAAATATACAATGATATTTTTATCAAGGTCCTAATTACCTTGTTAAATGTTCTAATGCATTTAAAATTTCACACATGAAATATTAATAGATATTTTAAAGATATATATTAAAATAACAATATTCCTTTGAAATAAGGTTTTAGGTGAAGTGTAATATCATTATGCCATGAAAGGTTTTTATGAGGACATAGATTGAATAAATGGCTATTTTGAATAATACACCTTCATCAAAGTCATACTGCAGTATGATGTAAGAGCTCTGTGCCTTTAATTCTATATGTAACTATAGATTTACATCTGCTATCTTATTTAAAATTTTAAAATAACACTATGGATTCGAGTAATTTGAAGTCTGTTTTTAGGCAGTTACTATTAAAGAGGAAAACTTCAATGTTTACAAGAAAACTTGAAGTAAATTAGTTTATGACACTGTTTCTGACATTATTTCTACCTCTACCAAAAAAAAAAAATTGTATGCTACGTATGCATCTACAATTCATGATATTCTACATATTTAAATAACATTTAATAGTCCTATGTATTTAATTTTAGTAACATCAGTATTTTAGACATCTCTCTGTGCAATATTTTTTATATTAGTTGCTATTTTAAGAAATTGTACTTACTTCATTTACATTATAACTAAGTTTATTGAAGCTTACTCAGTAATTCTAGACAGATTCACCAAGTTCAATTCATATCACATAGATGCAAGAAAGCCAAAGTGATTTAAGTCATGAGTTCACTATGTCATACCCTTCTTGACATCATTTTGTTTTTTAACCATCTTCCAATGGACCGTATAAGATGTATAGGGGTTGATGGTTTAGGTGACTGAATTTATGTACAGAATCTCTTGCTGAATTGCCAAATAATTGTATTTTGAAAATAGATTTGGTAGGTTAAGTGCAATCGTTAACCAACTGAAAATGTTTACTTAAGAGACCCATAATATACGCAAATGCTTGAAATGATCATTGCCTGTGATTATGTGATGTGGCTAAACTCTAATTAAAGGCCATAAGAATAAATAGCCATAATAATGCTTTACAGTTAAATAGTGCAGCATCATACCTAATAAAATGCATTGTTTTCTCTGATGATTATAGTGGCAGTGGTCAGAATTTTTACTAATTTCACAAACAGATCAAAGTAAAAATATTTTATTTCAACTATGCATTTGGTGTATCTGTTTAATATATAATTTACAAGTGATTATTTGATTAGGATGATTCACTTACTAAATGCTTAGAAAATTAAGAGTGTTGCACTTAAAGAAAGAATAGTCTGGAATATTTCTTAAAAGAATAAATGCTTGGAATACTTGAAATAAGCAAAAATCTGTCTATGTTTTACAGAAAAGCTTTTTCTGAGGATTTTTTTCTTTCTACAAAACCTTTAGACAACATTATACTAGAGAAAACATGGCAATATGTATTTTTATTTTATAATATATATAAATTACATTTAGATATTATATGTAATATAGTAGTATAACAACTACTGCAGATGTTTATAAGAAAATAAATTGCCATATATTTTAAATTGTTTCTTTTTTATAGAAGAGATTATTTTGTCACTACAAGTACCATATACTTAATATTTTGTATCAGGTTATCGCATTATCATTTAAAGGGCTAAAATTAAGCTGGAGAAGGAATGAAAATACCAAATGATTCCTCCTTATCTTTAATATTGTATATTTCCCCAAATGTGATGAAGTTAGTTTTCTGATATTCAAGTAATTTTTGGTAAGGTATGCTGATTTTTATTCCAGTGAATTCTGAACAAGCACTTGAGGAAATATTGGAGAAGAGTTAAAAAGAGGATAAATGCAAGGGAGAAGATGTTGTGTGTGAAGTGGGCACATGCACTTTGATTCAAGCCTCCTTGCATCACGTCATGACCATGGTCAAGTTCGCAAGCCATGCAGAGAAGTGGATGAGCTGGGAGACAGATGGACAGAGTCAAGATTCTAGTTCATATTTTACTAATGAGTCAGAAGTTAGTGTTAAAGACTTTTTTCTATAGTGATGAGATGGTTGCTTACACTGAAACAAAAAAAGATAACGTCTTTAGATACGTGAAAACATTACTATATCTTCAATTTGACGTTGACTTGGTCTTCACAATTTTGAGAATTTTTACTTAATATGTTTTCTACTCAGAACCCAAATATTTATTATTCTAAGGGCATATCTATTATAATAATTTTGACCTTTACAATAGTGAAGAAGTTTTAAATAAAAAGTGACTGGCAAACTAGTCAGGCAGAGATTCAGAATGTTTTTACCATGTTTCAAGTTAGAAAATAAGAGTGTTTTCCTCTATCACTGACCCTTCAATCATCCTATCATACACTCATAATGAAACCTAATTTTCTTCCCTTTTCTTTGTCAGAAAAATATACAGCAACTATTCTTATACCAATTAATACTTGCAGAATTTTACAGACTTTCACTTAAAGTTCATTCAGCAAAAATTTACTACCTTCTGGTGACATCCTAGCTCAGACTGGGATTAGAAAATTAACCCACAGTTGATATTTTTCTGAAGTAACAAAAAAAATAAAGACAAATTTCATCTTTTCTAATTCAGCCTACTAAAGGAATTAAATTAAATTAAATTAAATGCAATTTTCATGTACTTACATGTAATGATTACATTCACAGATTGGCAATGAGTTGTCCAAGTCACACAGACATTGAATCCAGACACATATCCTTACACTTAATTACATGAAATAAATAGAATAGAGAAATAAGTTTTTAAGACATGCATAGTCAATCATTTTTAATTTATTATTATGCAATCTCTTGGAGGATTAAACACAGCAATTAGTATAAAGTCAGTAATTTTAAAGGCAGTCAATAACTAATTTTGGTTATTTATTGTAAATGATTAAGTGATTTTTCATAACATAACCAGATGTTTAATCCCATTTTTAGATGAGAATTGTTAATATTTTCTATCCTTTCTCTTGTAATATTTAAAGAGAAGAGGTTTTTACATGCTTTTGATTAGACCTGGTGATAGCATTTCTCAGGGTAGCCTTGGAAAATATTTATATTGAATATATGACAGTATTAAAGTTCATCATAGCACTTTGGCAGCTGCTGCAGATGCTACCCAATCTAGGGTTTTAAGATTTCAAATATGAGCTTATGGGCAGTTGTCAAGGTAATTTCTCTTCCAAGAATTTACTTGAGCAATTTCATTACTCCAGTCACTGCAGCTAAGGTCTCTTTTTTAGACTGAGCATAATTTCTTTTATATTTAGTCATAGTGTGTATGACACAAACCAAGCAGTGCTTTCACTGAAAATCTATGTGATATCAAAGACATAGCTTGGAGAAATGAATAAGTCACTATTAAAAGTAAAAAGAGACCAAATATACTGACACTTTTACCCACACACTAACTTTTTTTTTGGATGGGTCACATATACATTTTTTTTTTTTACTTTATCTTGATTATTTAGA
The DNA here is from genome assembly GCA_026826555.1 of Tolypeutes matacus. Taxonomy (NCBI): domain Eukaryota; kingdom Metazoa; phylum Chordata; class Mammalia; order Cingulata; family Chlamyphoridae; genus Tolypeutes; species Tolypeutes matacus. The sequence goes on from JAKSZT010054487.1 coordinate 24,524,263, forward strand.
AATGCTAACATATCTTTTAAAATATTTCCTGGTGCATTTTGTTCTACTATTCTGTTTATTGGTTATTTAGTCTCTGTAGCAAAAAAGTAAGGAATGGTAAATATTTTTATGTATAGTTATATTTGAATATATGTGGTTAGGTATGACGGTGCTTCTAAAAATAATATAGTATTTTGTTTCATAATTATTCATGTTAAAAACATATGTATCAGCATTTCTTGATATTTTTTCAGTAGAACACTGTACTGTAATAAAACAGAAATTCCCTGTATTTATGGAGAAGAAAGAGCTATTAGATGTTCATCGGTGTTTAAAGCCACACTTAAACATACCAATCATATCATTATCAGTGTTATCATTTTAGAAAATGAAGGATGGTGATAGTGAGTCTTCAATTTAAATGAAGGACCAAGAAAAACTACAATTTGACACAACCATCTCAATTACTTGGTGGCCGTGTCTAAAGAGCCAAACTGAAGTGGAAAGTTGTGCAATTGCTCCAGTAATTAAGTCCCCAAGAGCTCAAAACACATTTTGCCTAGATAATCCAGGTAATTCCAACTTGAGTGCCCAAGTGGCTCACTTTAAGATTATCCAGTGTACTAGAAACCCAAACTTACAGAAGAGATAAATCAGAGAATGATTCTCTTGTCATAAAATGATTTAACTTAGTGATTCTTTCATTGTCAAGGAGGCCAGAGCTCCCCAAGAATGAGGAAAATTCTTTGATTATAAAGTACCGGAATTAATGATCCACACTGACTAACCTGTTAGAAGCAAATGTACCTAATATCTGTCCAGGGCAGGGCTTTGGGAATCAAACATACCTGGTCCACATCCCAACATCTGCACATAACAGCTGTCTAACCTTGGAAATTTTGCTTAATCTTTTAAAGCCTCTGTTGGCTCATCTATTGAATAAATATAACAATAATCTGCATTCATATGATTATTTAGAGAATATCATGAAATAAATGGAAGCAAAACACATTGTCTAGAAACAGAGTAAGCACTCAATTGATTTTAATTGCTGGTTGCTGGGTTCTAGGTGCTATACACTCTCCTCTTGAGCTCATGCTATATTAGAAGGTACTTCTATATGAGATTATTTTTCAATGAATATACTGTGCAAATAAAGTTTTTCAAATCTTCTTTTTTCCAAAGTAACTCATTTCTGAAAGTATAATAAGTAGATAAAAAACATTTTTTCATTTATTCATTTGAAATTTATCTAATCAGTATTTATTCTGTGCTAGTTAATGGATAAATAACTGTACTAGGTACTAAATGTGTAATAGTGAAAGAAAAGGTCCCTACCCTTGAGAGTGTGCTGTCTTGTGAGGAACACAGATATTTTATTTTTTAAAAGTCAATAAAACATCAATTTCTGAAAAATATATCCAATGTAAAGATAATTTCTTTATATAACTTTCTTAGTTAATTCTGAATGTATATTCATACACAAATTTCTTAAGTCATAATGATGATGTTCTACCTGAATTTTTAAATCGACAACAATGATACCAAGAAAGCAGCAGTCTAAATTATTTAAATTAACCTAGATTTCATAGCCTTAAAGAACAAATATTGTTATCTGAAACAGGACCCTCTAATACAATTTGAGAACAGGTAACTACTGATTGAAATTCCACAATGGGTCATATTATTAAGGAAAGTTAGATGCTTAGGGAGAATGATTTTCATTTCAGTTACCTCACTCTTGCTGTAACTAGTTACTTCTAGACATAGAAATGAAAAAGGAAGTGAGTCAAATCAAAAGAAAACAAATCATTTATCTTATCAGAGATGCCACTGACAAGCAAATAAACAACAGCAAAAAGATTTTGGCTATTTCCTTTTGCTACTGTTGTGAAAAACAATAATTCTGGCAAAGATCATTTATGTTTCACACCAGGAGGTAAGAAACCAGACTTCAGCTGACTGGATTTTGCAAAACTAAAGAGATAGATATTTCGTTAGATCCAGACTTTCAGATTTGAATTCTTGTTCTTCAAAAGACTCTAGATTAAGGATAAAAATTATCTTCTATCTTCTCTCTATATATATATGTAAATGTGTGAATATATTTATAAACATATATATCCTAGAGTTCTTATTTCTGAAAATTGGCACATTTGACATTAATATGCACTAATACCATGGTCTATAGTTTACATTATGGTTTACACTTTGCACTATATAATTTTATAGGTTTTGACAAAATGTATAATGGCCTGTATCTGTCATTGTACTATCAAGCAAAACAGTTCCAATACCCTAAAAATGACTTATGTTCTACCTATTTTCCCTCTTTCTCCCTTCAGAATTTCTGGAAACCATTATCTTTATATCAATGTTACAAGTCCTTCCATTACTACAATAATAAGTTTACTTTGGTCCATGGTTGCATTCCCCCCTTATGTTTGTTCATTCCTGAATCTTTAGGATTTTGGGGTGGTGATGCCCATTCTGCTTCAGAGTGAGATGAGGGTTATCTTTTATGGGGATTATAACACCTATGGGGCAGATGGAAGGAACTATTTTGTTTGAAGTTGTAGATAGTCTTTGCCTTTTGGAATGGGGTTGTCCATCACGATCATTTTGTTCATTGTCCTGGGCAAGTCTGATGAATTGGAGAGTAAGTGCTGGCCACCACTCTGCTGAGATTCAGGACTCAAATGGCATATGAACAGCTGGAAGATTTAAGTCTCTGGGACATATATTTGTGTTACATTAAGGAAATAAGTTATCATATATTCCAAGGTAAGGCCTACTGATGGGGTGTTGATTTCATGAGGGTGTATGCCTTGACTATAGTGTCCAGATGTCTCTAGAGACCTCAGAAGCACCCCTGTTAGAGACTTTGTTTACTGTGGCTGTTAGTGAGATCCACATGAGCCGTGCATAAGCATAACCTCTGTAATGACACCCCAACTCACTTTGAAATCTCTTAGCCATAAAAACTCTTTTGTATTTAATTTCCCTCCCTTTTTGTCAAGTATTTTTCCAAATGCAACACTGGTTGGTGCTTAATAATAGTACCTCAGTGCCAGGGAGGCTCAACCTTGGGAGTCATGTCCCACACTGGAGGGGAAGTTAGTGAGTTTATTTACTGAGTTTGGCTGAGAGAAAGACCACACAACAAGTAGGTTTTCAGGAGATAATGCTTAGGCAATAGATATTATTAGGCTAAGTTTCAGTTTTACAATAATAAGGTTCATAAGTTCAAGCATTAATATAGACAGTTTGGCATCTTGGTCTGTTTTCTTTTATTAGGCAGTGCCTACGTACTCTAGAGATTCTTGCCCCTCTATTAGAGAAGGTAGCAAGACTCCCCAGAATGGGGAATTTTTTCCATTCTCGTGTGGGTCTCCAACCACTGAGATAACACCCTATGACCATATGAACACATTTACACTCCATAGAGGCATGCCCCAGGTGCACCTTTCCCCACATATCCCCCACCACTGACACCCTGCACCAGTGACCCTCCCCTGCCAAAGTTGCCAAAAGAACACTCCCACAATTATATATTCAACCACAGTAATAGGTGCTTTTAGAAAAGCACAAATCTCAGAGTTTAAAACAAAATCTCTCAATATGATGGATTTAGCTGATGTGAACAACCATCCAAACACCTATAAATGTTGATCAGTGTATTTTAAGAAGAATACCAGACATTTATGAAGTCCTTACTATATGCCAGGCATAATTCCACATAGTTTACATGTGTTAACTCTTTTAATCTCATCAATAACCCTATAAAAGCAGTATATTAGTGAGGATAAAATAAGCTACAACCCCCAAATCATAGTAGCGCAACATAATATTTCTCACTTGTATCAAAATCTATTACAGTTAAGATGGTTCTTTTCCACACAGCAACAAAGGGATTCTGTTTTGTTCCATCTTGCATGTTGATATCTTCAATATGAGACCTTCAAGTCTTCTATGTGATGGGAAGAGAATATGGAGAATTTTAAGTGGGAAATTTTCCCAGGCTAATGATGGAAATGAAATACATCATTTTCACCCACATGTTGTTGGCCAGAACTTCAAAGTGCCTGAGAAATGAATGTGCCAAGTAAGAAAAAAGAAAAATGTAAATAGATGAGTACATATTCAGTTTCTACTAAAATCTGCCTTCCTGTTTTTCCCTGAAGGAGTCAAAGTGCTATCCAGTCCCTGCATCCAACTCAAAGTCCATTTATGTTCAAGTGATGCTCAGACCATGTCTGAATATGGCTCCCAGTCTAGTTAGTCTAACTAAGGAGGCAAAGTATCTCCCCTCCCCACCCAAAAACATACATAATACTTAAAATACCATAAGAGGGGTGGAATAACCAGAATAATAAATGCCATTCAGAAGAGGAAGAATGGAATACACACAGTAAACACCTGTCGAAAGTAATTTTGAAATCTTAGAGGGTAGAGATTGTGAAGGCTACACACTATCCATGGATAGAGTTCCTTGATCATGCCCTGATTCTGCTTTCTTGGAAGAGTCCCTTAATGTTTTGCTGCATGGCTTTGGCTCTGCCCTCAGAGAGGCTATTTTAAGGCTATACTGCTTGAGTGGGAAGGCCACCCTCTTACTCTGGTTTTTGCTACAAACTCGAACCTTAAATAACTTTATCACTCAGGTTTTTTTGTTTTGTTTTTGTTTGTTTGTTTGTTTCCAGTTTTATACCCTACTGATTGGGATCTAGAAGTGGTCTACTTTACAAAAACTTCAAAGCCCTCTCTTTCAGGATTCTCTTTTTTTCCATTTCATATTTGCTGTCAAATCTTCCAATTTTCACTTGAGCTTATTCCTATTTTGGAATACTGTGGCAAGCACAGCCAAATGTAGACAATTCATATTAACATTTTATTCATCTCACTCACATTCCCTGAAGCTGTCTTTGATTATCACAAGCAACATTTTTACAATTTTTAAAAAATGATTTATTTTATTTATTTATTTCTACCTCCTCCTTTGTTGTTTGTACTTGCTGTCTACTCATTGTGTGCTCTGTGTCTGCATATCTTCTTCTTCTTTTTTTTTCTTAGCAGCCACTGGGAACCAAACCTGGGACCTCACATGTGGGAAGGTGGCACCTAATCACTTGAACCACCTCTGCTCTCTCCTTGTTGTGTCTTCTCATTGTGTTTCCTCATTGTGTCATCTCCTGACATCATCTTGTTGTGTCAGTTCACTGCACCAGCTCACTGCCTTGCTCATCTTCTTTAGGAGGCACCAGGAATGGAACCCAGGACATCCCATGTGGTAGGTGGACACCCAGCTGCTTGAGCTACATCTGCTTCCCTACAATGTTCTGTTACTGCATAATATGGATTACCATATTGCTGGCCTTCATTATCAGTTTCTTCTCTGACTGCTATGCCATTGCCTCATATTTTTTATTTTTGTTATGGAGGACCCCATAACAAAATGTTCGGTAACAATTACAACCAATTACAAGGTATCAATATCTGTCTTAGGCAAGATAACAAAGCTAGCAGCTGAAATCAACAACACCCAAATCTGTGGGCTAACATTGTAAAGTATATTTTTTGTTCATGTCAAAATTTATTGACGGTCATGGGGTTTTTTCCAAGCAATGATTCAAGGACTGAGAATTCTTCTTTTTTTATGGTGGTTAAATCTTCAACACATGGCTTTTAAGGTATTTTGGGAATGGGAAGAGAAAACGGAAATTTATATATAAGAGTTTTCTATGGGCTAAATTTGGAAGTAGCCCACATTTTATCTTCTCATTTTCCACTGGACAGAAATCAGTCACAACGCGTCTAATGAACCAGAATTCAGAACTCTAGCATCTTACTAGTCCCCTATATATTTTCAAATTTAAAAAATTGGAGAATTTGTAGGTTCAGCAATTTGTTCAATATCATTCTCATTAAAATTAGCAGGACTAACTTTAAGCCCAAGGAATCTAACTCCAGATCCAGATTCTAATTACTAAGTAATATACTTAAAAAGCATGATTAAAAGGTGTCAGAAGCAAAGAGGAATCTCAATGCTTGAACATTAAGAGAATTGAGCCAAGGTTATGAAACCAATCAGATCCAGATTGAGATCTTAGGTATCAAGGGCAGGGATTTTAATTTTCATATGTTAGAAAGATGAATTTAGTGTCAGACAAGATAAAAGAGGTGGGAACTATGACCTTGGCATAATGTTAGAAATCATAATACTAGCAATCTGATACGGAGACCAAATTTAGAGAAATATATAGTGAATTGAGGTGAGAAAATATGTTATCTGTTGAAGAGTCAAAAAAAAAAAAAAGACAAAAACAAACAAAAAACTACCACTTTGTTAGTGTTAGAAGCCAAATTAACCATACTTGCATGGTGCAGGAAGCCCAAGATAAGAAATCAATATAAAACCCAGCCACAAAAAAATTCAAGGCAACAATATAAAGATATTTCCACAACCCAGGATACAAAAGACTCCCTCAGAGGAAAGAAAATATATGACAAGAATAAAATAAAAATTACAAGCCACATGAAATGATTTAACATAAAATAGGTGATACACAAATAATTAAAACCAAGAACTTGTGATAATATAAAAATAAGAAGGAAAATAATTATGAATATAATGAATAAAACAAAAGAAGATATAATAGCTTCAAATTTCAAATTACATTATATAGAAACAGAATCAAAGTCATAACTTTCCAGAGAATAAAAAATATTGTTCAAATTCAAAACTCATTGGATGCATTAAATGGCAAAATAGACATATAGTAAAAGAGAATTAGGGGATAAGAAAATTGACCTGTGGAAATAATCTAGAAAGTAAAACAGAGATACAGAGATAAAAACATAAAAGAGAAGTTAAATGAAATGGATCATATAATGATAAAAGCCTATATTTCAAAGAAAGAACAAAGTCAATGCTGAATCAAAAAAATATATATTCACATACTGAAAAATCTAACCCAGTCCTGAACAAAATAATTAAAAATATATCCACAGGGAGGAAGCCAAGAAGGAGGCAGAGTAAGGAGCTCCTGGAGTCAGCTTGTGCTACAGGGCAGTTAGTAGTCACCCAGAGCTATCTAAAGCACCTGTTTGGGGGCCCCAGGAGATCAGAAGAGTATCCTGCAACATCCTTAAAAGAATGGAAGGAGAACACTAACCATATGCAGAGGGGATTCATGAGTAGATCCCTCCATGCCACAGAGGATGGTGCCCGAGATGCAAGCTGTCTCAGGAGGTATTCTGTGGCTGGAGTTGGAAACTCTATTTGCCAAAAAACTGGTGGAGCAAGACACAGGGTGGCACTGACTTCAGGTACTGATTAGTAAATTCAGCGGGTTAAAGTATACTCCTAGGAACAGCTAAACTTTGAGCCTGTCCAGGTCAGAGGGAGGCCAGTAACCATCATTTTGACTCCACCCCGGGCATGAGGGGAAGCCAGGCTGACTGAAGATCCAGTGAAGTTAGGGATTGGCTTCTTTCCACCAAGCTTGGACTGCAGCCCTTGCCTAGGCTCCAGCCCCACCTCCAGCAGAAAGGACTCTGGCAGGACTTGCACCAGGCTCTCCAGGCAACTGCAAGTGCTCTCCACCAGCATAGAATGAATAGTTGGTCACCCGGGGCTGCATCCCCGCACCCTGATAGGATAAGAGAGGTGCTGGGTATCCTCAGCCTCTCTGGTCAATGGCAGTAGTTTTTAGCCCACATAAACTGGTTTGTTGAGTGCCTTCAATTCCATCTCCACCTCTGTCCCCCCATAAGATAGGAGGTGGCTGGTGTTTCCTCAACCTCTCCGGGCAATGGCAGGTATTCTTGGCCTAAAGGGACTGAACTGTTGGGTGTTGATGGTTCCATTCCCACCTCCTAAGGCAGAAGGGAGAGTACTCCCTCAGCATCTCAGAGCAACTGCAGGCTTATTCAGCCCACATGGATTAGATTGTTGGGCACTCCAGAGAGTCCATAACCACCCACAGCAGGGTGGGGGTCTGGTACTATGTCAGTTTACCTGAGCAACTGTGGTCATTTTGGACCCACACGGCATAGATTGCTGCCCACAACTATAGCTCCATCACTGCCCAATGTAGGGGAGGAAGGGGTGTGAAACTTCATCAGTTTCTCTGGGCAACTACAGACAGTCTTGTCCTGCCCAACTTGGATTATTTTACATAGCTGCAGATCTGTCCCTACCCTTGACAGAGGAGAAAGTTGAGAGAAGCTTCATCAATTCCTGAGGTAATATGGGCAACTTCAGCCTCCATAGCTTGCAGCACCAACTACATCCTCAAATCCTACTACACAACAAACAAGGGAAAAAAGACAAGAAAGTCCTAAACTAAAGGGAGAAGCTACACCCAGAAAAAATACATCCAGCAAGCTAGATACAAAAACACCAACAAAAAATTACAATCCATACCAAGAAACAGGAAGATATGGCCCACTTATAGGAAGAAGATAAGCCTACAGATGACATAAAGGAGTTGAGACAACTAATCATAGATGTTCAAACAGATTTCCTTAATACATTCAATGAGATGGCTAATGAGATTAAGGATATTAAGAAGACACAGGGGGAGCACAAAGAAGAATTTGAAAGCATACCTAGAAAAATAGCAGACTTTATGGGAATGAAAGGTGTAAAAAATGAAATTAAAATTACACTGGTGGTATATAACAGCAGATTTGACAAAGCAAAAGAAAGGATCAGTGTGCTCCAAGACATGGCCTCTAAAAGTGAACATACAAAAGAACAGATGAAGAATGGAAAAAATTGAACAGAGTCTCAGGGAAATAAATGACAGCAAGAGACATGTAAATAAATGTTCCAGAAGGAGAAAAGAAGGAAAAGGGGCAGAAGAAATATTTGAAGAAATAATGGTGGAAAATATCCTAGCCCTATTGAAGGGCATAGATATCCATGTCCAAGAAGCACAGCGTACTCCCACCTGAATAAATTCTAATAGACCTACTCCGAGACATATACTAATCAGAATGTCAAATGCCAAAGACAAAGAGAGAATTCTGAGAGCAGCAAGAGAAAAGCAATGCACAATATATGAGATACTCAATAAGATTAAGTGCTGATTTCTCATCAGAAACCACGGAGGCAAGAAGGCAGTGGTATGATATATTTAAGATACTGCACGAGAAAAACTGCCAGCCAAGAATTTTTAATTTGGCAAGAATTTCTTTCAAAAATGAAGGTGAGAGTAGAATATTCACAGATAAACAGAAACTGAGAGAGTTTATAACAAAAAGATTGGCTTTGCAGGACATACTAAAAGGAGCGTTAAAGCCTGAAAAGAAAAGACAGGAAAGAGAAGCTTGGAAGAGAGTCTAGTAATGATGACTGTGTCAGTAACAGTAACTAAAAGAGTCAAAAATAAAACGACAGATAAAACACAAAGATCAAAATGGGTGAAATAAGAACTGCCTTTACAGAAATAACATTGAATATTAATGGATTAATCTCCCCAATCAAAAGACACAGACTGGCAGAATGGATAAGAAAACATGAGCCATCTATATGCTGTCTGCAAGAGACTCATCTTAGACCCAAGGATACCAATAGATTGAAAGTGAAAGGTTGGAAAAAGATATTCCACACATACAGTAACTTAAAAAGCTATGGTAGCTATACCTATATCAGGTGATATAGACTTTAAAAGCAAAACTGTGATTAGAGACAAGGAAGGACATTAGATATTAATAAAGGGGATGATTCACAAGGAAGAAATAACTACATAAATGTATATGCTCCTAACCAGGATGCCCCAAGATACATGAGGCAAACACTGGCAAAACTGAAGGGAGAAATAGACATCTCTACAATAATTGTTGGAGACTTCAATACACCACTCTCAGCATTGGATAGAACATCTGGGCAGAGGATCAATAAAGAAACAGAGAGCTTGAATATTATGAGATATGGACTAAACCTAATAGGTATATACAGAACATTGCACCCTAAAGCAGCAAGATATACATTCTTTTCAAGTGCTCATGGATCTTTCTCCAGGATAGATGATTTGTTGGATCACAAAGCACATCTCAATATATTCAATAAAATCGAAATTATACAAAGCACTTTCTCTGATCATAATGAAATAAAGTTGGAAATCAACAAGTGGCAGATAAAGGGAAAATTCACATATATATGGAAATTAAACAACACACTCTAAAATAATCAGTGGGTCAAAGAAGAAATTTCAAGTAAAATCAATAAATCTCTCAAGACAAATGACAATGAGAACACAACACATTAGAACCTATGGGATGCAGCAAAGGCAGTGTTGAGAGGAAAATTTATAGCCCTAAATGCTTACATTAAAAAAGAAGAAAGTGCTAAATTCAATGATCTAGCTACACAGCTGGAGGAATTAGAAAAAGAAGAGCAAACTAATCCTTAAGCAAGTAGAAGGAATAAAATAACAAAGAATAGAGAAGAAATAAATGAAATTGAGAACAAAAAACAACAGAGGGAATTAAAACCAAAAGTTAGTTCTTTGAGAAGTTTAACAAAATCGACAAACCCTTAGCTAGACTAAGAAAACTAGAGAAGATTCAAATAAATGAAATAAAAAATGAAAATGGGAACATTACTACTGACTTCACAGAAATACAAAAATTAACTCAAAATGGATCAAAACCTAAATATAAAAGCAAGTACCCTAAAGCTCCTAGAAGAAAATATAGGGAAACATCTTCAAGACCTGGTGGTAGGTGGTGCATTTCTTAAACCTTACACTGAAAGTACAAGCAATATAGAAAATATGAATGAATGGGAGCTCCTCAAAGTTAGGCACTTCTTTGATTCAAAGGACTTCATCAAGAATGTGAAAGGCAGCCCACTCAATGGGAAAAAAATATTTGGAAACGACATATCTGATAAGGGTTTGATTTCCATTTTATATAAAGAGATCATACAATGCAACAATAAAAGAGCAATTAATCTAATTTAAAAATGGACTAAAGATTTAATTAGACATTTCTCCAAAGAAGAATTATAAATGGCCAAAAAGCACATGAAAAAATGTTCCGTATCACTAGCTATTAGGGAAATGCAAATCCAAACAACAATGAGATATCATCTAATACCACATAGAATGACCATTATTTAAAAAAACAGACAGCTATAAGTGCTAGAGAGGATGTGGAGAAATAGGAACACTCCTTCACTGGTGGTGGGATTGTAAAATGGTGCAACCTCTGTGGAAGACAGTTTGGCAGTTCCTCAGGAAGCTAAATATCAAACTGCCATATGATCCAGCAATTCCTCTACTAGGAATATGTGCAGAAGAACTAAAAAATTATGACATGAACAGACATCTGCACACCGATGTTCATAGCAGTGTTATTCACCACTGCCAAAAGATGGAAACAATCCAAGTGTCCATCAACCAATGAACAGATAAACAAAATGTGGTATATACATACAATTGAATACTATGCTGCAGTAAGAAGAAATGAAATTGGGACACATATGGTAACATGGATGAATCTTGAAGACATTATACTAAGTGAAGTAAGCCTAGATATAAAAGGACAAATATTGCATGGTCTCATTAATATCAACTAAATACGAAGAATAAACACATAGAGTTAAAACCTAGAGTATAAGTTATTAGGAGATAAGAGGAGGGTTGAGAAGAACTACTGATGCTTAATGTATGTAGAAGTTTTAATTAACTTGACTCTAAAAGTGTGGAAATGTATAGGTTTGATGGTAACACATTTTAGTGAGTAGCAACTGGTTTATAAATGGGATTGTGGCTGAAAAGTGTAGCCTGGGGAAGTAAAATGTCAATTGAAAGAAAGCTAAAGAATAATCTAGGGACTGAATAACCCAGTGAACCCAGAGATGGATGAGAATTGTGGTTGAGGGTACAAATTCAAGAGTGTCCTTCTGTGAGCTAGATCAGATGTACATTACTATTGAAGGGTGGTGGGAATATGGAGAAGCATGGGAAAGCTACAATTGGTGTGACCTATAGACTGTGGTTAATAACAATACTATAATATTCTTGCATCAATGCCAAAGATGTACTGGTGTTAATAATGGAGGTGTATGGAAAAAGTGTGCCAAATGTGTGCTATGGACCATGGTTAATGAATAGTCTGATGATTTTATCTCATAATCTGTAACAAATATTCCACCATGGTGTGGTATGTTGGTGAAGGCGTGTTGTATGGGAATTCTACATATGTGTATGATTGTTTTGCAAATTTACAACCTCTGTAATAAAAATATATTAAAAAAAATAGGTTGGGAGAAAATACACCAAATGTAAGATAGGGACTATAGTTAGTAGTAATATTTTGACGATGCTTTTGCATAGTTTGTAACAAATGTTTCACAACAATGCAAAGTGTTGGTGGACGGGTGATGTATGAGACTCCTGTATGATATTATGTATGTTTATTTTATAAGTTCACAATCTTTACTATACACCTATTGTTTATGCATGTTCATGTATGAATGACATAGTTCAATCAAAAAATGTATTGAAAAATATATATGTATGCACAACCATAAATTAGTGAAGCTGCAGAACTCTAAGGCAAAATATTTTTATAACACAAAGATTCAAGTAAAAATTATCTACAAAGGGATAAAAATTACAATGATAGCTTTCTCAGCAATAATATTTTGGGATAAATGTAACAAAAAATGCTTAAGACATGTCCACTGAAAACTGCTAATTACTGCTGAGAGAAAATTTAAAGGACCTAAATAAATGGACAGTTATACCATCAATGTATCAAACAACTCAATAGTGTTTGAGGTGATTCTCCCCAAATTGATCTATAGATTTGGTTCAAACCCAATCAAAATCTATGTCAGGCTCCCTCACCACAACCCCACCCCAACTTTGGTAGAAAATGGCTAGCTGATAATGAAATTCTTATAGAAATGGAAAGGACCTATTTTGCTTATAGTGAGACTATCCTTTTTCTTCCTTTAAATTCAATATTCTGCATCAAGTCTCAGAATTTCAGAGGTTTCCTAAAAGTATTTAGTAATTCTCTGTGATAATCATTTTATTTATGAAACCAGAACTCTGAGACTTACCTTAAAGCTCTAGTAAATCTAACTGCCCTATACCTGTGTTAGTTAATTCAATGCTCTGGGTTCTGGGCTTCTTGGTTAGTGGCCACGTCACAAAAAGGAATTTATGGACACACCATAGACAAGGGAGTAAAGAGTTTATTAAAAAACAAGATAAGAGAGAGTACACCATCCCAGAAACAGGTGTGGGCATGGTACAGGGTGAGATGGTCCCCTCTCTAGGGGTTCTGGTTTTATTGGAGATCACTGGAGGTTAGGGTTTATGCTGATTGGAGTATTTAGGGCAAAGCAGGGGAAATTTATTGGCTAGTTTGATTTTTATGAGCTGTTGTCTGGTGATTGGCTTTGGGCTATTGCTCCTGAGCCCTGTTGTAGTTTGCTGCAGGAGGATCTTATGAAAATAAGTGGGTAGTATGAGAATTTCTTGTTTTTCTCCTTCTTTCCACTGGGTGGATGTTATAAGCTGCATTCCCATAGCTTGTTTGTGCATGTCAGCAGGCTCAAGCTGCCTGAACTGCTTCTGCAGCTAATGGGTGAATGCTGCAAGCTGCCTCCTGACAACTTGCCTGCATGAGTCCAGCAGGATGTTGCTTCAGTCTTTTCTACTGGGTGTTGTTTGTGTGGAAATTTATTGTGTTTTCCGCCTTTCCTCCTTAGGTCCCTATTTTATCCTGCCTCACCTAGACACCAAAGTTATAAATCACGAGTAACACAGCTCTGACACATACACACACACACACATTCACATACAGACACACACATGCACACAGAATGATTACCTCCACAGAATATTGAAGCATCAGGGTTGCATAGTCACAGGAATGTTCTAAAACAAGCATCACTTACTATCACATATGAGAAAAATCCCATCTGCCACCTGTTTTTGTTTAGTCTATGAGTTTAAAAGGATTTACACATTTTTAATGATTGAAAAAAATCAAAAGAAGAAAAATATTTTGTTATATGTGAAAATCATGTGAAATTTAAATTTCAGTGTCCTTGGATAAAGTTTTATTGTACTACATCTACATGCATTTGTTTACATATTATCTAGGGCTGCTTTCACACTACAGTGAGAGTTGAGTAATTATGACAGAGACCATATGGCCTGCAAAGCCTAAATTATTTACTATCTGACCATTTACAAAAAAACATTTGTTAACCCTTTTTCTATGGCAACCTATGCTCTAAGGGTGAGTCTCATTCACCAGTTCAGACCAAACTTTTTTGTGATGAATTTAGCCATTGGAAATACCTGAGGCCACCACAGTCCTTCAGAGATGTTTAAAAAACATTAAGCAAAATGGATTTAGGCCTTGGTTCTTTTTCCCAGGATACTCTAAGATCCCAATAAAAATTTTCCCCTTTCTACTGCAATTTTATTTTTAATCTACCACGTACTGAGGAGCCCAGTGATTGCTAAACTTTGATAGGCTTAAAAACATATAATAACATTAAAACATTATTTTCTTCTTTTTGATTTTGTTTCCTAAATTTTCTCTGACAAATATATGAAATATGTGTAGGTTTTAAAATTACAATAAATGTAATTAAGGGATTTTAAGTGATTATCTTAATTTTTAGTTTCTGCCTACTCTTCTTTAAACAGCAAAATCTGCTGCCAGATCATTGCTCTCAAAGAATAATATAATTCATTTTTCACATATGCCTCCTAGGACAACCCATTCTCTACCAAATAAATATCTAATCTTTCCCTACCACTTAGACTCTTCACAATCTTGCTTTATTGGGTCTTTGTTGCTTTATTTTTCCTTTTTATAATTGTGTTCACATCTTCATTTATTTCAGTCTGTCTTCTCTCTTCTCCCTTCCCCATGACATCTCTGAATCTAATCCAGTTTAGTTCACCAAATATGATAAATCCCCTGGATACCTTTATGTTCCTTTGTTTGTTCTCTGATTTTACCTGTTTGTGAAATTTGAAAAGGTAAAGCACTGCCTTTTGGGGGGATTCCTTTTCTGCAGTGGGAAGTCACATTCTGCTATTGTAAACTGGTACAGACCTTTGTTTGTACAACTGATGATCTTTGTTTGTAAAACCAGTGCCATCTTCTCTCTTCCTTTCTTTTTTTCTTTTTTTTTTTTTTGGTGATTCTCTCTAACCCATGTCCTCTACATTGCAAATTTCTTGAGGCCAGGCACTTTATAGTAATCTCCTCTGTAGTCCACCTAAAAGTAGGTCTAGTATGATTCAGATATATAATTAATATTTGCTGCATGAGAGTTCTGCTTCAAATGAGATTGTTATTTAATATACTCTATAAAACTTAAACATCACAGTTAGGTTTATTTACAGAAACCTAAGAAATAAGCTTTCCAAAGTTTCAAATGAAAGAATGTCTCCATTTTAACAATAATTATTTTTATTATTTTAACCTTGTGTCCTCCTTGAAGAAAAAATATATATAAAAAGAAAATCTGCTATAGAATATGCAGTCATGGCTTGTAAAAAACAGGAGCTAGAATTCTGATAAATAAAATTTAAAAATAATTGTGTTTTAAAACAAAAAAAAATGGAACCTCAAGGACTATCTACCTAATGAATTTTATGTGTAATAATTGAAACCCTGATTTTCTGAATTCTTTTCATTTATTATTATTTCTTCTTTATTTTCCTCAGTAAGAATGATTTTAATATATAGTCATATATATGAGTAATTGTTTTCATTTATATATGAGTAGAAATTTTTCTGCTTCTTTAATAAAACATGTTAACTCATTTTTATTCTTCTTGTCTTATTGTCCTCATTCTTTTTTGTCTAGCTAATACCATTTCCTATTAATTTCACCAACATGCTATTGCTTTACTAGTAGATAGAAACAATATTTTTGAGCCTAAAAATGTCTTGGAGATTGAATGTAGACAGGGTAGAATCTGAAGTGGAACAGGCAAGCTTTCCTTGGACTAGCAAGCCCTTGGTGAGGTTCTAAGCCAACGAGGCTAAGCTGCTTCACCTACAGTAAGGCTGCCATGTGGCTTGTGGTGTAGAGGGCAAAATCGCTTGTGGCTACATCTCCTTCTTTCCCCTTCTCTCATTAATTGTCATTAATGATGACTTTAATTACTCTTAGCACAACTTTAGGAATCATTAGTAACATTTTTACAAGTAAGAATAGGCCAAAAATTTTAAAAGGACATTTAAAATCTAAACTATTAGTTTTTTACTACTTTAAGAAAATAACTATAGTCTTTATTTATGTTTTTGTTGTATTTAAAATATTATAATCAAAGAAAAAAATAACTGCTTTAAACATATAGACAGAAAAAATAAAAATGCAGACTGTGAGAGATCTTTTCTTTGTGAAACTAATATTTACAAAGTTAAAGAGCAATTTGTTATTAATGACCTGCTAAAGCACAACCAGAAGAAGCCTGGAATCTAAGAAAGGACAACATATTCCACATTGCGTTCATACTTGCTGGTATTTTTAAAGGGCAGCGTGAATGGTGCCTCTTTTCCCTGCGCTAGTTAGAAATCTCTTAAGAGACAGCCAGAGAGGAGTAAAAAAGCCAACTTTATGAAGATGGTATTGAAAAGTATGAATCCTGTGTGGGCAGTATTACCTAATAATGAGCCCACAAAGTTGGATTGGACTGATCTTTACACCCAGTGGTAATCAATGCTGTACAAACATGAGTTTTCCAGGTGTTTCTATAAAATTAACAAGCAGGATTAGCAGAGCAGAATTTCAAATTCTGGGTGAAAGCATATGATGGTGGCAGGGGTGGAGGGGAATGATGGGGGTGGGATATGGAGAGAGAGGATTTTCTCTCCCTAGCTCACTAATGGCCTAACTCAAATCACTTTTTTGGGTGAGGGAGGCATAATTGGTGGAAGAATCCGTCATAATGTGAAGAACACAACCCTCCTTGGCCCCACCATTCCCAACAGCCCTTATCCGAATATAGAGTCCCATAAATAGAAGAAAAAATAAGGACTACTTTTACATATTATTTGGAAGTTTTGAGTAGGAAATTTGAAGTACAGAAGGAAAAGGACATCACAACCATAAAATAAAACCAAATAAATAAGATTAAAATAAAATCTGTCCAGTCCTACTCATCTTGAAGTAGAAAAAGAGGTGAACAGTTTCTTCAGGGGGACACGAATATGGTCCTACTACAGTGATGACAAGAGTTACGTCTGTCTTTGTCATAGTACCTGCACATAGTAGGAGACTGATGAATGTGTACTGAACGAATAAGTGCATCCTGGAAGGGACTACGGGTGTGCTGCTCCAAGGCTTCCAACCAACAAAAGTCATAACAACCTGGTAATTTAGCTTAAATTCAATTATGTTGTGCTTAGTGGAGCAAAAAGGTACATCTGTACTTAGACTTCTATTTTGCTTTGCCAAGTATTAATTAAGTCTTTATCATGTGCAAGGTTCTATGCTAGGCTATAAAAGATATTATTCAGAACAAGGCATAGTGCTCTATCTGCCACAACAAAGGATTTTTTGAATATTAGGATCTTCTAGTTATGATGCGTTAAATGACAGAGAAGGGATCAAAACATGATGGGCTTTCAAAAGCTTCAAAGGAAAGGGGGAGTTTTTTCATATCCTGCTTCATATGACCTTCAACATTGGATTAGAATGAAGAAATAAGTAAAATTTTCAATTTTCAAAAATTTTAATCACTTTTTAAAAGTCCATTAAAATGAGTTAAATCAGGTCTAAAATCTGTGATTCACAATGTACCACTGAGTTACAACATGAAGAACACAAATTTATATGAATGCTACATAGCCTGAATAAATTATGCAGCATGAATACATATGCTATCTTATTTTCAAATGTATACTGCTTGAAACAATGCCTTTCAAAAGCATTACTCAGATTATAGTAGCTTCATTATCTATTTTTCATCTGATACTAAATGTATGGCTATTAAACAGCCTTTTGACTTAAAAAAAGTCCTTGGATTCAATAAATATTTGAAAGTCCCACAATAATTGGTGATTCTCTTATAGTCATCAATGTCTTCTATGACGTTAAATCCAAAGGATAATTTTCAGTTCCGATATCACTTTATGCCTTAGCAGCACTGAACATTGTTGACCATTCCTGACTTGTTGAAAAACACTTTTCCTTGGCACTATGACACCATACTCTCTAGGCTTCCTTCCTACCACTCTGGTCATTTGGTTAGTGTCTGTTGATATCCCAGGCCCTCTACGTTGCCTTTAACACAGTGTTCCTCAAGATTAGACGTGTTGCTTTATCACAGTGCTTGTTCCCTAACAAGGCTCATCATGCCCATGACTTCAATGGCGTTCTATGCCTTTAATCTTTCTTCTGAGTTCATACATCTAAACCCACCTTCATAACTGAAATTTCACTTGTAAATTCCAAAATAATCTTTAGTCCAACATATTCAAAGAGAAACTCATCATATTCCACACAAACCTTTCTTCCAGTAATTTGTGTCTCAGTGAAAGGCCCTGCCATCAGTTGCATACATCAGAAACCTGGGAGTCAGTCTTTATATTCTTTCTCTTATTTAAAAAAAAAAAAAAAAAAAAAGGTGAAATTAAAAGTAAATGAAAGCAAGGGAGAGGGCTGTATAATGAAAGTTGGTTAGAACCACATACAAGTTCTTCCCTGATTATTATTCCATTCTAGTATATCCATTTGGTTTAAAGGATAGAGTCAAACACATGTGGCTGTCTGGAAGAGAAAATCTCCCAACCACCTTTGGGGATTCTTTGGGAAAGTTACAGAGCATTAATTGGAAAGAGCCTTTAAAAAGATATTGTTTCTCTCAAATCCAATAGCTAGGTCTGTTTTGAATCATCATTTATTATCAAAAATGCATTTGGATGTTACTGTCCTGAAAGCTCTCCTAAGTTCAGCCTCTCCCCAAACAGGGTGGGTGTACCAGCTCTGGGAACAAATTAAAAGGTTTTAGCGTGTTTGTGTTCCTTCCCAGAGAACACGCTTCTCCAAAAGATACATTTTCTATTCTTTGTAAACTACAGGATAATGCATTTGGAGTAACTATCTTGGTACTTTCAGAATTAGCCGGACAAGCCTTATTGCTGCTTGAAGAGATTTTTAATTATATAGTTTATTTCAGTAATTGCTTTATTTTATAGTGCACTTACATCCTGTAAGTGCACTTTGTGTATGTGGCAATTGTTGTTCCTTTAATTATAAGGTTAAGTATCATATAATTACAGGATAAATGCACAGTTATTTCTGAGCTGTGTTCCAGTGTTTAGGTAACTTGGTATTTGTACAAAGAAATCAAATGGTGCTTAGCAGTCTTTCCTTTGATTCCCATATAAATAAACTCCAGCACAGAATTCAGTCATGTATTATATTATTTTTCCTTTTAAATCATTTGCAAGTGCCAGACCAAAGTACACCTTTATGAAATAAGTTACGCTACAATGAGAACAAACATCACAGGCATTTTTTTTTTTAATATTGTTACAAACACTTATTTTCATAAATAAGGAAAACATCTATTAATCTGTCTTTCATTTAGTGCTTCCCAAATTCAAGCTTTATTTTTTTGTCACTGCTCTCTGCTCTTAGCTTATATCTAATACATTTATCTGAAACACAGAAAAAAAGTCAAAATTCAGAGTATATTCAAATATAAAGTCTGCATATTGAAACAATAAAAGTGAAAACAATGGTGTCTTTCACTCAGCTTCTTTAACTGTTACCATGATTTTTAAATGTATATTTATTCTGAGATTTTTATAACTAGAAATTTTTCAACTTTGAATTAACTTTTACAATGATACCAGATTTTCAAAGAATGTTCCAAACTGTTTTTTTTATACTTCAATATCTCCTCATTAATCATGCTTAATAACGAAATTGATGTGGCTCATTAATTAATTCATTCTATAGATATTTATTTGATGCTTACTATGTTCCATGCACTGAATATACTGCATTCAATATGCTCATTATCTAGTAGGAGAGGTAAACAGATAAACCAATCATTGTAGTCTGTGTTAAAAAAAAATTCCCCAATGTTGCTATACGGAAAGCCCATAGGTAGTACAGAGGAAGGATTCATCAGTTATAATGAGCACAGACCAGGGTGGGGTCTAGGAGAGCTTGGGAGAGGAAATAGAATTTGAAAGTTGAAAAGGTATCCTCCATGCAGATCAGGTGGCTTTTCAAAAACAATCTAGAAGTGCCTATGATTTCAGAAATTATAATAGTGACCACTACCTATTTAAGCTGGATAGAAAGAAACGGTAATTTCATTTCATATCAGGTGAAATATCTGCATGTTT
Organism: Tolypeutes matacus; assembly: GCA_026826555.1. Classification (NCBI taxonomy): domain Eukaryota; kingdom Metazoa; phylum Chordata; class Mammalia; order Cingulata; family Chlamyphoridae; genus Tolypeutes; species Tolypeutes matacus. Next base: position 24,544,609 of record JAKSZT010054487.1, read on the forward strand.
CAACTAAGCCAAGTATTCTACTAATTTAGAGTCTACTAATGATAAGATTATTTAATGGCAAGGAGGAGTATCAATAGATTTCCTATTGTAACTTTAATAGTTGTAAACTGTCTTGTTCAAGATTGATAATTAAAGGATGTGAATACAGGAACATATAATGTTCCAGGAAATTTTCTGCCATCAAATGGGGAACACAGAGATGGAAACTGGCCCAGTGGGATCTTCAGCATGCAGATAATTCTATTGCTCTCAAATGGAGGGAGAAGAATCATCACCATGACCCAGCTAATTCACAGATTGGAGCAACCCGTTTCATTGATGATTTGGAGTTGGATAAAGAGTTACACTGTGTTAAGAAAACATTATGGTAAATGTTCTACAGCTTCATGTACTGCTTAAAATACAATGGAAATCAGAATGGAAAAAAATCCTCCCTATATGTCAACAATTAAATTTCCAAAACCATCTTAGAAGACCCTCCCTACTCCCACAAAAAAGAAAAAATATGGCCACAATTTGCTTGGATTTTTTGCCTCTTTTACTTCTCAGAGTGATTGTTACCTTTCAAGGCTTATATTGAATTTGAGCCCATTAATGCTAATTGATGATTATGAAATCCAGCTTCTTGGACTATACTTTTGTAATTCTTGCCATTTTTCCTTTCAAGCCACACTTAAAGTAGCAATGTTGATTAGAATTGGAATAAATCTACTGAAGCAAGATGGTCAGAAGAAATGCTTTAAGGGGTTTTTGAAGCACAACCCTACCCCACATTTGGTATGGATGAAAGGTCACCAGGAAACAAATGTGATGGAAAGGTCACCCCGATGGGAAACATTTACACCAAGGAACAAGTTTGCAAGAGAAATTTGGTTGCTCAAAAGACCATGTGAGCCATGCACTGGAGGCGTTTTGTCTTTACCCAACATTGAGAAAATACTTGCTGAGTAATTTTTAGGAAAAAAATACAAACAAACTCTATTTCAGATAAAACTAAAAATATCTCCTAACATAAAAGACTCTAATTTATGGAGACATTTTCTCTTTTAGTATTGTAAATATTAATGACTTCTAAAAAATGTGCTGCTTTCATTTAAATCACAAGGTGCATTTTTTTCCTTATATAGACCACAAAACCACAGTGAAAAATTAGTTATGTTGTTAAAAATAAAAACTAAGTTATCTGTTAATTAAAGGAAATATAAAAAAGCTTCTTCTAATCAACATTTTAAAACTAAGAAACATGCCTCCTTATTTAAGTCACATAGTTTAAAATTCATTTTATGATTAGGTGAATGAAGAAAGGAAACATTTAAAATGGAAGAGAAAAGGAGAGGAAAACGAAGAGATGATAGTAATTTCTGTGGTAAATATATTAATTGTATATTAAATTGCTCCCACAGTCCTGTAAAATAGGACTGTATGTTAGAAATAAGAAATAGACTTTAAAGATCCAGCTTTTAGTCAGACTATAATTTATATATATATATATATATATAATTTGTATATTGGAAAATAGTATATTTGATTTAATTTTTAACTATTTTAAAATATAGTTGGTTTCCAATGAAATCCTCTAAATAATTGAATAATATTGAGGTTATGACATGAGCTCGACAAGTATGCTTGAATAAAATTACTGAATATTCTCTAAAATTCCTTTTTATTATAATACTTTCTTTATAATTCTTTAGGTAGTAGTGTCATGAGAAAGGTTTACAAGAATACATACTGTACCTAGAGATTACATAAAGAATCAACACTTTGTATTGTGAATTAATTTGTAGTAACATTTGTTTAGTTTTGTTTTCAAATCAAAACCTTTTAAAAACAATTTAGTGGACATAATGACATGGTATTCCATGTACACATATACACATATCCACTTCATATCAGGTGAAATATCCACATATTTCAGAAGCATCCTGTTCAAAAATAAATTCGGTAAACATGGCTCACAAATATTTGATTGCCTTTCCCATTTGTCCAAGTGATTCCTCTGAAATCATAACAGCCTACAATTCATCATTGACCAAGTATTACGTTTGGTTATAACCTGGCCTACAGGCAGACCTAAAATAATGTCCATTTTACTTTTCTAACTGTTAATTATGAATTTTCCTTATTGTTGCTGGTGCTAGTAACTATAGAATATAAATTGAAGAACAACTGGTTACCAAATGTTTTGCATGATAGAAAGAAACTAAACATCTGAAGCAATGTTTCTTCAATAGACTTTATGCATAGGAATTCTGTGTCCTTAATCATAGAGTTTGGGTTTGGCATAGGGGAAGCTGACTATCAGATATTCTTTTCGGCAATAGTCAATGCTCTAGATTTTTTTCATATTTGCCGTGTTACCAACATTAGCTTTTCATAATAACACTGATGTGGAGAAGAGTACTGAAAGCTCTACTCTCACCATATTTTTATTTTCGTGTTCAAATTGTTCCACATCAAACTCATAGTATCTCATTTTCTGGGTGGACAATGGAATTTATGAAGATTCCTGGAATTGGGCAAACATAAGGGTTTTATTGTTCTTTTTACTACCCCCCCCATCATTTATTTCATCTGATTAGATTAGAGAGGAAGTCTCTGTTAGAGGCTACTTTGTCTTTAGCACCTTTAAAAAACTTGCTAACCTCCCCTTTGCAAAGAGCTTGTGTTCCAAGCCTGGGGCCATTTATATGACTATAGCAGCCAAGAGGATACAGCAAGTGGGGCTGAGCATCAATCAATCAAGCACATGTTATATTGATAATAAATACTGAAAACTGGGAATCCTGAATCCACAAACCCAGAGGGTGTTCCTGCATTTCACTCTGACTTTGTGGTTGCGCTGTCTCTTTGATCTGAATTTCCTGAAAGGCTAGCCAGTCGTGATCTTCTTCTCAGTAACTTTATATGAAGCGCAAATCAGGCAAATATTCTCATTTCATAGATACATTCTTGAGGGAACCTGCATGTTTCACAGAGATGATAAATATGTTTCTCCTATGACAACTCATCTGGCTGCATGCATTTCTCTACGTATATGGCAGAAAGACTAGCAAAGAGATTATAAAAGTAGCTCTGAATAGAGACTGTTTTCCTTCTCCCCTTAATTCCTTAGCACAGTCATAAATCTTGTCATTAAAACTCCTGAGAATCTAGGATTTCTTGGGTCCTGGAAAAGAGTTAGAGCATCTCTTGCTGGGTGGGAAAAATCAGCAGGTTTAGAATGTATGAGACTTCACTTGCTGCCAGGAAACTCTTTTTAAAATATTCACTGAACCCTTAGTAGAGCTAGTTGGTGCAGGGAGCTGATAATAAAATAATAAATAAAAATTGGTTCCTGCCATTAAATAACTCACAGTCTAATGGGTGAAGGAGAAACTAGTATATCTCTAGCACCTAGAACAAGGGTCACCTAATAGTCTCCTTCGATTATATATTTGAATAAACCAATATACAGTTTGATAAGATTAAAATGGAAATACATATAGGACAAAGGCACAGAGATGTGATAGCGCAACCCCTTTTCACTGATGAAGTAATTGAGGCTCATAGACCTTAATAACTTGATATATATATCAAGTATATGTATATATAGATATATATGCACAGCAATTAAGTGCCAGAAGTAATACTGTATACAAAGTCTAAATCTAGGTCCTCTGTTTGCAGCTATAATACAGTATCATGGTCTAGACAGGGAAATGAAGATCTGCCTGTCAGACATAATTGAGCTGACTCCTCCAGACCAATGTAGCTGAGCCTGTGAACTACCATGTGGTAGCTTCGGAAAATTAATTATCTCTTTTTTGAGCAAGCCTGGCCTAGGTTTGCAACATTTTTTTTTGCACTGGTGAGATGGGTCACCCCCTCACCCTTCTCTTTTCCTGACCATCCATAACCCTTGGGGGTTTGGGTAAGGAAGAGAAGGAGGAAAGAAGGAATCCTAAGGAGCCTCTGTGACCAAGTGATCATGCAGTTTCTGGCTGAGACTTTCTAGCTGGTATCCAGGTTTCTGGAAATGGTGAGTAATTATGTGATTGTTTAGGTTTGAGTTTCATTAGATTCTGCCATCATGTACTTCACCTGTAGCTTAGTGAAGGGAGCATTTAGAACACTAAGCGATTTGAAACAACAATAGCAACAAAAGTTGAAACTATATTACAGAATTCCGGTATACTCTTTACCCAGCTTCCTCTTATGTTATCATCTTAAATAACTAAGGAATATTTAACAAAACTAACTTGTGTTCAGGACTTATAAAACTCTACTGAGAGCCACAAAAGATGCATGAATAAATGAGGATAAATTCTATATCCTCGTTTGGAAGACTTACTGTTGTAACATTGACATTTTTCTCAGATTTAATATAATTCCTATGAAAATATCAGTGGGATTTTCTTTAGAACTTGACACAGTGATTTTAAACTTTTGGAAAAGTAGAGTAATATGAGAAATTTATCAAACAAGATATTAAAAATGTTAATGTAGTATTGATGCAGTAATAGAATAAATGGATTAAAAGAGAAACTTCAGAAATATATCTAAGTAATACAATTATGTGGTAAATGTTGCAATTCAAATCTGTAGAAAAGGATTATTTAATAAACATGTTAGATAAAAATGGTATATTACTTTGATTTTGAGAAACATAAATCAGAAAAAGATCCTATTACATTGAAATGTAATGGCTAAAGTCTATATATAGAAATGTATGTAGATATAAATATACATATATATGTATATCATACATACATATAACAATCTGCATATAATTTTGTGGTGAGAAAAGGTGTGAAAATTATAACAAAGACAGAAATTGGAAATCTAAATATCTATTTGATAACATCAATTTTAATATATTTCATACAGAAAAGGAAAGAAAACTTATTCTGAACATACTAAGCTTCCATATGGAAAGAATAAATTCAAAAATGTATTTAAACATCTAGACATACAAAAGGTTAATATCCTTAAATTATTAAGAAAACCTAAAATCAAGAAAAAAAAATGAAAATCACATTTAGAATAAAAAATGTACATGAATAGGAATTGTACAGAATAAGATATAAAAATAGTTTAAAAACATATTAAAGATAAACTTACTCAAAAAAACATGCAATTGTAACAAAAAGATGCCGTGAATCACCTAACATTTTGGGGAAGATTTTATTTAAAAATTACTATACCTAGTGTACTGAAACAAAGAGGTTGTGGAAAGTCAATTCACAGAACTATTCTTTGAATCAATTTGACAGTATTTATCTACAACCTTGAAAACCCTGTAGTTCCATATTTAATAATCTATCTCAAGGAAACAGTTAACTATTAGAATAAAGATATAGCAAAGAGACATTCAATGTAGCATTGTTTAATATATAAAATTAAAAGTGAACTTAAGGACTTTCAACAAGGATTGAGAAATTTGTGTTTTCATTTCTATGTTGAAAAACTAGAGATGCTTAAAAATGATTTTGAAGTAATGAATTTATTGATTTGGGAATTTTTCACAATAGATGGTTAAGTAAGAAAGCACATTATAAAACATCACTGTAAAAATACACAGAGTATTAGAGTATTACAGAGTGCTCGCTACGTCAGCACATATACCAAATTTAGAACGATGCAAAGAAGATTACCATGGCCTTTGCCCAAGGATGACGTGCAAATTCGTGAAGTGTTCCATATTTTTCTCTTCACTGAAACAAGTGAAACTTGGAAAAGAATTTACTTTTTGTTTGGTGAAAATGAGAGAGAGCACCAACATCCACAAGGGACTCGTTCCACTGAGAAGTGAACAGTGGGAACACAAAATTTGGAAAACATTTGGGGAAGGGGAAAACTGGCTTTCTGTTAATTGGCAAATGTTCCAGTGGGGTTCTCTTTTTGTTGGGATGTTTTATATTGTATGTACATGTATATGGGCCTGAATCTCTGCTAAGTTTATAAGGTTCAGAAAAGATGGTTGTTAAAATCTTGATTATTGTTGACTTATCTAAATAAAAGTCTGCTCCAGGCAAATTCTGGCAAAATGCCTCGGTACTATTTTTCTTTAACAAATCAATTTCATGGATACATATTAAAACAGCATAAATCCATCCAAAGTGTACAATCAATGGTATTTGGTACATAGGTGTGCATCCCTCACTTCAATCATTACTAGAGCATTTTCATTATTCCAATAATAATAATTAAAAAAAAAACACACAAAAAAACAAACTCATCACCTCTCAATCTCTCTAGCTTCCCCTGCCATACATAGCTGCTATTCTATCTCCATCTCTTTAGTTTGTGTTTACATTTTGTAAAAACTGTCTTATATATACAATATTACCCATATTCCTAACTCACATGAGGTTGCACTATGTTCTACAGTCCCATGTTACATTTAGCTTTCCTTCTAGTAATATATATGTCCTTAGATTTACCCTTTCAACCACTGTCGTACCCATATAATAGCTCTTCTAGTTATAAGCACCATGATATGCTTTCACCATTTCCATTCATTTCCAAAGATATACGAACAACCTTTTTACCAATTCTGCACAGATTAATCCTCAGCTTTACATTTTCTGCCTTAATTCTGTTTTCTGGTAACCTATATTCTAATTATTAATTCCCTGAGTTTACACAATAAATTTAGTTTCTAATAGCACAATCATACAGTATTTGTCCTTTTGTGTCTGGCTTGCTTCACTCAACAAAATGTCCTCCATGTTCATCCATGTTATCATATACTTCATGACTTCATTTCTTCTTACAGTGTTATAATATTCCATCATGTATATACACCACAATTTGTTTATGCATTCATCGGTTGATGGACACGAGTTGTTTTTTCCATCTTTTGGCAATTGTGAATAATGCCACTATGAATATCAGTGTAAGATGTCTGTTAATGACACTGCTTTTAGTTTTTCTGGGTAAGAACCTAGTAGTTGTATTACCTGGTCACACGGCAAGTCTATATTCAACTTCCTTAGGAACTGCCAAACAGTCCTCCACAGTGGCTGTACCATTCTACAGTCCCACCAAGAGTCAATGAGCGTTCCTATCTCTCCACATCCTCTCCAACATTTGTAGTTTTCTTTCTTTTTAATAGTCGCTGTTCTAATAGGTGTGAAATAATATCTTATTGTAATTTTGATTTGCATTTCCCTAATCACTAGTGATGTTGAACATTTTTTTATGTGTTTTTTTGCTATTTGTGTTTCTTCTTTGGACAAATGTCTATTAAAGTCTTTTGCCCATTAGTTGGGTAGCTTGTCTTTTTATTGTTGAGCTGTAGTATCTCTTTATATATAATGGATATTAAATCCTTATTAGATATGTGTTTTCCAAATATCTACTCCCATTGAGTTGGCTATCTTTTTACTCTTTTAACAAAATCCTTTGAGGTGAAAAAGTGTTTAATTTTGAGGAGGACCCATTTATCTAATTTTTCTTTTGTTACTCGTGCTTTGGGTGTAAGGTTTCAGAAACTACCACATACCACAAGATCTTGAAGATGTTTTCCTACAGTTTCTTCTAGGAGTCTTATAGTTCTAGCCTTCATATTTACATCCTTGATACATTTTGAGTTAATTTTTTAATAAGATGTGATATAGGGGTCCTTTTTCTTTCTACTGGATATGGATATCCAGATCTCACCAACACCATTTGTTGAATAGACTGTTCTGACCCAGCTGGGAAGGCCTGACAGACTTGTCAAAAATCACTTAGATGTGATTGTCCATTTCTGAGTTCTTGAATCAGTTCCATTGGTCAGTCTGTCTTTATGCCAGTATCATGCTGTTTGTACCACTGTAGCTAAGTAATATGCTTTAAAGTCCGGAAGTGAGAATCCTCCAACTTTGTTCTTCTTTTTAAAGACACTTTTGGCTATTTCAGGGGCCCTTACCTTTCCATATAAATTTGATAATTGTCTTTTCCATTTCTGCCAAAGAGTCTGTTGGAATTTTTATTAGGATTGTGTTTAATCTGTAAAAGAGTTTGGATAGAATTGACATCTTAACAATATGTAGTCATAACATCCATGTACAAAGAATGTCCTTCCATTCACTTAAGTCTTCTTCATTTTGTTTTTTTAGCAATACTTTTTAGTTTTCTGAGTATAGGTCCTTTATGTCCTTGGTTAAGTTTATTTCTAATTATTTGATTCTTTTATTTGCTATTATAAATGGATTTTTTTTCTGATTTCTTTCTCAGTTTGTTCATTAGTAATGTATAGAAAAACTACTGATATTTGCATATTAATCTTGTATCCCTCCACTTTCCTAAACTTGTCTATTAGTTCTAGTAGCTTTGTTGTGGATTTTTTCAGAATTTTCTAGATATAGGATCATATAATCATCAGATAGTGAAAGTTTTACTTCTTCCTTTCCTTTTTGGGTGACTTTTTTCTTTATCTTGCCTAATTGCTCTAGCTCAGGGGTTCTTAGCCTTTTTTGTTCCACAGACCCCTTTGCCAGTCAGGTGAAAACCATGGACCCCTTACTAAGTCCACACTATACTGTGTATTATTTAATAAATATATCACAACCACGCCAACATATCCCCACAAGAATGTTTTTTTGAATTTCAATTCAAGCTCACAGACTCCTTGTTAGGAACCCCTGCTCTCTTCTAGAACAATATTGAAGAACAATGGTGACTGTGGGCATCCTTGTCTTGTTCCTGATCTCAGTGGGAAAGATTTCAATCTTTCACCATTGAGTACAATGCTGGCTGTAGGTTTTTCATATATATGTTTTAGCATATTGAGAAAGCTTCATTCTATTAATATTTTGCAGTTTTTTTAATCAAGAAAGAATTCTATATTTTGTCAAATGCCTTTTCTGCATCAATCGAGAAGATCATGTGATTTTTCTTCTTTAATTTATTAACGTGGCTTATTAGATTAATTGCTTATCTTGTGTTGAACCACCCTTGCACACCTGGGATAAAACCCACTTGACCATTGTGTATAATTCTTTTAATGTGCTTCTGGATTCAGTTTGCAAGTATTAAGTTGAGAATTTTTTGGTATCTATACTCATTAGAGATATTGGTCTGTAATTCTTTTTTTTCATAGTATCTTTATTTGGTTTTGGTATTAGGGTGATGTTGGCTTCATAAAATGAGTTTGTTAGCATTCTTTGCTGTTCAATTTTTTGGGGAAGAGCTTGAGCAAGACTGGTATTAAATTGTCTTTGAATGATTGGTAGAATTCACCATTCACCTGTGAGGCTGTCTGGTCCTGGACTTTTCATTTATTTCTGCTTTGATCTTTACAATTTCTTTCTTTCAGCTTGGTTTGGGATTAGTTTGCTGTTGTTTTATTAGTTCTTCCAGGCCTGCAGTTAGATCTTCAATTTAGCTCTTTTTTATTTTTTAATATAATCATTGAGAGCTATAAATTTCCCTCTCAGAACTGCCTTTGCAATGTTCCATAGATTGTGATATGTCATGTTCTCATTTTCATTTGTCTCAAGGTATTTACTGAATTCTCTTGCAATTTCTTCTTTGTCCAACTGATTATTTGAGTGTGTTATTTAAACTACATATATTTATGAATTTTTCCCTTTTCTGTTCATTATTGATTTCCAGCTTCATTCCATTCTGTTCAAAGAAAGTGTTCTGTATAATTTCAATCTTTTTAAAAATATTGAGACCTGTCTTGTGACCCAACATTTGAACTATCCTGGAGAAGGATCCATGAATGCTTGTAAAGAATGTATATACTATTGTTTTGGGGCGTAATGCTCTATAAATGTCTGTTAGGTCTAGTTCATTTATCATATTATTCAAGCTCTCTGTTTCTTTATTTGTCTTCTGTCCAGATGTTCTATCCAATACAGAAACTGATGTACTGAATTTTCCAACAATTATTGTAGAAACATCTATTTCTCCTTTCATTTTTGCCAGTATGTGCCTCATGTATCTTGTGGCACCCAGGTTAGGTGCATAACTATTTATTATAGTTATTTCTTCTTGGTGAGTTGCCCCTTTTGTTAATATATAATAACCTTCCTTATCCCTCATAGCAGTATTGCATTTAAAATCTAGTGTGCCCAGTATAAATATCGCTACTCCAGCTCTTCTTTGGTTACTATTTGCATGGATTTATTCCATTTGGTGTACATTATCCTTCTTGTATATTGATCTTTAGGCCTTTCATAAGGGCTGGGAAGTTTTTGGACATTATTTCCTTAAGTACTCTTTTTGCACCCTTTCCATTCTCTTCTTCTGGGACACCGATAATGCATACGTTTCTGCATTTCGTGTTGTTCAATTCCTTGAAACCCTGTCCCATTTTTTTTCTTTCTTTTCATTTTCTGTTCTCCTGTCTTTTGCAGTTCGGATGTTTTGTCCTTGAAATCACTAATTCTGTCTACGAACAATTTAAATCTGCTATTATGTGCCTCTAATGCATTTTTTATCTCAACCATTGTATTTTTTATTCTCATAAGCTCTGTTACTCTTCATTGCTTTCAAATTGCTCTTTATGCTCACCCAGTGCCTTCTTAATATACTTTATCTTTTTAGTCATGTTTTTCTTCAACATTTTTATTTGATTTAGGAGAGTTGTGTGATTATCATTGAATAGTTGCCTTAAATCCTGCATCTTGTCAGGACATTTGGTTTGTTCCTTTATCTGTGCCATCTCTTCCTGTTTCTTAGTATGGTTTATAAATTTTTGCTGATATCTAAGCATCTGAATATGTTTGTGAATTTATACTGATGGTCAGTTTCTCTCCCTTGCTTAGTGATTTTTTTTTCTTTCGCTGCTCTTCTTTGATTTTTGGCTGAAATAATTCTGAGTCTTTAAAATTGCCCAGCTTAAGTTATAAAAATCTGGTCAGTAACTCACTAATGGGTCACAAATTTTCTTCCATGATTTTGGGCTAAAGAGAGACCTAAAAGCAGTTTTTCTCCTTGAATTTTCCTGGCTGGCCAGCAGATGGTGCTCATTAGTGAAATTTTCCAAGGACATGTTTATTTCAACCTTCACTTTCCCATTTTTCTGGTCTGGCCAGAGCTGAGATTCAAAGCAGGCTTTGCTGGCTGAATTCACTGAAGAGAAACCACTCTCCACCCTCCAACATACCCTCCCTCTTCCCTTGTAACAGCTGACTATGAGAAAGATATCTCTTCCCCTCACAGTCGGCTGCAGTGTGCCAGAGTTTTGTCTAGGCTTTATGTCTTGAGGGTGGGAGATGGGAGTTGTTCCCAGCTGCCGTGGAGGTTTAGTAATTCATATTTGTTGTTTCAGATTCTTTGTTGTTTCAGGTTCTTCATCTCTCTGTCCCTTGCCCTCCTGGGAGTTGTTCAGCACTGTCCTGGTCTGCTGACCTCCAAAGCAGGTCCCTCAGATAGCTTTTGGCCCTTTTGCCATTGTTTTTGTGAGGAGTTGAGCCTTGCATGCCTACTACAATGCCATCTTCCCAGAACTCCCTCAATATTATTTTTAAATACATATATAGAAAAAGTCTGGGAATATATACATCAAGATGTTAATAGGGTTATTCCTGAGTAATTGAATTAATGCTGATGTTTATCTCCTTGGTGTGGTTTATTGATATTTTCTTTTATATAAAAATGTAGTATGTATTTTAATATTTAAATAAAAATAAACAATTCATCATAATTATATATGCTAATAAGGTAAATTAAATAGGCACATAATCATGATGCAAATTTTCTTTGTATTAAAATTATCACCAACAACTACTGAGCAATCTTTTCTCCTAAGCAATGATATGAAAGGGTTCTAAAAAATTTACAGAAAATCAGAATGTGTTTCATCATTAATATCATTTGAGTGAAGCTAAAAAGCCAGATACGGTCCTAAGGTCACATGGTGTCTTTAATGGAGCATATGTTTGATTCAATAGAAATGTCATGAACAAAACATTTGCATCAATGAACTACACATGAATTAAAGATAAGTGAATCAAAAGCCTTAATGTACTGATTTGGAGTCACAAAACCTGTATAATTGTTAAATGTTTCATTAATTTACCAAATGGTTCCTAGTCCATGTCTTTTCCTATTTGCCAATTAGAGACAGTATAAAATACATTCAGTCTGTGCATCATACAGAATGTTAAGCTAAAACTTAGGGAACACTTAGAGATGTTTTAAAGGGAGTAACATTTATATAAAAGAAAGTTCATTTAATGAGAGAAGGGTTTATTACTCAAATAATTTTTTGAAATAGTATTGAACAACACATGTGTCTGTTCTAGTAATATTAATACTGGTATAAATAATATAGCATTGTATAATTAAAATTTTTTGACATGATATTTCACTTGATATTCCTATCAACTCTGTGAAATAGATAAGTAAATTCTGCATATTTATTTGGGGAAAATTAAGACTTCAACATGTGAAGATTTGCAATATGCATCTCTGTTGGTCAGTAAGAGTGGTCAGTTATTGGTGTCTCTCTTTAAAAGAGTGCTTGATAAGATCTTCATAGGGAGACAGCTAGGCATGAGAAGAAGTCTTAACATTACTCCTTATGAACTTAGTTGAGTCAGCTGAGGAAATTTAGCTTGTAGAAGAGACGATGCAGGATAAGGATGAGAGTTGGGTTAAAATGTTGACATACTGATTTTGATAACAGAAAATTTCAGATTTATTTTTGTTTGGTTTTTAATTAAAAGAATCCTGGTTTCACACCTCGGTTCTGCCACTTAGTAACTTTGAGACCTGCGGAGTCTTGGTTTCTTCATTTTTAAAATGAGAGTATTGATACTTACCTCCATAATAATGGATAAAATATGGTTTTAATTCTGAACATGAGAAAGGAAAGAGAAGATCCCCAAGTAAGACTAGAGAATGTTTTGCAACAATAGCAGTCAGTTAACCAAATTCTAACTCATTTACCACAATGTGAGGGTAGTATTTTAAAAAATAAAAAGTGATTGGGGCAATGCCTGGCGTATAATTGATACACAGAAACTGTAGCTACCATTAAAGTTATTTTGGTGCTTTTGATAATTTACAAAGCTACCACATCTTTAATTTCTGAGTATGATTTTTTATTAATTGGCTATTTTTCAAAGCAGATTTCTCAGATTAAAAGTCAAACACATCAGTTCTAAGGTGACTGTTGCCCTTGATGTGCTTGAATTTGAGAACAAGCTTCACTTCCTCTGCTTCATTTAGGAGGTTCACTGTCATCCACCATTATTCAGTTTTGTTCTGAGAAATCTCTTCTCCCTTTTTAGATTGGGTAACTCTGAGGTTGTCCTTCAGACATGAGCATTCTCCATGGTTAAGGTTGAGATATAATTTGGAAATGAAGGCTAATATCTTTGGAAGTACAAAGAACTGTTGAAGACTCTTTGAAGGCCTTTTATTTGACCATAGAAGTTTTACTAACAATTCTAGTTCCAAAAAATTTAACTCTAGGCATCACAAGAACTCCAATTCTATAAGGGTAAACTCAAACTTTCTTTAATCACTAGAAGGCCACTAACTAGTGGCTACATTTATAGATCTAGGGTTAAACAATCTGAGTCCCACTCTTCCTTTAACACATATTGTTATGTGATGTTGAGCAAATTACTTAACTTCTCAGTGCCCCAGTTTCTTCATCTGTAAAAAATGGTTTTTAATAGTATCTGCCTTCTAGTCCTACTGTGGGAATTGTGTGAGTGCATATACTTAAAAGCTCAGAATGATTCCAGAATATAAACAGAGAATAAATGTTAGCTATTGGTATTTGCCAAACTGTCCACAGTGGTAGAGGAACTGTGTGCACACTGTCCTTTGAAAGCTCTCAGGGTATGACACGTTTGAGAATCTGTTCCAAGCTTGTCTTAGTTCAAGTTACTGTCCACTCACATAGATTCTGGGTAGCGTTGAACGCCTGTTGACAAGCTGTCTGACTATTAGAAAGCCTATTGAGACAGCTTTCTAATCCTTAGGTTGTTCAGGTGAGGCTAATTTTGTATTGATCCCAGGTCCTCAGAATCAAATAGTATATTTGGAAAAAGGAGAAGGAAAAAAAAAAAAAAAGATAAAGGAGAGGCAGTAGAGTTTAGTTGTTAAACCATTCCAGGTGAATAACAATATTAGGAAGGGAAAGGGAAGAGGCTGTAAAAAGGAGTGAGACATATAATGGGATGACAACTGATTCAGTGACTAAGGTGAAACTCTCAAATTCTGAGGTGCTTCAGGTGAAAAGGAAGGGTTCAGGAGGTCTATAGACTAGGTTCCTTTGTCAAAGGGGTGGATTCCAGAAACTTTGGTAGTAGAAGACACAGGCAGCTTAAAGCTGCAAATGGCTGTAAAAACCAAACTTCATATATGATATATTTCTTCTCAGTTCTAGCACATTGTTTATTTTAATGTGGAGATATGACAGTTTTAAGAGACAAATGAAGAAAGAATAAAGCAGGTACCAACAAAGCTTTAAAGTACTTTTGCTTTAAAAGTAGATATATGAATTTTTAAATTTATATATTAATTTGTTGTTTGGAATTCAAAGTACCTTCCCCAGAAAAACTACTTTAAATTATGTTTATATTGCAGAACTACCAACAAATATCTATAACTCAAAATATGACTGTACTATACTGTTAAAAGTATCATTTTATATCAGTATGTAAAAGGATTTTGATAAGATTCACCTCAATTTCTGACTAAAGAAAAGAAAAACACATACTTATTAAGAAGCCATGAATAGATGATTCCTTAAAATGATAAAGGTTTTCTACCTGAACTCAATAGGTAGATGAAAGCAGTAAGATAAAATTTGGCATCCTCTCTTAAAATCAGGACTAGCTAAGGATGCCTGTAGTCAACATCCTGGGATTTGTAACCATTGAAATCATAATAAAAAGAAAACAAAAACATAAAAATTGAATAAGGAGAGATGTAATCTTTTTTTAACAAATCAATTTTACTGATACATATTAATAAAGCATACAACTCATCCAAAGTGTACAATCAATGGTATTTGGTATAATTATATAGTTGTGCATTCATCACTTGAATCATTATTAGAGCATTATTAGAGCATTTTCATTATTTCAATAATAATAATAATAAAAAACAGAAAACAGACAAACAAGGGAGAGAAGTAACCTTTATTTGTGGATGATATAAGTGACATAATGGATAGTAGGAAAACCAGAGAATAAATTTAAAATTTTTCAGAAATAAGTTCTTAAAAGTAGATAAATGAAAAAAATGAACATACAAAATCCACCTCCCTGAAAAATGGAAACAATCATTTGTAAAATATAATAGAAATATATTGCATTCACAAAAGCAACACAAATGTGATAAATTGAATTATATCCCCCATGAAAATATGTTCAATTCCTAAGCCCTGGTCCTGTTTGTGTGAACTCATTTGTAAATTTGGAACTTCAGAGATCCTACTTGGATGAGGCCAAGTTGAGTCAGGGTAGGCCTTAATCCAGTATGAATTAAGTCCTTATAGTCAGAGGAAATTCAGAAACACAATAGAAACCTGAATAGGAGACAGAAGACAGATCGCTATGTGACAGAACCAGAGACTGTGTTCTGGCTTGCTGGCAAACTATGAGTAGAATGCTACGGACTTTAGAGAAAGCATGATCTTGTCAATAGTTTAATTTTGGACTTACAGTCTCCAAAACTCTGAGAAAATAAACTCCTATTATTTAAGCCAAACAACATGTGCTATTTGTCATAGCAGCCCTAGCAAACTATGACAGTTTTTGCTACCAGGAGAGGGATGCTACTTTTAAAATAGCAAAAAAATTTTGGAAGTGGCTTTGGAATAGGGCAATGAGTAAAGGCTGGAAGAATTTTGAGGTATTTGATAGAAAAACCCTAGATTGCTTTGAAGAAACTTTTGATAAAGATATGGACATTAAAGGCAATTATGGTGAAGGCTGAGAAACAAGTGAGGAGAGTTGAAAAGAAAGTTTTTCTTGTCTTAGAGAATAAATATGTCATCATAAACAGAATGTTGGTAGAAATAAGGACATTAAAGATACTTTCAATGAAGTCTAAGAAGGAAATGATGAATGTCATATTGGAAACTGGAGGAAAGGCTCTTCTTATTATAAAGTGGCAGAGAACTTGGCAAAATTGTGCTCTATTATCAGATGGATAGCAGAAATTGTGAGCGATGAACTTGGGTATTTAGCTTAAGATATTTCCAAGCAAAATGCAGAAGGTGTAGCCTGGTTTCTCCTTGATGCTTGTGATAAATTGCAAGAAGAAAGAGTCAAACTGAGGACTGAACTGTTAAGCAAAAAGAAATCAGCAATTGATGATTTGGAAAATTCTCTGTCTATCCAGATAACATTCTCTGAGACTAAGGCCAGAAGCAGTCCTAATAGGTGAATTGAGTCCTCAGAATGGGGTTCCCTGCAAGTGTGAGTATGAACAGCTATTTGGTAAGGAGCTTCACTGATCCAATCAACCATTTCATAGGAAGTCAGACTGGAAATGAATGCAATTATCCAGGAAGGCTCTGTGGAAGATCCTTTTGTCTGATTGCTTTGACCCCCTTGAGTTGCACAGAAAATTAAAGCTTTTTTTTGAAAATTTTGTATCGGTAGAAACATGGCCAGCCTGGACTGACAGGTTCAGAGATGAAAGAAATGAAGGAAAAATGATTACAAGGGTGGAAGAAGGATGCAAAGATGTAGCTGTTTGATATTGTTTATGAATTCTGAAAATAGATATTGGATTATGTTTGTGAACTGGTCTGTTCCTCTGGGCATATTAGATTGGATTGGATTCAGAGGTTTCACTTTTACTTGATTAAATAATGTTTAAGGCTGTGATTGGGCCACTTCATTAGGATGAAAACAACATGGCACAAGAGAAAGTTAGAGTTTTTAACGTTGAAGCCCTGAGAAGTAAATACACAGAGAAGCAGATGCCTGAGGAAAGAGACAAGGCTCCAATAGACATAGCAGAAGCCCCAGGAAGAGAGGCAAGCTGTTCACCTGATAGTTTATAGCTGGCCTTGTGGAGAAAGCAGAGCAGCTGAGCCCAGAGAGAAACGAGCCCCGGGAAAGAGATGAGACTTATCCCAGCCTATAACTGATCTTGGAAGAAGCTGGGACCACAAATTCTTAAGAGGAAGAGGAAGGCCCTTGTAGATGCTGGCAGCTATCTTGCTCAACATGTGGAACAGACTTTGGTGAGGGAAATAACTTATGCTTTATGGACTAGTAACTGTAAGCTTCTACTCCAAATAAATATCCCTTTAAAGAACCCAAAAGATTTCTGGTACTTTGCATAAGCACCCCTTTGACTGACTAATACACCTCTGGTGGCTGAAGGCCCACCTCTTTGGGTCAAGAGAGAGAGAACTCTGCCCTGGTGTTTGGAAAGAGCAGGCCCACTCCAGCCTTTGGGTAAAGCGAACTCATACCAGTGTTTGGAAAGTATGTGCCCACCCTGGCACGTGGAAAGAGTGGGGCTGCTGCTCCAGAAGGCCTAGAGAACAAAGCATGAAGCTTCAGATGACAGTCAGACCTGTCATCTGCTCTGTTTGGTTCTGAATTTGCATGACTACTTTTATCCTTCCAAATTCTCTTTTCTGGAATGGCAATGTCTATACTACGCCTGTTCCACCACTGCATTTTGGAAGTGGATACACTTTTCTAGGTTTCACAGGTCTACATGTGACAAACAAGCTTAGCCTGATTCTCATAAAGAGTGTTTGCCCTTTTATAAATTTCTTATAATTTAACGAACTAGAATTAATTCTGTTAATTTTTGTTACTAAGTAAACTAATTCATGCATTGCTACCTTCATTTAATTTATTACTTTGTTTCTCTGTGCCAAATTCTGGAAAAATACCTCAGTACTATTTTTAAATTCATAATCTCATCTATAGTTCTATTTCAGTGTACTCTGAGGTTTTTATTTCCATGACTATATCTTTTATTTTTCATGTTTCTAATGGTTCTTAAGTATAATCTTCTGATCTTGTTTAATTCTTTCTATTGCTGTTCCATAACTTCTTGCTTTTGCTTTTTTTCTTATAGATGTTATTCCTTTATCTAAAATTTTAAGACTGCTAAAACACTTATTTAAAATTTTTTTCACTTATTTTTGTCTTATTCTTTCTGATGTGCATTTAACTTCGGATTGTAGATTTTTTCTTAACATTAGTTTCATTCATGCATTTTGGGATTTTGGTGTGAATGCTAGTTTTGTCTCCCTTAAGATTTCATTCTTCCCTATCAAATGGGATTTTAGTTGCTTCTAAATGAGGATCTACAGAGTGGAAATCAGAATTGGACTGAGGTTTCAGAATCCCATACCCATGGCAATATCATTGGTGTGGCAGACATCTGACCGCCAGGGTGTTGCCTTTCTCCTGCACCTCCCTGAGCGCCACTATCACACAAGCCATAGCCTCAGAAAGTGCTTGGCAATGGTTTTTTTGTTTTATTTTATTTTAAAATTTTTATTTTGTGGAATGGCTTTTAGTCTTCCTCTTCTCATGAATGGGAAGCATTACCTCAGACCTTCATTTCAAATACTGAAACAGAAATGAGACTCTGCCTCATGCTGAGCATCTTCAATCCCCATTGCCCTTAATGAGCAAGTCACCTGGCTCTCTCCTCCTGCTTCTTGACCAAGAGTCTAACAAGCATATGGTTTAAGCGCAACACACCACTTTGCATTTTAATTCTGTTTATGGTCCCCAGAGACTGTGATGTTATTTTGAATATTATTTTGTTTTTTCTTTTTATATTTTATATTTAATATTTGTATGTTTGAAAACATTTAAAGGCACCAGAGTACAATCTTCTAGTTCTATTTGACTAGAAGTTTAAAGTGAGTCTGGGGGCAGAGGAGACTTGTGGTTGACCCTACTAAGAGCGTATGGAAGATATACTACTTTTTGGTATGAAGGGTCTTTGATATCCATATGAGATTTAGGCCAGGACTGCCAGATAAAATACAGAATGCCAGTTGAATTTGAATTTCAGATAAACAATGAATGAGTTTTTAGTGTAATTAGTGTCAAATATTATATGGGTCATACTTACATATAATAATATTTGGTTTTTATCTGTAATTTAAATTCAACTGGATGTCTTGTGTTTTTATTTGTTAAACACGGCAACCCTCAGTTATAATATAAGATTTCTTTCAGTGACAATATAGAATCCTCAGGATCATTCATAGTTTCTGGAATCTTTAGGTTTTAATTGCAAATCTGTAGGCATTAAGATTCCTAGGATTCTTGTAAGGATTAAATGAGATTATGTATGTAAACTATTAAACATAGTGCTTGACCTATGTAAAGTGATTATTAATTAATAGTAATCAATACTAACTTTATTGCAACTGATAATATATACTACAAATGAAGGGATAAAAATATCAGTACAAACTAATGGCTTCCAGGAAATGTGTGAAATAAATGAACTTTAAAGAGGTTTTGTATTTGTAGATGAGAGACACAAAGGAAGCATTCCTAACTGATCAGGTTGGGGAGTAGGGATGCAGGGCCAATTTTCAGACTAATCTGTCTATTTGGAAGAGCCAAAGAGGAGACAGGTGTGACAGGTTTTCTGACATAATACCATAAAATAGGTTGGCAAGAGGAGGGAAGTGGCAGATGATAAAGCACATTGAAAGACAGGCAGAGGAATTCAGACTTAATGTAGTAAGCAACCGGAAGCTTTTTTCAATTTTTGACAAAGGAAGTGAAATGATGAAATTGGCCCCTTACAAAATTAGTCTGTCAAAAGTATGCAAGATGGATTGGAGAGAGGAGAAAGTTATGAGAGAGATCAGTTATGAAACTATTGTAGTAATCCAGGTATGAAGCAATAAGGACTTAGATTAGCATGGTGGCAATGAGGATGGGCAAATCTGCATGATGTGTGTGAGGGAAAAATGACAGAGAATGAGGAGGTGAAGAAAAGTCAACGTGATGTCAAACATTGTTAAATGCCGGAGTGGAAAAATAATGATTGTGAAAAAATAGGGAAATTGATAAAACTGGAAAGTAGAACTCATTTTAGACAAACCTCAGCCTAGAAATGGAGTTGATTACACTAATGGTAATCAACTAATATAGTAATCAGCCAATATGTTAAATGCATAACTTCTTCATGTTTGGATCACAGTTACTTCCAGTTCAGATAATCAAGTACAGGAATATGTCACTTGGCAGGGTTAGAAAATCGGGTACTGATTAAGAAAGCAAACAAGGTGGAGTTCCTTAAGCCATACATGGATAGCCTATTTTTACACAATTATAGAATAATGAAATTAAGGGGTCCTGCTTCTGGCCAAAACTTAAATGTGGTCTTTCAGCCCTGGCCATAGGCAATTACAAAGAGGCTTTACCTGGCAGGCCTCATGGGGAAAAGTTGCCCTCCCCACATCAGGCTTGGTGCACAGCCCACGCATGCAGTCTCTGATGGGAGTTGCTCACAAGGACTCACAAAACCCCCTCCAGCCCAGCAATGTTCTTAGATATATCTGCATTTCTCTATTCGGAGCCTCCCAATGAGGGATTCAAATCCAAAGCTTTCCTCAGGTGCCTCTGCTGAGACCTCCTTAGGAGGAGATGGAGAGTCCTTGAAAGCCCTTTTCTCCACTCTGACTTAGTACTTTTCCATTGCTAGTCTTTCCCCCTTTTCCCTTCTAGCCACCAAATCCGTACAACACCAGAAGCCTTTCCTTTGGGGCCCCTTCTGCAGTAAGACACTTTTCTCTGTCAACACTGATCCATCTGACTTTCCTCTAATGGCAGCTTCTTCCATTGAGAAAAATCGAACAGTGGGGGACTTGGCACATTCTCCAGCTTGGCCTTTTGCTGATACTATCACAGTGATTAATAGTTTAACTATTATTTTCCTTTTAGCTTGTCTTAATCATTTACTCTGACATCTGGTGGCTCAGCTCTGCCCTCTGCTCACCTCTTAAAAAAAGGTGCTAAAATATAAGATATAAAAAATATTCTGCAATTCTTTTGTTATTTAGATGCTTCCTGGTTTTATAATGCATTATTTTGTCTAATAATTATGAGCATTCTATATCAATATAGAAATGTTAGATAAAAGCATTACAGGAGAAAACACTCTAAATACAAAATCTTTGTGAAGTTTTGCTTTGTTTTACATGTGGTCTTAATTTCTTTTCTTAAATTTTTATATATTAAAAATATTATATATTAAAGGAATTATATATTAAAGGATTATTTAGCTATTTTGTGCTCAAATATGGTAATTATCTGTAATTTCCAGGTCAGTTTCTCAACAATTTTCATCCCACTAAAAAATTGTATCACTTTTACTCAAATAAGAAAAAATATATGATGGAACATTTTTGTTTTCTTGTGTGTGTCCTCTAAAGAACTAAATTTGAAAGAGAAAAGCTGGGGAGGATGAAACCATGGAAAGTAAGAAAAAATCATCAGGGGGATTGGTTTAGAAACAGGGAAAGGGAGAACCCACAAACTTTGTTTTCAATAGCTTTTGAATTAATGGTGACCTCCCTAACATGTGAAGCATATTTTTATCTATCAGGTTTTTGATACATATTATAAAGTATATTTTTTTACATATATTATATCAATATAATCTCCAAAATATGTTTTTTGAGTAGGAAAATTCTTATTTCCCCCACTTGCAGCTCAGCAAGCTTTAATAGAAATTGTTCACATTCTAATGTCTAGTGAAAGGCCGAAATAAACCCAGATCTTCTAACTTTCCTCAATGTGGAAATTCTTGGGAGAAAAAGAAAATAATCAACTCTTGGGAAAGAAGAGGTAGAGGTGTTACTAATATTTTTTTTGCCACTATCAAATAGCTGTTCACAGATGACACTACTCGACCTCCAAAATTCTCTGAAACAATAGTAAATTGCTCCCCCAGGGAATGCCTCATTCCCCCTCCCCAAG
The DNA here is from genome assembly GCA_026826555.1 of Tolypeutes matacus. Classification (NCBI taxonomy): domain Eukaryota; kingdom Metazoa; phylum Chordata; class Mammalia; order Cingulata; family Chlamyphoridae; genus Tolypeutes; species Tolypeutes matacus. Next base: position 24,566,490 of record JAKSZT010054487.1, read on the forward strand.
AGATCCCATTCTGACATCAAAGAACCCTAGCTAGGCTGTTTTTCAACCTCTCACAGATACTTTCCATTTTTCTTCTAGAAGTTAAAGATAAAATTGGAAGTAAAAGAAATTATTTTTTCAACATGAATAAATTAGACTTGGTTAAAGAAGCAAATTATAAATATACCATGCTCAATAAATAAAAATTTGAGATTAACTGAACGGTTTTGAAAATGTAAATTTAGCAAACAATTGCTTGACTCTCCTTTTCATCAATTTGCAAATATGCTACTTTGCATTGTTTTTTTGTAGATACCATGTGGTGAAACTTGGTCTATTTTCTGCCATAGTGATCTTAACAGTGCATGCTTTCTTTCCCTCTTTTCCTCCTTCTCCTCTCTTTTTCTTTTCCTCATTTTTCTAACAACATTTGATGATGTTGATGTCATCTGTGGAGTAATGGGTTGGGGCAATGGTGGCTAGTTACCAATATTCTCTAGTCATAAAGGATATTTAAATATGTTTTTTCTTTTATAAGCTTGTGTACTAAAGGATTCAGTGATTAGGAATGTAACCATTCTGTTCCAATTTTTTAATATGTATCAAGGGAAAACCTTGGATCTTATTTTTGTTCCTCCATTTGATATCTTCTTCCTGAATTTTTAAGATTGCGGCCTGGGTGAGGAGCAGAAAAAATAAGATTTTTTTTGAATGGAATATTCTGTTTCTGAATTAATAATGACCTCTATTGCTTACAAAGCATATTTTTCTCTAGCAGATCTTTTGATTCTCTTTGACAGACTGCTGTAAAACATGTTTAATGAACATGACATAGTATGTAGTAAGTATTCCTGACAGTTCTGAATAAATATTCATCATAATAAAAAAAAGACATTGACTTACTCTATGCCCTTTATCATTAAAGAATCCTGTAGACTTCATTCGTTGTCCTAGGATTACAATGAACTCTACTGGATGGAATTTATGGCTTGTATTTTTATTTTATCTTCTATCATATGAGTTTCTTTAAAGTCCTCAAGTGATCAACACCATTGTGCAAAGTCAAATAATCAAATAAAAAGTGAGAAAGCCAGAGGGTCAACCAGGTAGTTTAAGACAACCCAGTTTTTCATGCAATGTAGATTATATATATGGATGATTGGTTCTATTTTTAAACTTTTGTTTAGGATAATAAAATGTTCATGCACTCTCTTAAAAAGTCTTCCAAAATACAAAATATACGTATGGAAATATATGTAATACTTAGTCCAAGAACCTTCTGGTAACCTTGAACTACTTAACTGTTCACTCAATTTAAAGAAACAATTAATTTAAATAATGTTGCATGTTATTTCAAATGAATAAAAACCAAAAATATTAAAGGATTTGGTTTAATTGACATCTCTAATAAATGAGATGATAGTGATTAAAATGAAGCAAAACATACAAAATACTAGAAATAAGGATAGAAAGTGGCCTATTAGTCACAACTTTGGAAATGCTGATTTTGTTTGATTGTTTGTTTCATTTCAAAGTACAGTTTGCTTGTACATTCAGGGTGAATTTATTTATCACCACTTTTTCAGTTAAGATAATAATTTCAAGGCAAAGAGAAAAGCTGAGTTCTATTTGAAAGCATCAACATGTGTTTTAAAAGGTATATAGTTCCCCTTGAAACTAAATGGAATTTTACTCATGTATTTTAAAACAGGGTGTAAACACTTTGGCTGTAATGATGCAAAAGTCTTTCACTTTGGTCTCTGCCTTAATATTGGAAATGCAACTTTGCTGAAACTTTCAATGAAATGAATCTTTATTCAAATAAAAAAAAAATTATGAATAGAAAATCCTGCCACTAAGAAGAACAATACTAATACTAATAATTTTCTAATTCAGCCAGCATTGGATCTGGCTACTTTTCAGAGGATATTTAGCTACGTAGCCATTTGAAAGAGTCAGATGCAATTTAGGTCTAGGGCCATTTGAATTCTTTGGAAGTGGAGAACAATTAATATAAAATAGTGATAATTGGAGCTTACATTTATTTAATGTTTTCTGATTGGCAAATAATATTTTGCATACTTTTCTTGTTATTAACTCAAGGAATCCTCACAACAACCTTAGTTTCAATTTTCATATTTTATAGATGAGAAAACTGGAACACATAGAAATAACCTGTCCATGGTTAAATAGTGTCAGAGACAAGAGTTGTGACTCCAAACAATTTGATCTCAAAGCTTACAATTTTAATCATTATGCCACCCCATACAAACGACCTGGGCACAGATGAGCTGGGTTAGTGCTGTAAGGTAAGTGTAAAGTTTAGGACTGCAAAATTGTTGGATATCTGCAAAGACCTTAAATATTTGGCAGAATTCATGCATTCAGTCATTTTTGTTTTCTTTCATCATATTAATTGGGTTTATTGGATTCTTAATAAGTTATTTCCTACCTTAAATTACTTAAATATTGCAACGTTAAGCACAGCTTCCTCTCAAGGAGCTACAGAATGAACAATGGGTACTGGAAACAGCTCTTTTCTTCCCTGTCAGTCTTTGTTCTTTCATATGAAAATTAAACATCCATTAATTCATCCGACAGAAGTTCTCAAATCTACTATGCACTTACAATATACCAGACAGTTTGGAGAAAAATATGAGCAAGCCTGACTAGAACCCTGGCTCAAGAAATATACAGTATTGTTGGAAAGATAATTCTTAGACAAGAATTCATAATAATGTATTATAATGAAGGCTATTGTAGCAAAAGTAGGGGAAGCCAGGGGAGCAAGAAGGAGTGTTGGGTTGGACTGGGAATAGGGCCTGGATCTGGAAATATGACTTCCAGTTTGCTTAATTCCTGGAATCATTGTTTGCATCTGAATCTAGTAGAGTACATCACCTGCCTGCAGCCATACAAGACCCCTTGACTTGTTCTTAAAAAGATTAAATGAAAATATGCAAGTAAAAGAAAATGCCTTGTAAGTAGTAATGTATAATACCAATATAGTATATCAGTATTGTTATTGTTATTAAATTACTATTAGTAAATGATACAACCACAATCATATCCATTTTATGTATAGAAAGTGTTGCTTTTTTAGCCCTGAAGAAGAAATGGAAATGAGCAAAACAGACATTGCGGTTTAGTAACATATCATTAACTTTAAATATTACACAATAAAACATTTCTCATTCTACATAATCACTATATATAATGATCTGATGTTAACTTATCATCTCAATTTCCCTTTTTTGGAAGAATATCCATCCTAAGTGAGCAAAACATTGCTTCCTCAGATTTTGCTTTCAAAATAAATTCTAGTGTCTACACAAGGATAGTGTACAACTTTTGTGTTTTTTCCCATAGGCAAAAATTCTAGGGAATTTCATGAAATGTTTATCAAATGTAATGAATTAAAAATATTTCTGATATATTTTAATATTATTATCTCCATATTATATGAAATTAGTATTTGCTGATCTTATGTACACATTTTTCCTTGTTTGCAGTTGAGAAAGAATAGATTTTTTAACCTATGAAAAAACTTAATTTACTTGAAAACACTCTCCAAATAGTTCAATGTGTTAATTTATACACAAAGAAGGATTAAGAAAGTTCTGATAAAATTGTTTAAATGTGTGGACATCTTCTGAATTCAGCTTTTGACAAATATTAATACCAATAGCTGGAAAGACTTGTAATATTTAGTAGGGAAACTTAGCAATTGTTTCTATTTCTCTGCCTTGTTTCAGAATCTATACTTTGAATGTCTTTGTTCCAGAAGTTCAGAAAGTATTTTAATAGTCAGTTGAGCTGATAATAACACCATGTAATACTACTTAATTTGATAATGTGAATGAATCTCCTCTCCTGATATACACCAAACACCCAGAGGAAAAAAAATTATCATTACCCAACAAGGTAATCACTGATGTAATAACTAAAAGGAGAAAGGAAACCTTACTGCATACCTTCTCTGTGCCACACTATCTAAACAAAATGTTCACAATTATCTCCAGATGGAGGTATTGCCTTAGTTTTGGAGATATGGAAAGGGAGACTACCCTAGGTTAAGAGACTATCTGAAGGTGATCCATCTTTTAGGAATATAGGAATTTACGTAAGGTTTGCAAATTAAGATCTTTAAAAACCTATATTATTTTACCTATATCATTTGTCGTTAGTATATACATAAGCACTTATTTCTCAGTCATAATGCAAACAATAATCTTATAGTGAAGAGGAAAAAGGTATAAGATTTTAAGGAATGGAGATTTACAATACATATATATGTGTGTTTGTGTGTTTATGTGTGTGTATCTACATACATACATATATATACACAGAAATTACATACACATATATGCTATGCATATATGTATGTGTGTGTGTACATGCATGTATTTTATTTACAATGTGATATTGTGTTAGTTCAGTAACTTCATATTACTTATATGAAAAATTATATTTTGGTCTTAAAGTGTCTTTTACTTCATTTTTAAAACATTTACAATGGTATAGCGTACACATAGACCTCTAATTAGTCCTCTAAAATCTTTTCTCTTATTACTCTTTGAGTGGACAATAGATTAAAAATTGTATTGCTATAAACTTGCATCATTAGATAGGTAATAGATGAAAGAATTCCAGAAACTGAGTTCATGGCTAGGGGGGACGGTGAGAGAGTGCTACCTATGCTGTGAAATTGGTGTGGGCTTTGAGGTTACATGGGTCCAGTGCCCTCTAACTGGGCCTGAAGATTTCATCAAGTCACTTAACTCAACTGAGCCTAAATTTCCTTATCCATGGAATGGGCATAATGGTTCCTTCTTTGCAAGGTTCCTGTGAGGTTTAGAATTAACCTATGTAAACTGCTTGGCAGAAATGCCTCAGTAAGCAGCTCTGTGGTGAACTGGAATTCTTGATTCCTTTTAGTTCAAACAAATGTCAGTTGAACAGCCTTCCTTACAGGGTGCCAATGAATCTTATTTCCTTTTCTGTTAGTTCACTTAGGTATGTGGCAGATTTGAGCTATGCTATCCATAACAAAACCAGAATGACTCAAACTAGAACAAATCAAGGTAGTATATTCAAATGACAACTTACCCTAGTTAACTGAAACTACCATATTATCCCTTCAAACCTAACTAAATCTCTAAAGGAAAGAGATCCACTGCATATTGACAAAAATTAGTAATTAAGGAAAATCAAGGTAGGCAGAAACTGAATAAAACAATTATCTGGGAACATTTATCCATTAAAATTTCAAGCCAAAAAGTTAAATACAAAATATGTGCACATATATGTGTTAGCTACCTTTGATACGGTTACATTATTATTAAATATTAGATATATTTTAGTAGCAATATATTTCTGTTGCTACTACTATTATTTTTAAAAACATTCTTCTACAAATAAAGACCCAAATACAACATTCATTTGAAGACCTGGGCTAGGACTAGTAAGCCCTGAGATATTTTACCTTTAATGTCCATGAGTAAATACATTTGCAAACAATGAAGTTTGGGTCTCTAAATCTTTGCTTGAATAAAAGGTAGTATGTGGGAAGCGGCTGTGGCTCAATCAGTAGGGCTCTCGTTTACCATATGGGAGGCCCTGGGTTCGGTTCCCAGGGCCTCCTGGTGAGGGCAAGCCCGCCCGCACGGCGTGGTTAGCTGACCCAGCGAACACAAGCAGCAAGGGGGGGATAAATGAATAAATAAATAAAATCTTTAAAAAAAAAAAAAAAAAAAGGTATTATGTTATTTGTTTTTTTATACTACTATTGGCATTTTATTTTTTGCTTTTGGCTAATGATTAGGTGATACTTTTGCTGCGTAGGTCTCAATTGCTATGCAAATGCTTTAATATTACCTTCAGTTGTTCTTTTCTCAGCCCTTTTCACTGGCTATGGCAGATCAGGATTTAAAAATATATCTCTATTAGAATTTTCCTTCCAAATCCAATGCGGAGGTATGTATTCCTGCTTGCTAGTTCTTTTTTACCTTTTGCTCATTTTTAGGGATTTTTGTTTCTTGCATTTAAGGAATCATCTCTCATGAATTCTTTATAACTTATTGGGAAAATTAAAATTGCTTTATATGCATCTTCTTTCTTCACACTGATTATAAAGGCCTCTCAGTATCTGCTGGTTTCTATTTCTAGTTTGTGACTAGATAAGAATCTGTCTGTGTTACACCCATTGTCCATTTCACTTTGGTTGGGTAATCTGATCATCAGAAGCTCCTGTGTTAAGATGGTAAAATGTGCCTGACTGTAGGTTTATTTTCTGATTTTTTTCCTATTCTTTCATTTACAATAAATTAATCCTACTAAAAGGAAATATTAAATAGGATATGTTTTTTGTTTTTGAAGCTCTCTCAGTGTTGTGCCAATATGCTTCTTGAAATAATAGTGAAAATTTTCATTTGCATTTCGGTTTATAAATTACCGTATTGTTCAAATTGTGATTTAATGAGGGATCCAGTCCGATGTTTATTGCTATTTCTATTTATTACTTCCAAACAATTTGTAGTCTGTGAAATATATGAAAGAGAAAGCTATTTGGAAATGCAGTCACAGTTAAAGGTAAAATGTGTCAGAATATGAAACAAAAGAAAAGGAGTCATTTCAGCAGAGTCATTTTAGGGCCTAATGTCAACAGCTAGTTTACCTAGTTCAAGAAGGCAGTGACCTAGTTACGCTAGGTGGGTCTGGGTTGCATGGTGAAGGACATGTGCCAATAAGAAAGAGAATGAAAATGCTGAGATGAGTTAATTACGAGAAGTATGCTTCGAATGTAAGTTAATTATGGGAAAAATCAAGTTTAGTTTTAATATATCACTAAGGTGGAAAACATAGTATGTATTTGATAACTGTCCTATTTTTGGTCTGTTGAATATATGCTAATGTATTGCATTATGCAAGTTGATATTAAATAAAATTTTATTTATTTGAAAATACAACTTGCTTATTAAGTTTCACAAATTTTCCTTATTTTATAAAGTTTGAAAGTGTAAGACTTTCAATCTTGTATTTATAACAGCAAAATAAAGTTAATCTATACAAATATTTTGAAAACAAAAGGTGTTTAGCTTTCTATTTAAAGTATTTTCTCAAAACCTTGGAAGAAGACATACATCCTGATCATTTAAAACATTAGTAAGTAGCAACAGTATTTCCTTTTTACTTAAAAGCTCACATCTTTTATAGGCCTGAAAAACAATTTCTGGGTGAGTAGTAATCATTGGCCTAATAAAGCTAGATTGCTGTACGCTTCTTTCCTCCCATTTCCCTTCTTTGTGACCTTTATGCATCCACATTTCACACACTCTTTCTACCCCCTACTGTAAAATTGTCCAGCCATTTCTTACACTCATTTGTATGATTTTCCTTAATGGCCAAATGTGTCATGCTATTCCACATGGTCCCTTCATTCAGTTGAATCTGCTTGAAATTTCGCTCCTGAATTTGTCATTTTATGCCATCTTTCCCTCTCTTTTGTTTCCTGAATTCCCAGAATATTGTTTTGATACTTAACAAATGAATTTAAATAAATATCTCACATTTTTCGTGCCAAGATTACAGCCTTTGCTTCCTTTATCTAGGTCAAAGTGAATCTTAATAAGCTGTTTCTTCACAATGAAACACAATTGCAAACTAAATCGAAGTCTTTGAAGAACATTAAAACACATATACACAGAGCCTTGTTTCATAAGTGCTGTGCATCACAGAATTTTTAAAAAATGATTTTAGGTGTAGTAAGTAAAGATTTTGTTTCTTGATCTTTGAATTTCTTACTGCAAGCCAAGAGCTTTAAGCTAAACCAGTAATTATAAGAATTTGTTTAGTGGAAATTCAGGTTTCGTTTAAATGCGCAAGTATTTTTTTAAACATGAAACACATTAATTTGTAATTCAATAATTAGGATATATGTGTTTGTCATTTTACTTTATGATGCTTACTAAACATCATTTTGATTATTAGCAAGAGATATATTCAATGTTATGCTATTGCCCCCTCAAGCATTGATTAAGCTCTCTGCTGTTCATGAAAGCTGACAAGAGATTCAAAGGAAGAAATGTATAACTTGAAGCTACAGCAAAATAGTGACATTTCACTCTATAAAGCTGCCAATATATTAGTCCTGCATGTAAATCATTTTTATCAGTTCAGTTCCAGATCTTAATGTGTATACCAAAGAAAACACTCAGTTGCATTATCTTTAATAAATAAAATGTGATATTAATTTCCTTCTATTTCATGGTCATTGGAAGCACATAGTTTTTTTCCCTAATAGTCCCCAATGTCTTTGCTTTCCTGCAAATAGTTTCTTAAGGTATATATTTTTTTTTATTTTTGTGCAGTGAACAACCTACCTTTAATTATTTTGATATTTAAAATCTTTATTTTCTATGCCCAAGTGATGTCTTTGTCAAAGATAACATTGTATTCATTTAGAGTGATGATTGATATGGTAATAGATACAGTGTGATTGAAAGCAACCTTTGTCAATATGAAGGCCAAATACTCAAACTGTGTATTGGTTTGAATTTGCTCATTATTGGAGACCTTTCATAGTCATATTGACTTGCTGTCCAAATGTTGTTTCTTACCTGATGCTTCCATTGTTTAAATGGTATAGACATTGATATTGAACATAGCTTCTCCCAATATTTGTCCTAAAAACATATGGCTCAATTTTGCAATGTTCAAACATGTTATAGAAGTTTATATTATATAAAAGTTGAATTAAAAAAGAGGTATTTAATTTCATAGAAGAAAAATTAACTCAAAAATACTTTTAGTGCTATGCATTTATACTCTTAATCTACTATATTCTTAATTTTGAAACACCACTTTTGTCTATTTTTATTAGCAAAAAGGTATAAAACATAATTGAATTGCAAATATTTTATTATTGCTCAAGTACTTGATTTTGTTGATTTTGTATTTGGAAGAACTGTGAAAAATAATTTACTACAAATTCCATGATTTAAATGTATACTGATAGTTAAATATGCATTCAAGATTGACAAATTCACCCCTTACAGATTCAGGTGTATAAATATTTTCCTCAAGAAAGAATCACTATTGTGAAAGATTCATTCAAAAGGACTCATTTCCTCTTTCTTCTGGGTGTTCCATACTAGCGGAATTGGTATCATCAGCTGTTCTGTCTGCTCAGTCTATGGGCCACCTGAGGGAATCTTTCTGTTGTTCATGTTTTGTTACTGAATGCTTTCTACTCTGACTGGTACTTATAGGAATACTGTGTGTTCTAGTACATATTACAGTCTCAAACTTCTGCACTATGCATGTCTGTTGATTTGAAGCATATGAGGCCTTCAGGGTTTCAAAAGGAATGATGATTGGATTATTGTTGTTTTCATATGGTACTTAATATCAAAAAAGATGTTATATTTGCTGAGAATGTGTGGAACCCAGACAATATGATGATGATATGTGGATCTTCGATTGTCAAGCTACAGAAACAGATATTATCATATACATATATTTTCTTAACTTACCTACAACCATGTATAACCATCTATGCTCTAAAATGTTTGATTATCCTCATTTTTTAAAAAAAGTCAATACCTCTTAATTTATGGGCATATAACCCTTTCCAATTGCATTGTACACTTCCTCCTTCCAAGTATATTAATGGAGTCAACACTTAGTTTTCCAGGGACTAGTTACTTAATTGTCCAAGAAACTTACTTCTTTTTTGCTGAGTTATTTGAGTCATGGTCATTTAATTAATCCTTCGCTACTGCTTTCCTTGTATATCAAATACTTCAGGGTCAAGGCCTTTCGTATCCATTCCTTCTTTGCCATTTATGTTGCTGTCTCTCTAATCCAGGCCCTAATATTTCATGTAATGGCTTACTAACTAGACATTAGACCTCAGTATCTCTCCTCATCTTCTACTCTTATTTCAACCTGCTGCCTGCTTGTGATCATATTACTCAAAGTCTTCCTCTTGCTTACAAGGTGAAATTCAAACTCACTATTCTAGCATTCACACAACTCCTTTTTCTGATTCCAAACTACAATTTAAATTTCTCTCTCCTGTCTACTCTATATGAACTCAGTCTTATGTTCCGTAAGATGCCCCTATCTAAAAGCATCTCATTCCTCCAGTTCCACCACATTGAATCCAGCACACCCCTCAGGATCCTGCTCTCATATCCATTATAATATATACCTTTCCTGGCTTCCCAAGCTAAAAGCAATCATTCAGGTATTCCAGGTGAGGGCTCACACATGACACTTCCCTATACCCTTCCTCATTTCTACCCATTTCCGGTCACATTATCCTTAGATGCTCCATGTCATCCAGCAGCAGACACAGCTTCATGGAAGAGTGACCTGTGTCATCACACAAGGCCCCACTCTCAGAACAGCCTCAAGCTGGGTTTAACACTCTGCCATCTCCATCTTGAAATTCTTCATAATTTTTGAGCAAAGGTCCCTACATTTTTCTTTTCACTGGGTCTCACAAATTATGTAATCAGTCTTGTTCAGCAGTGTATTTTGTCCAAAGCAAATGCTGAATAAATATCTGTTATATTCTTAACACATTTCTCTCCTCTATTGAAACACAACGAGATATGACTCTAAAATATAACTCCATCGATGGCTTTCTTTTATCAATTTGCAATGAGGTCTGATTAGAAAGAGTTTTAAAACAAGATTTAAATGAAATCTTCAGACAAATTAGTACTGAATTTTATCCTAGTTTGTGCCATAGATAAAAAAGCAAACAAACAAACAAAAAAAGTTGGCTGTGTTTCCTAGAGTTGGTTTTAGGTTTTTATGCTTCCTTAGGAAATGACACAATTATAATCCTACTATTTTGAAAAATGATGGCTTGTTATTTTCTTTTTGACCTGGAAGTTAATAGACACAGTTAATATGTTTCAACCCAACCTTTTATAAAACATTCTTGTTGTGATTGAACTTGTTCACAAAATTAACAAATATTCAGCAAATAGTATGATTCACTATACAATCAACTCAGTTACATTAGCTAATTTATTAGACTTTTTTTTGAGACTGGTGTAGTGTAGTGTTCAGAACATATTTTAAGGGCAACAATGACATGGGATTGTTTAGTGGAAAGATTATCAACTTTTAGATCTTGTACTGAGTGGCTCATCATGTACAATATTTAAAAATCTGTCTGGCAAGAATTTTCCTCTCTGAGTTATTTTGAGGGATGTTGGTCTAGAAATATATTTCAGACTCTTGAGTCTATTTTATTTTCTGTATATTTTACCTTGCATACATACTCAAGGCTAAATTCTTCCTGCCCAAGATTCACAGTAGAAAAGATCCTTCAAGCACAATGTGATTTTTTTCTGTGTATCGGATGCTTCAACTCTGTATAATTATTAGGGACATGCAACATCTTTCTCTTTCTGTCTTGGAAATTATATATTTATATCTTATAACCCAATTTTCTTTAGTCTAAGTCTTATTATCCAAGCATTTATAATAACATAATGAATAAAGGTGACTTTTATTTAGTTGTCTGTCTTTAGGCTCAAAACATATCACTTAGAGAAATGTAACTTTTAAGCCACAGGCAATTTTTGATTACCTAATACCAGGCAGATATGTACTGATGCCAAAATTATAATAGGTGAGTGGTGATGTAAGTTATTTAGGATTCAAGCTTCTGTGAGCCTGAAAGCTTCAAATTAATTACCTTAACTTTAAATTAACTTCTATGCATAATATTTGGAGTTTCTAAGTATGCAGTGAAACAATTAATTTACTTAAATAGCAATATTTCAAATCAATACCAGCACAAAATATTCTAGTTTTGCATTTTAAAAATTTATTTTTATAGATATATCCAAGATTTCTAAGACTATTTACCAATTCTTTTATTTTCTGCCCAAAATGGAACATGAAGAACTTATTTGGAAGAGGCTCTGCTTTTTAGATGAATGACAAATAAGAATGCTTTCAATTGTTCAAAAATATTAATGATAACTCTGGCCAAGGGCTTCAGCATTTCAGAGTTTCAGCATTTTGGTATTATTTAGAGAGTTTTATTCTACCTGACCTGAAAGTGCATTGTGGACAAGGAGAATGAGACTTGAATTGAGATAAGTGGATATACAGTGTGGTAAGTTCTAAACAAAATTAAAACCCCATGGACTGCTAGTCCAGAGAACAGACTCTCCAACCATCTTTAATATTTTGAATACATGAAACACTCATGAATGTTTTCTGCAGTTCTGTTGAATGAAGTAGAGTATGTTCTAATAATTTCACAGGAAAAGCTGGTGAATAAAAACTTGCTGAAACAAACAGAAAAATAAAATAAAATAAAAATAATAAAAAAAAAACTTGGTGACTTTTTAAATAGAACATATATATGAAAAGAATGAAGTTGAAACTGCATTTTCTTTTAAGAAATGTGAATAGTTTAGATTTTATGGTGGAAGAAGAGCTATAGCTGGAGATAATTTGAAAGAGAAAGAGAGAGAGAGAGAAAAAGAAATGATTAAGAACGTGGTGGGTGGTAGTTAGGGGCAAATAACATAATCTTGCTTTCATTTGGAATCTATACCCTAAGCCTAAGATATGAAATAGAAGTGGCTTTATATTTAAGATTCTTTAATTATTTCTTAATATCTTTATAATATTTTCAGGATAGACATGACCTTTCAATGTACCAGCTGAAGAGGGCAGTGTTGGGGGAAGGAAATGACCTCTAACAAAACTGTTATGATCATGTTCACTAGCCAAAAAATAAAGGAATAACTTACTTTCTAAAGGTTTAATTAATCAGTTTTATATGTTGCATTATCAGCAAGCCTTTAAAAATAAATATCTCACTGGAGACTTGTCTAAATGATCCAACTCCACCTGTATGCTAATAGTGTTTGCTAATATCTCTTTTCCTGATGGCACATGACTTGAGTAATTCTCTGACTGCATCTCATCTATTTAGTGCTGCCCAATGTATAATGGCATGTAGATATAAAGACTAATGGAGAAAGTGCACTGCCTTGGGGAACACCCATCATGACAAGGAACTAATTGCTTTATGTACATTAGTACCAAGTGAAGCGTTTTACATCTTCTGAAAGGCACCGGCACCCTCTACTTTCTAATTTACCAAAATGTCAGATCCCCTCCTGAAAGGAAGGATTAGAAGACTTTTTTTTTTTTTTTAAGCATCACACTAACTCCACTGAATTCACTGTTCCCTATCAGCTTGGTTATGAATCATTTTAAGTCAGAGAATGCCTAATATTATATATCAAATCACTATGGCTGGGTAATTTTATTTCATTTAATGCATAACTTTTTATTATATATATATCCCAACTCTGGATCTTGATTCCTGAATGAATTAAGATATGAAGAAAGACAACTTGTATGTAATTTATATGGAAAGCAAAACTCTAGGAATCTTAGTCTCTCATTCTTCAGGAAATTGCTATTCATTCGAAGAAAAAAACGGAAGGAAATACACACTTCTTTTGAAAACAAAACTGAAAAATACATTTTGGGAAAAAAATCAGTCTCAAGCATTAATGACACCTCTAACATGGCATGGTGTATTATACTTTGATGTATATATCTTTAATGTGCATACTTGGCAATGATACACCGTTATTAGAGTGTTAGCATACACAATGTGAAATGCAGAATTGCTTAGCTTGATGAATTGAAATTAACTGTCATGAATCCCAAAGCTTGCAATGAGACAAGTTTCTATTGCTGTCACCAAGGGGGTTATAATGAAAATTATCTAAAATTCATAAACACAATTGCAAGCAGGGGAAAAGCAAGTAAGTGCAAGTCTTTTTCTTCATTGTTTCTATGTTATACCCATTCTCTCATATATTTTTACCCTTCTCAAATTTAAGGGTAGCCGTGCCTATAAAAATAAGCTATAATTCAGTTACAGAATAAACCATTTATTCAGACTTATCAAAACTACATTTTCCCATTTTGAGTTATTCATGTATACCTTATGAGGAATAATATAAAAAAGTACCTTTCTTGCACACAGCATTAGCATTGTCTCCATACAAAAAGAGAGAGCTAAGTCGTGCATTGGAGAAGAAAAACACAACAGGAATCTAGAGAAGAATGATATGAAGAAGGAATTTCTTATATTATCATAGAAACTTTCTTTCAAATTGCAAGATGAACAAATTAGGTTAAGTTTTATGCATCACCCGTCTAGTTCTGGGTGTCTGTGGAAAGGTAGTAGGGGATTTAGGATGGACATGGAGGGCATACATGGAAGCCATGGAGGAGGTGTTGCAGAGCGAGCCAACACTGCAGAAGCTAGACACACTAGATTAAGAGTTAGCTCTGCCTAGGTGTGAATTCTGGCTCTCCACTATGACTGTGGACAAGTTTCATCTTTCTACCTCCTCAGTTAGATTATTTGTAAAACTGGCCATTAAAATGTGCTCCTCATAGGACTGTTGTGATGATTATATGAGGTAATGTACAAAAAATGCTGGGCAGAAGGCAAGTAAAGGCTTAAACATAATAGCTAATTTTCTTATTGTTATTATTGATTAAAATAAAAATAGGTGTTATCTGCACATGATCATTTCAGGTTTCTTCTCTGATTTGTTTAAATGGATATCTGGTCATCAATTCAAAAGCCAACTTTATCTATGTGAGGAAGCAGCCCTTATTTATACTTGAATCCAAAGATATAGATCTTTGAATCCAAGATATTATAAGGAAAATAAAAATTCTTTGAGAAAAATTGAATCCTTACTATAAAAATAAATAATATGTCATTTAAGGGTCAACATAGGTATGGATGGAAATGAGTAAATTGCAAGTTATTTACAAGTATTATGCGGTGTGGTTTTTGTCTATTTTCTTTTATTAATCATTGTTAAGCACTATTCTCCTTCAGATAAATGTTGGGATGTTGGTGTTTTCCTGTTTATTTTATGCAAGCTAAACATCTGTTACATTTACTCACACATGCATATTATCAATTTTTGTGTGTGTGTAAAATATAAGTAAAAGAACACTTTCTTTATTTTACTTTTGGAAGTCTTGCAGAATAGAAGTTATATATGATAATGATCCACTGGAATATTTTGTAAAGGACAAGAAAAGGAAATGAACTATTATTAAAATTATTGTTTTACCTTGTCAAAAGTCTTTTTAGTATTCACTGTTGACTATTCATTCACCATAAGAGTTATCAACAAATATTTACTAGGTAACCCTTATTGTACAAAATAACCTTTGAATTTCTAAATTTATCATTGCTTCTCAGGGTAGAATTGTAAACTTCTTGAAATTGTCAAAGTGATGAATATTTCTACACCCAATCATTTTTAAATAAAGTAGGGGAAATTGTTATTTAAAGTTATCCTTCAGTTTATCTTCATTTCAATGAAAAACTTGTGAAGATTTGAAAATATAGATATTTACATTTTAAGCTTAGTTATATATCCTTTGATAAGTATAGGATTATTAGGAATTTGTCTGTTTAATCCCACTCTTCTTTTTTCTTCCAACTATTATAATTATCTACCTTCCTCTTTAGTTCTCCCACTAAACAGTGTGCTCCTTACTCATAGAACATGTCTTTTATTTCACCACAAATTTATTTCATCAGAAGACAGGAGATCCCTGTCCTGGAAGAAACCATTAGAGGTTGAAGGATTAATCAACAGCACTGGAATGGAAACATATAGAAGCATTTGCACACAAACAAGCAAGAGGGGAAAAGAAAAGAGGTAGGCTAGGGCTGTGATATGGCTACTGAGTATGTCCACAACTTCCCCAGCAGCAACATATGCTTAATACTGTTCAAATATCAAAGGCAAAAATTGGGGAGAAAGGGCATCTTGTCTCAAATATGTCTGACTAAGGTTAGCTTGAGATGCCAGATTTATTCTAAGCAGATTTACAGACAATCTCAGATTAAAATATTCACTCCCATCCTTCCATCTTTTTCTACTCCATTACTTTCATGTGCATCATGGACTCCTTAGGCTTTCTGTCCATAACATTTGCACACACCCATGCAAATCCTGCACCAGACTCTTGCACCCTTGAAATCCCCAGGCATCACTTACTCCTTTTTCAAGTCCCTATTAAATTGCAAACATATCCCCATTAATTGGGACAAATCACATTTTGGTCCCTGTTCTCAGACATAAAACTGCAGCCTTTCATTCATTTATTTAGCAATCATTAACTAAGGCATTAAACTGCACCTGATTTTAGCAGAACAGAATTCCACTGTTAGCAGTACACCAAGAGCAGAAACAAGACTAGATGCAAAAAGGTAGAAAGTGATCTGAATATGGGGTGCTCCTAGGGTTGTAGTGATGCAAGTGACTAAATTAGAGAACTGCTGGGATTTTGTGGCTTATAAATCTTTGGAGAAAAAAAGTGAGAAACTGGAAAAGCTATAAGGAGAGAGAAAGAGAGAGAAAAGCTTAAAGAAGTGCCAAAAAACAAATGTTGCTGGAGCATGCAATTTTGTTTTCCAACAAATCCTACTTTGTCTAATAATATCAAAGAACCATGTTTTTAAATAGTGATATCTTATGTGCCAGCAATCAATTCATTACAAATTAGTATGTATCTGTTGCACCCATTTTATCTTTCTAATTCCAACTTTGGGTATTGACTCACATATGGTCACCCAAACAAAAGTAGCTGGGATCCCAGTTTAAGATTTTGCCACCATTGGAATACATGGCCAGGGACGTCTGACAGAGGACCATTAGAGGTAAATTTCCATGACTCATCTTCATTAAGGATGTTGAGAAGAACAGAGAAATGCAGAAGAAAGGGAGTGGGCATGAGAGCAAGGTGATTGCTTCAGATACCACAAACTTGTCTCAGAGGCTTATAGAGAAAATCTCTAAATGCAGAAATTGAAGGAGCTTTGTTATGGGGATAGAAGCAAGGCTGCACACAGGTGACAAAAGGTGAGAAAACCTGTCAAAGTTTATCTTCCATTTCTGTGCACAGTATAAGGTTTCTTGGGTTCATTGAGGATTCCTGAGAATATAGAACAACTTTGGCATCTTGTTTGTAGCTTTTGGAGCATTACGAGATTTCACCCTTGCACATAGCTCTTATCTCAATGGGGCCTAGAAGCAAGGGAAGAATCCAGGGCCTCTCAAATAGCTTCTTGGGCAACCAACATTAACCCAGAAGGCCAGACCAAAAAGATCAGTTTGTGCTCCGCAAGAGCTCCAGAAATCATTATATGATCTTTTTGTGGTGTTCAGGAAAGAGGGTACTTTGTAAGCAAGTTGGGGAGGGAACCAGTGAAAAATAGATTATACCAGCACATGACTAAGTAAGACTAGGCCTCTGTTTTCAAAATGGTTAAAAAACTGTATCATCCTTTAACTTGATTATAATGCAAGTTTAGGATTCCAGGCTAATTTGCTAAAATGATTATGGTATTTCTTTAAAGCAATAAAATACTTCTAAATTTATATTTAACATCAACTATACTTTAATATTACATCTAAATGTGGTAAACCTGATCTAGTTGTAAAAATTAGCCTGTACTTTTCTTATAATGAGAAATGAGCTAGGTATTGATTAAATAACATACCCAGTTCTCTACAAATATCAGCTCTGCTTATTGTTCCACAAAAGCTGATAGTCTATACTGGGTTATCAAGGTTATAGGAGGTGTGATATACTATAATGATTTTGGAGAACATATATTTATGTGTATACCTATATACACACACACATTTTAGATAGATAAGACTTATATTAATATGCTGATTACTTTCTTAGGAAAGCCTTCATTGATGCCTTATATGCTTATATGTATTAGTTGCTGCAATGCTGTTTTATATTTTCTATTTTGCTTTAATTAAAACCCTTTGTGAGCATCTTACACAGTTGAAAAATATATTAGTTCTTTCTTTCTCTGCTTTGTGTAATTCAAGTTGCCCACACATTATCTCCTCTCGGAAATCCTACTGACACCAGGAATTTAACCTATCAGACAGTAAGTTAATCATCTTCTGCTACCAACAGTCACCCTTCCCCAATTTCACTACTCACATAAAAAGCCTCATCTTCCTCCCAATCCCCCAGGGTAAAAATCTTATAATCATTTTCACTTTCCCTTCCTATTTTCCTCACCTGATGTAATCTATCACTAAGCCTTGACAATTTTTTTTGTCTATTATGTTTCTTGAGCCTTCCTTCCAACTTAATAGCCAACACTTTATTTTAGGCATTCAGGGTCTCTCATCTATATGATTGTGCTAGAGAGCTAGTCACTTCCTTGCCTCCAGGGTTTCTCCACTGTGTTTAATTCCCTTGAACCCACTAGAATAATTTTTTCCTCAAATGCTTTTTTGCCCCTCAAGTAATTTGCTTAGTCTTCATTATTCTAAATCTAGTCATTTATCCTTGCTTTCGAGTTCCTCTGTCAGCTGCATTTTCTATTTTACCTTTCTTTCTCTTTAGAATCTCTTCTCTTGTCAAGTTAAATATGCATTCCATCCTACATCACTCATTTCACCTCCTAGCCTGAAACTGTCTGACTTCCTATCCCAAGGTTCTCCTGTATTTCAGACTCGGAATTCAAGCACACCTTTTCTTAACTATTCAACAGTAAAGGAATGGTTAAGTAAAATATGGTATGTTCGTGGAATAGAGGACCATGAAGTTGCGGAAAATTTTTTACATATAATTTGAAATTCTTAATACTATGCTGGTAATAAATATTTTCAAGTAGAGAGAAAGCAGATAAATCATTTGACAAAGGTCTTAGGTGAGGTTCCTGGGAAAAAGCCTCTGAGAGATATTTGCTTGGAGAAAGTTTTTTGTGGAGAGGAAGGTGTTAAAATTAAAATACAATTGGAACAAGGGTTTCAGCCAATCCCAAGGGAATCTTTTTGATTAAAGGTGATTCTCAAAGAGCCACTCACCTGAGGGTCAGCAGTTCCAAGACTCCCAGCAGCTGGTGAATGAATGCTTCAGGGCTGATGGTGACATCTGGGGGGCATACCACAGTATCCTCTCAGAAAGTCAGACATTAACTCCATAAAATGATGTAGTTATAGAAGGAAGGGCTGGAAGGAATCACAGGTACATGTTAACAGAGACTATCTCCAGGTTAGTAGAAATACAAGCTATTTTTATATATTCTTATGTATATTTTCCAATATTTTCTATGCTGTATACAAAAAGAATGACTACAAATTTAATCAGAAAAAGAAATACAGTTTGCTTAAAACATCTCACCTTTGATATTTTTCTCAATTTTCATAATTCTCCCTAGTTAAGCAATCTGATTACTCTGCCTTCTTTAAGCACTTTCACATTAAAGTCCATGCATTGTGTGGGGAGCGGGTGTACCTCAGTGGTTTGCGTACCTGCCTCCCATGTATGAGGTTCCCGGCTAGATCCCTGGTATCTCTTAGAAAACAAGCCCATGCATTACTACAACTTCTAAGTTACTAGATGTGTTTGTTTGTTTTTCTTTCTCACTATATGATAAAATTTTTGAAGGTAGATGCCATGTTTCTATGTGCTGTCTGGATTCTCTCTTTCACTCTGTCTTTAATATTTATTTATTTATTTATTTATTTATTTATTTATTTATTTATCTATTTATTTATTTATTTATATGTACTACTAACAGCTGCTAACTGAGGTTCTGTGCAGAGTAGATAACTATGTTGTTGAGCAAGTAGAGAAAAGGGAATTGGGAACTCTATTAGGATTAATTTTAACAGTCTCAAGTAACACACAAATCCTGGTTCAGAGACAGCATTGTGCTCCCAAGTGAGGTTTCTGGCATTGCCTTCATAACCTCTTCATTCTCTGGTTACAAAGACAAAATTCTATGAGGACAATAGAAGCTAAAATAAATTCATAAATGCCTACGAGGGAGAGGCAATTTTGTTCGTTCTTGGGAATGACCTTGTTGCTGTACTACAGAAGATGTATTTATTTGAGGCCTTAAGCTTGTCCCACTCTGTGTTTTGTCCCAACATAGAAGGATAAACCCCATAAAGGTCGTGTCAAATAGCTTTTGAAAAATTGAAATGGACCCTCATGTTTTACAAGTTTCATGGGCCATGGAGTTTTCCATTGTTTATAAAGTAGCAACTGCTCTATCAGGTAATATTTTGTGTAAGGAATTACCATAAGTACATTTTAAAAATAAGCATGATACCTGAAACACTAATAGGCTTTTCTCTAACTTGGCTTTAGAGAAATAAATACAGAAATAACTATTTTTGCTTATCTGTCAAGGTCAACAAACTTGATTCAGAATGAAATAAACATAGCTTTTAAGGTCATTTAATATAGCAATACCTAAGATAAGTACTTAGAAATGGCTTCAAGTCCCAAGGTTATTTTGAACCCTGAAGTCCTAATATTGAGAATAACTAAAAATTTATGCTCTTAAGAGAAAGACAGTTCCACATGCATGCTGGTCAGTGAAGATTCAATAAAATTCAGTACAGTTAGTCTACATATTTTGGAAGGAAAATGATTTAAAAATATATACAGGGGTTCTAAGAATGAATTCACGGAGTTAATATGCTAGTAATATAATTTTCAAAAAGTTTAGAGCAGTAATAAAGTTAATTTGATTGAGAATTTTATTTAAATGCTGGCTTAAACCTTCCATCTCATGTTTAATAAGATCTTAAAATATTGTCTACGTTATTAGTAGTTATTAATAGACAGAGTATTTTTTAATGGAAACATAGGTTTCCTGGTGGTTCTTTTATCCTACCTAATTAAAAAACATCTAGTGTCTCTCACATTAAACTACAGATACTTGTCTAAATATATAACTCATTTTTCACTTCTTTCCCCCAGTCTCCACTTTCTGAAACTACTTGTATTACTATTTTCTAATTATATTGTCTTTATTAACACAAAGGCTCATCATACGTGGGCCACACTGTGGGAGATGTTTGTGTGGGATGTGGTGGGAGGTGTGGGAGGTGGGCAACATGGGAATCCCAGTGGGTTCCATGTAATATTTTAGGTAATCTAAGCACCTCTTAAAATATATTTATATGTATATAAATAACATTTTTGTAAGCAAATGCACATATATGCTTATATATTTATATATCATTTTACAAATAGTGGTATGTATTATGAAATTTTGATTTTTACCCACAATAAAAAATAAATAAATAAAACAAACAAACAAACAAAAAGCTGATGTGGTCTTAAGTTCTGCTTCCTCATCAAACTGACAGAATATCCAGACTCTACATCTTCTCTAGCCATGGGAAGCGATCTTGAACTTTGCTTCACTTCATCCTTCCACTTCCATTGCCTTAGTCCAGGCCTTCATGATGGTCTTCCTTCTTAGTCTCCAGTCTGTCTTCTAGTCTGTTTTACCACTAGCTGGCTACCTCACCATCCATCAACTACTCTACTGAAAACATGCATTGCTTTATTATTGCTTAAGGAATAAAACCTGAGGATCTTATAAAAGCAAGCATATGCCTTCACAATCTGGCTCTCCCTCCTTTTCCAGACTCACCCTCTACCATTTCTCCTCAGTCATCCTCTAGCTTTCTTTGATGAAGTGGGTAGATTTGGGAGAGGTGCCCATGGAGTTCTGTGGAAAGACAAGGTAGCTATTTAGTCAGCCATAAACTAAAGAACCTTCTGGCTATAAATGTGACCTCAGATGTTGCAGCAACATCACTCTCCCTTCTCCAATTAATTTACATAACCGATGTGCTAAATATTTTACAACGTTTCAGAGTACTAGCAATTATTTCAAATTTTTATCTTGAAACCTTCTGCTTAGGTGGGACTTTCAGCCACTTTATTTTTCATCAGGCATTAAAATATTAATATTACGTTTACCTACAACATGGTTGTAGCAGTTTGGTATTATTTATGAATTCCAAAAATAGATATTGGATTATGTTTGTGAATTGGTCTGTTCCTCTGGGTACATTAGATTGTATTGGATTCTGAGGTTTCACTCTTCCTTGATTAATATGATTAAGGCTTTGATTGGGCCACGTCAGTAGGACATTGAGTCCCTAGTTAAATTGGTATGAAATAGTCATTATGACAAGCAGAGTACAAACTTATTAAGTGTGGATAAGATTGTCAGGCTCTGTTGTGTGTTCATTTGAGATTTGTAGTCAAGAAGTGTTGCTACTCAGCATTTGGAGGTTTTCTCCTACCCAGTCAGCAGCCCTATCATAGGCACAATGTAGGTGAATATGTGGATTTTACTAGTATTGGGGTTTTGTCAGGGAATCGAACTGCGGGAGAGGAAAAAAGAAAATTGAGGTCAATTGTAAGAGAGTGATTGTTTTTTGAATCAGTTAACTGGGTTATTTCTCAAATCTCCATTTCAAAATGCTAACACAAATTTAGCCACTGGCTGAAACACCTTTTTAAGAAATATTTCTTGTTTGTTTGCTTGCTTTCAGTGTTATCCAACCTAAAGTTTTTCAATGTCCTTTAACTTATGCTGCTCAGTAAGTCTCCAAATTATTATAAAGGACTATTTAAGAACAAGGGAATTAAAATAGGTGATAGTTGATATTCCTATGCTTGGGAACTAGGAAAATGTAATGGCAAGCAAGAATAAGAAATTTCCCATATCCCCAGAAATGATTAAAATAATTTGTCTTGTGAAAACTTCTTTGGATAATTGGACAGTTTGTGGCTCAGAAGCATGAAGAGCAAAGAACATATTTAGAGGTCTTTTGACATCCAGGTGGTTTTGTGGGAATCCCTTACTTATTGCTCCTATTCTTGTTGTTAGCACTGCAACATTGTCTCACTCGAGGCCTGCCCCATGGAACAGTGAACAGAAATTAGTTGGACATGAGTCATTGTTTTTGAACTGAGATATGTTTGTGGTATTTCCTAATTTGTTAGTCTATGTTTTTCATATGAACCGTTTATATGAGCAAGCATAAAATAGTAGTGATGAGGGAGGAGAGATTTCTGTGTAGCAAACACTTTACAACTCGATTTAATCATCAAAATAATTCTATGAGGCAAATATGATTATCCCCATTTTAGACAATGAGAAACCGAGGTTAAGAAAATTTATATCACTTGCTCAAAGGCACAAATTTAGTAAGTGACTAAACCTGAATTTGAGCCCAAATCTGTCAATCTATCAAATCTGTGTGTTTTTTAGGTCAGAGACTTGCCTCCAGGTTTCTAACAGAATCTCTGTATCAGCTTAATTTGTGCAACTATGTAATATTGAAACTGAGTGTGATTGAAAAAAAGCACATTAATGAGTAATATAGCCGTTTGACAACATTTAAAGCATAAACAAAGCAATTCAAATTCTTTCTTACTCGGTATAAGCGTTCACATTTAGTTGTATGTGGGTTTAGTATTTACGAGCATTTGAAAGGACTTTTGATAATATATATTTTAAATTATCTATATTTTTCCAGTATTAAATTAAAGATCAGATGTTACTGACTATGGAAAGCAAGGCTATGTTGTATTTATTTGCTCAGCTGACTCAAACAAAACTAGATAATTTCATGTGTTTAAATTCCCTTTCACCCAATTCACAATCACCCCTACATGGATTCTAGAAATACCATTTCTGCAGCTTGCCGTGTTATTTAAAGCAAGCCTAATGGATCAAAGTGTGTCATTCTATCTAGCCTTAAATTATTCATCATGTAATAAATTCACATCTGTATAGGTTTGACACAGTGCTTGGAAAAATAGAGCCAAAGATTCTTGACCTCAAATACTTACATATATACCTAGAAATATGTATTTATCTATCTATCTATCTATCATCTTTATATATCTACAGATCTATCGGTAGCATAAATATAAATATATATACAAACATATATAATCACATATATGCTTGTGTGTAGATATGTATACATGGATGTGTGTAAAAATATATACATAATAGGTATTTCTTTAACAATGTAAGGTATCAAATTATCACCTTAGGAGTACTATAGAGAATATTTATTTACTTATTTATTATTTTAAGAGGTACCAAGGATTGAACCTTGGGACCCCATATATGTGAAGCAGGCACTCAACCACTGAGCTACACCTACTCCTTAGATTGTATTTACTCAGCGAGAATTCAGAAGAGGCAAAGAAGAGTGAGGCCTATAATATTAACAATACAATTAGCACTTGACATTTTGGGGGCACTTACTAAGCACTTTACATGAACTCTCTCATTTAATCCTTCTATTACTTATCTATTGCTATATAAAAAGTTACCTTCAAAATTAGCAACTTAAAACATTTCTTATCTCACAGTGGGTCAGGAATCTGGGTACAACTTAACTGGGTACTTCTGGCTCCAGGTCTCTCAGGAGCTGGCAGTCAAGCTGTCAGTTGGTACTTTAAGGCTGTAGTAACTGGGGCTGAAGAATATATACTTCCAAGCACACATGATTGTGAGCAGGCCTCAGAATATCTGCCTTAATGTTCACTTGTTTGGGCTTCTCCACAGGGCTGCCTTACAATGTGGCACCTGGATTCCTCAGGGGCAGGAATCCAAGGGACAACTAGAGACAACCCAAGATGGGATCCACAGTCTTTTGTAACTTCAATTCAGAAGTGATAGGCATCACTCAGCCATTTTCTATTCATTAGAACCTAGTCAAGAAGTTCAGGCCCACAGTTAAGGGGATGGGATTACACAACAGTGTATATATAAGGAGGCCAAGAACCACTGGGGTCCATCTTCAGGGCTGTCTACTGCAATCCTAAAAAATTAATGTTATGAGATAAGAATTGTTTTTGTGCACTAGGAAAATGGAATCACAAGTTGTTTAAATAACTTTCTCAATGTTACATAGTGGGAAAAACGATGAAGCTATAAGATTCAAACTCAGAAAGGGTTACTGCAGAGTCTATAAAGGTTCCCAGAAGTTAGAAGAATTCAAATAGAGAGTAAAAGTACATTCTAGGAAAGGAATAGAGTGCAAGCACAAGCCAGAGATGCTAAAATGAAGTTGTATATAATGTTAATAGTGTGAAGTGATTGACTTGGATGTTGGTATTTAACCTAATTGGAAAAAAAGGTTGATGTTGATGAACTTTTAATTTGTGGTTAAGGAATTTGAATTCACAGTTAAATGAGAAGTTACCAAACTTTTTTAAACAGGGAAAGAACATGGTCAAAATTTGGCTTTATGAAGATTTTTCTGGCAGTTTTTAGGACATCTGGAGTGAAGTAACACAAAAGATAAGAGAACCTGTTTCAATGGATGTATAAGGTACCACAGGAAGCTGGCAAAAGGGAGAGAGTCAGGAGAAAGGAAAGAATAGGTAGTATCTACAATTAAGAATTTCCAAGATTCATTAATGGGTTGGATAAGAAATTTAAAACAGTAAGTGTTAGCAAATTATTCCAAAGTTTTGAGAGAGGACTACTGTAAAAGGAAGTGTAATATAAACTAAAAGGACAGTATTTTTGTTGGGTTTCTTTGTTGTTGTTCTCCAGAGCCTAGAATAAGTCATCACAAGTCCCAGCTGAATGAATAAATAAAGAAAGCTGCCGTTTATTAGACAAAGACTCTCTCAGATTAAGTCAAACAAACAAACAAATATATATATATATGAATATTAAAATTATAAGGCTTCATACCATCATGGTAACTTGAAAGAATTGGGAATAAGGCAGTACTCACTTGTCTGTGCTTATATGTGGTGTTAAATCTCTCTCTCTTCATCACTTCCCACCCTTAGGTATCTTAAATTTTACTATTTTTATAAACACATCTACACAATTCTCTGCTGTGTGTTGGCAAGCATTCCAGATGCTTGCCATAATTTTAGTTTGCATTTAGCTTTATCTTGCACTGATAAACAAATTCCAGAGAGAGAGAGAGATAGGGGTAGTAGGGTGGGGGAGGGGGGAGGAAATGTATCTCCCTTGTTCATACTTGGGCCAGATGTCTCCCATAGTCTAATTAACATTGACATGGTGGATGGGTGGGTGTGAGAAAGAGGTTATGAGGTCCATTGTCCTCAAAGCAGCTGGCAGCAAAGGCATATTCTTCGGTAAGATGGCATAAGCAAGGTAAGCAATTTTGTGGTCATGTTCAGGGCCATAGACATTATTTCTAATTCTTGAAAATTGCTCTTAGTGAGTTCCAAATATTAGAAGAAGAAATTGAGGCTCAGAAGGATTTAGGTAACTTATCTTACATTACACAGCTCATAAATTGTTTTAGACAAGAAACCAAATCCACTACTTTCTGGCTATCATCTTGCTCTTTCTGCTTTTCTTTGTAAGACACCACCAGGAAAAATAAGCAACTTAAAATCAGAATGGCTGTTTGTTTGATAGGGAGTCAAGCAGGCCAGGCTATAATGGTCCAGATGATAGTAATTGTAGGCAACTAATAATCCCTGACTCTTATCACAGTTCTGACCCTTTATCAACCATCACCCCATCTCTGACATATAGTGAAGCTCAAGGATGGGTGAGATCTCATTTAATACTTTTCTTGCTATTAAACAGTCTGGAAGTTTAATGGTTTATTTTTAGCCTTTGCCAACAGAGCTGTTCTTCAAAATGCCAAGTGCTTTACTATAGAGGCCACAAATAGAAAATTTAGTTGCAGAATTTTGGCAGAAAGTTGCAAGAAACTGTGTAGTAGACATATATAACATCAGCATCAGATATAGGTTGGGATGTTCTATAAATTACATAGTTGATCCTTTCTAGGGAGGGTAATCTGTTCATGTTCACAAAGTGGAAGGAGCAATTAAAAATGATAGAGGTAAAACTAATGCAGTGAGGCAATGGAAAAGGAAGGAGGGGTGGAAATAAAATCATTGAACGGGAGCTGAGACGGCTCAAGCAATTGAGTGCCTCTCTCCCATATGGGAGTCCCAGATTCAGTTCCCGGTGACTCCTAAAGAGAAGATGAGCAGACACAGAGAGTACACAGCAAATGGACACAGAGAGCAGACAGTGAGCGCAAAACAAAGCAATGAGGGAGGGGGAATAAATAAATTAAAATCTTTAAAAAAAATCAATACAGAGGAAATAGGTAGATATATGTATCTCTCCCTAAGTCATACAAGGGAAGAGATGTGGCTGAATAAGGAAAATCTCACCAAATACAAGATCCTAAGTAAAAAAGGGAATGGATCGTTTGCTAGGAATAAGAAGTAAGAATTTGTACTTAAAGAATGCAGAGAAAGTTTGGAATATCCATGAGATTCTCTTAGATAAATTTAAATAATATTACATTATATGATATGGATAGTCCAACAATATTAATTTGTACATTTACAATGTCATAACAGTATTGTAGAGCAGAAGGTAACATTCAATTATTTTTGCAGGATTCACATAATCTATCATAGCACTAGTCATATAGTAGATGCTTAATAAAACTTTGTTGCATGATTAAATCAATTAGTAAAAATTAACACTTGCATTCTCTAGTTCTTTTTTCTATATTTACATATGAACATGTTTCGCAATCATATTTTGAAAATATGCATATTATTCGTTGATTTTCACCGTTAGCTGATAGGTTTTAATTAATTAATTAATTAATTTTTTTTTTTTTTTTTACCGGGAGGTCCTGGGGATCGAACCCGGGTCCCTCCATATGGGAGACGGACGCCCAACCAGTTGAGCCACATCCAACCCCCAGCTGATAGGTTTTTAAAAAAATCTACTGATGCATTTGTAAGTCAACCACCATATAAAGTACTTTTAACAACAGTTTCATATAATCAGAACTGTTTAAGCTTTGTTTGTGATATATTCCTGGCTAGGAAGAATGATTTTGCTAGGAAATATTATTGTTGAGAAAAATTCTCAAATTCATTTTCATAAAATGGGAGAAAATTATTGATAAACACATCTAAGTTTGCAGATTGGTTATTTTTCAGAGGTTATTTGGGGTCATAATTGTAAATCTCATTACCGTGCTTGAAGGAGGTCTCTTTCATTATTATGGCGCTGAGGTCCATATCCCTGAAGCTAATTGCAAGGTAGAGCTGCAGAGTTCTAATTGTTTGCCATCAAAATAGCTGTGTAAGCTTGATTAACAGTGTTCAGCAACATTCATAATAGTCCAGGCCTGGCCCTGCATAAAATAGAAACTGGGAAAAAATCAATAAGATTTAATAAGATCAGGAACAATCACTTACAATAGTACATCAATCACACAAAGTAATAGGTGCAGGATTTGATAGGGTCCTGAACTGCCTGAGAGATTCATAACCAGTACTCGTTAATGATTTGTTCATTTGCATTTTATCAATCCAGCTACAGCTGACAAGCAGAAGGAGCAGGAAAGAAATATGTTGACTTAAACTCATCAGCTTTGCAATTAAAAAAATAACATATAATAGCAAATGTCTTGTCACATGGAAATCTGATGTTATTACAAAGATATGTGCATTCATTGGGTTGCCTTTAGACTTGCAGAATAGCTAAGATAGCAGTGTTCCCGTGGTCACTAGGAAGTCTCAAAAGGTTAGAGAGAATGTACATATGAATATAAATTTCCTCCCCACCTCTCATAGATCTCAATTGTATAATAGTATTTAATGTAAAATGTGCATATTTCCTGGTCTTTATCTCTTTGAAATAAATAACACTCCTAGCTTTGCCTTAGGCAAAATCTTTATCAAATGCTAAAACAATCATAATGAGATGGCTTTCTGATGATTATTGCTTATCATTATATCCTCTTTCAGTTGATGTTATGACTTTATAGAATCATCATGCTGTATTTACTTTCTATATTAAAACACATTTGGGGAAGAAAAGTAAATGAGTAAAATAAACTTATGTAAACAAATTTCTGATTCTAAATAAATGGTAGTGAATAATATAAAAAAAATAATCCCCCTGTAAACATCAGAGACATAATGAAAAGTCTGAGCTATTTCCAAGAAATTCACATGCATTCCTGCTTAGAAAATTTCACACAGGTTTTCTATGGAGATAATTATATGAGTGGTGGGGTGCAGAGCACAATGACAGAAACAAGCAGTGGTACCATCCAAAATGTAGACTGATTAGACGTGGTCCAGAACTATGGTAAATAATGTTCTCCTTTAGAGAAAAGCATCATGATTCAGGTCCTTGTGGATGATGTTAAATAGCTTATTTCTGTGTAGGATGCTTTAATTCAATGAAAGTACACGTAAAAATCCTATTATAATAGACACCATAGGGTCTCTAAATTGTTTTGTTGTGGTAGAATTTGGTTAAAATGAATAAATAAATTTATCACACTCCCAGTATGTAGTATATAGTAGAGAAACAGATTTGCTGCCCAGTATCTCTTCTATTAAATTAACACATGAAAAGAAATGCTTTGAATAGAAATGGGAAACTAGAAGCAAAGTATAATGCTCACACACCTTTCAGGCCTTCCCTAAATCCTGGATACCTTTCACAATGCTCTTGGTATTAAGCAAAGGTCTTAATTTTTTTTCTTTCCTTTTAAAAGATGGGATTAATTAGGATGAACAGAATTTTGAGATCTAAAATAGTAAAGAGATTGTAAAGTAATTATTATTTGTTATTCTGACAAAACTAGCTATAGAGAACTCAATTACATGCTGCTAATTTGCTTTCCCTACAAAGCTAACTACCCAGAATCAAGAGCTTCCATTATATAGGTTGACTCTTCTAAGACCATTAAACAGAGAAAGTATTAGTGAATTAACCAAGAATCAATTCATAGAATGCCAATTTTCCTAAGAGCAAATTGATAAATGCCCAATTTACTGAAACACCAGCTCACACTAATTTTTGCCATTCAATGATTTCTTTTTGGTGAATTGGTCTGCTTCAATTATACAGTTATCATTTGTATGGGAATCACTGTTACCAGTTATGCTGGGATATGGAAATGACTTCAATCATTCTGAACATACTTGCTTATCATTTACTGAAGAAATGTTTTAGAACTCACTATACCACACATTGGAGACTTTAATACTAATAAAATATGTGTTCCAAGATTTTACATTGTAGCAAAAACAACAGATGGATACTTATACAATATATAGCTTCTAAATATTTTAATAGAAATATTAATTATGTTTGTTTGGGGTCCAGAAGGAGGATCAATTAATTGTGGATTAGTAGGGTGTCCACTTAATTTATCACCTCCAAACCTTGGCTCTCTTGAAAGAAAAAAATGGGTTATTGATAATTACATTGAAACAATAATAATAAATAAGGAAGGTTTCAAGCAAATCAGAATATTCGTCATCTTAGCTATAAGAGAAGAGAATAGGGCATGGTTTGTAGAGAAAATGATGAGGAAGCTGGTGATATTTGAATTGGGATGTTAGAAATAAGCAGAATTTCCACATTCCAGGTGAAGAAATTCTATCTCATAGACAAATCAGTAAGCAATGTTAAAGAATAAAGAAAGTATCTTGTGTGTCCAGTGAAGAGTGGAAAGCATTGGAAAGTGGATTTGTGGCCTAATTGTGGGGGATCTTGAATCTGGATTTTGTTCTATAGGATGGAAGGAATCATTTTTAGATGACTGAGAAGTAACTAGCAAAAAGAAGTTAAGCATGTTCTATTGTTTAAGTGGTTAATAATTTGCATTCTACAAACAGAGAGACTGGGATTTGCACCCCAGCTCCAATACTCTGTCAGCTGTTTGCCTTTTTAATTTTTTTATTTTTAAAGAAGCTTTAGATTACATAAATGTTACATCAAAAATATAGGGGTGGGGGGCGAATGTGGTTGGATGTCTGTCTCCCATATGGAGGGACCTGGGTTCGATCCCCGGGAACTCCCAGTAAAAATTAAAAAAAAGAAAAATATAGAAGGCATGAGGGCCACCAGGTCCAGTGCACAGGTGTGCCATCAGACTCTGCGAGCAAGTGAGCCCTCTCAGGCCCCGTGTGCCGGTGCGCCGTCAGGTCCCGCCAAGCCATGCAGCAAGATGATGACGTAACAGGAGAGCAACACAAGGGAGAACCAAGACGAGATGCGCCAAAAAAACAGGAACTAAGGTGGTGCAGATCGTAAGATGCCTCTCCCACATCAGGGATTCCGAGGATAGAAACCCGGTGAAGACAGGAGGAAAAGGATGAGAAGAGAGGGCAGGAAACAGACATAGAGAATTGCCCAGCGAATGGACACAAAAACAGCAAAAATGGGGGGGGGAGGGTAAAAATGGATAAAAATAAGTAAATAAATCTTAAAAAAAATATATAGGGGATTTCCATATACCCCACCCCCTCCTCCTCCCACACATTCCAACATTAATAACATCTTTCGTTAGTGTGGTATATTTGTTACAATTCATGAACAGATATTGAAGCATTGTACAATTTTATAGGTTTTGACAAAATGTATAATGGCCTATATACATCACTGCAATATCAAGCAGGACAGTTCCAATGTCCCAAAACTGCTCCCATGTTACACCTATTCTTCCCTCTCCTGCCCCTGAGAACCTCTGGTGGCCACTGCCTTTATAACCATGATAAAAGTTCTTCTGTTGCAAGAATAATAAGTCTACTTTAGTCTATAATTGCTTTACCCCCTTATGTTTGTTTATTCCTTAATCTTGAGGATTTTGGAATGGTGATGCCCACTCTGTTTCTGACTGAAAGGGTGGTTAGATCCCATGGGCCAGATGGATGGAACTTGCAGATGCAGATACTCTGCTTCCTGGGACAGGCATTGCCCATCATCATCCTTTTGTTACTTGTCCTGGGTGAGGCCGATGAACTGAAGAGTAGGTGTTACAACTTTGCTGAGATTCAAGGCTCAACCAGCATATGAACAGACTGAAGATTTAAGTCCCTGGGATACATAATTAACAAGTATAGTGTAATTATAGGTTCAAATAAAAGGAGCAGAAGAGCCATGTATAAGAAAATTATAAATGAATCTATCTCTGTTACATTGGGGAGCATATATTCCAAAATAAGGCCCATTGACAGGCTGCCAAAGTCCTGAGATTGTCTGCCCTGCCTATAGTGTCTAGATGTCTCTAGAGCCCTCAGAAACCCACTGTTTGAGACACTGTTTACTGTGGCAGTCAATGAGATCCTGCTGAGACGTGTATAAGTGTAACTTCTGGAACGACCTCCTGACTCACTTGGAAATCTCTTAGCCATAAAAACTCATTTGTATTTATAAGTTGTATTGAAAAAGACCTTGACCAAATAAATCTTTTGATCAAGGTTTTTTTCCCAGATTCATCACCAGTCTGTGTTTGCTAATAATTCCTCAGTGCCAGGGAAGCTCATTCCCGGGAGTCATGTCCCATGCCAGGAGGAAGGTAGTGTGTTTATATACTGAGTTTGGCTTAGAGAGCCCACATTTGAGCAACAAGGAGGATTTGGGGAGGCAACTCTTAGGCAAGAAAAGGTTCATTAGTACAACCATCAATATCAACAGCCTGGTGTAATGATCTGTCCTTCTTTGCTAGGCACTGTCCATGCATAAAGCAGATTCTTGCTGTTCTATTAGAGAATATAGCAAGAATTCCCAAGGTGAAAATTCAATATTCTTTCAGTTATTATGTGGGTCTCCATCCACCGAGACAATGCTCCATGACCACTTGAACATATTCATATGCCATAGAGGCATGCCACAGATGCATCCCTCCCCAGACATCCCCCCATCACTGACACCCCACACCTGTGATCCTCTCCTGCCACAGTTGTGGATCTTCCATAATCCAAAACCTCCCCCAAAATAAAGCCAAAAAGAAAAAAGAAAAGAAAAGAAAATGTTAAAAATAATCTAAAATAACAAATAAAATATAAAATAAAAAATAGTGAAAAAAAAATTTTTTCATTGTGTCTTTCATCACTGTAAGATCTGTTATCTTTTAGGTACAGTGATAATTTCTTCCCTATGTTCCCCAAGTGTTAGTTTTTTTGCTCTATCTTCAAAGAAGCTTTAGGTAACAGAAAAGTCACATAGAAAATATAGGGGATTCCCATATTCCCAAACACCTCCTACTTTCCCACTCTCCACTATTAATAACATTTTACATGTGTATGGTACATTTTTTGAAGTTGCTCACCTTCTATAAGCTCCATTTTCTCATCACTAAACTGAAGAAAATGATAGTACCATAAGGTGTGTAAGGACTAAATTAAATAATGCATGTAAATCACCACTGTGCCTGGAACATAGAAAGCACTCAGTGCTCATTGTTAATATTAATAAAAATAATATTAATAGCTGTTTGGGATAATCAAAGGCCTTATTTCATATCCTATGCATTCAGCTATGGAAAAATTAATTTCTCTAAAACTCAAAATTGATTTTTAAATGAGAATAATATACATAACAACTTTTCAAACTATGATATTCTATTAAAGGATGTGGGTTGATAAGATCTTTGTTTATAAAAAAAGTAAAATATGGGAAAATGTAAATGTAAATTTTCAGTGTTCAAGTTAAATTTAGAGGAAATATAAAGGAGATAGGATTGTATTATTTTAAAAAATGTTTCTTATGCCCAATATTTGCTGGTTAAAAGACTCTCAAGTCAGAAGTGAACTCAGGTTGAGATCAAGTTCTGGGTGTTCCCATTATAACACGACCTCACGGTAAACATCAAGCTGAGGGTGAGAGTGCAGGACACTTTTCTAGACCTCAGAAAGAATTAAAGCTGTTCCTGAGACAAGCTAGATGAAAAGGTTCCTAAGAATCTTAAGCATGCTGTCCACAGCACCCTAAATTGTAAAATTTAAGAGCATTTTAATAGTGGAACCACTACCAGCTTGGACCAAAAGTGTTAGAAACAGTTCAAAAAGAAAAGAGCCTTCTTTGAGAAGGAAGAAGGTTGAGAAAGCTACTCATCTGCAAATACAGATCCTTTCTCATGAAAATGGAAAGACAACTCAAAGAGAAAAGGGCCAAGAGGATTGAGCCAATAGTTGTAGAACTATTTCAAGGGATCAAAACTTGGCACTAATCAAAGAGCTGTGATATGTGCCCAGCAAGATTCAGAACTGCTATGGACCAGTGACTGCTATGTGTCCACATCTTCTCGCTTTTTGGGTTAGAACTTCTCTTGTAGCTTTCTTGCTCCTAAATCACCAATGAATTTGGGGTGAATTACGGTATGTAATCTGTATCTTCAGTTCATATGTCTTCAGACTGAAAGGAGCCACAGCTAAGGAAACTCATTCACATCTAGACCTGATTTAGAGGGTGTGGCAGTTTGGTATTGTTTATGAATTCCAAAAATAGATATTGGATTGTGTTTGTAAACTGGTCTGTTCCTCTGGGTGTATTAGATTGTATTAGATTCAGAGGTTTCACTTTTACTTTATTAAATCAAGATTAGGGCTTTTATTTGACCATGTCATTAGGGTAACTTGGTTTGAGTCCCTATCCCCAACCTTTGTTGGATATATAAATGGGTGTGCAATCAAACACAGAGAAGTAAACACACAGAGAAGGAGAACACAGAGAGTTGAGTTTTTAATGCTGGAGCCCTGGGGAGAGACCCAAGCTGTTCAATTGATAGTTCACAGCTAGCCTTGTGGAGAAAGCAGAGCAGCTGAGCCTAGAAAGAGACAAGCCCCCGGAAGAGAGAGACGAGCCTTATGCCAGCCCACAGCTGAGATCAGAAGAAGCTGGGACCATAGAGCCTTAAAAGAACGGAGGAAGGCTGAGCCGTCACAGACATTGACTGCCATCTTGCGTCAGCATGTGGCAACAGACTTTGGATGAGAAAGTACCTCTTATGGTAACTTGAATTGGACTCTTTATGGTCTGGTACTGTAAGCTTTTACCCCAAATAAATATGCTTTCTAAAAGCCAACACATTTCTGGTATTTTGCATCAATACCTCTTTGGCTGACAAATACAGACCCCATGTGGTGTCACAAACATTCAGTGGAAAAGGAAGGAAAAGAGCTGCAGAAGAGAAAGTCTGGGAGATTCTAAGCATGAGAAGGTTTGGGTGCATCTTTGCTATGAATGAGCTGAAACAGGGGGCTATGTGGAAGGATTGAAGAGAGAGGTTTGCAAAGAGGTAAGAGAGACTCACAGCTGACAATCAGCAAAAAAATGCGGAGTTCAATCTTAACAACCACAAGGAATTGAAGTCTGACAACAATCTGCATGAACTTGGACACGGAACCTTCTTTAGAGTCTACAGAAAGGAACATAGCTTTTGATTTGGGTCTTGTGGGACCCAAAACAGCAGTACTAGCTGAGCCATAGTGTGCGCAGACTTCTAAGGCATGGAAATTTTAAGATAATACTGCAGGTGGTTATAAGTCACTGAGCTTTGTGGTAATTTAGTACAGCAGCAATATAAAACTCCTATGCTCTATTCTTCAGGTTCTGATCCTGGCTTCTGGCATATTTTAAACACTGTTTAGGCAACACTTCAGAACCTCTTGACCTTTTCTGTCTTTTATTTCATGCACTAATGCAGGGACCAGTTCTGCAAAGGCTTTGATGAACAGAATTATCTTGACATTCTGCAGATGTCATGTTGTCATGCTGGTTCATATTGATAACATTATTTCAACTGCACCAGGTGATCAATGATTGGAATTATGTTTCATGCCTTTCCTTAGTAAGCCCTCACATTTATGTGAGGTTGGGAGAAAATATATAAAAACATGTGAACATGTTAGGAGTTTAAAAGTATGAAATATAATAGGTCACCACCACCCCATTTTATTGCTTTTTTTTTTTTTTTGTAATCCACAACTGTCATTATAGACACAGTGTTGTGTGAAAGTCTCTGTATTTTGGAGGAAATTTCCTTGGAACTTGAAGTTACTGCTCTGTTTTAGCTTCCTGGCTGCTAAAACAAGTACATACTATGGATTGGCTGAACAACAGGAATTTATTGGCTCACAGATTCAGAAATTAGAGGCTTGCTTCCTCCTGGTGTTGATATTTTATGGCTGACCTGCATTCTTTGGGGTTCCTTGGTTTTTATGTAAATGCATATGACTGCTTCTAATCCTTTCTCTTCAAGGTTTTATTGACTTCCAGCTTCTGGCTACTCCCCATGGCTGTTCTTTCTGTCTCCAATTTCCTTTGCTCATGAGGACTTCAGCCACATT
Organism: Tolypeutes matacus; assembly: GCA_026826555.1. Lineage (NCBI taxonomy): Eukaryota > Metazoa > Chordata > Mammalia > Cingulata > Chlamyphoridae > Tolypeutes > Tolypeutes matacus. The sequence continues at coordinate 24,602,520 of JAKSZT010054487.1, forward strand.
GGATTAAGGCTCACCCTCTTTCAGTTTGGGCACATCTTAGCTAACAAACTAATGACAACTACAAAGGTTCTTTTTACAAATGGGTTCACACTCACAGGGCCAGGGGTTGGGACCTGAACATGCCTTTGGTGAGGGACATGATTCAATCACCAACACACTCCAATATATTTGTTAGGTGACTCAGAAACTGCACATTTCAAATAGGGCCCACAGAAAAAGTGGGCTCTTTAATAGGGTTAGGCTAAAGTGAAAACTTCCCTGCCACATGGGCTATATGATTAAGCCAGTCTGATGGTGCTAGTAATATCTTTTTGGGATAAGGATGTTACATAGCAAGTCTCAACAGTAAAGTTGAAGTATGGGCTAGTTTTATGGGCAAGGACGGATCTTCTGTAGCAGAGAATAAGTCTAAATTCTCAAAACAGATCTGGTATTTCTAGGCACTGTAGCTTTTCCCCTAACCCTCTTATATTCCCTCTTTTTGCAATGATTGCATTCTGCCAACATCTGAACTGATCCTATGATGAACTGGCCTTGTAATCCCTTACTCATAGAAAATTTTAGAACATCTTATTCTTACAAAAGTGGATGCACCATAAAGTAGGATGCTAGGCAGATATAATGGAAGACATTAGAAATTTGAGTTGTGCCATGGGTAGACTGCATTGAACACCTCTTTTATACTGTTTCCAGAATCCTAAACTTCACCCGTCTCATTATAACCAACTCAATGGCAACCAGTCTAGCACAACTTTATGCAAGTTCCTACCTGACATCACTTCACCTCAAACCCATTCTGCACACCTTTACCCTCTTCACTAAGACTTCACTGTTGATTATATGGTAATCAACCATATATTATATGAAGAACAAACCCACTCAAGCTCTGGAAGTATGGGAGAGTTAATACCTATTAGATAACTCTAAACAATTTGGGATGGAGGCTAATAGAGAAATTCACCCGATGAAAAGGCAATTCAGAAAACCATTTCATAGAGTTTCTCAGAGTCACATAGACTCACACCATTGGTGAGCAACAAAAGTGGTCATCTTGAAAACTCATACCTTTTGCAAAATTGGCAGAAATAACTTTTTTTTCCTAAACCAAGTGAGAGTAAGTTGCTGACATGATGTCTTGTTAACCTCCAAATGTTTAAGTTAGTAATTCCTTCAAGCAAAGATGTTCTTCTACGTAAGCACAATCTAGTCATCAGCATTAAGAAATTAACATTGATACATTACTATGGCTAATATAAGACCCCAAATGAAGGGTTGCAAATTATCAAGACAATTTCTTTTATAGCAAAAGGATGCAATCCTTGATTACATATTGCATTTAGCTGCTATGTGTCTTCAGTCTTCAACCTAGACTAGTCAGTTTTTCCCTTTTATAAAACTTTTAAAGATTTGACACTTTAAAAGATTACAGGCCAGTTATTATGCAGAATTTCCCCCAATTTGGGTTTGTCTATTTTCCTCATGATTAAATTCAGATTATACACTTTTGGCAAAAATATTTTAGGGGTGATCTTGTGTTGTTCTTATTGCATCCTATGAGTTAGTACTTTGATCACTTGATTAAAGAGGTTCTGCTGGGTTTCTCTATTATAAAGTTATTTTTCCCTTTGAAATTATTAGCTATTTTGTGGAAAGTTATTTAGAAACCATGCAAATATCCCATTCATGTACAAACTTTCCCCCACTAGTTTTAGTTTCCATTGATGTTTCTTTGCCAAATAACTTATTACTATAATGGTTGCTTAATGATGATTTTCTAATTTGAATTCATAATTCCTACAACATGTATTTGTCAGCATCCTATTACATGTGTTTTATATGTGTGTGTGTATATTTATATTAGAGTTCGGCCTCATGGATTCCTATTTTATTCAGTTGGTTATAATCCTTAATTATCAGTAGGTATTTGTTTTTTATTTGAGCAGTTATAGGTTGACAAAAGCATCATGGAGAAATTACAGAGTTTCCAAATACTTGATCCCCCCCAACAGACCCTATTACCCATTATTAACATTTTGCATTAGTATGGTGCCTTTGTTACAACTGAGGAAGCAGTATTATAATAATTATATTATTAACTATAGTATATAGGTTGCATTAGGGTTTACTGTTTGAATTGCACTGGTCTAGGGTTTTATTAAAATTTTTATTCTGGTAACCTATGTACATGCTAAAATTCCCATTTTATCCACTTTCAATTACACAATTCAGTAGTGTTAATTATATTACAATGTTGTGCCACCATCATCATTATCAAAGCTTATCCATGACCTCAAACAGGAACTCCATACCCGTTAAGCATTAACTCCCCAATCCCCATCCCTACCTGGCCTCTAATAACCTGTATTCTAGTTCTGACTTTGTGAATTTGCATTTTCAAATTATTTCATATAAATGAGATCATGCAATATTTGCCCTATTTTGTCTAGCTATTTTACTCAAAATGATGCCTTCAAGGTTCATCAGTGTTGTAGTTTCAGCATCATGCTGGAAGTTCTATCCAGAGAAATTAGGCAAGAAAAAGAAATATAAGGCATCCAAATTGGAAAGTAAGAAGTGGCAGGATATTGTATATAGAAAATTCTGAAAAATCTACAACAAAGCTATGAAAGCTAATAAATGAATTCAGCAAAATGGTGAGGAACAAGATCAATACACAAAAATCAATGAAGTTTCTATACATTAATAATGAACAATCTGATGGGAAAATAAAAATTCCATTTGCAGTAACACCTAAAATAATCAAGTACTAATTTATATTGTATAGGAATACATTTAACCAAGGATGTAAAGGATTTGTACATGGAAAACTACAAAACATTGTTAAAAGTAATTAAACTAAATAAATAGGACATTCTATGTTCATGGATTGGAAGCTAAAATATTGTTAAGATGTCAAGTCTACCCAAAGAAATTTGCAGATTGAATGCACTCCCAATCAAATTACCAACAGCTTCCTTTGCAGAAGTGCAAAAGCTAAACAGGAAATATATATGGAAGGAGAAAGGGCCCTGAATAGGAAAAGCCATCTTGAAAAAGCACAAAGTTGGAGGACTCACACTTCCCAATTTTAAAACTTATTACAAAGCTATAGATATCAACACAGTGTGGTACTACTGGCCAAAGGACAGACAATGGAATTGAATTTAGAATTCATAATTAAGCCCTCATATCTATAGCAAATGGGTTTTTGACAAGGGTACCAGGTTCACTCAAAGGGGAAAGAACAGTCTCCTCAACAAATGTTGCTGGGAAAACTGGGTATCAATATGCAAAAAAGGGAAGGCAGACCCCTACCTCACACCATATACAAATATTAATTCAAAATGGATAAAAAACCTAAATATAGGATCTAAAATTATAATACTCCTAGAAGAAAATATAAGGAAACATCTTCAAGACCTTGTGTTAGGCATTGATTTCTTAGACTTTATACCAAAATCATGATTGACAAAAGAAAAAAAAAAAAAGATAAATGGGACTTCATCAAAATTTAAAACTTTTGTGCATTAAAGGACTTTATCAAGAAATTTGAAAAGAAAGCCTCCAGAATGGGAGAAAATTTTTGGAAACCATATATTTGATATGGGTTAATATCCAGAATATATAAAGAATTCCTACAACTCAACAACAAAAAGACAAGCAACCCAAGTAAGAAATGGGCAAAAGACTTGACTATTTTCCCAGAGAAGATATACAAGTGGCTAATAAGAACATGGAAAGATGCTCAACTTCATTAGTCATTTTGGAAATGCAAATCAAAACCACAAGGAGACACCATTTCTAACTCATTAGAATAGCTACTATTAAACAAAATGAAAAATAACAAATGCTGGAAAAGATGTGGAAAAATAGGAACCCTCATACATTGTAGATTGGAATGTAAAACGCCACTGTGGAAAACAGATTGGCCATTCCTCAAAATGTTAAGTATAGAATTACCATATGATACAGTAATCCCACTTCTAGGTATATCCCCCCAAAAATTGAAAGCAGGTATTCACACAGATATTTCCACACTGTTATTCATAGTGGCATTATTCACTATTGCCAAAAGGTGGAAGCAACCCAAGTGTCCATCAGCAGATGAAGGGATATATTTATAAAGGAATATTATTTGATCTTAAAAAGGAATCATTATGTATCTTAATGTTCAAATTATCTCATATTTTGTAAGTGGGAACCTCTTCAAGTTGGTTTCTTTATCTTTTTTAGATAGCATAATTATTTTAGCATATTTTTTAAATTTTTTGCCAGAATAAACTATTTCAGGCTCACCAAGTACTTTCCAAGACTAAGCTCCCCCTCCCAAAAGAATTCTCTTTTTTCATTTCCCTAAGGAGCACTGGTACCTTTTGTTAGAGCATGGTGTTTAGGAACCATGATCTAGGTCCTAGGTGAGCTCATTGCTATTGAGATATTCTTGCTCCCATATCTTGTCAGCAGATAGATATCATACCCACAGTCACACATGAATTTACACACACATATATCTATTTCACTATCATCTATTTATCATCTATTTTTATCTATCTATGCAATTACCTCTCTAACTATGTATATTAAAAACAATGAGTTTACACTGATATCTCCAACTCCAACCCCAAACCACAGTGTTTATTCTAATTTTCTCTTTTTCCATATATAGAGATCCCTTCTACAAGAGTGACAACTCTGGCTCCCATTATTCTCAGTATATTTACTTATTGGACCAATTCTGCCCTGTCAAATCTCCCATGGCCACCATTGCCTCTCTGCTATAACATGGTGCCTTCCACACCTAGCTGGACAGGCTTCCTGGTCTCCTTCAATTTTGGCAAGCCATAAGAAATCCAGTAAAACACTGCCTCACCGAAATGATCCTCAATCTTCAGTATATCTTACCCTACTCACTACTATAGAAAGAAACTTCAGAAAAAGCTTCAAGTAGAAAAAAACCTAAAGAATCTATTATTTATTTAGAAACACTCATTAGACTATATAAGAGCTTGAGTATGGAAATATATGATTAAAATGCTGTCCATACCATTGGTGGATATGTCATAGTTGTATAATTTGTATGGAAGAGCTTTATTCACTTAGCATTATAGGCTTTCACTTTCTTCATATATAAAAATTATTATGGCAGCAGTTCCCTCTATCCTAACTACAGGAAATTAGCCCTGTTTTAACATGTGTTCCTGTTATTGATGCACATTTCCCAGGGTACTGCCTCCTCCAAACTCTGAGACAAGCTATTTGGTGTCTTGCTTTTTCTTATTGCCACCACATCACCATACATTTATTCATCTCATCAATTTGCCTCTCTGATCTCCCTACCACTTCCAAGAATTTCAAGCAGTCTTCATCTCTAGAATCCATACCCTAGTACTCTTGCTGCTCCAGAGAAGAAAGTCATTATTGTTTCCACTCCAGAGCTCACCTAGTTGCCCCAAATTAAAATTTGCTATTCTTAAATCACATATAAATGGAATTATAGAATATGTCACTTTCTGAGTCTGGATTCTTTCAATTATCCTAATGCATTTGAAATTCTCTCATGTTGTCCTTCTTAATAGTTTATTCCTTTTCATTACTGAGTAGTATTCCTTTTATGATTATACAACTTTTGTTTCTTTCATTCCTCCCTTAAGAGTCATTTAGTTTGTTTCCAGGTTTTTACTATTATGAATAAAGCTGCTATAATATTCACAGACAGGTTTTTGTATTAACATTCATTTCACTTTCCCCTTGGGTAAATACCTAGAAGTGGGATAGCTGGTAAATTTATAAGAAACTACCAAACCATTTTTTCATAGTGATTGTACCATCTTACACGTTCACCAGCAATGTCTGAACAGTTTAAGTTGCTCCATATCCCTGTCAGCACTTGTAATTATACACTTAAAAAAAAATAACCATTCTAATAGGTAACTCACTGTGGACTCTGCATTTCTCCAATGACTCATGATGTTGAACTTAAGGGTACATAAGTGCACGTGGGTCAGAAGCTCTCCATGGCAATTATTCTCACCTGGTAACTTGACTGGAGGGTGAATATATCAGTATCTCCACAGAGATTATGTGAAATTCTGCAATCAACTCCTAGTGATTCTGAACCCACCTGCCTCCAAATACCAAGAACAGCACCGTCCCAACACCTAAAGTAAGGGAGAAAATAGTAGAATAATTGAGTGAAAATATCAGTTAGCTTGGATGTGGAATAAAGGGTTTGTGGAAGCAAATATAGCCTTCATATATGCACAATTAAAGGTGGGATCATTGTTCAAAGTGAAGTGTAAAGGAATTTTATTACAACAGAGTAATTTTATTTTATTATGAAAACCACTGTCAATTCTATGCCATGTTTTTTTTGTTTTGTTTTGTTTTTGCAGAGGAAAGCATGATATACCATCAGAATAATGTTACAAAAATTTCATTTCTTCAGTGCTATGGCAGTGAACCAGGGTTGCCTGTACATTCACCCATAATGGTAAAAGCAAGCCAGATGCCAAGCTGGCATTTACCATCTTATCCTCTTTGAAAGGCTTTGGCATTGGCAGAGACAAAACATTGAAACTGCTGCCTTTCTTTTGTGTGAGTAGAACGTTATACATATAGTTTCTAAATAGCATGACCTGTTTAACATGGCAGAGATTGTGATAGGCAAAGAAAGCCTTAGCAGCATTCAGGACTTTCCATTAATGCCATGAAGTGGTGGCAGAAGGTGTTTTCTTATGAGTGTCAAAGTCCAGAATGACTTTACTCTTTGATTAAATCTCTACATCTGGAAAAAATAGTAAGGAAAGTACACTTAACGTTAAAGAATTATTAGTAGTTTATACAGGTTTGTTGATAGTGCAAATTTATCTCCCTTAATGGGAAGTCTAGCAATTTCCAAATAGGGAATAATTCCTATTTTGGCCCAACTGGGTAAATAGTGTCGGTGTGAATGTTGGCTTTTCAAGTTAATTTTAGTACTTGAAAGGTTCTTTCTAATGCAGTGCCTCATTTCTTTTTCAAACAATTTCACCATCCTCATCAGAGCTGAGGACCACAATGGTTTAGTTTCTGCAAGAAAAACAATTTTTGAAGCCGAGCTCATTCCTTATCCTTGCCTTGTTTTTGTATTACTATTACCTAACACAACCAGTAGTCAACGAGTTAACCATATTTAGCTTTTGTTTTCTTAGAAGCTAAATATTGCTAACACTTCATTCTTCTGGTTAATTATTTAGTGTTAAATATTATACTTTATTCTAAAATTATCATAAATCCAGTAAGATTTTATATCAAATGACTGTAGAAAAATCAATTCATAGAGGGAAAGCTCAAATCCTGATAAAGTAAAAATATAAATCTTATGGCATGGTTATTTTCCAAGTCAAAAATCATGTAATATTAGGGCTTTGGCCAAGTTACTTCCTCTCTCAAAAGGTAATGTAGGCTACATAAAATGCAAATGGCAACTCTATATCTATCAACTAAAATATCCCTTTTTAGTCCACACCAACATTTTCCCTTTACACTAAGGCATGTGGGTGAATATCTATAATGTTAATGACATGGAATAATTTTTTCAGAATATGAACCTGAAACAAAGGGGAAGCATGTCAGATAGGAATCTGGCATTTCCAGATTCAACAACTACATCTTGATAATAAAGTATTAATCCAGCACTATGCTTATTTGCTGTTTTCAAGCTCTTTCAATATCTTATTTCCCATCTAGGTTGATTCCAGAACATATACTGCACTGGTTATACGTGGGTGCTATCATTATTTTTTCACGTGTAGTAGTCTAGAAAGATTCAGTATCTGGAATGCTTGCATAAATCAGTTTGGCTATGCCCTTTCTTAGAAGTTTGTAACATGTTAACATTGTACATCATTTACATAATATTTAAATGATATATCTTCTTTCTTATATCAAGATTAATATGATTAGAATTGATTTAAGTACTATACTTTACATTGTGCTATTCACCTATATCAGCTTATTAAAGAAGAATCATTTCTTAACCAGCAGAAGTCAGTTTGTCAAAACAAAAGTGTAAATGCAATATAAAATGTATTGTTTTTGAAAATTCTAAAAAGATATAGCCACATGTACGATAGCAAAGTGATCCTTTTTCCTGTTAAATTTAACATGGGAAGCTGACCCTCCAATGGTGGGAGACTACCTCTTCTGATGTATTATGCAATTACATTGATGGATGGTTAATTGAGTCACTGTGGCAGACCATATGTTTACTCATGACCTTAATGTCATTGGTCAGGTTATGGCTTCACATCACTGGCCTATGAACATATGCTGTTTGGGAAAATACATGTTTTACATTTAAACTTCTGGTTTAAAATATCCACAGTAAAATAAATTATTAACTTTATCAGAAATATGAACACAATTGATTGTGTCACCAAGAGGACTTAGTATTTGTTACATGGATTGAAACCACCAGTGACTGTAATAGGACTTTTTGTGCAAATGGTGAGATTAATTGGCTCAGTTTTTAGTATGTTCTCTGATAGTATTAGGAACCCCACATTAAATTTTGTAATTACATATATTTAGATAATCCCTAGTTTCCTGGTTAACTGAGACAGAATGCTAATGAAAACCCATCCTGATTTACTTTCACCAAAATTGTAGACTTGCTCTAGCTTATCTTTGTTGCTCTGATTCACACTGTCCTTGTCCAATGTGGCTTCTCTGTGTCCCAGGGTATGTGAGAGTATTCCTTTAAAGTAATTTTCTCTGCTACCTGTTCCATCAGACAGGGCAATTCTCTAGTTTTTCTCAGTGTCAAGAGGTAGGCAGCCATTTACTTTCCAGGTCATTAGAAGAAATGGGCTCTTGTGGCTTTCAGGAGAGATATTGTAGTGACAAGGAGTGACTGAGAGCATAGGCCTTTGCCACTTCCCCATTCTGGTTTTCGAGCAAGTCTTATAACAAAATTAATTAGATTCCTTATGTACACAATGGAGAACATGGTATCTATATCATAAAGGGCTATGAGGATTAATAAATTAATAAAATCATCGATATAGTGCACCAAGTATAATTTATAGTAGACATTCAATCATTAGTAATTTTCATGATTCTTTTAATATCTCACATAAAGTTTTGAGTAGTAATAACAACAAGGACCAAAAAAATAACAATATAACTACCATTCATTGAACACTTAATTTATTGTGGGAAATGTGATATATACATTGTCTCAATCATCTTCACAAAAATCCATGTGATGCACTATTATAATCCCCATTTTAGTTAAGAAAAGTGATGCTCAAAAGGGTGATAGCTTGTTCAAGATCACAAAACTTGTAAGAGACAGAACACAAAGTCAAATCCATTTTATGTGATTCTAAAGGTGATACTCAGATATACATAACACTTTTCCCTAACTTGGTATTGAAAAAAAATGGACTCTTATATGCAGTTCTTCTTTAACGTCTGCACTTAAATAGCCTGCTGACAGGTCCACCAGTAAAGAAAAATGTGGCATGAAAACTGAGGTGTGTTAGAATTTTTGACCACGGAGCTTTTCCAAGCTACTTGGTTCACACCTTGTGCCATTTGATTCTGGGTTATTATTACTGTTTTCTATTAAGGTTGATACTAGAAAGAGACAGATCCAATTACCTCCTTCTTTTTACATAATGCTATATGAATGCTAATGGTTCCCAATATCAGTTACACTTTTCTTTCATCTTGGAAAGAAAGTATGAACTAAGTTTTAAAATCAAATTCTTAGACAGCACTTTATTATGTGCAATCTATCCTGAGTCTATATGACAAAAGTCACCGGTATCTCATGGAATAACCAAACACATTTGCACCATATGGCAGACAGAATTTTAAGATGGCCCTCATGAACCCTACCCCCCTCTATATATAATTCCCAGGACTGTGAATTTGATAGATTTTACACCCATTACTAAATTACATTAGATATCACAGTTGACTTAAGAAAGGGATGTTATCTGAGGTGACACTTACCAAGCCAGGTGAGTGCTTAAAATGAATTGGGCTTTCCTTGAAGTCAGAGATTCAGAGCAAGAGAGGGATTCCACAGGAGAAATATTTTCTCTTGCTGTCTTTGAATGTAGAGGGGGCCATGTGGCTCGAATGCAGGTAGTCTCTAGAAGCTAAATAGCCGGCAAGGAAAACAGTACCTCAGCTTCCAAACCACAAGGAATTGGATTCTGCTAATAACTTGAATAACGTTGACAGCAGTTTTTCCCCAGCATCTCTAGATGAGAACTCAGTCCAGCCGACACCTTGATTTCAGCCCTATAATACCCTGAGTGGAGCCTGAGATCCACTGTGCCTGGACTTCTGATCTAAAAAAAGAAAGGTGCCGTTTTAAGTTAATAGATGTGTCGCAATTTGTGACACCAATGAAAAACTAATATACATCATTTAGAATATACCTTATTTATAAGCCAGAGAGCCATTCTTAGGAGCTAATGACGAAATAAAAGAATATGTATGCTTATGAAATAAAATAACCACAGGAACTTGGAGCCTGCCGGCACTGTGCATCTTTATAATATAACCATGATTGAGAAGTATGGTAAGTATTTTGGTAAAACACTTCCCTGGACAGAGATTGTTATTTTTAAGTAGCTATTTCTATATTGAGAGTCAGAATAAACATTTCTGCTTATTTATCAAAATGACATAAAATGCATTCTATTCTTTTATGGGATGTTTTGCATATTTTCTCTCTGAACCAACAATTTTAAAGCTATTTAAATTTCCCAAATGTTTCAAGGTAAATAGTATTACTTTTTTATATCATTGTAGTAGAACATGTATCTAAGTAATATTGCTTTATCTGTGACATGTCTTTGATGCTTCATCCAGTTTGACAAGAAACTGTCTGCTTTTAAGCTCTTTAGTTTGCATCAACACTAAGATGAAATGAGACTTGAACAATGTGTAGCATTGAAGCAAAATAACATACAATCATTGTACTGTTAGAAAAATAAAGCTTTGTAATAGACAAAAATAGCTAATGGAGTAGTATCTTTGATTCAATCATTGATTTTTCTCACAAAATGTCCAGAATTAACTTAAATATTCTTTGTCCAATGACTTTAACCTGTAATATAAAAAAAGAGAATTCATCTCTGCTACATAATTTCTCAGGGCTACATGGAGAAAGATTATGATAATGTACATATAATAAAATTGTCGACAATGGTTGAGTCCTGTAATTGTGAACTAAATTCAAGGAGGCTGCCTTGAAGATGAGATCTAACAGTGTCTTCATTTTGATTAGCTTACCTTTTCAAGTGTTCTGTTAGGAACCTCTATCACACAAATAGAGGCAAGAACTTTATTATCATCACTATAGCAACTGCAGGGAAATTTATTTCAAAACAGTTGGCTACCTGAAAATTTTCTCAGGGTGGAAAGAAGAGTAGATGTTATGCCGAATTTTAATTCCTTTTTTAAAAAAAATTATTCTGTGATCTAAACTAAGGCACTTTCTTTTACAAAGGCAAGATATTTTTGTTTTATATATTTTTTATTTAAGCAACAAGAGAAGTATGTAGATGTTATGTAGGTGTTAGTGTTAACTTCTCTTTTGCATTGTTGAAAGCAGTTTAAAAACTCCTTTAGAATGAATAATTTCATATTGATTCTTAAAGTTGGAGTATGCTTTGTTGCAAATTATAATATTTAAATAAAAAACATTGTACCAGATATTCATATACATGAAACAATTAGAAAATACATTAATATTATCTTTTTGTCCTTGTACAAGAATGATCACAAATTTTAAGCTGGGTTATTAACCAATATTTTTTGCTCTCACGTAATATCCTGAGCAAGAAAATGTTCTATATTCTTCCTTCCTATTCTTCCAGATCAGCTCGTTTCTCTAAACTTTATCATGAACATGCATGGCTCGAAGTTGCTGACAATCTACATTTAAAATGAGATGATCATAGAGTAAGGCTGCCCAGGCAATTTTTTAACCTTTATATCTTTGCTGGAGCCAGAGTTCTGAGAACTTTGTTAATAATAGTCCATTAGAAATGCCTTTCTGGACTGATAGGACTTTTTTTTTTTTAAGTACTCTTCTAGTACTTTAACTGAAAAAGACATGGCAAGATTTCAAGATTTCCTGAAATGCATTCTTAGCATACATTATGCACATTCATAGGATCGTTTGGTTGCTTGAAGTCTTCCGCCAGAAAGCTTCCTACTGATGACTTAGGGGATGAGTTCTTTGTAAAATTTAGGGGGATTGGGCGCCTTGATAACACAAATCATGATATGAATCCATTCTCAAAGCTTTTGTAATCTTTGTGTGAATTCCACTCTTGGTAAGACTGGAGAATTAAACCTTATAAATATGTAAAATAATGCATGGAACAATAATAAAAGAATAAGAATATGTTTGTAGTAAACCATTAAAATGATGCATGCATTAATTTTGGAAAGTTAATTGGTACTTTAAAATCTAAAGTTGATTTTTCATGTTCATTATTTTCTTTTACTGTAGAATCAATTGAATAAAACATCTGGAATATGTGTATTTATAATATTAGAGCTATAAGTTCAATATTAAGTTGTAACTATTTAAAAAGAGTAATTAAATATTTGTTAGCAATACATTTTTAAAGCTTTTCTTCCAAAAGTATTATTGAGTAAATTATTTACTTAACTATTTAAGAATTTCAAAGTGATTTTCCTGCATTCTTTTATCATAAAATCAGTTTTTCATAAAATTCTCATGTCTACACTGTGTACATTCTCCATCAATTCTTTGGATCTAAATTTTAAGTTAGGAAGTAAATTGGTTATCTAATGATATTTAGAAATATTTAAAAATATTATTTTGACTCTGATTTTTTTTTTTTAATTTAAGGGAGATTTACACCTTCAAATTAGTAAGACCTTTGGGATGATATCTCCATTTGATAATTATAATATTTATATTGTGGTTTGAAAATGATGGTAATAAAATGTTGTGTGCATGTAGAAAAACCTCAACATGATAATATGCATGCTTATTTCTGAGTCCAGAAATATTTTTATTTAAAATATATTTTTAATTTTAAACTAATTTAATAAAAATTATTTTGTTTAAATATTTACAAAATTTTGGAGGCTGCCAGTAGATGGCATTATGGTTTCTGTAAGAGAAAGATTTATTTAGGGATAGACTCTACTTTGGGAAAAGGAAAAAGAATCTGTGACAATAGAATTCTGATTGAAAGATTATTAGACTTTCTTGAGAGAATTCTAGCAATTCTAATAACAGATAATTCTCAAAACTTGCTTCCATTTTTAACTTATTACATCAAGCTGGGTCAGTTTTTTAACTCTCAAAGTTGTGATTTGGAAGCTTTAATGTAATTTTATTGACTACAATTTTAATGTTATGCTGATATTTAAATAAACCAGTAAAAACAGTATTTTAGCTTTTTATCATAAGAGTTTTATTCAAAGCATTGCAATCAGTGACCAACTTATGTTAAGAACCATTATATTGCCCATTGGCCCAAATTCATAAATATCTACATCATTTAGTCATGGATAACCACATTTTCCATTCTTCCTTTCTTAAAAAAATATTCATCTCAAATTACCTTCTTCCAAATAATAAACATAATTTAATATAACCACCTGCATATAGTATATTATCATTAGATATTTGTGAACTGTATTAATGAATGGGAAAGAAAGTACACTATAACTCACTAGGATAGTATTTCTGGATTTATTTGTAAAATTACAGAAGTTGAAGGCTGTCAAGAAACCCTTTGTAAGAACATCAAATGTCCAACATAGAAAATAAGGCCCTTAGTATTTCCAGGAAGCCTTTCCTTAATTCACATGTTACCTAGGAAGTAATTAAATTTATGCTAAATAAACAGTTCCTCCCTATAACACCATCCTTAGTAGTTAGATGAGTTCTTTAATCCTGAGGTGAGAGAGGAGTTAAACCCTATTATCATTAAGAGAAAAATAGCAATCATTTAATTCTAGCGTTTAAAAATACTTGATAAACCATACATAATTAAAGCCATTAAGATAGCCTTTTTATACACCCTGAAGAAAGAATAACAAATAATTTGCTAAACAGTTAAAAGTGCAAACATCAGGGTGGTGATCACTCAAGATAATAACCAATTCCCAAATATTGTATTCTTCACTGCTTTAGATTTACACACAAATAATTAATGTAATAATTGCAAGAGTCATCTTTTTTATTAAAGCAGGCTTACTTGGCAATCTGCAATGAACTATTTGATAGTTTAAATATGAAAAACAATTAAAATTGAATTACAGGTATTTTTTTGAAAATTTAAGCTTTCTATTAATTTTGAAAATTTTCCATTTATTGGTTCAGTAATGATAATATAATAAAGCACAAATGACATTCCGTTTTAAAAGATGGAACTGATTAATCTCTGTTAACACTTTAGCTAGAATTTCTGGTGCTATAGAGTTTCCAAAGCTATTGATTTTTTTCGGAGTCATTATTAGGCTCTTCCTAAGAGAAGTTGAAAAGCATCATTTCTGGCTCTCTGCACAATACAAAATGGCTGATGCCTTCCTATTAAGTAAGCAAGAATCTATTAATACGTGATTATTTTAATCCACATTGTATCAGCAAGTTTACCTATTCGTGATGGCCTTGTTTAAATGCTGTCTCCTCCAAAAATCCCTCCCTGATATCCACAATCAGACATTATAGTTCTCAGTTCTCAATTCCTATGGAATTTCATATCTATTTTTCATATAAATCTATTTTTAAAAAATTATTGTATTTATGTAGGTGTTTTTTATATCTTATGCAATAAGTTCCTAGGAGAAATGTTTCTTGTATCCCTCATAAAGACTACTATACTGCCTTTTATGTATAAGGCACTCAACAATTATTTTTAAGTTTACAATAAAGTCTACCGCAATAAGTACAAACAAATGTTTTCCTTTTTTAATTAAGAGGATGCAACCAATAAATGTGAATAAGATGGATAAATGAATGCATAATTAAGTTATTATGATAATTTTCAAGCCAAACACAAAGATTAAACTTATAACAAAGAATAGCACATTATAAATGACAAACTCAGGCTAATGTTTTGTTTTTACAGGCTCAATAATGTTATTTTCCCAGTGAGTTCTCTCTTAGTCTAAAATGAGTCTTTGTCACGAATGTCCATTAAGAATCACTTGGAGCTTGAAAATAAAAATACTGGTTACTGGGTTCCAACTCTAGACTTTCTAATTTGACTTGTTTCACATGGGGCCCTTGCATCAGGATGCTTTAAAACTCCTATCCATGTGATTAAAATGTTTAGACAAGGTGGAGAAACTCTAGTTGAAAACTTTCCTAGACCAAGTCTAGCTACTGTGTATAATCCGATAGATTTCCCTTTCAAAAGAGAAATAGTTGAGGAAGATTTTTCAGTATAATTTATGCATCTGGGACAAGCTTTATTATGAACATTTATGCAATTTGCTATTTGAAAAATCATTCATATGCTTTGCAAGACATGTTTGAACTGTGGCATAGTCTCTAGAGGAAACATAGCTTGAAATAGATATTTTCTCATGGAAAGAAATTCATATGCATACTTGATTTAAAATTCCAGTTCTATACTGGGTCAAATTTGTAACCTTGGCAAGTTATACATTTTTTCCATTCATAAAGAGATGATGGTTACCATATCTTTCTCACAGGTTTGTTATGAGGATTATGTGATGGGAAATTGCTTGTCAAGTGATCACTGTGCAAGTAGACATTTGATAGATTCTATTATCATTAGAATCATCACATTGTTTTCATTATATTCATCCTGCCTTGGTATCTACAAGTAAATCCTGCTATTCTCTTAATTACTCTCATTCTTAACTCAAACTTCATGCCTCAGCTTCAAGGATTCTTCCTTGAAAATGCCTTGAATTTTTCCTCAATGTAAATTATAATCATCCATCCTGTTATTTTCTCTCATCACATCTCTTTCAGAATACTTGTGTTAAATTGCTTTAAAAAAAAAAAAAAATGGTCCAGTTCTCTGCCCTGGACTATATTCACTTACTTTGCAATGGAAATTTCCTCCCATCAGGGAATGGAGGACATTTCTCTACCACAATCACCTTGAATTTTCATGGAATCTTTGACTTGCTTTGGTGAGGAGAATGTGGCCAATATGTGCATCCCTCCTCTCTAAAAATCCTTTGACTATATAGCCAAAGGCTAAAGACAAAAGAACTATAAATAATAATTTTACTCTTGTTAGTACATTTGTTTTTCACAGTGATATGGGTTAGCAATTCTGAAACCACTTTGAGCGAATTCTAGAACTGAGCAAATAAGTAAATATATTATGGCTAGTGAGAACCACGCTTCTCCCTGTTGGAAAAAGGAAGAGCTCAGTAAGGAAAATGGGGAGGTGAGAATGAATCCTGCATTGTTGAAGGTATCAGTAAGTACTCATTAAAAAAAAAAAAAAAATATATATATATATGTATATATATATATATATATGTAGAGAGAGAAATAAATATTGATGCATGATTTAAGACATTACCTATTTGGGTATGTGACCATTTTAGGGTTTTATATACACATTTACTATAATAAGAGATAGTAATCATTTATACTTGGTTAAAAAGAGACATTAAGTTCAGAGTATCACAGGCCAAGGATTCTCAAATATATTCTCTAGTACCTTGACACCCAGAATGTGATACAAGAATTTGTAGCATCATTTTCATCTTGAGCTGGTTAGTAATTTAGAAAAAATATGGGCACCATCCCAGGACTTTTAAATCAAAATCTCCATTGTCACAAAATTCCCAGGTGATTCATGTGCACATTAAAGATTATGAGGCATTACTCCAGTAAAAATGAAGACCAAAATCCACAGGAATGCTCTTTTGTAAACTTAACTATTATTGATCATTTTTTTTCCTTTTAGGTAGAAGTAATGATGTGGAAATGAGATTCATATACATACACACGTGAGATATATATATATATTTCAGGTTTAGCCATAGGTAGTCATCCTAACCACAACTTGAATAACATTTTAGCAAGTCAAGAGATTTTTACTGAGAACCTTAGGAATTTTCTAAATTCTTAATACTATTAATGAACAAACATTGATGTTGCTTCTTAAAGATCAGAAAGCACAGAAGCTTGCAATCCCCTGCCTACATGACCAAGATTAATTACGAATCAAAATTTGGAAGCTATAGCAAAGCACTAAAAATAATCTATTTTGAATCTTCTTTGGAAAAATGATTTCTCATTTATAATATCTTTTTTTCTAAAAAGAAATAAAGATTTTAAAGATTTTAAAGATTTTGACAGAAAATAGAAAGCTCCAGAGATCTATTGACATTGGTGGTAAAGATGAGGTTGGAGTGTAGTGGCTGATTCCTAAACTAGAATACCATTCATCTCATTATCCTCTGCAGATATAGTCCCATATTGACCAGATGGTGATGGAGCCTAAAACAGCTTAAATTAGTTATTTCATAGGATAACCTATGTTGTAAGCCCCTGCTACCAACTTGTCACTAGCTCTTCAGAGCAATAAACCAATTAGTTGAGCCTGTAGTGAAGACTATAGCTTATGCTTTTAAATACAAATTGGTGACACAAATTTCTTCACATATTTTAGGAATCAGATTCTAGTTGGTTATTGTAGAAATGAATGCATTTTCCTACAAGAAAAGTGTTATTATGAAAAAGGTGTTACTACTTTTGAATGTATACACATATTTCTAAATATTTAGTGAGGTTTATAATTAGAATGTAATTCTTCAAAGAAATCTACAGAAGATATTTGCTTACCCCTCTCCTGCTTTGCCTCTTTTCCCAATGTTAAAATCATTAACTCTCACTGGCTGGTATTGTTAATACAAGATTATATAACCCCTCTTAATATCTTCATTTCTACTTCAAAATATGTGTCCTGGACTTTTATATCTAGAACACAGATTTGCTTTTTTTGAATCTCCAGGCATCTACTCTTTGAACCTCTATTCATAAAAATGGAACACAAACATTCAGTTCTGGCATTTGCTTTTCTTAGATTTACATGGAGAGATCTGACTCCTGTGAGGTTATCAAAGGCCTCTTCTACCAAAGAGGATAACCTATACAAAATTCCTTTAGCGCTTGGAAAGTAGAAAGAATATACATAATTTCAGATGAAGTGTTTTTCAAGTTACTGTGCTGCTTAAGGAAAATGAGATTTGTGCAAGTATGCTTTTTTCCCCAAATACTTTAAGCTCTAAAAATTTAAAGTTAGTGGCAATTATGTTGCAATTCAAATGGACTGAAATATTTAATAGGATTTTATTACACATTATTCTTAGTGTTAACAGTGTTGCATTTTTTCATACAGGTATTTTATGGATCCACATAAGGTAAGAAAAAGTACTACAACCCACAGTACATGACAATACTAGTTTCCTGGTATTTGAATGGCTTTGACCCCTGCATTTTTTTTTTCTTTTTTTTTTGCTTCCCATCTCAGGCAGGATCTTTTGATATTTATCGTCAAAATTAAGCTTATAGACCTTTGGGTTATTATTTAGGACATTATCCTAGTGAGAATTTCTAGTTATGCAAAATAGATACAGATATTAATATAGGAAAGCAGAATAGCATCCCTCGTTTAAAAGACTAAACATAAAGTAGATCTGCTTAGAAGAATAACAGAGGCAAATGACATAGAAGAGAAAGAAACGGCTTTTGATTGAGTCAGTCTGCATTTAAATCCTGCCCTCGGCATTTGTTTGCTATGCACCTTTAGGTAAATTTCTTTCCTTTCTGAAGTTCAGATTCATCATCAATACAAGGTGGCTGCTATCAGGTGTAATATTCAAATTACTTAAGGATCAGTTCGGACCCATTTGAACAGAGGAATGCAGGAGGACTTGGCTCCTCCAATCACACCTTGGGAAAAAGGTTAATCCTTTATTTGCTGTATCAAAAGGAATTGTGAGTATCCCCGGTAAGGTATCAGGTCATCAAGAGCAATGGGGAATAGATTTGAGAGGAGGGTTTCAGAACACATTTCACTGCCTAGTAAGGAATTAAAAAAATAATTCAACAACTTGCCCATCTGAGGTGAATGTACCTCTAATTTATTGTGATTATTAAAGGGATAATGCATATAAAATAGCCCATAGAGGTAAATAAATTTGTTTATTATCGTTATTAAGAATAAAAACTCAAATAAAATGGAAAGCAGAAGGGAAAATTAGGAAAGAAATTTCACATCTGGTATATAAATTCTGGAATAAATAATTGAAGACAGATCCTCTAGAAATTAAAGAGTTTATTGTATTTACTTCCAGAATAAAAAAAAATCAATGTTCATATTTAAATATAAAGATTGCTAAGACCTATAAGAATTTGAGATTTAATCCTACCTGCAAGCTAACAAATTAATTTTCCACAGTTTAAGGGATGCTGGCAGACACCATGAGATCCCTGGGTCAGAGAAAAAAATTACTTGTGGGACAGCAAGGAGCATGAGCCTCAGCATGTTTGGGTCAGTTCCCTTGCCCCACATCATATGGGGCAATGTTGACGGGCCAAGATTAATGCCTGCACATGCATTAGTTTGCATTACAGAAGACGAATACTGAATTTAGGGAGTGCAGATTCTCAGATGGGCAATAAGGCTGACTGTACCTTGCTTGGGAAGGAGATACTGTCTCTTTCTTCCAAGGTTTTTCACTGTACAAACATCCTTAAAAAGATACTCTATAAAAACGCTGTGAGATCCTCTGTTTGCAATATATGTAGAAATGGAGATTCATGAAGAATTGACTCCCCCCAAAAATTAGAAACTTCCCTTAACTTATACTTGTCTGAACTATTTTTAATATGTTATTAAGAGAGGATTGTTTCTACAGTGGTTCAAGGAAGGTGTGAAATCAAGTAAAATTTTAAAATAAACTCTTTGTTTTAGAAGAGTTTTAGATTTACAAAAAGATTGTGAAGGTAATACAGAGATTTCCTATATTCCCCTTACACAATCACCCCTTTCATTAACATTTAACATTATTATGGTATATTTGTTGCAATTAATGAACCAGAATAGATACAATATTATCAACAAACTCCATACTTTTTCACATTTCCTTAGGTTTTAGCTAATGTCCTTTATCTTTCTAGAATTCTATCCTGGATGGCATGTTGCCTTTAGTCATCATGTCTCCTTAGACTACTCTTGCCTGTGAGAGTTTCTCAGATCTTTCTTGTTTCTTGTTTTTGACCGCTTTAGGGAATATTGCTGAGGTATTTTGTTGAATGCCTTTCTACTGGGATTTGTCTTATGTTTTTCTCATGATTAGATTGAGGTTATGTGTTCTCGAAGGGAAGACCACAGAGGTAAAGTGCTATTTCATCACTTCAAGGTACATAATGTCACTATATCAAGGCACATACTATCAACATGACTTAGTGTGGATGAGGTAGTGTTTGTCTGGTTTCTCCACTGTAAAGTTTTTTTTTACCCCTCTTTCCATAATGAACTCTTTGGAAGGAAGTCACAATTGAAAGCTCGCACTTACAGAATGGGGAGTTATGCCTCCCTTCCTTTAGAGTAGAGTATCTACATAAATTATATGGAATTCTACATGGGAGGGTTATTTATAGCAGTATAGATTTATAAATAAGTATTTTTCATGTAGAGCTATAATCCAGTACTCTTTCATTTTGTTCCCCAAATTGCTCCAGTTTTGGTCATTGGGACATCTTTCCATTGGATCCTGTGTCCCTTTGACATATCCTCATCATTGTGAGATTTTTTTTTTTTTTTTTAGCCCTTCTTTACTTTTTGGAACTACACAATACTCCAAGCTTATCTTGTATGTTTCCCATATCAGTTCCAGAAATAACCATTTCTCTAAGCAGACTTGGTTACTCTCAGTGGAGAATGATATTTGAAATGAAGCCCTGAGTTCCAAGTCTGCTTGTTACTACTGTGCAGTTGTTGCTTCTAGGCAATCTCAGTGAACATAATAAGGAAATAATTGTATATATACTAACCCTAATATATACACATATCAATATATTTTTTTTTTTTACGTAACCATCTGTATCTATATTACATGAAACATGAGATCATATTGATGGCTCCAACTCTAATCAAACATGGTTCATTCTAGCCGCCAACCTTTGCTTATCTGTATTCTCCCACTCCAACAGTGACAAATCCAGTTCCCATGATTCACCATTCATTTACTTAATTGCTCATGTCAGAATAGTTAGCATATACTGCTATGTCAAACAATGTAATGGACTAGAACACAATGCTTAGTACAGTACTTTTGCCTTTATTCTTACCTTCTCCACTGATTTCCAAACTTAGTTTGGTCACTCACCTTCTTCATTGAGGTTATTTCACTTACTTGTAATACAGATAGATTGTTTTGTCATATTTTTCATTACATCCTGGGAATTGTCACCCACTCATTTAAAATCATTTTTAAAAATGATTTTTAAAAAAATTTGCATATAATAAGGTTCACTCATTTTGCCTTGAAGTTCTATAGGGGTTGACAAATGCATACTGCCTTGTATTTACCATTGTAATATCACACAGAATAGATTCACAGCCCTAAAAATTACTTATGTTTCCTCTATTCAATTCTTTGTTTCCCTCTCTGTTCCTGTTCCCTTCCCAAGCCCTAGTAACCATTCATCTTTTTATCATCTCTATAGTTTTGCCTTTCCAGAAGGTAATACCATATGTAGGCTTTTCAGACTATATTCTTCCATATAACAATATGTTTTTAAGATATCATCCATGATTTTTACTGCTCAATATGTCACTTCTATTCAATTGTCTAACTGTCTTCCACAGTGGCTGTATCACTATGCATTCATACCATGAATGAATGAGAGTTCCTGTTGTTTTGCAATTTTACCAACAACTGGTACTGCCAATTTTTGGGGGGATTTTTTGAAATTCTAATAAGTATTTTTATTCTTTTAATATCTATGAAATCAGTATTGATAATCCCTCTCTTATTTCTAATATTAGTAATTAATTAATATCTTCTCCCTCTTTTTTTAAATTTAGTCATTCTACAGGTTTTTCCATCTTACTGATTCTTTTCAAAAAATCAGCTCTTGCTTTTGTTAATTTTCTCTTTTGTTTTTCTGTTTTTAATTTCATTGACTTACATTCTAATTTTTATTATTTATTTTTTTTCTGCTTGCTTTAAGCTTTAAATTGTTCTTCTTTCTCTAATTCCTAATAGGGAATTTTAGGTTATTGATTTTAGATATTCTCTTCTAATACATCAACTTAATACTATACATTTTTCCCAAGACACAGCTTGTAATTCATCTTATATATTTTGATATGTTATGTGTTCATTTTCATTTAAGACTAATTTTTTTTTAATATTACTTGAGACTTTTTTCTTCATTCATGTATTATTAAGACATGTGCTGTTTAATATCCCAATATTTTGGAATTTTCCACTGCCCAGATAATCCTATTTGCTCTTAAGTGTGCTTTTTCTGAAATTAATAAACTTATTCTAGCTTTCTTTTTATTAGTGTTAGCAACATCATGTCTTTCTTCTTTTACTTTTTTTTTTTTCAGGAGGTACCTAGGAATGAACTTAGAACCTTGTGCGTGGGAGCAGGCACTCAACCACTGAGCTACATCTGCTCCCCAATGATAGTTGGGGCTTTTTTGTTGTTTTTCTTGTTGTTTGTTTGTTTTTTAGGAGGTACCAAGGTTGGAACTCAGGACCTCATACACGGGAAGTAGGTGCTGAACCACTGAGTTACATCAGCTCCTTCTTCCTTTACTTTTAACCTATCCAAGTATTTACATTAAAACATGAATTTCTAGTAGTTGGGTCTTGTAATTGTTAATTTTTTTAATCTACTGACAAACTTGGTCTTTTAATTGGCCTTTTTAGACAATTGCCATTTAAAATGATCATTGATATATTTGGATTAATATCTAACATGTTTGTAATTGTTTATTCATTGCATTTATTTCTTGTCTTCTGTCCCCCTCTTTTTGTGCTTTCTGTTTTTAATTAAACATTATATATGATTCCATTGCATCGCCTTTCTTAGAATATCAATTATAATTCTTTTAAAATATTCTAGTGTTTGCCCTATAACTTCCAATATACATTTTAACTAATCTAAGTTTGCCTTCAAATAATACTACATCACTTTATGGTTACTGCAAGTACCTTACAAAAGAGTATTGCCAAATCCTACTCTCTGTCCCTTATGACTTGCTGTTACTTATTTTGCTTGTACACTCTTATTGTTGCTATTACTACATTAAGCAATATGAAATTCACTGTAATTTTAATCTTTGTTCCTACCATAGGTAATGTGTTTTCCCTCACTCTGGCTTCATTCAAGAGTGTCTCTTTGTACCTAGTTTTCTGCATTTTGAATATGATATGCTTTGGTGTAGTGTATTTTGGTGTTTATTCCCACTTAATGTTCTCTGAGCTTCCCAGATTTGTATTTTGATGTCTGCAATTAATTTTGGAAAGTTCTGTGACGTTATTACTTCAAATACTTCTTCTAATCTTTACTCTCTTACTTTTCTTTCTGAATATGTGTATCCTATAACTTTTGAAAATTTCCTACAATTATTGGAAGTTCCTTTCTGTTTTACTTTAATTTTTTCCTCTATTTGCATTTCAGTTGGGAAATTTCTATTGACCTATCTTCCAGTGCACTGACTTTATCCTCTGCTCTGTCCAGCTACTGATGAGCACATCAAAAGCAATCTTAATTTCTCTGGGAGTGTTTTTAGAGAAGTCATGGGTTTAAAGAATAATCATGCATAAAATACAGGAATCCCCTGTACCACCCCACCACATACACGTTGCATTGGTGTGGAAAATTTGTTACAATTGATGATAGCACATTTTATAAATATACTATTAATTAAAATTCATTGTTTATCTTGGGGTCCATAGCCTGTGTAGTGCTGTTCCATGGATTTAAAAAAAAATTATTCTGTTGTCATATATACAATCTAACTTTTCCTCTTTTATTCATATTCAGATATATATTTCAGTGCTGTTAATTGCATTCATAATGTTGTGCTACCATCACCACCATCCATTACCAAAACATTTCCATCATTCCAAATAGGAACTCTATGCATTTTAAGCTTTAATTTCCCATTCACTCTCCTCATCCTATTCCCTGGTAACCTATATTCTAGATTCTGACTCTATGAGTTTGCTTATTTTAATTATTTCAAATCAATAAGATCATACAATATTTGTCCTTTTGTGTCTAGCTTATTTCACTTAACATGATGTTTTCAAGTAGTTATATACCACATTTTATTTACCCATTCATTGGTTGATGGACACTTGGGTTGCTTCTATCTTTTGGCAATTGTGAATAATGCTGCCATGAACATCAGTGTGCAAATATTTGTTCAAGCCCCTGCTTTCAATTTCTTTTGCGTATATAACCAGAAGTGAGAATGCCAGATCAAATGATAGTTCTATACTTAGCTTTCTGAGGAATTGCCAAACTCTCTTCCACAGTAGTTGCACCATTTTACATTGCCTTTTCAACACTTGTTATTTTCTGTTGCTGTTGTTGTTGTTGTTTTTTAATAGCAGCCATTCTAATGATTGTGAAATGGTATCTCATTGTGGTTTTGATTTGCATTTCCCTGATGGCTATTCATGTTGAGCATCTTTTCATGTGCTTTCTTGCAATTTATATATCTTCTTTGGAGAGATGTTTGTTTAAATCTTTTGCCAATTTTTTTTATTTCCAAACATTTAATAGTTATAATTAAGCATATCTATTCTAAATTATTTTACATCTACTTATATATATATATATATATATATTTAAAAGAGCTTAGATTAAATAAATGTTACACAAAAATTACAGGGATTTCCATGTTCCCCACCTCCCTCACCTCCCACAACATCCCACATAAACATGTTTCATCAGTGTGGCACATCACCTGCAATGGGTATACACATCCTGGGGCTCTGCCATCACGCATGTACTATATAGTTCACATTATAGACCACACTCTCTCCCACACAGATCTGCATGTTATATGCTAATGTAAAATGGCTCATATCTGTCGTTGCAATGTCACTCAGGATAACTCCCAAGTCCTGAAAACTCCTTTTCCCTTCCCTGCCCCAAAAGTGTCCAGTGGCAACTGGCTCACACTCACTGTTGTAATTTCTTCCATTGCTTGAATCACATTATGTCTACAACAGAATACCGTTAAGTCCACTCTAGTCCATAGTTCTTCCCTAAATCCTGAAGAGTTTGGGATGGTGATGTCCACTCCATCTCCAAGTGAGAGGGGGCTTATAGCCTATGGATATGGTGGATGGGATTATCCTGCCTTCAGCTGCAGGCTCTCTCCATTTCCTGGGATGGCCGTTGTCCATCATCGTCTCCTCACCAGGTGACTTGGGTGAGTCCATTGAGCTGTAGAGTAGGAGTTGCAGCTCCACCAAGATTCCAGGCACAGCTGGCACATGGGCAAGCCAGAGGCTCCAGTCTCTGGAAGTACACCTACAAACTCTGGCATCACATATAGGTTTGAATAGAAGGGACCATGTGCAGGGAGGACTTATTTGAATCCAACTCTGTCACTCTCAGGAGCACAGATTCCAAAGTAGAGCCTACTGATAAGGCATCAATCTCTGGAGCTATCCCCCCTTATATAGGATCTGGGTGTCTCCAGAGCCCTCAGGAGCCCCTCTATGTGGGGTGATATCCACTTTGGTGTTCTATGAGGTTCTACTGAGGTGTGTGTAAGCATTACCTCTGGGATGACCTCCCGACTCTCTTTGAAGTCTTTTAGCCACATGAACTCATTTGTCTTTACCTTTTCCCCCTTTTAGTCAAGGTCGTTTTCCAGTCGTATTGCCAGTTGGCACTTGGTATTAGTCCCTCATTGCCAGGGAGGCTCATCCCCAGGAGTCATGTCCCACGTGGGGGGGGAGGTAATGCATTCATATGCTGAGTTTGGCTTAGAGAGAGGCCACATATGAGCAACAAAGAGGCTCTCAGGTGGCAACCCTTAGGCACCCATAACAGTAGGCTAAGTTTCAATTACAAGAGCAAAGACTCGTAAGGCTAATCATCAATAACAAGAACCCATCAGTGGACCCTACTCTTTTGCCAGACACTGCCCCTGCACTCGGGGGAATGTTGCTGCTCCCTTGGAGAATGTGGCAGAGCTCTCCAGGCTGGGAATTCAGTTTCCCTCATTTATTGGGTGATTGTCTACCCACTGTGACCATGCCCCACCCCTTGATCATTTGAACAATTTTATATATCTTCATGTGTATTCAGGTGAACTTCCTCCCATGAAACCCCCATCCCAGACACCCCCCACCAATTATCCTCTCCTGCCCCCTCTGTAACCCTTCTGTGATCCAAACCTCCTTGAAGATGAAGCCCATATAATAGCCAAATACAATTAATAGGAAAATCAAATAATAAATATAAGTTTAAATATAAGAGATAAAATACATGGAAACTAAAAAAACACACTAGAAATAAAATAAAATTAAAGGATTGGGATATTCAAAAAATGGGAAAAAAATTAAAAAACCTTTTTTTTCCTTTTTTAACATTTTTCCTTTTATCACTGCATTATCGGGTGTCCAGTCTGTACTGTGTCTTTTGCCCATTTTTAAGTTAGTTTGTTTGTCTTTTTGTGTTAAGTTGAAGGATGTCTTTTTATATACTGGATATTAATCCTTTATCAGATATGTGGTTTCCAAATATTTTCTCCCATTATGTAGGTTGTCTTTTTACTTTCATGATAAAGTCCTTTGAGGAACAAATGTTTTTCTTATTTTGATGATGTCCTACTTATCTATTTTTTTGTATTTTTGCTTATACATTGGGTGTAAAGTCTAAGAAACTATTACTTAACACAAGGTCCTGAAGATGCTTCCTTACATTTTCTTCTAAGACTCTCATAGTTCTAGCTCTTATATTTAGGTCTTTTATCCATTTTGAGTTGATTTTTTGAATATGGTGTGAAGTATGGGCCAACTTTTTTTTTTTTTAATGTAGATCCAGTTTACCCTGCACCATTTGTTGAAGAGACTATTCTTTCCTACTTGAGTAGACTTTGACACCTTGTTAAAAATCGGTTGGCCAATAAGGTGAGGGTTGATTTCTCAGCTCTCAGTTCTATTCCATTGCTCTATCTTTGTGCCAGTTCCAACTTCTTTTGATTACTGTGGCTTAGTAATCCGTTTTAAGATCAGGAAGTGTAAATCCTCCAAATTCATTCTTCTTTGTTAAGGTGGCTTTAGCTATCCACAGCCTGTTACTATTCTATATAAATTTGATAATTGGCTTTTCCATTTTTGCCAGGAAGGTTTTTGGAGATTTGATTGGGACAGTATTGAATCTGCAATTTGTTTTGGGGGTAGTATTGACATATTAATGATATTTAGCCTTCCGCTACATGAACTCAGAATATCTTTCCATTTGTTTAGGTCTTCTTTAATTTCTTTTAGTAATGTTTTATAGTTGTTTGTGTACAAATCCTTTTCATCCTTGATTTGATTTATTTCTAGATAGTTGATTTTTTTAGTTGCTATTGTGAATGGAATTTTTTTCTTGATTTCTTTTTCCAATTATTCATTGCTTGTGTATAGAAACACAACTGATTTTGGGATATTGATTTCGTAGCCCACCACTGTGCTAAATTCATTTATTAGCTCTATGAGCTTTGTTATGGACTTTTTGTATGTAGGGTCATATTACCAGCAAATAGTGAACATTTTACTTCTTCCTTTCCAGTATGGATGCCTTTTATTTATTTATTTTTTCTTGCAAAATTGCTTTCGTAAGAACTTCTAGTACAATGTTGAATAACAGTGGTAACAGTGGGCATTCTGTCTTGTTTCTTCTGATGTTAGATGGAGGCTTTGCGTATATGCTCTTTATCATGTTGAAGAAGTTTCCTATTAGTAATGTTCTAAGATTTTTTTAATCAAGAAAGACAGTTTTATTTTGTCAGGTGCCTTTTCTGCATTGATTGAGATGATCATGTGTTTTTTTTCTATCATTCTGTTAAGGTAATGTATTAAAATAATTGATTTTCTTATGTTGAGCCAACCTTGCATATATACCAGAGATAAATCCTATTTGATAATTCTTTTAATTTGCTGTTGGATTTGGTGGGCTAATATTTTGTTGAGGATTTTGCATCTATATTCACGAAAGATATTGATCTATAATATTCTTTTCTTGTGGTATCTTTATCCACCTTTGGTTTGAGGATGATGTTGGCCTCATAGAATTAGGGAGTGTTCCCTTCTCTTTGAATTTTTTGGAAGAGTTTGAGCAGAGTCAAAATTAAGTCTTATTGGAATGTTTGGTAAAATTTCCCTGTGAAGCCATTTGGTCCTGGGTTTTTCTTTGTTAGGAGGTTTTTGATGATTGACTCAATCTCTTTCCTAGAAATTGGTTTGTTGTGATCTTCTATTTTATCTTGAGTCAATAGAAATAGTTTGTGTGTTTCTAAGAATTTGTACATTTTATCTAGGTTACCTAATTTATTGGCATACAATTTTGATCATAGTATCCCCTTATAGTGCTTTTTATTTCAGCAGGGTTGGTAGTAATGTCCCTTTTTCATTTCTGATTTCTGTTATTTGTGTTGTCTCTCTTTCTTTGTTATTCTACATAAAGTTTTGTCTACTTTGCTGCTTTTTTCAAAGAACCAACTTTTGGTTTTGTTGGTTCTACTATTTTTGTGTGTTTGTTTTTAATTTCATTTATCTCTGCTTTAATCTTTGTCACTTTCTTCTGCTTGCTGTGATTTAGTTTGCTCTTCTTTTCTAGTTCTTCCAGTTTTGAGACTAGATCTCTGAATTGAAGTCTTTCTTTTTTAATGTAAGCATTTAAAGCTATAACTTTCCTCTCAGCACTGCCTTCACTATATCCCATAAGTTTTAGTATGATGTATTTTCATTTTCATTCTTACCAAGATATTTCTTAATTTTGATTCTGATTTTCTCTTTAACCAATTGATTGTTTAAGAGTTGGTTGTTTAATTTCCAAATATTTTTTTAATTTTCCCTTTCTTCCTCTGTTACTGATTTCTAGCTCCCTTCCATTGTGATTGGAGAATATACATGGTATGATTTCAATATTTTTAAAATTTATTGAGACTTGTTTTGTGACCCAACATATGGTCTACCCCAGAGAATGATCCATGTGCACTCGAGAAGAATGTGTATTCTGTTTTTGTTGGGTGCAGTCTTCTATATATGTCTGTAGGTCTAGTTGGTTTAGTGTGTATTTCAAGTCCTATACTTTATTTATCTTCTGACTAGATGTTCTATCCACTTTTGAAATTGGGGTGATAAAGTTTATTACTAATGTAAAACTGTCAGTTTCACCCTTCAAATCTTTCAGTATTCGCTTCATGTATTTGGGGGCTTTCCTGTCAGGTGCATATAGATTTATAACTGTAACATCTTCCTGTTGTATTGTCCGATTTATAAGTGTATAATGACCATCTTTTTCCTTCCTGTTTTTGACTTAAAGTTTATTTTATCTGATAGAAATATAGCCACATCAGCTTTTTTTAATATAATAAACTTTATTTTTAAAGAGGTTGTAGGTTACAGAAAAGTTATATAGAAAGTATAAGCGATTCCAATTTCCCCCTTCCCATCCCACATCTTCTCCTATTAATAACATCTTACAACTGTGTGGTACATTTATTACAATTGATGAATAAATATTGAAGAATTGGTACTGACCAAGGTCTATAGCTTACATTGTGGTTTATATTTAATTCCAATGCCCTAAAAATGCCTTATGTTCTAACTATTATTCCTTCCCTCTCCTATCAGAACCTGTGGTAACCGCTATCTTTATAGCAATGTTACATCTTCTTCCATACTACAATATTAGTAAGCTTATTTTGTCCATGGTTGCATTCATCCTTTATGTTTGTTCATTCCTCAACCTTGAGAATTTGGGGAAGGTGATGCCCACTCTGTCTCAGATTGAGAAGGGGCTTAGATCAAATGGGGCCAATGGAAGAAACAGTTTTTGCTTATAGTTGTAAATACTCTCTGTTTTTTTGGGATAGGGGTTGTCCATCATCATCATTTTGAAAGTTGTTGTGGATGGATCCAATGATCTGGAGAGTAGGTGTTAGCTGCAACTCTTCTGAGATTCAAGGCTCAAAAGACATATGAACAGACCAAAGATTTAAGCCTGTGAGACATATATTTAATGGGTATAGTGTTAATTATAGGCTCATACAAAAGGGGAAGAAGAATCATGTGTAGGGAAATTATGAATGAATCTAACTGTTACATTGGGGAAATAGATTGTCATATATTTCAAGGTAAGGTCCATCGACGGGGTGTTGATTTCAAGGGATTGTGTGCAATGCCTATAGTGTCTGGATGGTTCTAAAGCCCTCAGGAACACCACTATTTGAGGTTTTGTTCACAGTGGCAGTTAGTGAGATCTGCCTGAGACATGCATAAGTGTAACCTCGGGAATGTACTCCCAACTCATTTTGAAATCTCTTAGCCATAAAAAACTTTTGTATTTGATGTTTTCCCCTTATCCCTTATGATCAAGGTCTCTTTCCAAATGATCCCTTGTTGATGCTTGGTATTAATCCCTCAGTGCCAGGGAGACTCACACTGAGGAATCATGGCTTATGCTGGGGGGAAGGCAGTGCATTTATTTGATAAATTTGACTTAGAGAAAGGTCACATTAGAGTAACAAGGAGGTTTTAGGAGGTAACTCTTCAGCAATACTTACTATTAGATTAAATTTCAATTTTATAAGAATAAGTTTCCTAGTTACATACATTAATATTGAGGGCTTGACATATTGGTCTCTTCTTTTATTAGAAACTACCTATGTCCTTGAGAGATTCTTGCCTCTCTATTTGAGAACGTAGCAGAATTCCCCAGAATGGGTATTTAATATTTTGTTGTTTATTGTGTCAGTCTCCACCCACTGAGATAAGACCCTATGATGCACACATTCATATTCCATAGATGCATGCTCCAGATTCACCCTTTCCTACACATACTCTGACTACCAAGACCCTACACCAGTGACTTTCCCCTACCATATTTGCCAAAAGAATATTCCTACAATTGTATTTTCAGCCACAGACCTATACCTCCCCAGAGTTCACCTGTTCCTTCCTCCAGCTCTACCCCCAGTTTCATGGATAGTCCAATCCACCTCCACAACTTGGTTCACCCTCACAGTGCAGCACCGTCGACCCTACTCACATCCCTGCACCATCATCACCCCCACCCACTACCAAACCACTTGCTTCCTCCTTATCATAGTTTCTGTTCAGATTAAGCATTGGCTTACCACTATCTACTCCCTTTCTGTCTTCTGGTAATATATCTTCCAGACTCCAGCTCTGTGAGTCTGCTCAATATGCTTAGATCATATCAGTAAGGTCATGCATTATTTGTCCTTTAGTGACTCCGTTACTTCACTCAACATAAGGTCTTTGAGATTCATCCATGTTGTTGTGTGCGTCAAAACTTCATTCCTTCTTATAGCTGAGTGATATTCCATTGCATGTATATGCCACATTTTGCTTATCCATTCATCCATTGATGGACACTTAGGTTGCTTCCAACTTATGGCAATAGTGAATAATGCCAACATTGGTGTGCTTATATATGTTCATGTCCCTGCTTTCAATTCTTTTGGGTATAACTTAGTAGTGGGATTGCTGAATCATATGGCAATTCTATTAGATAGCTCCTGAGGAATCACCAAACTGTTCTCCACAATGGCTGCACCATTCTTCATTCCCACAGCAGTGGATGAGGGTTCCCTTTCTTTCACCTCCTCTCCAACACTTGTAGTTTTCTTGTTTTTTTTTTTTTAATAGCAGCCAGACTAATAGTGGTAAGAGGATATCTCATTGTAGTTTTGATTTTAATTTCCCTAGTAGCTAGTGATGATAAGCATCTTTTCATATGCTTTTTAGCCAATTGTATTTCTTCTTTTGGAAGTGTCTATTCAAATATCTTGCTTATTTTTTAAAAGAGTTGTTTGTCTTTTTATTTTCATGATGTAGGTTATTTTTATATATGCTAGATATTAGAGGGAAAGCTAACATCAAATATGGTGTTAGCTGTGGGTTTTTCATATTTACCTTTTATCATGTTGAGGAAGTTTCCTTCTATTCCTATCTTTTGAAATTTTTTATCAAGAAAGAAAGCTGTCTATTGTCAAATGCTTTTTCTGGGTCAATAGAGATGATTATGTGATTTTTCTTTTCTTTTGATCTGTTTATGTGGTGTATTACATTGATTGGTTTTATGTTGAACCATCCTTGCATACCTGGGATAAAACCTACTTGATCATGGTGTATAATTCATTTGATATGTCATTGAATACTATTAGCAAATATTTTGTTGAGGATTTTAGCATCAGGTTCATTAGAGAGATTGGTCTGTAGTTTTTGTTTTTTTTTTTTTTCCTTGTGGCATCTTTATGTGACTTTGGTATTAAGGCGATGTTAGCATCACAGACTAAGTTGATAATATTCCCTCCATTTTTATTTTTTTGGAAGAGTTTAAGCAGGATTGCTATTAGTTCTTTCCAGAATAATTGGTAGAAGTCACCTTTGAAGCCATCTGGTCCTGGGCTTTTCTTGTTTGGGAGGTTTTTGATAACTAATTCAATGTCACTACTTGTGATTGGTCTGCTGAGTACTTCTATTTCTCTTTTTGTCAATGTAGGTTGCTTGTGTGTTTCTGGAAACTTGTCCATTTCATTTAAGTTATCCATTTTGTTGGCATATGATTTTTCAAAGTATCCATTTATGTTACTCTTTATATCTATGAGGTCAGTGTGGATATTCCCTCTCTCATTTTTTATTTTATTTATTTGCATCTTATTTTTATTTTTCTTTGTTATTTTAGCTAAGGGTTTGCCAATTTTATTAATCTTCTCAAAGAACCAGTTTTTGGTTTTGCTAAAATTTTCTAGTGTTTTTTTTTTTTTACTCTCAATTTCATTCTGCTTAAATCTTTGTTATTTCTTTCTTTCTGCTTGTTTTGGGATTCGTTTTTTGTTTTTTTTTTCTACTTCCTTCATGTATGCAGTTAGGTCTTTGATTTCAGCTCTTTCTGCCTTTTGATTATAGGCAATAATGGCTATAAATTTCCCTCTAAGCACTGCTTTAGCTTCATCCCATAAGTTTTGATATTTTGTGTTCTCATTTGCATTTGTTTCATGGTAGTTACTGATTTCTTTTCAATTTCCTCCTTGACCCATTGATTACTTAAGAGTGTGTTGTTTAAGTTCCATATATTAGTGTCTTTTCTGGTTCTCTGCCACTTATTAATTTCCAGCTTCATTCCATTGTGGTCAGAGAAATTACTTTGTTTCATTTCAGTCTTTTCTAAATTCATTGAGACTTGTTCTGTGACCTAGTATGTGGTCTACCCTGGAGAATGATCCATGTGCACTTGAGAAGAATATATATCTTGCTGGTTTGGGGTGTAATGTTCTATATAAGTCTATTAGGTCTAGTTCCTAAGGTATTATTCAGCATCTCTGTGTCTTTATTAACACTCTGTCAAGATGTTCTGTCTAATGGTGTTAATGTTGTATTACTCTGATTGTAGAGACATTTATTTCTTCCCTAGTTTTACATTGTTTGTCTCATGTGTTTTGGGGCACCCTGGTTAGGTACATAAATATTTATGTTTGTTCTTTCTTCTTGATAGATTACCCTTTTTAGTAATATATAGTGTCCTTTTTTTGTCTCTTACAATAGATTTGCATTTAAAGTCTATTTTTTCCGATATTAGTATACCTACTCCTGCTCTTTTTTGGTTATTGTTTGCATGTAAAATCATTTTCCAACCTTTCACTTGCAACCTCTTTGCATCCCTATATCTAAGGTGAGTTTTTTGTAGACAACATATAGGTGGGTTATATTTCCTTATCCATTCTGTCAATCTGTGTCTCTTGATTGGAGAGTTTAATCCATTAACATTCAATGTTATTACTTTCAAGACAGTAAATACATCAGTCATTTTTTCTTTAGGTTTATATAAGTCATGTTTTGTTTTTATTTCTCTTTTTATCCTTTTAGTTCCTCTTACTAATAATCTTCTTTTCCACACTCTCCTCCAACTCTCTATATCTTGTTTTTTCCTTTCAACCTGCAGAACTCCCTTCAGTATTTCTTGAAAGACAGGACTCTTGTTGACAAACTCTTTTAATTTCTGTTTATCTGTGAATATCTTGAATTCCCCCTCATTTTTGAATGCCAGCTTTGCTGGATACAGAATTTTGGCTGGCAGTATTTTTTCTTTTAGCACCTTAACTATGTCACACCATGCCTTCTTGCCTCCATGGTTCATATGAGAAATCAGCACTTAATTTTATGGAGCTTCTCTTATATGTGATGGATCTCTTTTCTCTTGCTGCTTTCAGAATTCTCTCTTTGTCTTGCACATTTGAAATCTCATAAGTATGTGCATTGAGGTAGGCCTGTTAGGAATTATACTGTTTGGAGTGTGCTGTGCTTCCTGGGCATGTATATCCATGTCCCTCATAAGTGTTGGAAAATTTTCTGCCATTATTTCCTCAAAACACTCCTTCTGCCCCCTTTCCCTTTTCTTCTCCCCTTGGGATACCTATAATGCATATGTTTGGACAATTCATGTTGTCACTCAATTCCTGAGTGCCTGATAAATATTTTCTGTTTTTTTTTTTTTTAATCTGTGTGTTTTCAGATGTTCTATCTTCAATGTCACCAATTCTTTCCTCTGCCTGTTCAAATATATTTCTGTGCTTCCAGCATATTTTTAATTTTTTCATTGTGCCTTTATCATAATATCTGTTATCATTTTATGTATGTTTATGATTTCTTCTGTATGTTCCTTCATTTCTCCCTTCACTTCATTAAGTTGATTTATGATATTTGTTTGGACATCCTTGGTTAGTTGTTCACATTCTGTGTCTCCTCCTGCTTTTTAGTTTGCTCATTAGACTGAGCTATGTCTTCATGTTTCTTAGTATGGCTTGTAATTTTTCGCTGATGACTAGGCATCTGTTTATCTTGATGGGTTTTTTGGTTTGCTTCTCTTTCTACTCTAACATTTATTTCATTTTGTTTTGTGTTAAGGGTTCTCTCTGACACTTGGTTCCACTTATTCTATATCCTTGTAGTTGTCCATGCTTCTCCTTTCTGTAGTTTCTGGAGAAGGAATGCTTCTGCTGTTCCCTACTTCGCCATCTTGTATTTGTTACTACATTTTGTACAATCTTATTCTGACACCTCAGCAGTTCCTTGAATGTGTTCCACTGCATGAATTCAGTTCTCATTTTTGTAGCTGTCACTGTGCCTGCATCAGTCAGACCTACAACACTGCTCAATTTTCTGATGCCAATCCAGGATGGTGCAAACATGCGTTTAAACTAACTTGTTAGAAATAGGACTAAGGTCATACAGCTGACAAGTGGCAGAGCTGGGATTCAAATACAGAGTTTGGCTCCAGAGCCCACTGGCTTAATCATTGCATAAGGTTCAGGAATTTGTGCTGAGGCTTAACTGCAATAGCTTCACTAAAGTGCCAGCATTTTTCAGGAGCTCAATCACTAGTGGGGCTGTGGTGAGTTCACGTGGATTCAGAATATGCTCCATTATCTGGAGTGTAGACACTGGCTATATGGTGTTTTCCTTTTTGCTGAAGCTTGACCCTTGTTTGTTTACCTCACACAGTAGCAAAAATGCCCATCTATTAAGCATCTGTGGACCCTTGGGCCCACAGCCTGCATGCCTGCTCCACCTCAGCAGCCAGCCCCAGCTCTCTTTTGCTTGTTATTTGCGTGGTATATTTTCCCCATCCCTTCACCATCAACCTACTTCTATTTTTTTACTTTAATGTGAGTCTCTTGCAGACAGTATATGGTAGCATTATGCTTTTTTATCCATTCTGCCAATCTCTGCCTTTTGACTACAGAGTTTAATCCATTTACTTTTAAAGTCATTAGTGATAATATGGGTCTTTCTTCTGCCATTTTGCTCTTTAGGCTTTATAAATCTTATACCTTTGTTTGTTCCTAACTTTCATTAAAGCCTACTTTTATATTTATTCACTTTCTTGTGTTATATCATATTAAATGCCTTCACATTTGTATCTGGATATATTTTACAGTTGCTTTCCTTGTGGTTACCATAGGGTTAAAATTTAACATCCTACCTGAAGCTAACCAGTGAAGGTAGAAAGACAACCAATCAGGACAGCAAATAGCTGAAATCCCTCCTTAATATGGGAAGGGAGGAGGAGGAAAGGCTTTAAAAAGATCTACCCTGGGGCCCCATGTTGAGTGTCCCACCCTGTAGGACACCTGCACCCATGTCTTGGGTGTGTACTTTTCCTTTTTCTCATTTCTCAATAAAATCTTTTTATGGGCTTCAAAAATTTTTTTAACATCCTAAATACATAATACTTATATTTGGTTGATATCAACTTAGTACAGTAGCATTCACATACACTTTCCCCATCCCCTACTGTTCCACCTTTTTTTTGTACTTACCACTTATATCTTTGTTCATTGTATGTCCAACAACCTAGATTAATCATTACTTTTTAAGCATTTGCATTTTTGCACTTATAGGAAGTGAGAAGTGGAGTTATATACCAAACAACTCAATACAGTAATACTGGCACTCATAATTACCCAAATGGTTACCTTGACCACAGGTCTTTATTTCTTCATGCTGCCTTGAACCACATTCTATTGTACTTTCCTATCAATCTGAAGAACTCCCTTTAGCATTGATTGTAGGGCTGCAAATGGTGATGTACTCCCTCAACTATTGTTTTTCTGAGAATGTCTTAATCTCTCTCTCATTTTGGAAAGAAAGTCTTGCCTGATAATATTCTTGTTTGGCAGTTGTTTTCTTTCAGCACTTTTAGTATTTCAGCCGACTGTCTTCTTGCTTCCATGGTTTCTGATGAGAAAATGGCACTCTATCTTATTGGGACTCCCTTGTATGCAACATGTTGCTTTTCTTTTGCAGCTTATAGAACATTCTTTTTGTCCTCTGCATTTGAAAGTGTGATCAATATATAACAGGGTGTATTTTTCTTCATGTTCATCTTCTTTGGTGTTCTCTAGTTTCTTGGATGTGCATATTCACATCTTTTGCTAAGTTTGGGAGGTTCTTTATGATTCTCTCTTTGACTATTTCTTGTGCCCTTTACTCTCTTTCTTCTCCTTCTGGGACTCCCATAGTGAATATATTGGTGTGCTTAACAGTTTCCCATAGCTGTTTTAGGCTATTTTTTCTTTCAATATTTCTTTTTCTTTCTGCTCCTCAGTCTGAATCATTTAAAGTGTCTTGACTTCAAGTTCACTGATTTTTTCTTCTGTCAGCTCCAATCTGTTCTTGAAATCCTTCTGGGCATTTTTCATTACAGTTATTTTAGACTTCAACTTCAGTAGTTCTATTTTCATTTTAAAATCTCTATTTCAACTCTCATAATATTCATTCATTGTTTTCCTGATATCCTTTAGTTCTTTCTCTGTAGTTTCCTTCATCTTCTTATGCATTTTTAAGATCATTTTTAAAAGGCTTTGTTCAGTACGTCCACGTTTTTATCTTCTTCACTGGTATTTTCTGTATTTTTGTCATCTTCCTTTGAATGGACTATAATTTCCTGCTTCTTTGCCTTTTACTCTTGTTTCACACTGTACATTTTAATATTTTAAAGTGTTAAATCTGGAATTTACTCCCTGTGTTGTCTGTTTCCTGGTCTTGTAACCCACTGTTATTAAGACATGGATTTTCTTGAGCTTCAACCCTCCTATTAGGAGAATCTGCCCAAGGTGAATGCATTGTGCAGGGTTTTCTCTGTCTTACTTGGGCTTTTGCCTGTTACTTGTTTTAGAATTTCCCTGTTTACAGGAGTTTGGGTTTACCCTCTGTTTCCCAGGGGACAAACTTTCCTCTCAAGGGTATCTGAAGCTGGTAGGCCTTTGTCCCAAACTGTATGCTTCTATAATTTATTAAATGCATTTTGCTGTCTTACACTTCTTTTGCCTGGAGGACAAATTCTGGGAGAAGGGTCATTCCAGGGACAACTTTCTTATTTTGGTCTTTCCCAGCTAAACCTGGGCCAGGGATGCAGACCAACTCCAAAGTGTCCTGTGGAGAGGGTCAAGAAGGGCACCAAAAACTTCTTCAATGGCTCCCTAAATCTGAGCTTTCCTGGCCTGCCCAGCAAATGCAGCCCTCAGGTAACTTTCTCCTGCAGCCCTAAGGAAGCACTTCGCCTTTTAAATCTCCACCACCTCCACCCCTTTCTGGAGAGTGTTTACACAATGGCTGCCACTGCCTTTGTCTGGACTGGGGTTGAAACAATTGTTTCCCTCAGAGGTGGGATTGTCCAGCAATCCAAATTCACTAATCAAAAGCTGTGATCATGATCAGCTGTACCCACCCCAGTTCTTGGTAAAGAGGAATTTTATGTTGCTTTCTATCACCAGCTGCTAGCCAGGGATTGAACCCCAAGGTAGTCTACTGTGAGAGTGAGAGACAGGTGATGGTAGCCACCACAAAGAGAGAGCAATTCAAAATTCTTTACTGTAATGTATCAGACTTTTGTTCTCGTTCTTCCCTGGGTGTTGTACAGTGTTCTTCTTGTCTCTGGAGTTTCAAAATAGCTGTTTCAGACAGTTCCTGCCTGTTTAATAGTTGTTTTGGTGGAAGGACTGAGTCCTGGAGCTCTCTACTCTGCCATCTTTCTTGGAAGTCCTTTTACAGTGCCTTCAATTTAAATAATTTCTTTTTTTCACTCTTTCTTAGAATCCTTGTCCCTCTGCTTTCATTATCAACCTGTTCTTCTATGTTATCTACCTTTTCCATTAGAATCATTAAAATACTAATCATAGTTATTTTAAATTTCCTGACTTGCAGTTCTAATATCTGTGTCATATCTGAGTCTGGTTCTCAAACTCACTAGTCTCCCAGGCTGTTTTTCCTTGCATTTTGCATACCTTGAATTTTTATTGTTGTTGTTGAAAGCTAGATAAGTGCTATTGTTTAATAAGAAATGAGTTAAATAATCCTTTAGTATGAGAATTTATTTTAATCTCGCTAGGTGCTGGGTTGTGTTTAATGTTTGTCTGTAGCTGGAGGTGCCAAAGTCTTCAAATTCCTCTAGTGTCCTTGTTCTGTCTCCCCTCTTGACTTTTGCTTTTACCCCTTCAGAGAGAGTCTGCATTTTGTAGCTGTATTCTACTATTTTTTATACTGGAGCCCTGTTGATGTGGTGAAAAGATGTGGAGGAGAAAATGTATTCTGTAACTTTCTGATTAAATCTCAGTCTTTTAGTTGGCCTGCATTGCATCTCTGGGCCATGATCTTCACAGGTGTTTCTCCATTTTGAGAGATGATCTTCTTGGTGGGATAAAGTTGTAGTGAAGGCCTTTCTTCTGGTGTGTAAGCCTTTGCTATGGAGAGCAAACCAGGAATATTTCACAATGATTAATCACTCTCTACCCCTGCCAGAACAATGGGGGAGGGGGCGGGTCTTTCTTAGATCTCCATGGTGAAAATCTGATGTGATTCAGGATGTTAAACCATGAAAGTGTGGTCACATCAAAGCACTGCAGTTTCAAGGAGTTTCTCACTCTCATGCTAATTTACACTCAGCCTCCAGAAATTCATCAAAATTATCACTTAAGTGTACCTACCAGTGTTTGGCTCCAGATGCTTCTGCTCCAGATAAGTAGATCTTGGTTGTGACTCCCTGAATTTCCCTGTTTTTCCAGATGGAAGTGGTGGTTTTCCCTGCAACCTCAGTTCTCTGGTGGATCCTGGAAAATTTGCTAATTTTCAGTATGTTCGTTTTTTTTTTATTATTATTATAAGGACAGAATGACAACTTCCAAGCTCTTTATGTATCAGAGTTAAAACTGTACAAAAAACATTTTATATTTCAACTCTAAGTACAATTGAAACATTAAGCTACAGTTTGAAAATTGTGATAGTGTATGATATATTGATGGCTGTGGTAAGTCAGAAAATGAGGATATCATCTTCATCAAAACTTTGCAAAAGAAAAGAAACATATTACGATTCTTTTCAAAATCACTTTGGAATGATGAGAAGGGGAATTAAGTTAGAATAGCTATATTTGTGTCATCTCATTGTTCCTTAAATAGGAAGTCTTCACTCCCTCTAAGGAAAGGCTGTTTAAGGACCTATCAATCAGGAATTGCTTAAAAGAAGGTCCTCTCAGTTAAAGGAATTTTATAAAATAAAAAAAAGTTTAGATATATTTTCTAGATACAATAGAAAAAAGGGTTATTTCTCAAATTACTACTTTAGTAGTAAGAGAAACTACTAAGTCTCAGGAGAGAGATGGTGGGTTTGGCATGCTCATTGACCTGGGATAAGTAGTCCAGTCTGGTACATGTTTGTCAAAAAATTCACTCTCATTTTTTATCTGTTCAGCAGTTGTTCTTTCCCACTTATCATCTGATTCCTCTAGGATTCCATCCCTAAGCTCCCTTTTCAAATCCATACTTTGTATCTAACACTTGGCTATTCATAATTTTCATACATTTATTTGAAGGCTGTGCAACTATGCCATTGAACTTATGAAAAAGTAGCATCACAGTATTGATCTAGCATGCTTTATATACTGAAAGTGAAGACTCCTTTACACATTTTTTTAAACAAATGATACTGCAAAAAATGAACATTCATATGAAAAAATATGAGCCTAGACACATATTTCATATTGGGTGATTTATATTTGCTGGACCATCCTACTTCCTTTTCCAATAGAAATGATGTTCAGCTAGTCACACTGTAATGACCATAAACAGAAAGATTTAAGAATTTCATAATTTTTGTCCTTTAGCTATTGCCTGGAGTCCCTTAGTCCTCCCACCCCAGCTTTCTAGGAACTTACCTGGAAATTCCTAACTTCCACAACTCAGGAACTAAATATTAAATATCTGGCACATGTAGGGACAAAGTCTGCTCTAATCAGGCATGCCAGTGCTTTGGGATCAAAAGGTTGTGAATGTTTTAAATATCTGCATCTTAGTGGCTGCCACTTTCCAGGGTTTGGTAAATCTATTCCCACATTCAATAGGACCTTAATTTTAGCTGCAGAAAAATTACAATATGTCAATAACGGAAATCTAAGCATTGTACTAGATTAATAAGTGAAGTCTAAATGGGATGGGGAAAAATAAGAAAGGAAGTTGTCTTTCTAAATCCCTTAAATCTCATTACCTAGATATAATCTAAATCAAGTCACAACAGTTGCTAGATATGAGAATCTGATATTTGATATAAGGAAATTTTGCTAAATATTCTTTATATAACTTCTACCTTCTTCTCCCCAAAACACAAAAAGACTTGAAATCCAAGGCAATATTTCTAAGTGACTTCAAAGGTTTCAAGTGATTACATCAAAGATCCTTCTTCTTATCTGGCCATTAATAGATCTTTTCACTTCTTATATTGTTTTAATAGATATCCATCTTAACTAATGCTATTTAAAATTCCATGCTTTTGTACTTTATCACCCATGACCATTTTCCTGCTGCTGCTTGAGTGGTCTTAAAGATATAATATTGCAAATCTTAGCAAGGAGCCAATTGATTGTGTTTAGGGTGATTTCCAACTTTTGGTCCAAGTAAAGTTTCAAACCTGACATGGTGCAAATAAGTGAGAATGAATCAAGGTGATTTCAAGTGTCTTTAAACTGGAGATTTTAAATTACCACTAAAAGGCTCTAAATACTTTGACTCTAATTGAAATTTCTAGAAAAAATGTCCTGTTGTCTGGATCTCTATATTGTGTGGGATCTTGATTTATTTGGCTTATCTGTAATATCAAAGTAGTTGAAATTATAAACTCTTATTACTTTTGTGTGTGTGAAAAGAGAAGTTCAATTATCATGCTTGTTTGCATCAAAATGCCTTTGTTCATAACTAATTCTATAGACTATATAATATCATTTAGGATAAACCAAATTTCTTTTAACTATAAGTACTTACATGAAACTTCTGTAGAAAGAATATATAAATTAGATATGATCATGGTTTTATATTTTTTACCAAAGGGACCATCGGTTATATAGTTTAATGTCTTGCACAATTGATTACTTAAGAAACCAGTTTCCCAATTAATTAGAAATGCAGAGACTGTACTATTTGAAAATTTTCAGGTAGTATTTGATCATTGAGACATACTTTTCAAATAAGAAAACAATGTTCCTCAAAAAACACATGGAATATAAGTTCTAAATGGTTTCATTTTCTTTTTCAGTTTCTTACATAGCTGGTAGGGTGAAAGTAAGGGACACGTAACTATAATTGTATTGTTTATTAAATAAATTGGTTTTCACAGTATTGAGAAGGTCCTTACTGATAATTAGCTAATTAAATTCATACTTTAGCAATAAGAATTTCTTTCAGACTAGGATAAAAAGAAATATACATTCCTTACCATACCAATCTTAAATGCTTTGTATACTCAGCATTTAAAAAAAATTGAGTGACATTTTTTCCCATTGAAATTATTCTACCACATTGGAGTTTTGGAGTGTTTTTCAAACTGGGGAGTTAGGCAAATGACTCACAATTGTACTAAAAATAAGCAGAACATATTTCTCCCTCATACAAGATGAACTTTATAATTGGTTTGCCAGAAATAAATTTTCCATCCTATGAAGTTAACCAGTAGCATAATTTAAATACTACATAAGTTTTTCAAGTACCCTTAGCATAAAAACAAGTGCATTGCTGGTGAGAATGTAAGGTGGTGGAGCCACTGTTGAAAGCAATATGTAAATTCTTCAAAAAGTTAAATATACAATTACTATATGACCTGGAAATTCCTCTTCTAAGTATATAACCAAAGAAAGTGAAAAAAGATACTTGTACACCAATGGTCATAACAGCAGTATTCACAATAGCCAAAAGGTGGAAACACTCCAAGTGTCCATCAACAAATGAATGGATAAACACAATGTGCTACATGCCCACAATAGAATATTATTTGGCCATTAGGAGGAATGACCTTCTGAGAGATACTGCAACATGGAAGAACCTTGAAAACATTATGCTCAGTGAAATAAGCAAGGCACAAAGGGACAAATAGTGTATTAGCAAATTCACAGAGACAGAAAGTATATTAGACGTTACAGGAGGATAGGGGAAGGGTGAGTTTTCACATAGTGGATATAGAGTGCTTTCAAATAAAAATTAATAAAAGGGAAAAAAGTTCAGGATTCAAAAGGGGTTTCTTTCTCCTATCCCCAATTTAATCTAGTGAGTGGGATACGGTATTTTGTTTGCATTCTTACAAAAAAGGAGAACCTCAAAGCTTTTACAAAGAAATTTATGCAGACAAAATTTTAATAATAAGAGTAAAAAAACTAAATCTTATACATTGGAAAAAGTTCATTGTAATACTTTTTTCTTGGTATGAATATATTTGTAATCTTGTTTTATATTTGGCTGCACCTAAGACAATGAGATGGATTTTTCTTCTAGGATGAATATTTTTCTTACGGAATCTTTTATATATATATATATAAATTGGTCTTCACAGTATTGAATACCCATGGAGTCATATATACATATATATACACACACACACACATTTTTTATAGATTCCATATTTGTGAATTTGCCTACTTACTAAAATTTGTTTTCATCCCCCAAATCAATACTTGTGGCACTTTTGGAGTCATTTGTGGACATGCACAGAGTGGCAAAAACTTTGATTCCCCAACACCTATGTTCCCTGGGTCAGACTTGAAAAATGCAATACTCTACCTTCTTGCTTTAGCTCTGATAAGGTAAACAAGTGTCCTTTTGTGGTATATTTAGTGCCATGGTTTTTGCATTTTTGTAAAATGGTCCCCAAGCCTAGTGCTGAAGCATTATCTAGTGTTCCTAAGTGCAAGAAAGCTCTGATGTGACTTACAGAGAAAATAGGTATGTTAGATAACTTCATTCAGGCATGAGTTGTAGTGCTATTTGGGCCATAAGTTTAATGTTAATGAATCAAGAATATTTATTAAATAATGTGCTTTAAACAGAAACACACATAAAACAAAGTTATTGATGTATCCATTCATGAATTGTGTTGCCCAGAGGCTCACAGGAACCTAGCCCTTTATTTCCCCTAGGAGTAATGCTAATTGCTAATTCACTAATTTGCTAATTCAGTGTTCATGGTGACTTTATAGAACATAACTATGCAAATAACAAGAAAAACAGAATGGTCTGCATAAATACATGTGTATATATATT
Source organism: Tolypeutes matacus (assembly GCA_026826555.1). Classification (NCBI taxonomy): domain Eukaryota; kingdom Metazoa; phylum Chordata; class Mammalia; order Cingulata; family Chlamyphoridae; genus Tolypeutes; species Tolypeutes matacus. The sequence goes on from JAKSZT010054487.1 coordinate 24,646,877, forward strand.
TTGTCTTCTGTTGTGTTGACAATCTTATATTGTTAAAAGTTGTAATCTTACTATTATATTAATAACTCCATTGACAGAATTCCATTGACTAGATAAGTTTTGTCATTTTGGCCAAGGGAATGCAGGTAATTTGAAAGCATAGTGTGTGAACTATTTTACCAAATAACTTATATCAAACAGAAGGATTCTCTGATTCAGAGATAATTCATTGAAGGTCCAGGACATTTTTCCAGAGTTTACTTCTGAAAAAAACACCTTGGAAGAAAATGTGCAAAAAATGCTACTCTGCTACTAATTTTATTTTATATCAAAGATGTAAAAGTACTTGTGAAAATATGCATTTTTAAGGCTCTTAATATTTGCTAAACTTTTTCAATTGTTTTTCAACAGTAATTTTTACTGTTATCAAGTAATGAAAAGTTTTAACTTATTAAACTCTTGTTAATATCAGATACTAAGATTTGCCAATTTATTATTTTCATTTTAAATTCATATTTCTTCCACTATTTTTGAAGCTGACATTTTAAAAACAGAAAATTGCTCACAATTTTGTGAACTGTTTTTTATGCCTGTTATTTATTTAGAACTTACTGATCTTTTTGCTGTTAATTTATGTGTATAATTTTGGTAATTTGAGGTTTTCAAAATTTTTCTATTTATATGAGTTGTCAAATGTATTGTCATAAAAATATTCATAATACTCCCTTTTTATCCTTCTAATGACTGTAGGATCTGTAATAATGTCCCTCATTTCATGTTTTGTATTGTTATAAATGCTTATTCATTTTGTTGATCTTATCAAATAATGAGCTTTTATTTTTTATTGATTTTTTTCTATTGTATTTATTTCTCCTCATATTTATCATTACTTTCTTTCTACTTACTTTGGGTTTAACTTTTTCTTATTTTTCTAGATTTTTAAAGTGAAAACTTCAGTTATTGATCATAAATCTTTCTTATTTGCAAATATAAGAGCTTAAAGCTATAAAATTCCCTCTACATTCTGCTTTACCTGCATTCTACAAGTTTGTATACCAATGTTTTAATTTTAAAACAGTTCAAAATATTTTTTAATGGCCTTTTGATTTCTTCGTTGATGCATTGGTTATTCAGAGGTTTATAGTTTACTTTCCAAATATTTGGAGATTTTAAAGATATCTTCTGTTATAGATTTTTAATTAAAATCATTGTAGTCAGATGACAACTCCATATGATTTAATTCTTATTAAAGTTATCAAGACTTATGTTCCAGTCTATGACTCATGTTAGGGAATGTTTCATCTGTAATTGAAAGTAATTTGTATTCCCTTGTTTTTGAGCATGGTGACTTATATTTAACAAATATGTAGTGTTAGCCACTAACATCTTTCAAGTTTTCTCTACCCTTGAAGCTTTCCTCCTTTTAAAACTCCATTATTAAGAGAGATGCTAAAAACTCCAATTATAATAATGTATTTGTCTATTTACTTTTTACTTATTGTTGAAGCTCTGTAATTATATTCATACACATTAAGAGTTATGTTATTTTTGATGAGTTGACTTCTTTATCTGTTTGAAATGTCCATCTTTATCCTTGCTAAAATTCTTTCTAGAGACTACTTTATGTGATAGCAACACAGCAACATCATCTTTCTTATGATTTGTGTTTACATGGTGTATCTTTTCCCATCCTTTACTTTTAACCTATCTATGTCTTTGTATTTAAAGTAAATTTTTGTGGTCAATGTATTGTGGGATCTTGTTTTTTAAATCTAGTCTGACAATATCTGCTATTTAATTGATGTGTTTAGGCTATTTACATTAACTAATATACATTTTGTTTCTAATCCATTTTCTTGCTACTTGTTCTTTATTTCTTCTGTTCTTTGTTCTTATTTTCCTCTAATCCTGCCTTCTTTTTGGTTAATTAATTTTGGTTTCAGATTCCTATTTAATCTTTGCTCGTGAATTATTAGCTCTACCTCTTTGTTTTATTCTTTTTGTGGTTGCTGAATGGATTATATTAAAATTTTTAATTTATCAAAGTTGAGCTTAAAATAATAATGTATCATTTCATATAGACTGTAGGAATCTTAAGACAGCATACTTCCATTGTGCCTCCATTCTTATTGTATTGTTATCATACATTTTACTTCTATGTAGGTTATAAACTCCAAAATTCTTTACATTTATTTTCCTTTATACAGTCAATTATTTTCAGAAGACATTTAAAAATGAGAAAAACATATTTTATGTTTACCCGTAGTTACCATTTCTGGCACTTGATAATCTTTTTGCAGATCTAATTTCTTTCTGAAGAACTTTAACATTTCTTGTAGTGCACATCTGCTGGACATAGATTCTTGTCAGCTTTATTGATAGAATAATCCTTTAATTTGTCCTCATTTTTTAAAGATTCTCTTTGGAAGCCAAAGAATTTTAAATTACCAGATTTTATTTCACCATTTTAAAGATAATGTTCCAATGTTCCTGATTTTCATAGTTTTTGAAAAGAAGTCAATGAATTTCTGCTCTTAGTTCTTATGCATATAGTATGTCCTCTTTTTCTGGATGGCTTTAAGATTTTCTTTTTCCACTTGTTTTATTTTTGTTTATTTTACTTGAGGTTGCTTTAACTTTTTGGATCTGTAGATTTATAGATGATATCAAAATTAAAAAATTTTCAGCAATTAATTTTACAAGTATTTGTTATATCTTCTCTTCATCTCCTTCTGGAACTCCAGTTACACCTACATTAAACCACTACTCTTGATTTTCAGTATCTTTTCTCTGTGCTACAGTTTTGATAATTTTTATTTCTATGTATTTTATTTTGTAGTGTCTTCTCTACTGTCAATTCCACAAAGTGGAATATTGAATATTATATATTTTAATCTCCAGAATTCCATTTATTTCTCTTTTATATTGTAGTTCTCATATTGTGCTCATATTTTTCTTTACATCTTGGAGCATATCAATAATAGCTGTTTTAAAGTTCCTGTCTGTTAATTCCATCATCTCTATTATTTTTTGTTTATTTCTACTGACTGTTTATTATGGTTATGGAAAACATTTTTCTGCTTCATCACATTTCATCATTTTTTATAGGATGTTAGATACTGTGAATTTTAGAATGTTGAGTGCTGGATTATGCTGTATTCCTTTAAAGAACATTGATCTCTGTGTTAGCAGGAAGTTAAACCCCTTGCATATAAATGTGAATTCTTTGAGACTCATTGTAAGATTTAAAAGATGAGTCTAGCTAGCCTTTAGTCTAGAGCTAGTTTCACTCTACTACTGGAGGCTGACTTTTCTGATTCTCTACTGAAAACCTCATGTGTATACAATCGTTTCTCTTTACTCTGGCTGGTAGAGATTTGAGATACTTCCAGCTTTCTCTGAGCACTGAGAATTGATCTATTTACAAGTAACCATGAATTTTTTGTCACCAATAGTTGTTCTTTCCCAGGTTCATCGAGTTCTCCCTTTACATGACAGATTGGTATTCAGACAGAGATACAATGGATACCTCTCTCTGTTTAGTTCCCTTCTTACTGGTACTCTGCCCCATAAGTTCTAGAAACCTCTGAATTCTCAAATTCTAAGCTTTGCTTCCTCAACTGAAACTTAAAGCTCTTTTCTTTTCCTACTATCCCTACCCATGATTGGGAAATTATCTTCAATCAGAAAATGAACATGAAAGTAAGGCACACCTCATTTTTTCCCCTTCCTGCTATAGTAAGTAGTTTTCTTACTTTCTTGGTTGTTGAATATGTGTTTAAACTTTTAAATACCTAGTAAAGATTTTGTGTAATATTACTCTTTTCCTTACCTATAATTTAAAATTTCTTTATTTAAGGTAAGAATTTTAGGAAGAAGGCTTTTTTTTTTTAATTTACTCAACTTGAAGAACTGTTAAAGTAGTTGTTGAGTCATCATCTTCATTTCACCATTAAAAATGGGTTTAAGAGACTGGCTGTCTGATTTTACCATTTTGGACGGTAATCTAGGTCTGATATTTACAAGCTATGTGACCTTAGAAAATATGACTAAATTTATAAAGTCACAATTTCTTATTCACAATGTATATAAAATATATCTAGGCTATAGGGTTTGAGTATTAAATGAAGCAATATTCATTTATGCTTAGTTCAGTGTCTTATGACCTGGTAGTTACTGTGACATTTAGTGTTGATTATTATTCAGAAACTCAGATTGCAGCACACTTCATTGGTTCTAATTGCTTTCCTTTTTTCTTTTCTTTACTTTTTTTTTTTTACTTTATTTTGTACATTTAATAATTGAAAATATAAACAATTGAAACTAAAATGTAAGCACAGATGAATAAATATATACATTTCTCAATTAAATGTAATGGATACATATAAATTTTTTTTTTAATCAAACAATATGTTACACAATATATTTGGTTCATAGTAGAGCATTCATACAGTATTTGTCCTTTTGTGTCTGGCTTGCTTCGCTCAACATAATGTCCTCCAGGTTCATCCATGTTGTCATATACTTTATGGCTTCATTTCTTCTTAAGGCTGCATAATATTCCATCATGTGAATAGACCACAGTTTGTTTATCCATTCGTCTGTTGATGGGACACCTGGGTTGTTTCCAACTTTTGGCAATGGTGAATAATGTTGTTATGAACATCAGTGTGCAGATGTCTGTTCGTGTCACTGCCCTCAGTTCTTCTGGGTATATACCCAATAGTGGTATTACAGGATCACGGGGCAAGTCTATATTCAACTTCTTTAGGAACTGCCAAACAGTGGCTGTACCATTCTGCATTCCCACCAACAGTGAAGAAGTGGTCCTATCTCTCCACATCCTCTCCAACACTTGTAGTTCTCTGTCTTTTTAATAGTGGCCATTCAGATAGGTGTGAAATGATATCTCATTGTAGTTTTGATTTGCATTTCCCTAATCATGAGTAATGTTGAGCATTTCTTCATGTGTTTTTTAGCCATTTGTATTTCTTCTTTGGAGAAATGTCTATTCAAGTCTTTTGCCCATTTTTTTAATAGGCTCTTTTGTCTTTTTATTGTTGAGTTGTAACATCTCTTTATATATCCTGGATATTAAACCCTTATCAGATATGTGATTTCCAAATATTTTTTCCCATTGAGTTGGCTGCCTTTTCACCCTTTTGACAAAGTCCTGTGAGGTGCAAAAGTGTTTAATTTTGAGAAGGTCCCATGTATCTACTTTTTCTTTTGTTGCACATGCTTTGGGTGTAAGGTCCAAGAAACCACCACCTACTACAAGGTCTTGAATATGTTTCCAAACATTTTCTTCTAGTAGTTTTATGGTCCTGGCTTTTATATTTAGGTCTTTGATCCATTTTGAGTTTATTCTTATATAGGGGGTGAGATAGGGGTCCTCTTTCATTATTTTGGTTATAGATATCTAATTCTCCCAACACCATTTGTTGAAGAGACTGTTTTTTCCCATTAGCGTGGGCTTGGTAAGTTTGTCAAAAACCAGTTGACGGTATAGATGAGGGTTTATTCCTGGGTTCTCAATTCTATTCCACTGATCAATGTGTCTATCTTTATGCCAGTACCATGCTGTTTTGACCACTGTAGCTTTGTAATATGTTTCAAGGTCAGTCAGTGAAATGCCTCCCACATTGCTCTTCTTTTTTAGAATGCTTTTGGCTATTCAGGTGCACTTACCCTTCCAAATGAATTTGGTAATTGCCTTCTCTAATTCTGTAAAGTAAGCTGTTGGGATTTTGACTGGTATTGCATTGAATCTATAAATCAGTTTGGGTAAGATTGACATCTTCACGATATTTATTCTTCCAATCCATGATCACAAACTTTCTTTCCATTTGTTTAGGTCTTTTTCAATATCTTTTAGCATTGTTTTGTAGTTTTTCTAATTGCTTTCTAATTTGTATTGGTCATCGCAACCAGCTTGGACAAAATGCCATTAATCAACAAAACACTGTCATTACACATATGTACACATAGCTGCATTTTTTAGCACAATATGATGTGAATATTGTCAATATTCAATTAATTACATCACTGTAAATGACATGGTCAAAATAATATGCAAATCTGTGACCACCAACATACCTACAGGATTTAGACTGTACAAACAACCTCCACTAATCTGGCTATGTTTGTGTGTGCATGTACCCATACAGTTAAGAATTTACTTCACTGTAGGTGAAGTGAAAGACAGGCCATGTGAGTAGCTTGATATAAAATCCTATTATCAGAAGGGCTATAACATTAAAAAAGAGGCTTGAATCTTGCACATTTCAATGTTTCATGTTGTTATGTGGTAGAGTAGGTTATGAAATAGTGGACACACAAGGGAATATACCTTAACTTCATGTGTTTAGAACTCTAACCTAAAAAGGCATTTTTAACTCATATACTAATTTGATAGCTTTCTTATTGTAGAATATAAGAACAGTGGCGCTGTCATAATTGATGGATTTCCTTTGTAAGTACCAAATGAGAAATTTTAAAAATCATCTACAGAACTTTTTTTTCTTTTTAAATTAAGGGTTTGATGCTTTGAGAATATCCTATGCTCTCTGCATGGTCCCAAAAGGGAGAGCAAAATTTTTAAAATGGGATAGGTAGTTAGAAACACCTATGTAAAATTTATGCAAAGCAGAGAACATTTGAACATTGTCAAAGTATTTGTTGAACCTAATAGAGTCTATCATTTTCTCTCTTGGATAGTAAAGTTAACCATTTAGAAATTAAATCTCTGATTATAAGCTTGCTGCTGTTATATATTTTGCTTAACTTTTTTTGGTTGTACCTCTGAAAAATGTGATATTGTTAAAATCCTAATTGTTATTATCTGAGTACTAGTAGAATTAGTTTTAAGATGATGATCATATTTGTAATATTTGTGTGCCAGTTTGTATATACATACATATGAAGAAGCCTTTGAAAGCATAATATCTATTTTCCTTGTCTAATGTGCCATAGTGTTTCAACAATTGCAATATGGGGGAAAAAGGGAGTAATGTTAGATGGGGCACAGGGAGTTGCTCCTCAGAGGCTCATGCAGAATAACATGTGATAAATTCCAGGGAAGTATTTGGATATTATTGATATTTTCTTTAATGTTTTCACAGTTATAATACAAATTAGGTAAAAATAACAAAATGTATAGATGTTGTATTCTAATGTTATTGCATCTGTTTTCCCTAGTATATATTTTTCCTGGAAGTCACTTCACGCCGGTAGATTTTTATTAATCTTAATTCTGCATATATGGATTGCATAAGGATGTTTGACTTTACAAGCTTTCACATTAGTTGGTTGTGTAACACAGCAGGCAATTTTGCCTTAAAATTTTTTTTTCCAGTGGTTTATGTTGTTTGTCAATAGATGAATTAGAATGTCCCAGAAAATTGGTTACCAAAAATTGAAATGGGAATGGTAGGATCCATTCTGAAACCTGCCTTTTGGTGTTTACCTCAAAGCATGCTTCTGTGTGTTTGCTTGATTTACATTTAGCAATATCTAAGTGCAAATAGTAATCATACACCAAAGTAAACGGGACTATATGCAATTGCTTCCTGTGTTTCTTCAATTGCAGTTGCAATCCCATAGATTACAATCTTGACAGGTAGCATAATTAGAAAATTCTCTTTGTCTTATTAAATGTGACTCTTCTCAATAGAATTCACTTCATTGCCAGCAAAGAACAGAAAATATACTTCAAATCTAAAATGGGAAATCAAGGGGGACTGTTTTATTTTTATCTGTCTTTGTGCAAGCGACATTATTATCAAAGGATATTGTAATGCTGAAAATGTACTTTGGGGATTTAAATCACGCATTAGCCTGGGAAGTAAAAAGTGCTGTAGGGCCCATGCAATATATTTTCTCATTAATCTGATTGAAAGATTATCCTTCCTATAGCTATGAAAAGTCTAATACTCATATATCCATCTTCTCTGCTAGTAAAATTCAGCTTTGTGCAAAGTCATTGTCTCTTGTGTCGGGGGTCCAACACTTTTCTTCTCTCAGCGTAAACCCATGTGTATTAAAATAAATTCAGAGCAGGCCGCCATTTCATGCACACATTTTGATTAGTTCATAAGCTGCTGTGGAAAATGGAAGTATCAGCAAGTCATGCGGTTTCCTGGTAATGTAATGCTGTCATTACCTCAATGGTCATGTGAAAAAGTTTAGTTATACTGTCTTTGACAAATGTTTAGCAAGTCAAAACAGTGCATTTAAATGAAATGCAGATATGAATGCACCATTATTGCAATCACAATGCAACTTTGGGATTATCTTATATGAATATATATACTTTCACTGTAACCTGACATTTGTGATACATAACTAGCTGTGCATTTGCTCTTCTGCCACCTACCCCAAATCTTTTTTCCCCATCATCCCCCAGATTCAGAATGAAGGAAGATATTGTGATCAGGGGCCGTATACAGTAATCATCACTCCTGATGATTTCATGCAATCACAGTGGCACATTATTTGCAATGAAAATTAAGTAAAGAAACAAAGCAGATTTATAGGTTGACTTGCTATGGTCAATGCCTTTACAAAAGATTAACAAATCTACCTGAATGAGCACCTAACAAAAAAACACTCAACCCCTTACATGTTTTTCCACATAAAAGACTCATTGGAAATTTTGTATAATCTCAGTCATAACTGGCAGTACTTTGTGATTTTAAGTTTTAATGAAACTACAGAAAATGTCTTAAATGGAATGATTTCTATTCAGAGCACTTTGAATGCTGATACCATGAACAGTATAGATGGCTCCAGCCATAACTGTCACAGAGATAATATTCTTTTATGCCTCAAGACACTAAGATGGTGCTGTAGATAACCAAAAGAAATAAGCTGCCACCATCACTAATCTGCAGCTTGGAAACACTATAGCTTTTGCATGGTAAAGAGAAGATAAAAATTACTTAGGAATGTAATAGAGAAGATGTTTTAAAAGTGAAGAGGAGCTAGGAGAATTAGGCTTTCATATTTGTTTGTAATCCATATGAACCATGGATGAACTCGTCCATATCCTATTTTATGTGTTTATGTATGACAATTGGAAAATGCAAAATGAGCTAAGGCCTTTACATTCTCTCAGGACATTTTTACTAATGTAGTGAAATGAAAATCTAAGGAGAATTTGGCGTAAGTGTTCCCTTCAGAGGTTAACTTTTGAGATCTTAAGTGTGTTCTTACGGTTGGATTTGCAATGTATGCAGCAGATTAGAGTGCGTTATGATATTCAGATGCACCACCCAAACAGTATAAAAGATGCTGTCTGTATTTTTCTCACCCAGCAAATATTGCTCAAGGGTTTTTTACAGGGATAAAATTGAATTTTACATTCCCATTGCATAATGTGATTTATCAACTACTTTACTGTTCCTGAGAGCCTGGGGTTTAGTAACACAAATCATAAACAAAGTTTGATGACCATTTTCGATCAAGTGAGGATACTAGATTCATAAAGAAAATATAATTAGTTTTATGTCTGAAACTTCATTTTGTCTTGAAATACATCATTTCAGATCACAATAAATGTATCTTTACTGGCAAGAAAAAGTGTAATCCTTGTGACTTTTTCTTAAGAAAAAAGAATAAGATCAAAATAAATTTTGAAATACCAAAGATATTTATTCTTATTTAAATAAGAATTATTATTTAAATAATATTAAATAATATTCTGTTTGGAGATCTCTAATCAGAATTGCTTTCATTTGAGAATATGGCCTCAAGACTCAGATAAACAGAAGAAAATAAAATAAAATAAATATCATGAGGATTAGAACCTACCGTAAAATCATTTTCTGATTATTTTTTTCTAAAGGTTTAATAACTTTCCAAGGAAAATAAAAATTCTTCTTGAAAATGGAGTGTAAGATGCACACTTTTTTTAATCGAATACAAAAGCTATCAATACTAATCTGCTAATTTGTGCCTCAAAATGTAATCATATTGTTGGGACAAAAACACAATGCATTCAGGAAGCTATTAAATGCACAGCGGTATTTGAAATCGAACCACAGTGACTTGTTGTTATGGCATGCTGACATTATTGGTTCTTGTATATAGTTACATAATGATCTCTGAAGTCAGTCTTAAACACTGCTCTATAAAACCAGTTAACAGATGTCAAAATCTGACTACAGAGTAAACTTTCTAAGACCCTTACCTTACAGCTAAAATTTAAAAGCCTCTTTTCCAAGTTAAAACGATAGGAAAAAAGCCAAAATATACTTTTTTTCCATCTCTAAAGGAGCTTCATTGCATGATAGACTCTTTTGTGTTTTATGTCCATTTCATTACAGATGTTATCATCCAGTGAACTTTAACCTAAAAGCATACAGACCTGAAATTAGGTGGACAAGAGAAAAAAAAATAACCCATTATTTATTATTAATTTTCCATCTGCATTACTGATACAGTAATGTAGAATTTCATATCTTGCTATGGAAAGCCTTCATCATTTCAAATATACGAGACAATATAACCAAAAATAAATTTATCCATAGCATTGCCATACTTTTAACTGTTATTCCTCATAACTTAATAGGATCATCTCATAGTATGAAAGAATGGGACAATGGTGGCATTACAACATCCAGTAGTATTGTGGACAATTTTTTTGGGTAATTTTTTTCTAACCTAAATTAAATATTTTGGTCCCAAATTAAACAGTTAGGAAAATGAAAATTAAATTATACTAGAAAAATTAAATATTCTCTTATCCCTTGAAATATCTATGTAAAACGCAAAACTAGGATACAGAAAAAGAGAAGCATTTTCAATGTTTTTGCATATTTCTCAAATAAAGAAGATGGCATCTAGAAAATGGAATTGCTACAGCAAAACCACTTTTTGTTCTGTGAAATGCCTTGCTTTTGTAATTGTAAATGAAGCTGTTTCATCTGGTTTATAAGCTGCTGTTCCCACTATTGCAGCTCAGGACAATACAAATGATTAGTTGCCTGATTCTGGATTCATATAGGCTCAACTATGAGAAGTAGACACTGGCATTTAAATGACTGAACTGATGTGAGACCATAAACCATTCTAAACCATTTATACAAATGGAACCAGCCGGGCGTTTTATCAAATCTCCTATTACAGGGACTAGCCCCTGCATCACCTACATGTTTTTGTTTGTTTGTTTGTTTGTTTTTAACTTTCAGAAAATACCATGTGTGCTTCCTGTTAATTTTTATTTTTAAAAAGTTTTAACACAAACACCTCCCAAAAGGATGTTTTCAAGATAACACTCTCAAGTGGTCAAAGCTTCATTTTTCACTTAGTCGCACTTCAGTGAAGAGGTCTCTGTAAGAAATGTTTCCCACAAAGGAAACAGTCGTTTCTTGTAAATTAGGTTTCCAAGGAGTTTGCCTGGAATACAAAAATATGGATTTCAACTGAGCTCAAAAGATAGATTTGCATATAAAAATCAATCATTCTATTTTGGGATGAACATCAAAATTACCTGCTTAGGGTTTCTTATTTGTAATTCCATATTCCTAAAGAGTCTTGAAATGTCAGTGACTGCTCTCGCAATCCTCATTTCTAGCTTTCACTCGAAGATCTGGAATGTCAGTTTGAAAAATTGCAGAACTGCATGAAGATTTGCAAAAAACTCCATCACACAATTTAAATAATCTGCCAAAATTAGCAAAATTGGAATTTACATTTTAATATCAGCATTTATTAGCTTGAGCTTCTGTCTTTCTGTATTTAATGGAATAGTTACTGAACAATAATATAGGTGAAGAGATTAGAAAGAAATAACACTGAATTTTATGACCCACCCAGGTAGATCAGTTACTTTCCTTATAATTGAAATAGGCACTATTTACAACATGAATAACAACACTCAAACAGCAATAATTAAATCTCAGAGAACTACATTTATGAAGGTTCATAAGAAAAATTAAGACCCAGGCATAGTTTACTAACTGAGATGATAAATAGTTCTATTTTATACCTCTATTACACAAATAATTATTCTAATAATTATTTCACTTTGTGAGGATTATGCCCACATGACCTCAAGATTTCAAGTTGGTTGTGACAAAAATTCGGGACGTGGAGAAGTTATGCCAATATCCTCTCCATTGCCAAAGCCAGATTAATGTGATAGCCTCTATTCATCACTCTTCTTTTCGTGTAATAGGACTCAATTATTTTCAATTACGAACTTTTAATATTGCCTCTTATCTTCCCTTACTGTTCTTGTGGCTTAATCTTCTTGTATTGGGATGAACTCATTCTTATCCCTCGAAAATAATTTATTCTGCCATGTCTTTTACAAGGGATAAGGTAGAAAACACATAGTCCTGGCCTTCAAGTAGTTCAAGGTCTGGTAAAAGAGAGGGACTTGTAGTCAAATATATTTACCTCACAGATAAGGAATTATTAGGTACAGAGTAATTAGAGCAGGGAGTGACTTCATCTATGGTGATGGTGGTGGTTTGGCATTAAAGAAATTTGTTAAAAGAAGATGACGTAGATGAGAACATATGTGATCAGAGTTTTGAAAAATAAGTCTAAATTTGCCAAGCAAACAATGGAAATAAAGGATTCCTATAAGGAACAAAGAGCATATGCAATGCCATGTGGAATGTATAACCAATTTGATGTTGGGGAACATAAACAGGGAGGAAGGAGTTACTTGGGAGTTACTGTTAGGGAGCTATGACCAGAGGTCCAGGAACACTTGAATCAGCTCTCCTTCCAATGGAGTTCCTAGTGGAGCAGCATCACATTAAACATCAAAAAAAATAAATAAAATAGGAATGGAAGAATGACTTTAGTAGGCGTCATACAAGTTTCTGAGAATGTAAGGAGGTTTGAATAAAAGCCCATCTGATGAATGTGGTCTAGTCTCAAGTCCTAAATAGAGCTTCATACTTCTACCTGAACCTAAACTTTGGTATGTGTACTCTGAAGTGTTCTTGCTTGAAAGAGAGATGACCAGTTCCCAGGAGAGTTCCTTTAAAAACCCATTTGCAAGGAACAAGCAGAGATAAAGACTCCTTAGGAGTCTTTCTTAGCTAGTTGATTCCACTACAGCATTTGGAGTAGATGAGACCCATCCAAGGAGCCAGGGCATCCCTGGGTCTTAGATAAGAATACACAAATGAGAACATGGAGTTTTCCTTTCACACAGTATCTCTAATCAGTGGTACCTTTGGCTTAATCGATGCTTGACAATCTGCCCAAAATGAGTCAGAAAATCCTCTCTCCATAGTTTAGCTATTAGCAGTAGTAGTATTTTATGGATGAATAAGGTGAAGTTTAGAGAAGTTCAATGGCTTGTACAAAGATGCAGAGGTAAGGAAGCATGAAATTGTACCAGCTCTTTCAGATTTCTAAAGCTGTGCTCTGACTGAAATCAGCTTTTTAAAGACCCCACAGAATCCCCAACATAGCACAGAAGACCCATACTGCTGAGCCTAAACACCTGAATTCCCAGAATTGTCCACAAAGAAAATGATTGTTCTTTTAAACCACTGTATTTGGGGGTAGTTTGCAACAAAAGATAGCCAAAATAAATACATGTTCAGAGCAGAGTCTTATTTAATATTATGTACTTTAATAAAAACATTCATGCCCTACTATTTAGGAAATTAAACCAAAGACAACTTCTCTCAACTTATTGTTGAAATCCATTCTGTTCTAGACCCAGAGTTGATCGAGATCACTTGTAAGTGTGCTGGAAAACTTACCAGCTAATCAAAGGCCAAGTGAAGAAAGCATAGTGACTATGTTTGTTTGTTTGTTTGCTGTTTTTTTCCCAGTGACTCAAGACTCAAGAGAATACTACACAGCTTTGCTAGAGAAGTAAGTCTTGGCTTACACTGAAGAATATTCTTCTGACTCAACTTTCCACAAATATCTAAAATAGCAATCCTATATCTTTTTTTTTTTTTTTTTTTTTTTTTTTTAGGTACCAGGTATTGAATCCAGGAACTCATACTTGTGACACACACACTCAACCACCGAGTTACACCCGTGCTCCACTCATATATCATTTTATGTTTTAAAAAATCGTGTTTCCAAGTTATGGCCCCATTAAAACTAGAAAAGAATCATATTCTTGAACATTTTAATTCTCAGAATTAAAACAAAGATATGATAGTTTGGTCCCTCCACATTCTGCCAAAGGACCACCCTTCTTTTATGCAAGTACCTTTATAACAATATATCTGAATGGAAACAAGTAGCTGCTCTATGAATTAGATGCTTCCAAAATTCTTTTACATAAATAACAATAGGAACAAAGGCAAGTATTATGTTCTGTCTGGGTGATTATTATCATCAACATGTCCCTGTGAAATACAGAAATTTTAGCCTAATTGGAAGACAGTAAGGAACAGTCCTTTCCAATATATAAATGATTGAAATAGAGAAGATTCAAATGTCTTGATTAATTAAACCTTCACATGTGGGTCAAAAGAAGTTATACTTTTGAATATGAATTAAGCTGAAAGTTAACATTATTAAATGGAAGCAAGCACCATGTTGATTAATAATTCATTAGCATTCTTTTACCTTCCTCTAAAATAAGATATTACCTGCATTGTGGGAAAGCAGATAATAGATTATAATGGATCACTTATTCAGGCACTAGAAAAGGTCTTGTATTTTAAATCCCTGTTTTAATTATCTAGCCTGAGATTTTGATAACCAGTATTATAATATTAGGAGGTTCAGAAGATACTGTGGAAGAGATATTTTGACATATTTAGTCTACATTTCTTGATTTCATAGTGAGATTATAATGTGGAATTCCCATTTACTCTTGAGCTCAGCATTTAGATAATTGAATAATAAACCACAATCAATGAGACCTTTAAAGATTGTCATTCTATGTTTAGATTGAACTTGAAAAAAATAGCTTGCAATCATTTTTGGTTCAACCCTATTTGGTATTCAGAATGAATGAAGTTTGTTATCAGGCAGGAAACCTAAAGCTGATTTAAACTAGATATTAATCTTTGTATTAAGGAGATATTTACATTTCTTGCATAACACAATAGGTTAGCACTAAGGAGGATCTGCATTTAATTTTTTTTAAATGGCTAAGCCCAATTGATGTAGGGTGCATATTTCCCATTTTACTTCTTTTGTTTATTTCATAATTTTTTTTTATTTTCCCATAGTCCTGTTAAGGCTTACTGGATTGAAAATATGCTGCAAATAGGAGCCAAACCACAGTAAAATGACTCTGCCTAACCCTAAGAATTCTAGCCATTTCCTTTTATATTTTATAATAAGATATGACAACTCAATTTAAAGAAAATACACAATAGTTGCTGACTACAGTAGAAAGTTTATATTAAAATAATCTGTTGCTGTGGAGAGGTGGATAATTGAGCATACAGTAGGTAATTTCTGGCAGAGCTCTTCAAATAAGCAAAAGTACTATCTGTTAACAAAGTATAAATGCAGATAATGTTACTCTAGTCAGTAATTATGTTTTTCTAGATCTCTGTTGAAATGCTGTTACAAGAGAAAATGAAGACGGCTGCATTTAATCATTAATGTTGAGTTGATCCAAACTATCTCAATAAGGCCTGATCTTTGATTGGGCCCAGTCCCTACTGGTATGTAACTCCACCAGTTTTCCTCTGAATTTTAATGAAGACTGAGCAAATTTGAGAACTGCAAACAACTGCCCATTTCCAGAAGTGATTTTGAGGGATTTGAAACCCTGAAGCCCTAGAAACTTTCCCCTTCTTTCAAACAGAACACAGAACCTTTGCTTATTGTGACTCCTTCAACCAGCTCATTTCATCCCAGGAATGAGACGTATAACTCTTTGGCATTGTCAAGGAAGAGTAGTTTGGTGACCAGGTATCAGCTTTCTCCAGGAGATAATTCTTAGGAAATTCCAATTGACTACTCTTTCTGTCCTTCAAGAGTGCTTATAAAATCAGCATATGCACAATCCTCTTGAGCTGCTGTGTTCACCAAAACAATAGTAACTTAAGTGATCAAGTTGGAGTTAGGTCTAGGAAAACAGTTATTTTTCCTCTAAGACACTACAAAAGTGATAGTCCTTGTATGCTGAATACCAACTTACAAACAGAAAATGAAACACTAAATATATTCCCCAAATTACAGGCCAAACAACTCCTCCCTCCTTTTGCTATGTGGCTAGGGGTGACTGTGATGTGCTAGTTCAACCTTCACCATTACTGTTTTCTTGTTTTGGGATAATTATGGAAATCTAGACATGATTAATATGGATCCCCATCTTCTCTTGCAAAGGGAAAGAATGGTGAGGACTTTGGAGTTATCAGCACTTACTGTGCTTTGAATAATTTCTCCAACAATGCTTCTTTGCTACTCAGTCCAGTGAGAAGGTTTTTACAAGCATAAGTAGGATGGATTAAGGCAGGGAACAAATATAGTTAAGAATACAATTAGTAGGGTATTTCAAAATGTATTGGGGTGAAAGTCTCCATTATCATTTATCAGTGTTCCTTCAGTTGGGACCTGGTGACAAGACTCTAATCAAGCATTAATGTGAATGATAGACACTTGAATCTCTATAATCATAATCTTCTTCATAGGCTTGGAAGCTGTTCATTCCATTCCCACTAAATCCCTTTTATCCACTTGATCAAGTGTCCTGTCAACCCTTGCTCTGTTTCCTTAGGTCATCTGGGATGAGTATTGACTGCTTTCCTCTGTTACTTGTCTATGCTTACCTCTGGTTACTATTCTCAGAGTTTTACTAGAGGGTTAATAACTTTGGCTCTTTTTACTTGAACAGAATGTTCCTTGATCCCTACATTAAGTGAAATCTCCCCATTACATAGTTCCATAGGACCTCATATTTCATTCATTAATTCTTTTATTTTATCATTCAACAAAACCTTACAGAGTGGTTATTCTATACTAATCAACACAATTAACTAAAAGAGAAAAAAATTTCCAGTCCTCATGGAGTGTATATACTGCAATCATACAATATTTGATGCCCTAAGATCTCCATTAAACTGAAATCTCTTTGAAAGTAAAAACCCTGTCTTCTTCACCACTGTACCCCTGGCATCTTGCAGCAACCCTGAAATATTGAAAGGGCAAAATGAATATCTATTAGGTTATTTAAATAAATAAATAAAGATGGCAGCTTTACTATACAGAATCATGTGTGTTTTATCTACTTTTGAGCAGGGGACAATCATGATGGACAATATTAACAGTAAAAAAGCAGCTATAAAGGTGATACAATGGAAGAGACTGAAACATATTTGCACATGGGCTCTAGCAATATGATTTTATACTGTTCAAAAATATATTATTTTCTAGAAAAGTCTTTGCATTTGTTTCATAATCTGTTCTTTCAACAAGAATCACAGCATTGTTTAGGCATTTCTTAAAGACCAGTTTAAGTATATGTCGTATAATAAAGCACAGTATGAATGCCTTATACACTGACATCAAAGAACTCATCCCAGAATGGTAGCAGTAAAACATGTGACATAAGATTAAGGTACACAGTATTTTTCACTTTGTAGTGAAAAAATATTATTTCTGAAATATATATAATTTCCAAAATATATATTATTTCACACATATATTTCATATGTGTATTTCTAAAATGCTTTGAATGAAATAAAAGAATACTGTATTGAAGATTTTTATTGTTAATACAGTGATTAAAAATTTCTGAGACCCTTTTTGTCTTGGTTAATGAGAGCAGGGAGTTTCTAGAGATAAAAAAATTTAAGTTCTTTGCCTGAATAAAGAGACAGGGTTTACCTTCAATGGTCTCATTCTGTATTTCCAGGCTTCTTTGTAGTCAATGCTAGGTTGCATAGAAAGTACATAAACAGGGACATAGATTGCCCATTCATGACCCCCATTTTCATTACTGATAAAAATGTTTAATAAAATTATAGAAAAAGTGCATTGAGACAATCCATGTATCATATGATTCTTTAATTTTTTAAGTATTAAAAATAAGCACTTAAACTAGCTTTAGAAATAAAAGTAAATTACTGCCTCTTCTAACAGAAGAATCTAGTAGTAGGGCTGGTGTCAACCAGTATTTAATCAAGATTTGCAAATGATTTCACTAGAACCTATTTCTCAGCCTGGGATCCTAAGAACTATCTTCATTCTCTGGCACTGCATATGATAGAAAGAACGCGTTTCTGCACAAAGGCTCATCTCTTCCTACAACAATCTCTGCACAGTGACTTGGAGGGTTCATATGTAATGGGCAGCAACAATTTAAAATATTTCTGTCACATATGGGAATCTGTTTACACTTGACCTCAATCAAAATGTACTTTTCATGTTTAAGAAATAAACAGAAAATAAGATCTATGAACCCAAGGTACAAAGAAGTCTCATCACACAGGAGGAACATGTATAGAGCTGGATTTCTCAGCCAGTACTGTCCCCTGAGGGCAATGGAAAAGTGTGGAGTTATGTTTTTGTCTCACATAATGACTGGATGATGATACTGGCATCAGATGTTCAGGATGCAGGGCTTTTCAACACCTGGATAGTCCTTCACAATAACTCAATGTTCTGCCTGAAAGGCAGACAGTCTTTCCTCCAAATGATGCAGGGAGCGACAGGGAGCTGCACATAGTGACAGAGACCACATGGCGATACTCTAGTCCAGGGAAGTAAATAAAGGAGGTAGCCTACATTTTGACACTGTATTGACATTGGAAAAAGTTCTACTTGGAAATAAAACTGATAGATTTGAAACTTAAAGTGAACTTTTTGGAGGTATATAAGTAAAGACTAGGAACTTTTGACAAAGTGGACCTTGCTATCAAAAAACTATTATCGTCAGTCAGTATTGTCTGAATATAAGCATTGTGTATTTCTAAAAGCAACCTTTGGTAGGAAAAAGGTCAACTGAGTATGTCTGAGAAACATACCCAAAGAATGGAGAGGGATTGAAAATGGATTTTTTTTTTTTAAGTAAAAGAAAAGCACTGGAGTTTCAAAGGGAGTTTGTTGGGTGTGGTTGGATAATCTACAAAATACGTGTACATAAAGTTGTAATTTCTGAGTGTAGGTTTAATAATTATTAACAAATTATGTCATCTTCATAATTTCATAACCTCCACATATTATTAGGAAATTTGTACAACATAGAGATCAAAATTTTAATATAAAATCAAGATGGACCTCTTATACAAATGAATTGGTAAATTTTTCTGAATTTTATGGTGTGATAAGTAACACACAATCATATATCTGCTCTGACTTGTATTCACTAGGCTGGATTCTTTTCCATAAAAGAAGAAAATAAAATTTTTTTCAGTAGACAACTGAACAGAAAAATGAAGAAAATGGGGGCAGGACACAGAGGACCAAATAAGGAACTATAGAATGGTATCAGAACAACCAGAAATAATATATGTTGATATTAAAGGTCAAAGACACCAGGGAATTAAAACCATTTTCGAGGTGGTGGAATTATGTTTTGAAGCCCAATTCCTCTTTTCCTTTTTATATGACAATCTCTCTGTATAATCAGAATCACTACTTACTCCAGGAATGATAATATATAGTTCATTAGTTCAAAATAAACATTATAGTTTTATAAAAGCCACAGTAGCATTGGCTCTAATAAAATAAAACTACTTTTTGGGGGGAATTAGTAATTAAGATCTTGTCCTAAAAATTGAAAAGAAGACATTAGACGACCCTTATATCATCTGAACTGGAGAAGAAAAGGGTGAAAGAGACAATTCAGAAAGTAACTGTTGATTTTGAGTCATGCAAAGAGTCCCACACCCTGCCTTCCTCCTGAAAACAAAAATCTAGAATGAGAAGGAGAGAATCTCAGCTCTGATTAGGAAAATCAAAAAGTGGAGGGATCATTTTACCTTGATTTCAAGGTTATAGTGCTGAGAGAAGATCATGGTCAGTGCCTTGCAGGAACAGTATATTAAAAATGGCTCTATAAGGTTTCTAGAACCTTAGACTTCCCATGCCCCAAAAATGATGTGGAAGTTCTTTCATAGTGAAGAAATTATAGGTCTGTAGAGGCCTCCTGGCAAAACTGAAAGGACTTTCAGGAGAATGATGCATATGGATTGTCTAGTTAGAGATCAGAAAAGGATCAAATTTCATCTCTGCTGGTGACAGCATAGAGGATGGTGACCAATTGAGGACCAGACTGGACAGCACTTCTCAACAAAGGTCAATAGTTTGGGGCTAATGTTTGGAGATCTGTGAATAGGAAGACACACCAGCAAATGCCAGAATGGATGGAAAACAATAATGGATGATCTCATACTCTTTCCTCAATGATATATAATCCCCTTCAGATGCAATACTAAATAGAAGAAGGATAGAAATTACGAATTGAGTTTACAGTTGAAATGACTCATAAAAAGCTGGAAATGACTGAATTTGCCTGGAAACATGATGAGATTAGGTTTGATGACATCAGGTGAATCAGACTTGACAAAGAGAATAAGTGGTTATAGAAAAATAAATGTGCATTTATTTAAATTGTACATTTAAACTTGTGTATACTCATATCATTGCTATGGTTGTAAATTGGGTACAAGGCTGGTAGTGATGAAAGTTTCCTGGAAAACTCAGTTTTCTCATTTGTGAAATCAGAGAAGTGAACTAGATAAAAGCTGAGATTCCTTCCAATTCAAGCCGGGCTGATTTGAGAAATGCAGAGAAGGGAGTGGAAATTCCTAGCCAAGAGGACAGCATGACCAAATACAAGGAAATATTAAAGTAAATGGCTATAAGCAAGAAATTGACTAAAATGGAGTAGAAAAAGGCTTGTGATGAGGGGAAAGGGAAAATGTTTATTCAGGTTTTAAAGAAATAAGGTCCTGACACTGAAACGACTTAGATCTAAGGTCATGGATCCAGTAAATCCTTTAAAACGTGCCAATCAAAATATGATTGACAGTAGGATCCACAAATCTAACTGGAAGCTAGTTAGAAATGTAGAATTTCAGAACCCACCTCAGACCTACTGAGTCAGAATCTGAATTTTAACAAGAACTCCAGGTGATTTCTATGTACATTAATGTTTGAGAAGCAACATTAGATCCATAGAAGACTGGATGAGAAAATGAGAGTGTAAGCCCCAAATGGGTAAGGAATTTTACCTATTTTATGAACTGATCTTTCCATGTTTTCTTTACATGGCCTTTTATTATCTGGAAAAGATCACTTCAAGTGATCTCAATTAACTCTGGGTCTGCCTATAGTAGTGCCTGGCACAAAGTGGGTCCATAAATATTTTTTGAATAAATTATCTCCCTTAAATCTTCCTTCATTATAGAGAAAGCAATTCAAAGTAATTACATAAGTAAGTTAATAGAATAACATTCAAATATGAAGAGCAGCTTTAATCACTCCCCTTAACAACTATTAAAAACAAAATTAAAGTCAAACCTTTGAGGGTTTCCTTATATGCATCAAATAAAAAAGTGGTTCTATCCATTGGCTCATCCATTTTCCTTCATATAATAATGAAAAGAGATTCAAAACTCCACAATTTTTATATACTACTAACTAAAAAGAAAATATTGCTTATAAAATTAATGTATTCTATATTCTAATCTGTATGTTTCTAGATCCCCAACTGAATAGATCATTCATTCATATATTTATTCAAGCCATATTACTTCTATATTCCATGAACTGCATTCAGTTTTCTGGAGGAAAATGTGACACATATACAATCACTGTCTACAAATAGTTTAAATCCAGAGGGAAAATAAAATTGCAAACTACTAAATTCATATGCAAAAAAGAAGGGAATGAATCACATATAATAGAATTTATAATGAGAGGATGTGACAAGCCCACACAAGACAAAAAAAGGTCAAAACCAGGATACCACAGTCACCTTTAGATTCAGACAGTTCATTTACAGCATAGACGAAGAAAGGAAGAGTAGCCAAAGGTGCCAACTGCCCATGGCCCTCTTCCCATATACTCAAAAGACAAAAGTGCAATAAAATGGGCAAAGTGACCACAATGTGTGTTGTGAGAGAACCTGTTACTGAGGATCCACTTCTAGACTGTGGCTAAAAAGTTTTGTATTGTGCAGTTCTATTCTCAGAGGAGTGGGACAGAAAGCCCCGTACCTCATCAGAACCCTGGAGGTAGGTGCTGTGGCAGCTGCCGAGGTGAGAAAGGGAGGTGAATGGGAGATGCCTCAGAGAAAATAAAATCCTTTCTGATCTGCCATCCCCTCATATTCCACAAGGATCACAAGCACTTTGCCAAATCTCAGACTAGCTGAGGCTCAAGGCTTTGCCTGCATGGCCTATGCGGTTACACACAAGCTATTCAGAGTGCCAACATGGAGAATTGCCCTACAGAATGCAGAAGAAGGAATAATTAATTCTAACAAGGGCATACTAAGGAACGTTCCATAGGTTCCATTTCAAGGTGAAGAGGTTTTGTTAATGGTATCAGTCGTTCTGCTCCCTATTGTGACATTATAAAAGTGAGAATAGACATAAGAAGTAGAAAAGAGGTGAAATCCCCTTTTACTTGTTCACTCAAGGAATGCATGTGAAAAATAGTCCTTGTGTGAATAGGATGGAAAATGAATAAGTCACAGCAGATAATGACATTGAAGGAAAGGAGAAAAAATTAGAGTTGTAATGCATGGAACTCTTTAGTTTCAAAGGCTACAAAATAGAAACTACATCAGCAGAGTTTAGTAATGTTCAGATACCATCCTGGATACATCTTAATGCATCTCCACAGGTCCTCTTGGTACCATCATCTTCCAGCCCCTCAGCTCTGCCTCAGCCATCATTATGGTGTTTTCTTCCAGAATCCTCCCCCACCCCAATCCTGCTACCACAGACAACTGGTCTGCCTGGATAGATATAGCTGCAGTGACTGGGGCACTGGGGACTGACTATTTGTTTATCCAGGAGGGCTGTGCTCCCCGCTTTCCTTTAGCTCATGCTGTGTAACCAGGTCACCCAACTACAAACCCTGAATCTAAGGTTTCCTCTATCACCCCCAGGTTTAAAAACAACTCATGGAGCATGAAATCTAACTTCCTGAACAACTGTCAAAGAGATCAAGTAATACAACCCTGGAGTTTAGGGCAGTTCATTCCTTGATGGGGAAAGTTTGTTCAAAGGAAAACAGAAAATGGGAAGATAAATTTCCTCTCCTGTATTTTTTCCATAGAATTCTCTAAGGAATTGTTTATCCATATGGCTCATCCCAAGGACTCACGAGTGGCCAAGCAGATGCATGTGCTAAATGACAGCTGTGTCTCTGTGGCTTGGTGTAAAGCAGGGGGCAGTGCAGCAGCACATTACCCTGCATGACTTCTCATTCCTTATTGTCTCCCTTCTCTTTCTTTTCAGTCCCACTTCCCTGGGATTCTACCTCCCAAATAAAGCATCCTTGTTCCAATCCTTGTTCCAGTTTCTGTTCTCTAGGGAACCAGAGCTAAGACAGATACATTTATAAAAATATATGTACAAAATAAAGGCAAGGTGGGTTCAGAGCCATTCCTAACCTTTGAGAATTATGTGATAATATCATGGGAAAAAAAATAATGCTATCAAAATCTCTCATAGTGCCTGGTGCAAAACAGACTTTTGGTAAATGTTGGTTGCATGGATCACACAAATGAGAGTTGAATAGAGCAAAAGGCATAATAATTAATTGTTTTTTCCCTATTACAGGAAGCCTGCAATTGTTCAGCAAAATGACTAGTGTTAGAGCTAGAGATTTCACTGTATGAATGAAGAGGGAGAACCAGATACAAGAGCTACTTTTAAAGAAAAAAAAGAACAGTCGTGATATTTAGTAACAAACAAAATAGGACCATTTCTATTCTTCTACATTGATACTTCTGATAGAAGAATTCTTTACCTGTTGCTCTTCTTTTTCCTGCCCTCAGGTGAATATATTGCCTAAATGCCTTACACAAACCCTCACCATCATCATCTCAGATATCTCTTCCCATTCTTCCTATCCTTTCTACACCACTACAGTGATCCTAACCACTCACATGACATCAATTATAATTTTTATGTATAATAACTCTGAGTGCACTTTACCTGGCTATGACTTCCCCTAACTTCCTTCCTTCAATCTCTTCGATATTTCACCTAGTACGTTCTAATGATCCCTCCCATTTTATGCTTTAAAACCAGCCCCTTCAATGTCACTAGTTAGTTCTTTAACTTACCACCTTTATGGCAATGATGTTTTCTCTCCTTACATCAGTTGAGCAAGTTCACTTACCAGGCATTGACTGAACTTATCAATGGGTTCATGTATATAAGTTTCACACAGGAATACCTGCTTCCCACTCCAAGATATTTGTCCAAAAATTAAAAGCTTCAGTTTTCATTTTCATACTAATGACAAGAAACAGAAAATCTCAGGCTTTCCACAAGTATCAAACATGCCCATAATTTCCCAAGCAGAGAAACTGGCTGAGTTACTAAGCAAGTCAGGCAGAGTTTAAACATCTCTCCCAATATCTTCTTTCCTCTAAGGACTTTCGTTGGTCACTATGTCAGCCATGCACTGTCACTACTTCAAACAGTTTTCTTCCTTTATTGAGAGGTCACCCATGAGGCCCCAGCAGGTAAAGGCAGAGTTCACCTTTGCTTTCTTCCTTGGCTATGTCACGTACCTGTTCAAGTGGAATCCCCAGTTAGAGTGATCCCTGAGGCCAAGTGAGTTCCTTTAAACTGCAGCAAGAATTGGTCAGCTATTTGCTCCTGGGAAAATCCTACTGCTGTGACTAATAAGTATTTCAAAAGAAATAAACAAGCATGTCATTCATCCTATGATTACAGGATGAGTAGGAAAGGAGTTGCTGGCCAGCAGGCCCTTGACCCTAATCCCTAGTTATTGGGTTGCTTCCCTAAATAGTGCAAATAGTCCCATGACAGAGGATTAAATCCTTTTCCAACCACTACCATCACAAATCTGGCAAAGGGTCACAGTATACAGTGAGAGGAAGGTAATGTTTACTCTCTTAAGAGGACAAGCAAGGCAATATTTGTACCATACAAGTCAATAGGGAAATTAGCTATAATTTAATATATTCTAAACTATATAAAATATAATTAAAATGTTCAGAGACAACACAAGTAATGACCACTCTTCCCCAAATATTAACTTAATACTTGAGGACATGTATTACAGGTTCTTTATAAGGCAGATATACAATCCTTGTTTACACTGCCACCAACAACTCTTCCTCCCCACATTGCTATCATTTCAAAATAAATCAGAATATATAAACTATATCAGTGTAGCATTAATGATTTCTTCTCACTTATGCATTATACTTTCTATATTCTATCTCTTCTTCAAAGTCTAAGTCAACTATGACAGAATCTATGAAGCCTTGACTGGAAATAACTTCATTTTTTCTCAACCCCTTTAGATGCTTTCTATACATATTTTGTGGCACATATCACTATTAACTTGTAGTCTAGATATTTATGAAATTACCTAACTTTCTATAATGAAAGAAAATCTCATTAAGGTTAGATCTGTGTTTAATTCACTCCCCCCCCCATTATATATGACTTCCTTATATTAGATACTCAGTAAAAATACTTGGAACAAATAAAGGAAAAGGGTGAGGATGTGGAGAATTTAGAACCCTTGTATATTGCTGGTGGGAATGTAAAAGTGTGCAGCAATTGTGGAAAATAGTTTTGTGGTTCTTCATAAAGTTAAACATAGAATTAACATATGACCCTGAAATACCACTTCTAGGTATATATCCCAAAGAACTGAAAATAGGGACTCAAATAGATACTTGTACATCAGTATTCATAGCAGCGCTACTATTACCATAGCAAAAAGATGGAATCAGCCCAAGTGTCCATCAACAAACAAATGGATAAACAAAATATGGTTGAGACATACAATGGAATATTATTGAACCACAAAAAGGAATGATGTTCTGATACCTGCTACATATGGAGGAAACATGAAGCATGTTATATTGAGTAACATGGTTTATGTTTCTACTTAGGTAAAATGCCCCAAATAAGGAAACTAATAGAGACAGAAAAAGGTTACTAGGGGTCTGGTGAGGGGGAATGAGAAGATGTTGCTTAATAAGTACCATGCTTCTGTTTAAGCTCATAAAAAAGCCTGAGTAATGGATGACAGTGATAGTAGCACAACATTGTGAATGTAACTAATATCACTGATGTGTGCACTTAAAGCAGTTACCACAATAATTAAAAAAGAGAGCAAGTTCAAACATTGGGCAATATTTTTATCATATTCACACTATTTTTAAATCATGTTTTAAATAAGCAGCATAGAGTTTACTATTTTTCAGATCCTTTAATATGATTTTCTTATATTGACATTCCATCAACTTTCTATTAAGTGGTGTTAGACAGCCTAAACATCATTTTACAGAGAACCTACATTTATAAGCAACATGGTGTTTTCCATGGTATTTTTATAGACACATCTCTTATTTGTCCACCTGGCCTCATTTAGATACTCCTATCATTGGCTTTTCATTCTTCTTGTGCTATACGCCATAGACTTTCTTTGAACTGATGATTCAATTATCTACCTTTCAACCTTCAGGTCCTTCAAATGCACCTTAACCATAACTCTAGAAAAGAAACTTTTCTTCATCTAGCCCTGACTATGCAGATGGAATTTTGAAAGGACATTCATGCCAACATCTTTTCTGCCAATAAAAGTTGTCTTAAGTTTCTCAGCTCCTGAGAAATGTATACCATACAATGGATTTTCTTTGAAAATTGGAATTTACTGGCTCACAGTTTTGAGACTGGGAGAAGTCCAAAACTGAGGTATCAGCAAGGCAGTAATTTCTCCCTGAAGACTGTGGCATTCGGGGGCTCACAATCATGGATTCTTGGGTCCTTGGCTTTACTGTCACATGGCAACGAACATGGTGGTGTATTCTCCTTTCTCTTCCGGGTTCTATTGGCATCCAGCTTCTGTAACTTCTCTTTCCAAGTCCATTTTCATTTGCTTATAAGAACTACAGCCATATTGGATTAATGCTCACCTCTATCTATTTAGACACACCTTAGCCAACAAAATCTTCAAAGGTCCTATTTATAAATGGTTTTACACCCACATGACTAGGAGTTTGGACCTGAGCATGTCTTTGGTGGGGTCATGATTCAATTTCTCAACCCCCAACAGAAAAGAATTGAACATTCATAGAAAAACTTTTTCGATGTTATTAACTGCCAAAGTGTAAAATAATGATTTGCAAAATATGTCCATTTTTCTCTCTATAATTTATACCTTGCTTACTTTCAAAACTGAATATAATTAAAATAAAAGAGCATTATCACCCACAGATAAGCAATTTACTTTTATGTTCCACATCTATGCTAACTCAGTTACACAAACTAACCTTTAAGATTAGTTTCAACTATCAAGGTTAAAAGGAAAATATGATGGGCTTTATATATCAGATAAAGAAAACGTAATTTTCCCAGTTAGATAAACTATTGTTCAAAGCCTAAATTCAAATAGGATTATGAATTTTCACATGAGGAACACTGATAAATAACATGTTTAAAAGGGTTTTTGTAGAAGGGTGCAAAAATACTTCATTAATATTTTTATGACTATAGACATCAAAGACATTATGTCTATGCTTAACTAAATGCAGGCACTCTAATGAGCTAATGATTAGAGACATTTCTGGTGCTCAAATTCAGATATATAGAGATGCTGGGAAATCTGAAAAAACAAATGGTTAGATGTCCCTTATATCAAAGCTGTCATTGAAAAATTGTGTCAATTCAAATTGTTTATCCAGCAAAAATACTCTTCACACATGATGGTGAAATAAATACATTATCAGATAAATAAAAACTGTTAATTTTTCTGTACTACAAGAAATGTTAGGGTTCTTCAGGCCATAGGGAAATGTCACCAGATGAAAAGTCAGATCAGCAGGAAGAATGAAAGCATCAGAAATGGTAGATATGTGTAAATATACAAGATTTTATTTCTCTTGTTTTAATTCATAAAAGTCATTTAAACACATAAAACAAAAATGTTAACATTATATTATGGAGTTTATAATTTATACATTAGTCAATTATATGACAGAAGTGCAAAAGGATAGGGCTAAGTCTAATCCACTCAAGGTTTCTACATTTTATATAAAAAGGTAAATGTTAATTCCAATTAGATTGTGGCATATTAAGAATGCATATTGCCATCACTAATGACTGAAAAATGAAACAAAGAGCCATGGTCCAATAAGCCAAAGATGGAGATAAAATGAAATACTAAAAGAGACTCAATTCAAAATGGGAAGGAAAAGAGATAAAAAGGAATAATTAAAATGGGATGAACAATAAAAAAAATAGCAAGATGGTAGGCCTAAATATAACATATTGATAATTATATTATGCAGAAAAGGTCTAGATACTACAATTAAAAAGCAGGCATTGTCAGAGTGGGTATAAAAGGAGGACCTACCATCTTTGGTCACCTGATAAAGATAGAGACAGGTTGCAAAGAAAAGAAATGTGAAAGGCATATCATGAAAATATAAATATAAGAAAGCTGGTTTGGCTATATTAATATTAGATAAACTAGACTTCAAGACAAGAGGCATTATTAGTTAAAGAAAAGGATGATTCATAAAATAAATGAGCAACTCATTAGGAAAATGTAAAAACTGCAAATGCCAAAACATATGAGGTAAAAGCTGACAAAGCTAAAGATAAAATTAGAAAAATCGACAATCATAGATGGAATTTTAAATATCCACTGCTATTGATACAACAAGGAAAAAATAATCAATAAAAATAGAGACTTGAGCAACATGATAAATCAAGTTAATGTAATTAAGATGAAGAGAATAGTACCCCCCAAGTTATATGATATGCGTTCTTGTCATGTACACATGGAATATTTGTTAAGATATATGACATCTTGGGGTGTAAAAGAAGTCTTAACAGTGGTTGAAAGGAAAAGTCTAAAAACGTATATTACTAGGACAGCTAAAAAATGTAACATGGGATTGTATAACATAGGGAAACCTCATGTAAAATACAAATATGGGTGATATTGCATATTATAAATGCAAATAAATGAGAGAGAAGGATACATAATAGCAGTTATGTATGGCAGGGGAAGCATAGAGGGAAAAAAAGTCTCAATAAGTTTTAAAAGGTTTGAATTTTATGGAGTATTTCCTCTGACCCTAATAAAATTAAATTAGAAATCAATAATAATAAGATATCTAGGGAACCCTCAAATATTTGAAATTAAGCAGCATTCTTCTGAATAACATACAGTTCACATATGAAAATAAAAAATAGAAAGTATTCCAAATGAATGTTAGTAAAATACAGCATGTTTCAATTGTTAGGATACATTATCAAGCAGGCCATAGAGGGAAATTTATATCTTTAAATGCTTTTATAAGCAAGAAAAGCAGCTTAAAATCAAAGATTTAATACTCACCTGAAGAAACAAGAAAAAGAATAGCAAGCAAAACCCAAAGGAAATATAAGAGATATGAAAAAGATAAGAAAATTAATTTATTATGTGAAATCACAGAAAAGTACAGAAAGAATAAACAAAACCAAAATTTGGTTGTTTGAAAAGATTAATATTATTCATGGTTCTTAGAAATCAAGAAATACTATAGAGGTACAGTAATAAAAAATGAGTAGAAATGGCATATAGAAAGGTAGTATATTAATGGAAAAGAATAGAGCTCAAAACTAGACACACATATATAGAGTCAATTGATTTTGGATAAAAGTCACTGAGTAACTTAAGGAAAAAAGAAAATCTTTTGAATAATGTTGCTGGAACACTATATATCTGTATAGACATTGGGGCATTTTCAGGACATTTGATTTGTCCTGCGTGACATTGAAGTGACAGATACAGGCCATTGTATATTTTGTCATAACCTACAAAATTGTGTGGGACAGAGTGCAAACTATAATGTCAACTGTAGTCTATGGTTAGTAGCAATGCTTCAATATGTATTCAAAAAGACTGTAACAAATGTACCACACTAACGAAGGATATTAATGTGGAAAAGTGAGGGAGGGGGAGAGAGTGGGGCATATGGGAATCCCTTATATTTTTTTATATGCCATTTATATAATCTGAAGCTTCTTTAAAAATAAAAAAAAATTAATTATAAAGAAATATGGATGAGAATTGTGGTTGATGTTACTGATAGAGGAGTGTCTGTGAGCTAGAGTGGATGTGTGTCACTATTGCAGGGTTGTGGAAATATAAAGAAGCATGGGTAAAACACAATTGGTGTGACCTATGGACTGTGGTCAACAGCAAAACTGTAATGTTCTTACATCAATGCCAAAGATATACTGTGTTGATGATGGGGGGTATGGAAAAAATGTGCCAAGTGTACGCTATGGATCATGGTAGTCTGATGATAATTTCTCATGATCTGTAACAAATGTTCCACCACAGTGTTGTGCCTTGGTGAAGGGGTGTTGTGTGGGAATTCTATACATGTGCATGATTTTTTTGTAAGTTCACAACTTCTGTGATAAGAATATAATAATAATAATAATAGGGTTGGTTTGGGGAAAAATACACCAAATATAAGATATGGACTATAATTAGTAGTAATATTTTGGTGATATTCTTTCATAATTTTTAAGAAATCTTTCACAACAATGCAAGGTGTTGGTGGTGGTGTGATGCATGTGACCCCTGTATAAAATTATGCATGTTTGTTTTGTAAGTTCACATCTTTTACTATAGTTATTGTTTATGTATATTCATGTATGAGTGATATACCTCAATAAAATTTTTTAAATGGTCAGCTAAAAAACAAAAAGAACCTCAAAGCCTACGTCATACTATAAAATGTCAATTAAATAGACATCAGATTGTGACTTTAAACAAATGCAAAAGCTATTAGAGTTCATAAAAAATAGGTTTTCTTCTCAACTTGGAAGTTGGTAAATATTTCTTGGCAAGGACTAAAAGTACTAACCATAAGGGGAAATTTAGAGATTCACTTTATCTCATCAAAATAAAAATTTTGCTCTAGAAAAAAAGGAATGTTGCCTGAATGGTACTAGTCTGCTTTTTTTTTTTTTTTTTTAACTCTTTCTGAAGCAATCATGAAAAATAAACTAGGGTTCAAATAAGGCCAACAACCTATGTTGGTCTTGCTTTTAGTAAGATCACAATGCTTTTAACAGCATATTATTTCCTTCTCACACAGTAGCAATAACCAACTTTGGATATTTTTAAGTGTGCATTATGCATTTCCACATTAGAGCATTTCTCATTTTCCAAGTAAAGTAGTAATCTTGGGCTTAACCCTGCAGCCTTCATTCTAGCAATGGTCCCCCAGAAGCCCTTAATGACTTTAGTAAGAGCTTCAGGATTGGGCCCCACCAGGAGTGTTTTCATCATTGCACTCAGCTTGAGAAGAGGTTAGTTATGAAACAAAATGAGTGTGTGAGTGAAATAGTTGACTGATAGTGGGTCCTTCCCATACCAAAGTTGCATTCATCTTAAGATGGTTTTTTACCCATAAATCTAAGTTACTCTTATAGGCAGCAGAAAGAGATACACACTGAATACCTAATAAATGACCAAGCAGTAACACATCAAAGCTTCAATTCAATTAGGAGCATTTAAACATTAGTGGATTTGAACAAGTGGAAAAGAAGGAAATCTGCATGTTCGACCTCGAACAATATATACCAGTAGCACTCCAAATGCAGCCTCCATATTACTTATTAAATGGTCAAAATTTGACCATGTATTATATATATTTCTTCTTTGGCCAAAAGCTTTTGAAAAAAAAAAAAAAAAGGTCACTCATTTATCCATTCACCCCACATATAGTTTTTTTTTTTCTTTCACATGTAAGGAAGTGTTCTGCATGCTATGAATAAGTGGGGAATAAGATAAGCAAAGTCCCTGTGCTCATGAAATTTATATTTTGTAGGAGAGATGGACACCCCCCCTCCAAAGTTAAATGTACAATACAAATTGAGGGAGTGAAGTCTATCCCAAAAGGTAATATTTGTGGAGAGACATGAAAGAAGTACAGAAGAAGGCAAAGGGAGATTTGAAGGTAGAGCATTCTAGGAAGAGAAATTAAAGAGTACAAATATATTGAGATAAAACAAGATTGGTATACTACAGGAGTGGGAAATAAATCAGAGTAGCAAAACCAGAGTGAACAAGGAGGATGTGTAGGAAGTGTGATTATAGAGGAGGGAGTAGACAGATATGAATAGGTTTATAAGGGTTTATAGGTTATAGTAAGGAATATGGATTTAATTTTAAATAAGATGAGAGGTTATTGGGGTCTTAAGCATGGGAGTGAGAATGATTGCTAATTCTGGCTGCTGTGTCAAGAAATGAATCTAAGGGACAAGAATAAAAGTAAAAATACCAATTAAAAGTTCTATCAGTGCAGAAAATTAAAAATGACTCCAGGTATTTTAAGCATGAAAGAGTTTAATGCATAGAATTAGGAGCTTATAAACCCCTTGAAGTGATTAGAGGAGTGAATTATAGTCTAGCTTCAGGAATAAATCCTAGACAATACAAACTGATTAATCAGTGGTCCACTAATTTGGAAGACACCACAAGAATTAGTGAGTTGAGAATTCGGTCCTGTAGCTGAGATCCTGGAATCAGAAAGCTATAATCAAGATGTCACTTGTCATTGCCCACAATGCCACAACTGTCATTCAGTACCTGGGAAGCTGGAGACTGGCCCCTAGAATGGAAATTCAGTCTTTAACAGAATTAGTCTAAAAATGTCTGTATATATTCAGCTGCCTATCACTGCGACTAGCCAAGCTGATTCTCTAGCCTATTGTAGAGCAGTTTATAGGCTAGAATTTTATTCCAGTCACCATATCTCTGGAAGTCCAGCCCATATTAAGTTATGGGGCTGATTTCCTAGTACTGAACCAATAAGATAAAGATTCTCAATGCTGTTCTTCCACAGTGGGGTCAGAATGCTTCTTTTGTGTGTGCTCAGCTGTTGTACATGCTGTACGAGTTTTCTGGCTAGTTTGAATAAGAATATACTGATTAGAATATATTAGAGAGGAAACAGAGTCATTGTAAGGGTTGTTGGAGGAATAGGCATTATGCTAACCTTCCAGCAATAACTCCCCAAACTACCACAGACCTAATAATGGAACTCCTGCCTTTAACAACCCCAAACCACACTACTTCTGTGATGACCAGCAAGCTACTTCCACCATCCCCAGAAATTCTTTCTTACTAATTCTTCCATCAGCTAAATGGATACATTATATTTAGCAAAGTTTCCTCATGTAGCTAATTTTTAAACAACAGTTTTGTATCAGTGTATCTGACTAAGAGATTATAAATCAAATGTACTATAGCATCAAGAAAGGTTAAGAAAGAGGTTCTTTGACCACAGTTATGGGGATGGTGATTTTTATTCTGCGTTAGGAAGGCAGGCTTCACACTGTGAGGAACTATCAAAATGTGCATAGGGAATATGGACAACTCCAGTTCCAGATATACACTATAGTCTACTTTTGTAGACTATTGCAGTGGAGGGATGGAAAAATAAGAAGAAAAAACATAATTCCCACAGAAAAGTTACCTGACTTTCAAATTATCACCA
This sequence comes from Tolypeutes matacus, assembly GCA_026826555.1. Classification (NCBI taxonomy): domain Eukaryota; kingdom Metazoa; phylum Chordata; class Mammalia; order Cingulata; family Chlamyphoridae; genus Tolypeutes; species Tolypeutes matacus. Next base: position 24,680,496 of record JAKSZT010054487.1, read on the forward strand.
CTCCTTAAAGTCAGCAAGTTCCTACTCCCAAGACACACACATACTGCCCACATGCCTGAGTTGGACCACGTATTTTGTCAATTGCCTTAATATTCTTGGCATCATCACTTCTCTCCATCCTCCAACCCTGTAGCTCATTTACTGTCACCAGTTCAAATTCCTTATTTTTTGTTGTTGTTTATTTTTTTCCAGAGATACTTTTTCATTAATTCAACAAATATTTTTTTGAGTTCTTAACTGCCAGATAATGTTTTAGCTGCTGATGATACAGCAGTGGATAAAACAATGTTCCCTCAAAGAATGCACATCCTAGCAGTGGGAGAAGAATAATACAACTTAAATATACATGTCAGGTGGTGATCAACATAATGAAGAAAATGGAACAGTTAATGTTCATGCCCTAACTTATAATAGCTGGGATGATATTTCTATATGTTAATAAAAGTATTTTCTCATGGTGATTTAAGTAGAGAACTAAATTAAAGTAAAAGAGTGACCATTCCTATGTCAATGGGTGATGCATGACAGATTTAAACAACTGGGAAAATGAAGTGACCTATTACTCAAATGGAAAGGATAAAGGAACAGTTTTGGGGGGAATCCCATGATATCAGTTTATGACATGATTTGATTAGGTCTATTAAAGTTGAAGTGGAGATGTCAAGCAGGTATTGTATGTATGCATTTGGAGTGAAGGGAAGAGGTTTGGCTATTTGTAAAGCTGTGAGTTTGTATGAGATTAGCAAAGGAGTGAGGATATATAGAAGAGAGAAGGGAGATATATAAGGATTCAGGGCCATGACACCCTAATATTTAAAGGGTGGGAAAGTGAGGAGAATGTAGCAAAGAGGACAAAGAAGAAGGAGCTAGTAAAATAAGAGAAGAAATAAGAGTGAGTCCTATAGCAGACACTCTAGATGTCCCAACCATGTCCCCTAGGCCATCCTGAGTTCACCTGAAGCTTCAAGTAGAGAGTGAATCCAACCACAGTGGCTTCCCACAGATTTTCAGAAGGTTCTCAGTTGCCCATGAGGGATCATGTTAGTTAATACAATTGCTAGTGACTTTTCTCCTTATAGTTTCATTTTCTCTACCTCTACAATTGTATTTCTGTTCACCCTCAAATAAACTATATCAAAGTCTTGATTCTGGGTATGCTTTGTGGGCACATAAACCAAGACAATTGGCAACCTTAACTACAGCTGGTTTTGTGAGACATGGGACAAACATATAGGAAGTCCAAATAGAAGTCAAGTATTAAGTACTGACAATTGATTCAAGGAGGAAGAAGAGGTGGTAGACAGAAATGGGGTGAGGTTAAGGGAAGATATTCAAGGTTGTGATGATGGAAGCAATGTGGTAGCTAGCGTATGGTAGATATGAGTGTGGAAATATGTGCAATATCTCTTGTGAAAAAGGTCTTCTTCAGAGAATGAAGAATGAGGAAGAGATATTCAGAGGAGAGAGGCCAGGTGTGAAATAGTTTCTAGAAAGGCCAGACAGTAAATGATTATTATGTAGAACTGGCAGTTGGAGCTAGTTGTTATGGATTTAAAATGACAACAATCAGGATATATATCTACTTTTACTCAGCACTGGGAAATCAAATTCAGCAATATCATTATAAGCTAAATAAAAATATAATAAAAATTTAAAAAAAAATGTTGTGTTAACCTGAAATGTAGGCCCTTTTCCCAAATTGCTTGGGAATAATTCTGTATATGCACAGACTCTTAAGGCTTTTTTTCAGTACAAAAATATCAATATTTCCAATATTTGAGGAGAGTGGGTACATAACTCAAAGTGTATTATTATATCTTTGCATGACAAATATTACTACTTTCTTAGAATATAAAGGGGAATGGACATTTTGGGGAACCCTACTGGCAAGCATAAAGAAAAATAACATTTTCTGAGAGTGGGAGGGTTCTGACAAAAGGTGGAGAGGGGTTTCCTTTCTGTGGATTTGGCTGCCTGGATCTCCTCATAGCTTTGGGGAGCAGATAAGCCAGCTTGAACCAGCGCCAGGCTGAGGGGAGGGGCGAATCTACTGAGGAAGCCTGGTTTAATCAGTGGCCTGGTGACACTGAGGCTTGCCTCCAGAGGGGACGGAGTCAGCCAATTTTATCATTCTGCATGGACAAGCATCAGAGCTTCAGGTCTCCTGGGGGGACCAGGAAGTAGGAAGTACTTGATTAGTTTCCACGAACCTAGTTAGGGTCCCCTTGGTGAAGGGGGTGGTATAGAAGAGGACTTCTTTGGGTCCCTTATTTCACCAAAAAAAAAAAAAAAGAAGAAGAAGAAGAAGACAGTCACTTTAAAAAATAATAAAGAATGAATTTTTCTTTTAATTTAGTTTAATACAATTGATTGATAAACACAAACAGGCTGAGAGGTTCTACAAGGGCCCAAGAAGGAACACTGTTCTTCCTTAGATTTGTTTGACTGCTTGGTTATGTGGTTGTTTGTTTTTTTTCTGTTTATTTGTTGTCTCTTGCTTTTCTTTCCTCTTTTCTCCCCCCCCTTCTGTTTTCTTTCATTTTTTTTTAATTAGGTACTGCTAGCTTGTCTCTTCTTTGCTGTGCTTCTTCTTCAATGATTTCCCATTCTCTGTCTATATTGATTTTGTATCCCAAGCTATCTCTTTTCTTTCCTTCATCTTTCTGTCTTCTGCTTTCTGTTGTGGTTCTTACATACCACAGTTTTTCATTAGCCCAAAACTTAAGGGTGTCAATTTTTATTCTATCTATTCTGTTTTCTTCTCTTTTTATTAATATTAACTTTTTTCTTTCAGCCCTTTCTTTACTCTTTCTCTCCCTCCTCATCATTCTAGCCTTCTAAATCATTATATATATATATATTCCTCTATTTGGTTTCCCAGTCCATTGTAGGTACTCCACTTTTTTTCCTATTACTCTATACTGCCTACATGAGCTAAATATTCATTTCACTAAGTCTTATACGGTTCCTCTTCTTACTTTTATCAATATTATTATTATCATTCCTCTTTTCTCACATCTTTTGTTTCCTCTGGTCTTAATCTTTTGCCTTCAAGGTAACACAGAAAGAAAAAGGAAATAAAATAAGAAGAAAAAGTGTCAAAGAGAAAACTTAACACACACAGAGAACCACCAGCTAAATAAAACTCTAGAGGAAAGAGAGAAGCTAATCAACAGAATAAACCCATCAAGATAAAATGATGACTAGAGGGCAGCAAAAAATTACAAACCACACTGAGAAACAGGAAGACATGGAACACTCCAACGAACAAACTAAAAACCAGCAAGACATGCAGAACATCGAACAACTAAATCAAAGCTTTCCAAGCAAATATCATGAACCAACTTAATGAAGTGAAGGAAAAGATTAAGGATATAAAGAAGACACTGGGAGAACATACTGAAGAAATTGTAAACATACACAAAAAGATAACAGATATGATGGTGATCAATGACACAATCCAAGAAATCAAAAAGACGCTGGATTCACATAACAGCAGATTTGAACAGGAAGAAGAAAGAATTAGTGATGTGGAAGCCACTACATCTGAAATCAAACAGATAGTAGAACACATAGACAAAAAAAATAAGAAAAATCCTGTCAGGGACTCAGGGATTTAACTGACAACACAAAAAACAAACATAATATTATGGGCATCCCAGAAGTAGAAGAGAAGAGAAAGGGAACAGAAAGAGTGTTGAAAGAAATAATGGCTGAAAACTTCCCAGTCCTATTGAGAGAGATAGATGTGCAATCCAGGAAGCACAGTGCACCCCAAACAGTATAAATCCCAACAGACCAACTCCAAGACATGTACTTGTCAAAATGCCCAATGCTCAAGACAAAGAGAAAATACTCAAGGCAGCAAGAGAAAAGAGAACCATCACATACAAGGGAAACACAATAAGATTAAGTGTTGATTTCTCAGCTGAAACCATGGAGGCAAGAAGACAGTGGTATGACAGAGTCAAAGTACTAAAAGAAAAAATCTTCCAGCCATGAACAGTCTATCCAGCAAAACTGGCATTCAAAAATGATGGAGAGTTCCAAATATTCATAGATAAACAGAAATTAAAAGAGTATGCCAATAAAAACCTGCACTTCAAGAAATACTAAAGGAAGTTCTACAAGTTGAAAGGAAAAAACAAGGGAGAGAGAGTTGGAGGAGAGTTTAAAAACAACTAAAAAGACAAAAACAGAAACAAAACAAAATATGACATACATTAACCCAAAGAAAATATGGCTGAAGTAAGAAATTCATTGTGAGTAATAACACTGCATGTTAATGGATTAAATTCACCACTTAAGAGACACAGATTGGCAGAATGGATAAGGAAATTTGATCCATCTATATGCTGTCTACAAGAAACCCACCTTCAACCCAGAGTTTCAAGGAAGCTGAAAGTGGATGGCTGGAAAACAATTTTATAAGCTAACAATAGCCAAAAAAGGGCAGGAATAGCTATTCTAATATCAGACAAAATAGACTTTAAATGCAAAACTATTGTAAGAGACAAAAATGGACACTATATATTAGTAAAAGGGGTACTCTCTCAAAAAGAGAGAACAATCATAAACATTTATGCACCTAATTGGGGTGCCTCAAAATACATGAGGCAAACTCTGGAAAAACTAAGTGGAGAAATAAATGCTTCTACAATTATAGTGGGGGACTTTAATGCATCATTATCATCATTAGACAGAAAATCTAGACAGAGAATCAATAAAGAAACAAAGACTCTGAACAATACATTAGAGGACCTGGACTTAATAGACATATACAGAACACTACCCCCAAATACAGCAGGATTTACATTCTTCTCAAGTGCACATGGATTATACCCCAAGATAGACCACATGCTAGGCCACAGAACAAATCTCAATGAATTCAGAAAGATTGAGATTATACTAAGTAATTTCTCTGACCACAATGAAATGAAATTGGAAATCACTAAGGGCCAGAGAAACAGATTACGCACAAAGATATGGAAGTTAAACAACACACTCTTAGACAAACAATGGGTCAAGGAGGAAATCTCAAAAGAAATCAGTAACTACCATGAAACTAATGAAAATGACAACACAACACATCAAAACCTATGGGAGGCAGTGAACATTGTCCTGAGAGGGAAGTTCATAGCCATAAATACATATATTAAAAAAGAAGAAAGAGCTAAAATTGAAGACCTAACTGCACACTTGGAGGAACTGGAAAAACAACAACAATCTAAACCTAAAGGAAGTAGAAAGAAGGAAATAACAAAGATTAGAGCAGAACTAAATGAAATAGAAAAAAGAAAGCACTAGAGAAAATAAACAAAATCAAAAGCTGGTTCTTCGAGAAGACCAATAAAATTTGCAAACCCTTAGCCAGACTAACAAAGAAAAAGTGAGAACAGATGCAAATACACAAAATAAGGAATGAGCAAGGGGATATCACTACTGACCCCACAGAAATAAAGTGTATCATTAGAGGATACTTTGAAAAATTATATGCCAACATGAATGATAATTTAGAGGAAATGGACAAGTTTCTAGAAACTCACAAACAGCCTACATTGATGAAAGAAGAAATTGATGAACTCAACAGTCCAATTACAAGTAAAGAGATAGACGCAGCCATCAAAAACCTCCCAACTAAGAAGAGCCCAGGACTAGATGGCTTTACAGCTGTATTCTACTAAACATTCCGGAAAGAGCTAACACCAATTCTGCTTAAGGTCTTCCAAAAAATAGAAGTAGAAGGAATATTGCATAACTCATTCTATGATGTCAGCATTACCCTAATACCAAAACCAAACAAAGATATCACAAGAAATGAAAATTACAGACAAATTTCTCTAATGAACCTAGATGCTAAAATCCTCAACAAAATACTTACTAATCGCATTCAACAACATATCAAAAGGATTATACACCCTGACCAAGTGGGTTTCATCCCGGGTATGCAAGGATGGTTCAATATAAGAAAATCAATGTAATGCACCACATAAACAGATTGAAAGAAAAAAAAATCACATGATCATCTCTATAGATGCAGAAAAAACATTTGACAAAATACAGCACTATTTCCTGATAAAAACACTGCAAAAGATAGGAATAGAAGGAAACTTTCTGAATATGATAAAGGATATGTATGAATACCCAAAGGTAACATCATGTTCAATGGTGAAATCCTAAAAGCCTTCCTTCTGAGATTGGGAAAAAGACAAGGTTGCCCACTATCACCACTCCTATTTAACATTGTCTTAGAAGTACTTGCTCAAGCACTGAGGCAAGAAAAAAGGTATAAAAGGCATCCAAATTGGAAAAGAAGAAGTAAAAATTTCATTATTTGCAGATGACATGATCTTATACGTAGAAAGCCCTGAGAAATCTACAACAAAGCTTCTAGAAATTATAAAGGAGTTCAGTAATGTCGCAGGCTATAAGATCAATGCTCAAAAATCAGTAGCATTTCTGTACACCAATAATGAGCAATCTGAGGAGGAAATCAAGAAAAAAAATACCATTTACAATAATAACTAAAAGAATCAAATACCTACGAATAAATTTAACTAAAGATGTAAAGGACTTATATACAGAAAACTACACAACACTGTTAAAGGAAATCAAAGAAGACTTAAGTAAATGGAAGAATATTCCCTGTTCATGGATAGGAAAACTAAACATCATCAAGATGTCTATACTACTCAAACTAATCTACAGATTTAATGCAATCCCAATAAAAATCAACACTGTATTTTTTTAAGGAACTGGAAAAACTAACTACAAAATATATTTGGAAAGGTAAGAGGCCCCAAATTGCAAAAGACATATTGAAAAAGAAAAATGAAGTAGGAGGTATTATATTACCTGACTTTAAAACATACTGCAAAGCTACAGTGCACAAAACTGCATGGTTTTGGCACAAGGATAGACATACTGAACAATGGAACCGAATTGAGATTCTGATATAGACCCTCGCATATACAGTCATCTGCTATTCGACCAGGCCACCAATCCCACTCAGTTGGGAGAGAATGGCCTCTTTAACAAGTGGTGCTTGGAGAACTGGATATCCATAAACGAAAGAATGAGAGATGAATACCATCCCACACCTTATACAAAAATCAACTCAAGATGGATCAAAGGTCTAAATATAAGAGCCAAAACCATAAAGACCTTGGAAGATAATGTAGGGAAGCATCTACAGGACCTTGTAATAGGAAATGGTTTTATGAACTTCACAGCCAAAGCACGAGCAGCAAGAGAAAAAATAGATAAATGGGATCTCATCAAAATTAAAAACTTCTGCACCTCAAAGGATGTTATTAAGAAAATAAAAAGGCAGCCTACCCGATGGGAAAAAATATTTGGCAACCATATATCTGATAGGAGCCTAATATTCTGCATATATAAAGAAATCCTATACCTCGAAAATAAAAAGACACAACCCATTTAAAAAATGGGCAAGTGATCTGAAAAAACACTTCTCCAAGAAAGAAATACAAATGGCTAAAAAGCACATGAAAAAATGCTTGACATCGCTAGCTATTAAAGAAATGCAAATCAAAACTATAATGAGTTACTATCTTACACCCATCAGAATGGCAGCTATTAAAAAAACAGCAGACTATAAGTGTTGGAGAGGATGTGGAGGAATAGGAACCCTCATCCACTGCTGGTGGGACTGTGGTATGGTCCAGCCACTGTGGAGGACAGTTTGGCAGTTCCTCAGGAAACTAACAATAGATCTTCCGTATGATCCAGTGATTCCACTGCTGGGTATATACCCAGAAGAATTGAAAGCAAAGACACGAATAGATATACGCACACCAATGCTCATAGTGTCGTTGTTCACTATTGCCAAAGTTGGAATCAGCCCTGGTGCCCATTAACAGATGAATGGATAAACAAAATGTGGTACATACATACAATGGAATATTACTCAGCTGTAAGAAGGAATAAAGTGCTAACACATAGAATAACATGGATGACTCTTGAAGACCTTATGTTGAGTGAAGCAATCCAGGCATTGAAGGATGAACAATATATGACCTCACTGATTTGAATTGAGGAAAGTGAGCAGTTTCTGAGAACCAGTGTTATATATGAGAACCAAGGGATATAGAAGACGCCAAAAGCCATGGCTCCAGTGAAACTGAGATGGGATTCAAGGAGCTATCTACCATCTTTTGTCATCTGTATGAATTCCAGAAGTAATCATTTTTGCCTTTTCGAAGATCTATTTATGTACGTGTCACATGCCAATTTCCCTCATCAGACCGTGTGGTCCTTGATAGAAAGGATTATGTTTCTTCATCCTTTACACACCCTGTAGAACCTACTACAGTGTCTGGTTCTTAATAATATTCAATAAATATTTTCAGAATTGGATTAAATTCAATATTGTCAAATAAAATGTTAAAGTCTAAAATAATAATGAATGCAAAGAGATTCCAATCATTAGTTATTAAGTCTCAAGTGATCTCCAACTAAATGGAAGAGAGTAATTCATACCTGAGATTGAAATAAATATTACGATAGCCACAATCATGGGTGATTATTAGCAAAGTAATGAGAAAGTTAAGAACAGAATCTCATTTTGAGAACTTTACTCACAAATTGGACACTAATGAGAATAGTCAGTGGTGAAAGGAAGAATTAGAAAACAGTCAAAACTTAGAATATTTTGAGAGCAGTGCCAGTTTTAAACAGATCATTAAATGCTGTTATGGAAAGAGAATAAGATGACCAAAATCTTGAGGAGAATATATTTGTATGAAAAAATATTGCCAATTAGAAGGGTTAGAGCATTTTACAAAATGAATAGTAAATATAATCAAATGTCACAGGAAAACAGGACATAATGAATCTAAGAATGTTTAGATAAAAGAAAAATTTTAAAACATGATGTAATTTGGGGTTGTTTTATTTTTTCTCTCACTTTAGAAAGATCAGCTAGAAACACTACCCTGAATTTTAAGTTAAAACCACCTTCCATTGACCCTATTTCCCCTCAGTTCATGTGAACTCTAGGCATATGGTACATACTCAGACTGTTATAGCATTTCTGTATTGCCCAGAGTTGAGAAATCCAGATTTATTTATAAACTTTCACAGAATTTGCTATATTCCAGGCATTCCAAGCTCTCTACCAAGTTCCTCTCATTTAACCCTCCTAACAAATATATAATAGAAATAAAATTATCTGTCTTTTGCTGTAGAAAGGAGCTGATGCGTGGATGAGACAATCACTTGACTACAGCCACACAAGTATTAAGTGGGCTCCAGGCTCCCAGGTCAGCTGGGCGAACTCCCCCCAAGGTGTTCTGCTGTCTCCCAATGAACTCTCACTGTTTGACCACAGGCAGAACAAATTAGATTTAAATACAAGCTGTGTCTATAAAGTAAAAAGTCTGTTTTTAACAGACATACTGGAAGTTATATATCAGAATGAATGTTTTTTTCAAAAAGTACTCAATATGGGAGACTATGTATTTTCTTCAACAAACTTGACATTTATCAAATTATTTGTGAAATAATAAATAATAAATAAATAAATAAATAATAAACATCCTACGATTCTCAAGTCCTGAAAAAGCCCTAGTATCACATCCTGAATGACATTGCTGCAACAGATACGGGCCATTTTATATCATCCCATACATGCACAACAGTGTGGGAGAGAGTGCGGGCTACAGGGTGAACTGTGGTCCATACTCAGTGGCAATGCCCCGGGATGCGTTTATCAGTTGTGATGAATGTGCCGCACTAATGAAGGATGCTGTTTATGTGGGAGAGTGTGGGGGATGCAGGAAGTGGAGCATATGGGAATCCCTATGTTTTTTGTGCAACGTTTATGTAATCTAAGTATCTTTTAAAAAATAATAAAGGAAAAAAAATATGCTACGGATTAAAAGGCAACATTTCTACTTCAATGCATTAACATAACTCCAATTTCACAAGTCTAAAAATTAAGGCCGTTTATAGTATTAACTAGTAAACAATTAAAAGCAGTGATTTTCTTTGAATAGTAACATCTCCCTAACAGGCACTTTCTCTTTGATTTGACAACAAAAATATGTGCTGATTATTATATGTGACTTAAAGTTTAACTCACAGTGCAAATTATTACATTCTTCAGTTCTAAGCTGGTGAAAAAAAGAGATGGCTTGCTTCACAGATATCTAGAAAAAACAATTACAAAAAGAGACCTCCAAAAATCAAATACCTCACTTTATTTCTTAATAGCTCCAGTGAATACCATTTTTATGCTAATTTTTAAAAAAAAGGTCCTACAAGAAAATTCAGATAAGGAAGACTAATTGCATTAAAGAATTATAAAATTAAATGTTGTGGAGTGGTGTGGCTCAGTGTTTGAGTGCCCAGTTCCCATGTACAAGGTCCCTGGTTCAGTTCAATTCCTGGTACGTCCTAAAAAACAACAACAACAACAAAATACACACACACACACACACACACAGAGACAGACCCTCAAAACTAAATGTTAAGTTTTCAATGGGATGTACACAAAGAGAAACCATATGGAATACATTTTCTCAGATTGGGCAATAATCATTGAAGTATGGTTTTTGAAGGGAAAGTAGATATCAAAATATAAATTAAACTACTTTAATGGAAAAGTTAAGTACATTGCAATTCTCTGCTTGCCATCAAACGGAATAGAATCATAGATAAAAATTCTTAGACATACTAAAGCATTGGCAATAATTTAGGGAATTACAACATTTGAACATTTCTTCAACATGTACTTATGAATACCTATATTGTGTAAGGCCCTGTGCTACAAACCTGTTTGTCAAATGCTGGCTTCCCTAAATGAAACTTGACCAAAAAAACCTCTTAATAAGACAAAGCAGAGTTTATTCTTATCCTGGTAAGTGAGAGCACTACCTTGACTAGGTCTATGTAATCTCTTGGCAGTGGGTAGGCAAAATTAGGATACTTATAAGCATGGGGGCCCAGTAGGCCCCCAGCCCTGTCTCCCCCTTCCTAAAAGAAACTGAGCCTGCAGTTTGCAGCCACCTGTATACCCCAAGACACAAGCTAAAATGTAACAAGCCTCCTCACAGAGAACAATGTACAGGTGGTATCGTAGACAGTAATTTTCTCCAGGATGTACAATTCCTTCCTACAATAACATCACCAGACCCCACTTATGTAACTTGTTATGAAGTGTCTTTGTTCTGAGACCCTATATAGTACCCCTCATTTCCCGCCTCTTTGAGGAGCACTACTTTCATTCTTCGGCCTGCCACCATAGAAAACCTATCCTGTCCATAAGTCCCAATAAATAAAACTTCTGCCTGATCATTGAACCAGGTGTGTTCTTTGGTCTTACAGCTGCCCCGACCAGGGCCCTTCAGGAGCTTGGTTGAAACAATAAGGCTTTTAGATTCTGGTTTATGGAGGGTCTTTCAATGTAGAGGTGAGGTAGAAGGGTTGAGTAAATTAGAAAAAAATTGTGATATAAGTTTATATTGGTGGACACAGATTAGGGAAGAATGAAAAACAACACAGTAAGGAATGGAGCTAACTTCACTGTTTTAATATTACATTCTAAACAGGAAATCTGCACAGGAGGGAAAAAGAGAAATAAGGATATTTAGATTTATTGAATACAGTTAAATTTCTAAGTGGTAGCAAGAAGAGTTTAATGTTTGACAAGCCCAATTGTATTGCATTGAAAGGAAATAGGGGTAGGAATATCTAACGACAAGGAGCTAGAAAAAGAAATCATAGTGAAAACAGATGTTTTTGTTATCACTATCACTCTGAATCAGCCAAAAGCAAAAATCAAAGGAAGGCAATATTATAGGGAGAAATCTTCCACTGTAAGTTAAGTAAGCACTAATATAAGAGTCATTTTTGTTAGTTTTCATTCTGGGATACATCCCAAGAGGCAGATAATTACAGGAGAGGATTCCTTTGAATGGGATTTTGCAGCTACCAAATGTGGTGAAAATGAAAACAAGGGCACTATCCTTCCTCCAAAAGAATTATACTTATAAAGAACTCCTGAGCAAGAGACAGACAGAAAATGACATCATAAAAATGTTCACACAGGACACAGGTGGCCTTGAGATTCTGCTGAAATTAGCAAAATACATCAGGAAGAAACAGGAAGATGGAATTGCCAAAGATAGTCCTAGATATTATTTTTGACAAGTATGATTGGAGGGGCTATCATTGGAGTCAGAATCCACACTTAATTCAGGGTTCCGGCCAAGTGGGAGTACAGGTAAGTTTTGAAATCTATAGAGAAACAGGGACTTAATTTGTAAAGTTCTCAGTAGTTTTGTTTTGTTTTGCTTTGCTTTGTTTGACATGAGGAGTTTAGAATCCAGGAGGCTCTAGGAAAAGAATCAGTTTGCACAGGTGGTAGACTTCTCCCAAGGGAATGGAATCCCTTGCAACCAGGAACCCAATGACTACACTGATTTCAGAGTAGTCTCTCTCTCAATCATGGTTTAGATCCATATAAGAAACATGAAAACTGGCATGGATTAACTGAAACCCAGAAGAAACTGAAATTGCTTTCTCTGTCTATCACTCACACCTCCTTTATTTTTCTCTCAGACTAAGACTTTGGATGACTTGGAGAAACTAATGTCTATTCTGATAGTGGGCTTAAATTAGAAAAACTAGAGCAGACAATATATTTAATCCTAGGAACTGGTTTATTTTTTAATCTTATCTAGATCTAAAGATAATGAGTCAACTGGATTGTCATTAAACTAATGAATCTTTAAAATGAAGCAAGTCTTGAACATTGATAGAAAAAAAAGGGGAAAAAAAGAGTAGCTTTGAGATAGGTATTCCTATATAATTATGGCGTGATTCAAAAATTTCCAAAGAATGTTAATAAAAATTTTTGCCACATATTATCATAATTTTTATCCAAATGTCTTTACCATAGTCTAACAAACACATATTTCAAAATAATTTGACGAGATTGAACAAAAAAAGTAAAAAAAAAAAAAGAAATAAAATAAAATTCAATATAAATGATGGATAAGCAGCATGTATAAAATATGAGACTGATAATAGCACCATTGAATATAGAAACTAATAAAATATGAGTACTCCAGGATACAACAAACACAAAAAGAAGTATGAAGACTTCTAGTCAAGAAAGAGGGTCATATAATGAACAAGAATAAAGCCAGGTATACAGAATGATTTATTGCTGCTTGGACATACATAAATGTGACAAAACCTCAGGTGAATGGAAAAATAAAGTTGTTAAAAGAGTTGGCCATGATAATTAGTGAAACATGAATTATGACCAATGATCAGAATTATAATTTGTAGGAGAAGAGATGGAAGTAGATTTAGAAGATTCTGTGAGAGGAAGAAAATAAAACAAAACAAATAAGAATTAAGATAAGAAGGCTAAACAAAGCAAAGAGGTTTTATTATAATGAGAAACGATTGAAATTGACTTAAGGGAGTAGAATATAAAGAAATAATCTAAGATCACAGAGAAATTGTACATGATTATCTATTTTATACACCCTGACATTTTCAAAGCTAGATTTAAAAAAAAATACTGCTTTGGAAATATAGCTATTGAACAGAATAGGAAAATAAATATAAAGAATAATAGAGTCGAAATTTTTCCTACCAAGATTTTTTTTTTTTTTTTTGCCAGTTCAAAACACAATTCCTTTCTGGGAATTCCTTGCTGATTGCTTTGTTTATCATGTGACAGAACAGTCTAGATTTCAATTTTTGAAAGAATAAATGAGTGGAATTTTATTTTCTGGTTATAAAAATTGCCTTAAAGTAACTTTCTTTATAGTACAAGGCAATGTGATGTGCTTGTTATCTAATAAACTTTTTATATTAGGTGTTTGGATGTTGTCTTGAATACCAGATATCTTCACAGATCATTAAAAGTTAACAGAGTTTCTCTAAAATGTCTTCAATATAAATCAAACTACTATTTTTGGTTTCCCAAGATAACATCACTTATATTTGTCACTTCTGTAGATAGTTATAACTTTTAATTGTTGAGTGGACTCTGGGCACCAAATCATAGTAAAGTACTACTAAGTAGTAATTATTTCCAATAATAAATCAAGCTGTGGAGGGGCTTGAAATACATGTTTATAAAAATATTTCTACTTAATTAATTATTGGGTATGCTTAGGCAAATAACAGGGTAGGATAAAGAAAGAACTTCAAAAGTCTAAAAATTAAATATACTGTGGATAATCCTTATAATTTTCCCCATCGTATTTGGAGCAAAAAGAAATATAAATTTAAGATATAACAATTTAGGTATTTATTAACCCAAGTTTGTTTCAAAACCTGGGAAATGATTCTTGCAAAAATCTGAAAAAAAACAGATTTTCCCTTTTTGTAGAAATGCAATATTCTATCTATTTTTAATTTTAGGCAAGTATTTAATGAGTGCAAATATAAGTATAGAAAACATTAAATATATCAGTTTTCTCAGAAAGAGAAGAAGTAAGTTTATTTAACATTAACTTTAACCTAAGTATCTATGACTTTGAAATTTTAAAATGTAGTACAATTTTGCTCTGTTCTTTAACACTATTAAGTCAAAATGGGGAGAATTTAAAATATGTAAATGCCAATTTTAATGTTTATGTTTTTTTAAAAGTAATTATATTAACACAGACCACATAAGCCCTTCTCTCTCTCCCCTGGCAATGCCCATGAGAGAACATTCCTCTGGTAGCTTGTGTCATACCTATCCTCAGACCCCTTGGCAGTTCTAATGGAATCAAGAAGACATTGAAGTTATTCATCCAACCTCAGTCAGAACATTATGCAAACAAAAATATAACTAGAAAAAAATGCATCACTGAACACAAAAAACAGAAAATTCTAGGTGCCCAACATTTGTTACGAGAATATCTGGAAAAAATGCTCGGAAATAATTGGAAAAAAAAGAAGCAAAACTGAAAGAATCTGACTCATTGAACACAGAATGAGAAGAGAGACTAGGAATGGATCTTGGGATACAACATTCATTTTAGGTAAAGAGAAGAACATAGCAAGCATAGTCCATGGGTACTTGGACTATCAAAACGTTGGTTACGTTTTTATGCTATTTCATTTTTCTCCTTTTTAGCTTGCTGGTTATAAGTTATGTTATCATTCTTTAGTAGTTATTCTAGGAATTAAAACATGCCTCCTTGATTTATTAATATTTAATTTGATGCTACATTTAAAACTTCTCAGATGAAATAATTGTTATAGAACACTTTGATTCTATCAAGTCTTTCTTGATTTATAGGTTATTGTTGTTGAGTATTTTTATTTTGCAAATTATTTAAGTCATACACTGTAATTATTTTATACAGTCAATATTTATTGATCCATATTTCCATGGCTTTTATTTCTTTTTTTGTGTTGAAGCTATCATCTGAAATTATTTTTCATCTGTCTGAAGAATATCCATTATTATTTTCCCTAATGCAGATCTGCTGATAATAAAAACTCCATTTTAGTATATGTATAATGTCTTAAATTCCCCTTCATTTTTGAATATATATATCTGGAAATATAAGCGTAGGATAGCAATGATTTTCTTTCAGTATTTTGAAGGTTTCCATTGTCTGTTGCCTTCCTTGTTTCTGTTGAAATTTACTGATAGAACTATATTGCTTATTTGAAGGTACTATCCCTTTTTTCTCTTTTTTTTTTTTTTTTAAGATTTTTTTTCTTCTTTCTGTTTGGTTTTCAATAATTTTAGTATGATGTACATTTATATTTTTTGTTTTATTCATCTGGCTTCAGGATCATAAAGTTTCTTGATTCTGCGACTTGATTCTTCCATCAGTTTTTGAAAATTCCATGCCATTATCTCTTTAAATATTTATTTAAATATTGATTGTTCCCCATTTGTTCTCCTTCTGGAGCCCAGTTACATGTATATTAGATCTTATCACTACGCCTGATATGTTTCTTGCTCTTTTCCATATTTTCTGTAATTTTGGTCTATTTGAGCATTTCCTTAATTCTCATTTCATCTGTGTTAAATCTGTAGTTAACCCCACAAATTAAATTCACACATTTAAATATTGTATTTTTCTCTATAAGAATTTCAATTCTGTTTTTTTATATTTTTTCCTATTCTCTGTCCTAATTCTCATGTTTGTCTATAATTTATTGAACTTGTTAATCGTATTTATTTTAAAGTCTATGCTAGACAATTATATCATTTATGTCTTCTGTGGATATTTTTCCATTGTTTGCTTATTTTTTATCTCTTGTTTGTTGCTCAAGTCTTTTCTTCCTGTATGTCTAGGGCATATTTTATTGAGTTTTTGTTCTTGTGTATAAAATTGTAAAGAAAATTTAAGGCATTTGTATTTGTGGGAACCCTCTGATGTGTACATCTAAGAAATAACTTGGAGGCCTGTTTCTCCGCCCATACAGAGAATTCACCATATCAGTTCTTGCCATAAACAGGAACTTTCCTGCCTATCTTATCTCCCTTATCTCCCACCCTATCTCCTATGTATATCACTAAATGCTTCTGTAATCTTGCTTCCCCATTATCAGCCTGGAATTCTAATGATGTGATTTACAACCCCCATACTTGCCTGTTTCCCTGCACCTGCACCCTGACTTTGACTGTAAAAAAAAATATCCTGAATAAAAAGTGTAATAGAGATCAGCTCAAGAGCACAGCTTCTTCAGCCGTTCTCTCCCTGACCTCTCTTAACTTTTGTGTTAAGAGTAATTTCATTGTGCCATCATGGGCTCTGTTGGACAGACCCCTGCAAGACTTTGCAGGATGGATTCCTGCAGTATTAGTCAGCCAAAAGAGGTGCTGATGCAAAATACGAGAAATAGGTTGGTTTTTATAATGGGTATTTATTTGGGGTAGAAGCTTACAGTTACCAGGCCATAAAGCATAAGTTTCTTCCCTCTCCAAAGTCTGTTGCCACGTGTTGGATCAAGGCAGTTGCCGAAGTTTGCCAGAGTTCAAGCTTCTTGGGTTCCTTTCTTCCTGGTGCTCCATTTCTCTCTGGGCTTAGCTACTCTGTTTCCTCCACAAGGTCAGTTGTAGACTATGAGACCCTCTAGGCTTTGCCTCTCTCCACAAGGCCAGCTGTGAACTGTCAGGTGAATGGCTCGTCTTTTTTCCCAGGGCCTTATTTCCTTCCTCATGACCAAGCTCCTCTGTGCTTACTTTCCTGGGCTCCAGAATTAAAACTCAGCATCAGAACTCCAAAATCAAAAAACTCCAACTCAAAAGCTCCAACTCTGTCCTTTGCCATGTCTTTACCTTTGAGACCCCACCCACCAAGGGGCGGGATTCAACACCCTACTGACATGGCCCAGTCGATGCCCTAGTCATAACTTAATCATGCCCAGATGAACAGACCAGTTTACAAGCATAATCCAATATCTATTTTTGGAATTCATAGCTATATCAAACTGCCAAACTGCTATAGCATTGGCTGATTTTATCTTCTTCTAGATAAAATTTACTTTTTCACCTAGACTATTTTTTTAAATTAGAGAAATTATAGGTTAACAGAAAAATCATAGAAAAAATACAGAGTTCCCATATTCCCCAACTATTGGTAACACTTTGAACATGCTATGAGTGATAAAAAAATATTATAATTGTACTATTAACTATAGTCCATGATTGATATTAGATTTCACTGTTTGTGCTGTTCAATTCTACAGTTGTTGTTTTTTTTTTTAATTTTACTCTGGTAACACACATACAATCTAAAATTTATCCTTTAAACTGTACTCAAATATATAATTCTGTACTGTTAATTACGTTTACCTTGTTGTGCTATTATCAACACCTCCATTACCAAAACTCTTCAATTGATCCATGTAGAAGCCTGAACATTCTATTCCCTGGAAACCTATATGCTAGATCCTGACTTTCAGAGTTTGCTTATTCTAGTTATTTCATGTCAGTGAGACCATTCAATGTTTGTCCTTTGTGTCTGGCTTGTTTCACTCAACATGATGTCTTCAAGGTTCATCTATGTTGTTACATGTATCATGACTTCATTCCTTTTTATGGATGAATATTATTCCATTGTGTGTATGTCCCATATTTTGTTTATACAATCATTGGTTGATGGATGCTGGAATTGTTTCCATCTTTTGGCAATTGTGAATAATGTCACTATGAACATCAGTGTGCAAATACCTGTTCAAGTCCCTGCTTTCAATTCTTTGGGGTATATACCTGGAGGTGGAATTGCTGGGTCATATGATCATTTTATACTTAACTTTCTGAGGAAATGCCGAAATGTCTTCCACAGTGACTGCGCCATTTTACATTCCTACCAGCAATGAATGAATGTTTCTCTTTCTCCACATCTTCAGCACCTATAATTTTCCATTTTTTTAAATAGTAGCCTTTCTAGTGTGTGTGAAATAGTATCTTATTGTGGTTTTGATTTTCAGTTCACTATTGGCAGATGATGTTGAGTATCTTTTCATGTTCTTTCTATTCATTTGTATTTCTTCTGTGGAGAATGTCTATTCCAGGCTTTTGCCCATTTTTAAGTTGGGTTGTTGTCCTTTTTGTTGGGCATAGAACTTGTACCCCACCACTTTACTGAAATTGTTTATTAGTTCTGAATTTTTTTTTTTAATTCTACATATAGGATCATTTCATCTGCAAATGGAAAGTCCTGCATTATCAAAAGTTACTTTAGATGTAAACGGATTATTCTTTCTAGTCAAAAAGCAGAATTGGTAGAATGGATGAAAAACAAACAAACAAACATGACCCAACTATTTGCTGCTTACAACTCAACTTAAATTCAAAGACACAAGTAGGTTGAATGCAAAAGGATGGAAAAAATATACCATGCAAATAGCAACCAAAATAGTGCTGAGATAGCTATACCAATATCAGATAAAATTTTCTTTAAGTCAAAAAGTGTTATGACAAAGAATGTCACTATATATTGACAAAGGGTTCAAATCAACAAGAAGATCTAACAATTATTAATATATATACATCTAATGGTAACACCCCCAAAATACGGAGAAACTATTGACAGATGTGAAGGAGAAATAAATGGTTCTCTATTAATAGTTGGAGATCTCAATATACCACTTTCAAAAATGTATAGAATATCTAGACAGAAGATCAATAAGGAAATAGAAGACTTGAGAAATGCTGTAAACCAACTAGTCCTAACAGACATATATTGAACACTTCGCCCAACAGTAGCTGAATACACATTTCTCTCTAGTGTATATGGGTCATTCTCCAGGGTAGATAATATGTTAGGTCACAAAACAAATCTCAATAAATTTAAAAATATTGAAATCATACACTGTATCTGTTCCAACCATAATGGAGTAAAGTTAGAAATCAATAACAGAAGGAAAAATGGAAAGTTTACAAATATGTGGAAATTAAACAACACACTATTAAACAACCAATGCCAAATAAGATATCATAAGGGAAATTAGGAAATATCTTGGGGTGGATAGCATACTAAAATTCATGGGATGTTGCAAAGATATTACTGAGAGGGAAATTTATGCTTTAAATGCTTACATTATAAAAAGCTCTCAAATCAGAGACCTAACCTCGCAACTGGAAGATTTAGAAAAGCGGAGTAACCTAAACCAAAAGTGAGCAGAAAGAAGGACATAAGAAAGATTGAAAATAACAAAGAGAAATCATAAATGCAAAAGTTGGTTATTTGAAAAGATCAATGAACTTGACAATCCTTTATTTAGACTGAAAAAGAAAAAAGGAAAAAGGAGAGTGGGAACACAAATAAATAAAACCAGAAGTGAGAGACAGAGCATTACTATCAACTCTCCAGAAATAAAAAGTATGAGGGTACTATGAGCAACTATATGTCAACAAATTAGATAACCTAAATTAAATGGACAAATTCCTAGGAACACACAAACAACCTACCCTGACTCAAGAAGAGAAAGAAGATCTCAACAGACCAATAACTAGAAAAGAGATTGAATCAGTCATCAAAAATCTCCCAACAAAGAAAAGCCCTGGGCCAGATGGCTTCACTGAGGAATTCTACCAAACATTCCAGGAAGAATTAACACCAATCCTGCTCAAGTTCTACTAAAAAGTAAAGAGGAGGGGACATTCCCTAATATATTCTTTGAGGCTAACATCATTCTAATACCACATAAAGATACCACAAGGAAAAAAAATTACAGAACAATATCCCTTATTAACGTAGATGTAAAAATTCTCAACAAAATACAGGCAAACAAAATCCCACAGCAAATTAAAAGAAATATACGCCATGATCAAATGGGATTTATCCCAGGTACACAAGGATGGTTCAACATAAGAAAACCAATTAAAGTAATACACCACATTAACAAAATGAAGAAGAAAAAAAAACTATGATCATCTCAATTGACACAGAAAAGGCATCTGACAAAAATCAAGGACCCCTTCTTGATAAAAACCCTTATAAAACTAGGAATAGAAAAAAACTTACTCAACATGATATAGGGCATATATGAAAAACACTGCTAATATCATGCATAATGGTGAAAGACTAAAAGCTTTTTCTCTAAGTTTAGGAACAAGACAAGGTTGCCCACTGTAACCACTTTAATTCAACATTGTACTGGAAGTTCTAGCCAGAACAGGTAAGCAAGAAAAAGAAATAAAAGGCATCCAAATTGGAAAGTAAAAAATAATATACTTTTGATTTTGGCCTGAAGTTAGTCTAGGGCTGTATTACCTTAATCCAATTAGGGATTGAAATGGTTCAAAATTGGGCATTTTCCTTATCAGAGCAATTCTATGTACCATATTCCCTTATTCTTAAAGTGTAGCCCCTCTGAATTTCAACCTGAAAACTTTAATGTTTATCAGGGTCTCCTTTTTGCCAACCCTTTGATGCCAAGTGTGTTTATCCTAGCCTTATGTGATGGCAAGGCCTTTACTCAGCTCCTCAATTCATTTACAACTTTCACTTCTGCTTTGAGGTATAAAAATAGTGACAAATACTGAGTTTATCTTTTTTGGCACCCATTCTTTCCTAAATCTTGTCTCCTTAAATTCTTAGTTTGCAAGCAGATATTTTGTATAATTTTGCAACTTTACTAAGTGTTCAGCTGAATTGTTAGTACAAGACAACTCTGTCTGCCATTTCTAAAAGTTAATCTCCTTGGTCATTTATCCTGGAATTCCTGGCAATAGAGTATTAAAATCCTAAATTCATTGTGCTGAGATTTACAACCACATATCATCTAATATAATGTCATTGTGGAAAGAGCAGACCAGATTTTCATCAGAATCACCACATCCAAAAGCCAACTGTAGAGTACAGAAATAAGGAGAGAGCTGCTTTTTTATGTAGGTTACATCTCCATTTTTTTTTTTAAATATGACATATAAATCCTAACTATATGTAAAACTCAGAGATAAGTCTGTAAGATTAGTTATGTAAATTTGATGCAGAGGCTTTGCAGGACAGCACTAATTACAAATATAACCTTTCATCCAACTATATATTCCAACACACATCTACATAGATACAACAGAACTTTTGCAAAAGAAATATTGATTTGCTTCATTATCAACATTATTCTTGTCTGAAAACTAGCCAAATTACTGCATCATATAACTAGAATACATTGGAGTTCACAAAGACATATACACATACTTCTAACTACATTTTATGAGAAAATATCAGAAGGCATTGCCTCTGTACTCTAAGACTAAGACTTAAGACTTTGGGTGTTTTAGTGTGCTTTCCCTGCATTATTTAAGGTTACCTAGTAGTCCTTTTTTCTTTTTTTTCTTCTGTTTTTGTACTTTCTTTTATTACCGTTATAGAACTTATCACATTGTTTGTAATATTTTTATTACATAATAAAATGTGCCCACCATGTAGACAGTAAAACCCTGCACCAAAAGGATTAATCTTTTTGAATTTTAGAACAGTGAAGCCAGGAAAATATCCTAGGTGAAGAAGGAAAGTAATGCATACATGTTGAATGAAATGGATAGATGGTGGTATTGATGAATAAATGAATAGAGGAATAAATAGTGGCTATAAATGGATAATAACAAAATGTCCTTAATGTTTACAGTTTTTTGTTTATATTATTGAATATTTCTGGAAATATTTATTCAAATATTTAGCAAAATATTTAAATTACAATGTTTTCTGATAATAATATTGAGTAAAAGATGCAAATATTTTCCTTTTTTTGTGTGGGAATCGTTGATTCAGTAACAGATTTCGCTTCTTTAGTGTCAATTGGCTGGGGGATACATTTTTCTTGTTTGAAAGAAGTGAGAAAAGTTCTTTCTGTTTTATGTAATTGATGTTATAATAATAGTTGAATATTACCCAAATTGGGCTCAAGAAACCACAGTGCTGATGAGAATAATTGAAGGATCATTAAGAAGTTTAACTTTTCCTTATTAAATTTGTCTTCAGACATATTTTTCTCTCATTTTAATTATTTACAACACTTGGCCAAAGAAGTGAATACATCAAGGAAAGAAATTTAGATTATCATTACACCTCCATGGAAAGTAAATTTCCTGCCTGCACCTGTAGCCAGTCACCTGGTTCATAGGTGGTCTTTCTCCTCACTGAAATATCCGACTGATCAGGTAGGAAGGATTCATCCTCTTCCTTTGAGTGAAAGTGTGGATTTGTAATTTTATCATAGTTTGTTGTTCTAAAAAGCACTTTTATTAGTCAGCCAAAGGGGTGCTGATGCAAAGTTCCAGAACTCTTTTATAAAGGGCATTTGTTTGGGGTAGAAGCTTATAGTCACAAGGCCCTAAAAAGTCCAACTCAAGTTACCATAAGAGGTACTTTTTCACCCAGAGTCTGTTGCCATGTGTTGATGCAAGATGGCAGGAAAGTCTGTGAGAGTTCAGCTTTCCTTCTTCCTCTTAAAGCTCTGTGGTCCCAGCTTCTTCTGATATCAACTGTAGGCTGCATAAGGCTCGTCTCTCCTTGGGGCTTGTTTCTTTCCAGGTTTTCTCAGCTGTTCAGGGCTCTGGTCTCGTCAGCTGAAAACTATCAGGCTCTCTCCCCAGGGCTCAAGCATCCAAAACTAAACTCTCTGTATTCTCCTTCTCCATGTATTTACTAAGGAAGGCTGAAAACTCACAGGCATTGCCTGGCATCTTGCATCAACTCATGGCAACAGACTTTGAGAGAGAAAGTACCTCTTATGGTACCTTGTGTTGGACTCTTTAGGGCCTGGTAACTATAAGCTTCTACCCCAAATAAATACCCTCTCTAAAAGCCAACAGATTTCTGGTACTTTGCATCAGCACCCCTTTGGCTTACTAATACAGAATTTGGTACCAAGAAGTGGGGTGGTGTTTTTGTAATTACCAAAATGCTGGAATGGTTTTATAAATGATTAAGGGGTATTTTTTGTTGGAATTATGAGATACTTGATGGAAAAGGCCTAGATTGTTTTGAAGGGACTGTTGGTAGGAATATGGATGCTAAAAAGACTTTTTATGAGGACTTAGAAGTAAATGATGAAACTATTATTGGAAAATGGAGGAAAGGTTATCTGTGTTTTAAAGTTGCAGAGAACTTAGCAAGTTTGACTTCTGATGTTATATGAAAGGTAGAATTTGAAAATGGAGAGCCTGGACATTTAGCTGAAGAAGTTTCCAAAGTAAACTCAAAAAATGTAGCTTGGCTTCTCCTTGCAGCTTATAGTAAAATGTTAGATGAGAGAGGTAAGCTGAGAACTGAACTGTTGGGCACAAAGAAATCAAGCCTCTGGAAATCAAGTCCCCATATGATAGTGTCCCATTTGAGGAATTAACTAAACATGGAACTTATAAGTCAGGATTTAAAATGCAGTTATCCAGGAAGGACTTGTGGAAAGTCTTACTGTCTGATGGCATGGAAACCTGTTTTCTGCATGCTAAACCAACAAGCTTTTTGAGTGAGCTGTATGAACAAAACAACCGTCAGCCTGGACTAAAAGGGACATGTGGGAAAAGATGGAAGGGAAAATGGCTTTAAGAGGAAAACCATGGAAGCTGAGATCTGGAATTAAGACATCTCCTTGGGCCAAGAGAGGAACCCTACCCATGTGTACAGAGAGGGTGAGTTTTCCCCAGCAGTTGAAGAGGATGGATGTTTCAGCCCAATGTTCAGGGAGAGTTTTGCCACCCCAGGCTACAGAGAGGGTGGAGCACATTCGCCAAGGGCTGGGGAGAGTAAGACCAACACACTATAGGTCTAAGAGGGGTGGGACTGCCCCCCATAGGTTAGGGAAGGCCAGGTCACCAACTCACTGCTCTGAGAGGATTGGGTCTGTGAGACAGAGATTAGGGAGAATGTTGTCTCCTTCTCTCTGTACTAAGGGGTTGAGACTCTACCCCAAAGATTGGGTAAAGTGTGGCCATCACCCCAATGCTCTTGGAGGGGGAGGACTAGAGCTTGGTTGATACCCAGACGCTTGATGAGGGTGCAACCAAGAAATAGCCATTGGGCAAGCCTGTGGAAAAGGTGGTTTCCCATGAGGCTGCAGGGAGAAGAAATCACCATCTTGAAAATGACTCTCAGACTTTAAAATCTAATAAAGTATGCCCTGCAGGTTTTCAGAAGTGTTCTGGACCCTTGACTCATGTTTCTGGCCCAATTTTTCCTTATGGTAATGCAAATATTTATCCTTTGTCATCCCTTTATATATTGGAAGCAGATAAATTGTTTTGTAACTTTCAGAGGTCTACAACCAGATGAGACTTTGCCCCAAGTCAAACTGTATTTCCTTAAACTGATTGTGATATGATTTTGTACTTAGCATTGTTACTGATTTAAGTGTGTTTTTTGAATATTGTAATGTCCTTTTGGAATTCAGAGGAATAGAAAGAGCTCCATAGACACAGCAGTGGCCCAAGGAAGAGAGATGAGCCTGATAGTTCACAGCTGGCCTTGTGGAGAGAGCAGAGCAGCTGAGCACAGAAACAGATGAGCCCTGGGAAGAGAGATGAGCCATATGCCAGCCTACAACTGAGATCAGAAGAAGCTGGGATCACAGATCCTTAAGAGGAAGGAAGAAGGCTTGCAGACATCGCCCGCCATCTTGCGTTAACATGTGGCGACAAACTTTGGGTGAGAAAGTACCTCTTATGGTACATTTAATTGGACTCTTTAAGGCCTGTTAACTGTAACCTTCTATCCCAAATAAATACCCTTTCTAAAAGCCAACAGATTTCTGGTATTTTGCATCAGCATGCCTTTGGTTGTCTAATACAGCACTTCCTAGACTCTATGACCCTACTGCTGTTCATACCCAAAGAAACCTTTCCATCTTCACAGATATCTTAATACAACATATATGTTTGAATAACATTATCCTTCAATTTGCAATAATTGCAAATACTGATGAACACCATTCTATATTATAATGTCACACCTACTAAAAAAGGATATCTTGCTTAATTTTCAGCATATTTACATAATACCATGGGATTAAAAGATAACAGATTTGTCACATTTACATTAATGAAGTGCAATGTATTTAAGACAGAATTCTGACTCTCCTTGTGACCTTTGTTAAGATATTTAACATCTTGTTATTACCAGCTGTATTATATCAATTAGAGAGAAGAACATTAAATAACTAGCCAGGGATGTAATCATGATAAATAATTTATGATTAAAAGGCCTTTATAAAATACACAGAATAAATTCACAAATAAAGCATTAGTAAATGTGTATTTGCTTCCTTTGTATGTAACATATGAGCAATTAGTTAAGTTTCTAGTCAGATTAGAAGAGCTATGTCAAAAATCATATAAAATTTTTTAAATTATTTTCTAATAAAACTCAAGTTTATAATGCATCAATTTTTCAGGGAATGTGAATCCCAATTTATAATTTGATTTTACTTAATTATCTGTCCATATGGTATCCATGTCAGTGTTTTATAGAATTTCAAGATTGCTAGAGTTGTTTGTTAATGCTTTGTGCTGCAAGCATTGGCCCTGTAGAGAAAAAGAACCATATTATTTTATAATATATTAATTAAGAGGAGCCAAAATGCTCTATGTGGGTAAAATGGGTATCCAATCTTGACATTAGCTCTTTCTCCTTTGATAATCCCACCATGAAGTTCATCATGATTAAATTGGGACTTTCTCCAGAGAATACTTAGCCAAAAAAAGAAGATGCTGCTAGGGAATGTTCCTCTAGTTATTTCCAATAAATGTTTTAGCATTAGCACTGATTAGCAAAGCATCATATTTTGGCCAATATATACATATGGTCACAGGTTTAATGCAACCTGCCCTTGAAGGATTTTCAAGTGCAAGCATAATATATTAAGTCAAAATTGAATTTTCATAATCCCTGAACAGAAGAGGCTCAAGGATAAATATCAATAGTTGAAGAGTACAGGGAGAGATGACAGAGACAATTTTCAGTGGCAGGGACAGTCTGAGTGGCTGGTTCAAAGAGAACAGACCTGGCGGCATGGATTACAAATTCTCTCCTTCATTTTTGAGGACTTGGATTTCTCACTAATTCAATCCTTCCTGTGTCATCAACATATGCCTAGGTACTATGCCTTCCTATAATCATTATTTAAACCTACTCAACTTTCGTCTGAATTAAAATAATCTCTCCATTCATGCTCCAACTCATTGCACTTACAATCTAATCTCTTTCCTTTGATTTACAGACAACACTCCTGAAAGTCTAGCCTATATTTGCCCTTTATATACAAACATCTGGTTTATGTCTTAACCCACTAATACCTGATTTCCACTCCCATAACTTCATCTAAGCTCTTCATCACAGAAGACTGTTTAGACATTGCAAGCAAGTCCTTCATTCTGAAACCTTTCCCAATAGTATACTTTGTTTTCCTGAAATACCTCTCTGGGCTTCCTTTCTACTTTACCACTTTCCCTTCCTAGTTTATTTATATTCTTCCTATTCTATGATAATTCCTTAAAATTTAGCATCCCTAGAGTTCTGCCCATGGCCAATTTTTCTTTTTTTCTACATATCCTTTCTATAACCATACTTTCATTAAATTCCATGGCTTCAATTACCATTTGTATGTTGGCATCCCAAATCTCCATGTCTAACCCATACTTCTCCCTTGAATTACCAGTATACTGCAGTGCTCTACTTGGAGTCTCGCACACATCTAAAATACAAGAGGTACTAAACTGAATTAAACATTTTCCACTTTTTATCTGCTTTGCCCTTGTTTTTTTTTTACTGGGAGGTCCCAGGGATCAAACTCGGGTTCCTCCATATGGGAGACAGACACTCAACCATTTGAGCCACATCCATCCCCTGCTTTGCCCTTGTATGTGCACAGTTTTGGTGAATGATATCAATTTCCTTCAAGATATCCAAGCCAGAAACTAGAAACCATCCTTAATTTCTTTCTCTCCCTCTTCTCATTAATCCATACAATCACAAAATACTGTAGGTTCATACATACATATGCATATGCACATATACATTTGATTTGTCTGATTATGAGGTCCACCAACTTTCCAATATTCCACGTGGCCTCACTAACATATCTTAGGCCATTATTTCTCACCTTGATTATTACAAAGGCCCCTAATTCGTTGCCTTGCTTCAAAGATTGCCTTACTCTCAAACATACTGCAAATGTCAGAAAAAGAGTGATCTCCAAAACACAAATATAAGTCCTTCATATCTCTGCACAGAATTTTTCATTAACTCTTTATTGTTCTTATCATCAACTATCAACTCCTTAAAATTACCTATTAAGTACTTCCACACTCTACTTATCTCTTATCTCACACAACCCCCCCAGCCCCTCTGACACTGTCTTTTCTAAGCAATTTCCCATCCCCTCATGTACCTGATGCTTTTTTGATTCCAGACCTTAGGATTTGCCATTTGCTCTACCTGAGTCATTCTCACCAGGTTCCTCTTACTAACTCCTGCACCTCTTCTAAGTCTTTAATTAAATAATACTTCTGCTTTTAAAAAAAAATCTACCCTTACCTGAGGTCTGTGGTGCCAGTTCTTGCTTCCTCATCAAATGATTGATCGTGTGATGTGCTGACGACCTAGGTGGTTGGCAAAAGGAGTATGACTCTTGGTTAAGGGCATAAATTTGTATATCTTTTGCTGATAAATTTGGTAATATCTGTAAAAATGGCCAATTATATGCACATAGATTTATGAATAAGAAGGTTTACTACAACATTGTATGAATACCAAAGATGAAAGCAGCAAGAATGTTGTTTAACAGAGGAATTGGTGACTAAATTATGGTATATCAATATTCTTTGGAACATAATATGGCCATAATTGTACTGGGATAGAAAGATCACCAAAATTCGCACTTAAGTAAAAAAGCCAGAAGTAGAAAACTATTTGAAATTATTTTTATGTATAAACTATATATTCTATATACCCATGTAGATATATTGTGCATTAATGTATAGTGCCAAAAATTTAGAAAATTGAACATAAAGTGCCTAGTTCTGGAGAAAGTAAGAGGGCCAGGGTTTCTGAATGGAGAGGGTTTTATTTTCCCTTTATATTTATCTGCATTGTTTGGATTTTCCCAATGAGTGTACATTATTTTCATAATAAAAAATAAAATTTGAACTTGTTTAGGAGCTAAACTTTAGCTTAAGTGCCACAATCATAACAGGAAGAACATTTTTTAATAGTGATGATTAGTTTAGTGATGGTTCAGGAGTTCCTGAATGCCACCAACTAGTTTAAACAGTAGTTCTCAAATTTCAGCAAAAAGCTTATAACTTGAGGAAAGAAAATTGGCACAATTTTCTGGGCAATTCTTACAAAAGGGAAGGTTACTCTGAATTATCTATGAAATAACCCTATTTTTCTACTTCCTCAGGCAGTGCAAAGCAAGATAGGCTGAAATTTAAATGTCTTTAATATAGTCATAAAGGTTCTGCATCTTATATTCCATCCTTAATAGCAACTCTCTCTGCCTAAGTAATAACTTATCTCTAGGTGATAGAATCATCTGTCCTTCGTAATACCATTACTGCTGTTATCTCGTCTCTTAAGCAGCTCTCATTCTATAAAATCATAATAGACAAAAAGCAATCAGTCTATTAATTACTCAGTGTTACCAAATGGAAACTATAATGTAAGAACCAAATAAGAGATCACAGTTCCAGGAATCTTTTTGAATAAAACAGATGGCTTCCTTCATTATGAAAGGAGGGGTGTAAGAGTTAATCTCATTTTTTAATGCAAGTTAATTCATCCACCTGTAGGTCTGTTTCGTTTCTTTAACTTTAGATGCTCATGAAAAGATGTGTCAACATTTTAAAGATTTTGTGTGTGTGTATTTTGATTTTTACAATTATTTGAGGCACTAATTTGTTAATTATGATGGTCAGCATTACATTTATATTTAAGTTTAGGGATAGATTGTTCTGTTTTAAATATTAAGGCAATTATTTTCCCCATTATCTCTCCACCAATAGCTTTTTAAGTTAAAATTATTTATTCTTTCACACCTTAAACAAATACTTTTCAAGTGACACTTATTCAGCAGACCATATACTAGATGCTGAAGGGAAGCTTATCCCAGGAGACAACCAGGAAAACATACTACTGAAAGTGATGTAAAAGATGCACTCATGATACAGATGCTGGCATCATGAAGCTTTTTTTTCCCTCCAATTATTGTTATCTATTATAGCTAATTTTAGTTTTTGATATGCTACAAAGAGGGCAGAGTAAACATTTTTATTATTGTAAGTGGATTGAGATGGAAATGTGCCAATGCATGAATCCAGAAAGCAGGCAAACAAGGTAAAAATTGTGGGTCTTGTCCTGAGTGTGGCAATATAATACCTAACAAGTTAGGCATCTTATTATCTTTCAGATATTTTTCAAGTACTAACAAGTATTAACACTTTAAAATGCAGAATAGCCCTTGGAATATATTAGCATCATTTTTTCAAATGAGAACAGAGGCTAAATAACTTGCTCCATGTTACACAGCTAGTAACTAAGTGGGATTCATACTCTGGGTAGTCTAGTTCCAAGTCAAAGGTGAAAATTTCTATACAATATTGCAAATGCTATCTTTTTAGAAAAAGGATAAAATAATTAGCTCATGATGGTTTTCTTTCCCTTCAGGTATTTGGAGAAATCACTTACTCTTTTTTGTTTGTTTAAATTTTTATTTTTAAAAAAGCTTTAGATTACATAAATATTACATCAAAAATATAGGGTGGAGGGAAGCAGATGCGGCTCAAATGATTGGGCTCCCGTCTACCATATAGGAGGTCTAGCGTTCGATTCCTGGGGCCTCCTGGTGAAAAGCAAGCTGACCCATGCATCAAGTTGGCCTGAGCGGAGAGCTTGCCCATGCGGAGTGCTGGCCCGTGCGGGAGTGCTGGCCTACATGGAGTATTGGCCAGTGCGGAGAGCTGGTGCAGCAAGATGATGCAACAAAAAGAGACACAGAAGAGAGACAATTAGAGATGCAGCAATTCAGGGAGCTGAGGTGGTGCAAGAGATTGAGCAGCCTCTCTCTATTCCAGAAGGTCCCAGGTTTGGTTTCCAGTGCTGCCTAAAGAGAAGACAAGCGGACATAGAAGAACACACAGAGAGCAGACAGCGAGTGCAAAACGAGGGAGAAGGAGAAATAAATAAATAAATGTTAAAAAAATATATAGGGGAGAGCATATGTGGCAAAAGCAATTGGGTGCCTGCCTCCAACATGGGAGGTCCTGAGTTCGGTTCCCGGTGCCTCTTAAGAAGATAAGCAGATGCTGCAACAAGCAGACACCACAACGAGCAGATGCTACAAAGAGCAGACGCCACAACCAGCAGATGCCACAACCACCACAAACAGCAGACATTGCAACCACCACAATGAGCAGAGGCTGCAACCGGCAGACACAACAATGAGCAGATGCCACAGCCAGCAGATGCCACAACCACTGCAATGAGCAGGTGCTGCAATGAGTAGATGCCACAAAAGCAGATGCTAAAATGAGCAGATGCCACAACCAGCAGATGACACAACCAGCAGACAATGCAACAAGCAGAGAGCGGAAGTGGCTCAAGTGGTTGAGCACTCACCTCTGACATGGGAGGTCCCAGGTTCGGTTCCCAGTGTCTCCTAAAGAAGATGAGTAGACAATGAGCAGACAGACAAGGGAGCCATCTTGGCAGTGGAGGGGGAGGATGAAAATAAAAAATAAATTAAAAACATATAGGGAATCCTGAGGGCTCTGGAGACATCCAGACAATATAGACAAGGCAGACATTCTGAATACAGCGCCCCATTAATGGGCCTGACTTTGGAATATATGCTTCCCAATGTAACAGAGTTAGACTCATTTATAATTTCCCTACACATGGCTCTTCTGTCCCTTTTATTTGGACCTATAATTAGCACTATACTTGTTAAATATATGTCACAGAGGCTTAAATCTTTGGTCTGTTCATATGCCGGTTGAGCACTGAATCTCAACACCCAGGACTACTAACAAAAGGATGATGACGGACAATGCCCATACCAAAAAACAGAAAGTATCTATAACTGCAAGCAAGGCATTTCCATCCACCTGCCTCATGCAATCTAAGCCCCCTCTCAATCAGAAACAGAGTGGGTATCACCATCCCCAAATCCTCAAGATTGGGGAATGAACAATGGACTAAAGTAGACATTATTATTCTATTATTAGACTAGCAATGGAAGAATTTGTATTATTGATATAAAGGCAGTGACCACCAGAGGTTCTGAGGGGAGGGCGAGGGAAGAATAGGTGTAACATGGTGTGATGGTTAGGCTAATGTGTCAACTCGGCCAGGTAATTGTGTTCAGGTGTTTGGTCAAGCAAGCACTGGGCTAATTGTAATACAAGAACATTTATGGACTTTGGTCAGCAGTGAGTTTACTGCATGGATGGCTGATTACATTTGCGTCAATCAGGGAAATTGCTGTCAGCAATGAGTGACCCTTTTATCCAATCAATTGAATGCCTTAAAAGGGGAAGTGATTTCAACAATCAGTGAGAGAATTTCCCACCTCGTCTTTGGACAGCCAACATCTCCCAGAAACTCATCAAGGACCTTCATTTGACTTTCATTAGAGCCCCTGGCTTGCAGCCTGCCTGCAGAACCTGGACTTGTACATCCCCATGGTCATGTGAGAGACTCTTATAAAATCTCCTATTATTGACAGATATCTCCTGTTGATTCTGTTTCCCTAGAGAACCCTGACTAATACACATGGGGTCATTTTGGGGACATTGGAATTGTCCTGCATGACATTGCAATGATGGATACAGATCATAATACATTTTTTCAAAACCTATAAACTTGTGAGGGGCAAAGTATAAACTATAATGTAAAGTATAGTTCATGATTAGTAGCAATGCTTCACATATGTTCATCAGTTGTAACAAATGTACCACACTAATGAAAGATGTTAATGTGGGAAAGTGTGGGAGGGTGAGGGCATGGGATAAATGGAAATCTCCTATAGTTTTATAACAAATCAATTTTATTCATACATATTAATAAAGCATAAATCTATCCGAAGTGTACAATCAATGGTATTCGGTGTAATCACATATTTGTGCATTCATCACTTCAATCATTCTTAGAGCACTTTCATTATTCAAATAATAATAAACAAAAAACAAACAAGTAAAACTCATCACCTCTCAATCTCTCTATGCAAACCTTGCCATACATAGCTGCTATTCTTTTTCCTTCTCTCTAGTATATTTGTATTTATATTTTGCAAAAATAGTCTTATATATGCAATATCACCCATATTCGTGTTTTACATGAGGTTTTACTGTCATATGCAGCACCATGTTACATTTTTTAGCTTTCCTCCTAGTAATATACATGACTTTATAGACTTTCCCTTTCAACCTTTCATACCCATACAATAACACTGCTAGTTACAAACACCATGATATGCTTTCACCATTTCTACTCATTTCCAAATATTTTTGATGTAACATTTATGTAATCTAAAGTCTCTTCAAAAATAAATAAAAACTATTAAAATAAAATACTCAAAAATATATAGGGGAGTCCCATATAGCCCACCTCCACCCCCTCCCACATTTTCCCCCATTAGCAGTATCTTTACAATTGATGAACACATATTGAAGCATTGCTACTAACCATAGACTATAGTTTACATTATAGTTTACAATTTGCTCTGCACAGTTTTACAGGTTTTGACAAAATGTATAATGGCCTGTATCCATCATTGCAATTCCAATGACCCTATAGTACTCCATGTTATACCTATTCTTCCCTCTCCCTCCCCTCAGAACCTTTGGTTTATATCAATAATACAAGTTCTTCCATTGCTACAATAATAATAAGTCTACTTAAGTCCATAGTTGCAGGCCCCCCTTATTTTTGTTCGTTCTTCAATCTTGAGAATTTTGGGATGGTGATGCCCACTGTTTCTGAATGAGAGGGGGCTTAGATATCTTGGGGCAGATGGATGGAACTGTCTTGTTTGCAGTTGTAGACACTGTTTTTTGGGATAGGTCTTATGTATCATCATCCTTTTGTTAGGTGTCCTGAGTGAGTCCAATGAACTGGAAAGGAGGTTTTGCAACTCTTGCCAAGATTCAGAGCTCAACTCAGACTGAAGATTTAATTCTCTGTGACATACATTTAATAAGTATAGTGCTAATTATAGGTTCAAATAAAAGGGGCAGAAGAGTCATGTGTAGGGAAATTGTAAATGAATCTTACTCTGTTATATTGGGGAGCATATATTACAAAGTAAGGCCCATTGACAGAGTGCCCAATTCCTAAGATTGGCAGCCCTGTTATAGCGTTTAGATATCTCTAGGGCCCTCTGGAGCCCAGCTGTTTGAGACACTGTTTACTGGCACAATCAATGAGATCTTGCTGAGATGTGCATAAGTGTAACCTCTGGAATGACCTCCCGACTCACTTTGAAATATCTTAGCCATAAAAACTCATCTGTATTTAATATTCTCCCTTTTTGGTCGAGGTCTTTTTCCAAATGCACTGCTAGTTGGCACTTGGTAATAATCCCTTGGTGCCAGGGAGGCTCATCCCCGGGAGTCATGTTTCACACTAAATTGTAAATTCTTAAAAATGAGCAGTTTAGTGTTTTGAATTAATACATCTACAATGATTCATGTACATGGGAGCATAATAGCTGATTACAAGAACATAACCATTTGCTTCTTATGCTGAATGTTGGAAAGAAGTCTTGTTTTTTAACACCTACTTTTCAAAGTGACTTACTCAGATCCACAGGGAAATTTGTAAATTTGTATGTTTCTCACAGGAAAAATATTCTCACTAATATTTTAACTTAGCTCATGTAAGTGAAAAAATTCTAGACATATGAGGGAGCTGCTCCAAATTTCCATGGAAAACCAGTTATTCTGATCTAGCTTGACTTAGATTATCTCCATTCAGGAATAAGTCATAGCTAGGTAGAACACCCAGATCACCAACCTTAAATCTTTGGAGAGCACTCCCAAAGATCAGGATATTTGATTCTCTGTCTGTCCCCAAACTATACTGTGGAAAGGTTGCTTCTGTTCTGCCCCTTATTTTATTTCAACCATCCCCTGTTTACCTACAGGTCTACATTTCCTACACTAATGTTATATCTTTTCTCATTTATGATTTGTCAAATTATTACCAACAATATCCACAAAATTTTTTAGACATTATTATTACCATTAAATTCATTATGAACCTTTCTATACCACAATTTTCTCACAATTCCTAGTGTTATCAAGGTATACAAGCATCCTTAAAATAAATTAGTAATGATTAATTTGGCAGCAAAAGACACCACAGGCTGTGTACCCCACTGAATCTTTGAACAAATAGACATTGTCCAATGAAAATACACAAATGGTTAATAAGCACATGAAAAGATGCTCAATTCCCCTAATGGCTCAGATAAGATACCATTTTATATCCACTAGTATGACCACTATTTTTTTAAAAAAAGGAAATAACAAATGTTGGAGAGGATGTGAAGATATTGGAGGCCTCATACATTTTTGGTGGGAACAAAGTAAAATGTAAACTAGTGCATCTATTTTGAAAAACAGTTTTATGGCTCCTCAGAAACTGATGTATAGAATTACCATATGACTTGGCAATCTAGGTATATACTCAAAGGAATTAAAAGCAGGGACTCAGACATTTATTTTTACATGATGTTCATGGCAGCATTATTCACAACTGCTAAAGGTGGAAACAACCAAAGTGTCCATCAACAGATGAATGGATAAACAAAATGTGGTGTAGACATATAATTGGATATTATTCAACTATGTAAAGGAATGAAGTTCTGATGTATGCTACAACATGGATGACCCTTGAAAATATGTTGAGTAAAATAAGCTTGATATAAAAGGACAAATAATGTATGATCTCACTTATTTGAAATACTTAGAACCTATAAATCCATAAAGTAAGAAACTATAATACAGGTTACCAGGTGATGGTAAGGAATGAGGAGATAATGCTTGGTATACAGTTTCTGTTTGGGGTGATGGAAAAGTTTTGTTAGTGGGTGGTGGTTACAAAATTGTGAATGTAATTACCATCACCAAATTATATAACTGAATGTGAATAAAATGAGAAATTTTCGTTTGTTTATATGTTATTACCCTAATAAAAAATTTTTGAAAAAAAACACAGAATTATACTACACAAAGAGTGATCGCTAATGTAAACTATGGGAATAATTAATGGTATAATTATAATACTTTTCTTCATCTACTGTAACAAGGTAACACACTAATGCAAGAAGTTAATAATAGGTAAAACTGCTTGTGGGGGCTGGTAAATGGGAACTTTGTATTTTCTGCATGGTTTGTCTATAAACTACAACTGCCATAATAAAAATAATAAATACGTTAGTGAATAGGAACACCTCTAGACTTGCATTTTGTTGCCAAAATAAAATGATAAGCCAATCTGTCCATCGTGTTAGTCTAAATACCTTCTGCTTATATTAGGAAAGTGATATTGAGGTGTTCTAAAATTACTTAAATTATTTTAGAAATTTTGTCGAACACCATCTTTTTTCTAAAAGCACAATATTTTAAAAGATTTTTTATAGAGTCATTTCATGCTTGCAATCAAGTCATCGCTGTATTAATTAGTGAATATCATTTAAGGAAATACTGTAGAATAAGCATTATGATTATTTGGAGAGGTCTAAGAGTTAACTATTTGATTTGAGAATAAAGTAAAAATTACATTTTTATAGCATGGCACAAAGACACATCAAACCAAAACAAGTATATTAGCGTATTCAAAAACATATTCTAATGGTCTCCTTTGTAGATTTCTTTAAATAAAAATTTCATGACAGTAGAGCAACCTCGAGGGAATGCAAAGACGAACTCCTCTTACAGTTTCTCACCAAGATATTTAGAAAACCTGGTGAGTCTGTTATCCAAACACTTTGTAGTCCTAGCTCAGCAGGCATTCACCCCCTCTGTGCCAGGTTGCCCTGTTTCTCCTGTGGTTACACTGTTTTTTGACTGTCATTTTTATGGAAAAATAAAAGCTAAATTGGAGTTTCAGAATACCTTCCATTTAACTCCTTTAATAAAATGGAAAAGATAAAAGCAACCTAGTCACAAGAGAAGTATTTTTGAAAGCTATGCCTTGGATATCAGAGATGCAGAAATAAAAGGCTGCTTCAAAAATAGAGCCTACTGGCCTAGCTCTGGCCTTCTGTGGCTTTCTCTTTTACTAGACCTGCTTTTAGCTTTAATTTTTTATTCAAGACGTTAAATAGGAGACATGAAATAGTTTGGATCAAATATCAAAACAAATGAAAAATGGGCAGAAGATGATTTTTTAAAATGCATTATACTTATGCATATTAGCCAGACAACTTCATCAGGCAACTTTGCACATGCCTGTTGGAAAAGGCATATTAGATATGTTTTATTTCTTTACAAAGAGAACTCTTCTTTCTGCTAATCCCATGGAAAGATTAGCATTTCCCAACGTTTGTCTCATTTACTAAGCATATCAACATAATAAAGGTTCTGAAAAGTCATACAACAAAATAACCCCCACCCAAAAAACAAAACTTTAACTTTGTATTTACCTCACATTTGCCCACTGAATCCTTTTACATTAACTTTATCAGTATTCCAACTGCTAGTACAGAAATATTGTGACACTGATCCTCAGTTATCCTGCTAAAATAGTTTAAAATCTTTTCATTAGGAAGGCATCCCCTTAGCTGTATAATTGTAGCTCAATTTAGTGTATCTATGTCGATGATTGAACTAATACCTACCGTAGATCAATAATATTGTGTAATAGTAGCATCTAAATGTAAATGGACTGGGAGATATTAGTATTCATGGTAGCATAACTCCAGGATGTATAAATTTTGTGCTTCATATATTGTTATGCTGACAATAGAACTAAAGAGAACATGGATGATGAAGTAGCAGGATTTGGGAAAGGGAAATAATTCATACAGTCCATTTGATTCTAAAGAAAAGTTTGACTTTATGTTTAATTAGTCTAAATCTAGAAAGTTCAACAACCTCAATGCTCTGCTCTATTGTTCATATAATGTTCATCAAATAATTTAATGAAGGTGACTCAAAAATAACTAGTGGTATTTTCTCCTCTTAATAAAAGAAAAAAAGACAATTTAGGGCTGCAATATTTCCTTCTGACTCTTCTATCTTTGTAAGTATATCTTTAAAAATTTTTTGAGTCATTTGGTATTATTTCAACCAATGAAATAGAAAGGGAAAAGGGAAGTTATAATGATATTGAATATATCTCCCAGGGTAATTCAGCATTGAGGAAGGGTGATTTGTAAAGAGACTCCATGACTGCCAGATTCTGAGCTGTGTGCTAAAAGCATTCTAGAGGCCTTCAGTCAGAAATGTCTCATTATTGCAAGAATAGTATTATTTTAAATTAGCTTTTTATATTTAGTTAAAAATACCTATCTTATTATTTACCACGCCAGCATTTTGTATGGTTGCCTTCAAAATGAGTTTCATAGATCAGCCAAGGAATAAACAGAGAGCAATTATTTTTGAATCATAGAAAAAAATTAAAAGGAAGGAAAATGGTTAAATATGATAGCCTGCCTTTTAATCCTATGAAATAACTACTTTTTTAAAAAAGCACCATTATACTTAATAATTATGTCATTTTCCCATGCTCCAATGAAAACAGGAAGACTGCTTCTGTAATGCTAAAGTGTAAATAGTATTACCATTGTCTTGTGGACTTCAATAGAGTGTGACTGATGTGACCCAAATTATGAACTTTGCCAAATCATTTTGCCTTTCGAAGGATTCACTTGCTTGCTTTAATTTTTTTCAGCATGTAACCTGATCAAAGACAAAAAGATAATTTTGAAGTCACTGAATACTATATTAACTTTCAAATATTCATAGAAAAATTTTCTTTTGTGCCTTTCTTTTGTGCCTCTTCTTTTGTGCCTTTGAAAATGCAAAGGAGCTAAGCATATAACCATGGAAATATAAATCTACAATGGCTTGTTTGATATAAGGTTTCAAAATATGGTTAAAGTCTTAATATGGTTCTTTTCAGAGAACATTTCAGTTCAGAATATGATGCCATTTACCTCTTTTCAAGATTTGTTAAAATGAAATTCATTTGTTACATAGTATGAAGATTAAATTTTAAGATGTCATAACTTAGTTGCAATGATGGCCTTCTAGAATCATGGACATTTTTATTCTCCCTAAACTAAAGGATTCTAAATACAATCATTGTTTTTCTGCCTACACTGTATATGTACTATATGTTCAAACTTATTTTACTAATCACATAGGCTGGTACAATTTTGTAAAAATACATGTACAGAGTTGTTTTGCAAACATTTCCTCCCTGAAAAGGCAAGGGGAAAATGTTGTGTGAGCTGATTGTAGGTTATTGATGCAAATTGGTTATATTTCTCCCTGATCGCTAAATATATTTGGTGAGAATTAAACTCTTCAGCAGAGAACACACATACACACTATAATTAGGCAGTATTATCTTTTTGCATAGGTCCATAATAAATGACAATAGGCATGGCCAATGACTAAAACTCACTGAATATTCTGCCAATATAATGGTGATACAAGAAGAAAAACAAATGTGAAAGTTAGATTACTTTCTATATTTTGTATTTTCTAAGGTCTTGTCAAGATAACTTGCAGACTATATTTCAAATAATGATAAGACCAATGTGCATTCATAAAAATGGCAATAATTACCAACTGATTTTTCCATTACACTTTGTGTTTTGTGATAATTTTACATTCATGCAGAGTTGTAAGAAAGGAGACAAACAGATTCCATATACCCTTTACCTGGTTATGCCAATGGTAACATCTTGCAAAACTATAGTGCAATATCACAACTAGAGTAATGACATTGATACTGTCAAAATATAGAACATCGCCATCACTGCAAGGATGCCTCAAATTACTCTTTCCTAGCCACACCCACCTCTTTCCTGCCCCAACCCCACCTGAATCCCTGGCAACCACTAATCTCTTTTCTATTTCTGAAATCATAAAATATATAACATTTTGGTATTGGCTTTTTTCACTCATAATTCTCTGAAAAAATATCCACATCATTGTATATATCAACAGTCCATTCCTTTTTATTGTTGAATAGCATATCCATTGTATGGATATACCACCGTTTCTTTAACCACCACTTTGTGAAGGGTATCTGGGTTGTTTTCATTTTTTGGCTGCTATGAGTAAAACAGATATAAATATTTGTGCACAGGTTTTTGTATGAACATAAGCTTTTATTTTTGTAGGATTAATATTAAGAAGTGCAGTTGATGGGTCATATGGTAGTTACATGTTCAGATTTTAGGAAACTGACAAACTCTTTTCCAGAATGGCTGTATCATTTTACACTCCCACCATATAAGTGATTCAGTTTCTCAGTATCCTTAACACATTTAGTGTTGTCACTTTATTTTTTTTTTAATTTCAGCTATTTTGATGGGTATGTAGTTCTATATAATTGTAGTTTTAAATTTTCATTACCTAATGGCTTATGATGTAGAACATGTTTTCATGTGCTTATTTTTCATCTACATATCCTTTTCATTGAAGTGTTTTTACTTGTCTTTTGTCCATGTCTTCAAATACATGAACACAGTATATTTCTCCATTTTCCAATCAGACTATTTGATTTATTTAATGTTCAGTTTTGAGAGTTCTTTATATATTCTGGAATCCAGTCCTCTCTTGGATATACAGTTTGCAAATATTTCCTCTGAGTATGAAGCTTGGCTTTTTTTCCTGTTTCACAGAGCAAACATTTTTTATTTTGATGAAGCCCAAATTAGCAATTTTTCCTTTTATAGATCACACTTTCGGTGAAAAGTCTAAGAACCCTTTGCCAGGCTCTATTCCCAAAGATTATATCCTTTTTTCTAAAATTTTTAGAGTTCTAAATTTTGCACTTTTATCTGTGATTCATTTTGAGTTAATTTTTGTATAAGGTGTGAGACTTAGGTCAAGATTCATTTTTTTTCCCTATGCAAGGCCAATTGATTTAGCATCATTTGTTGAAAATGCTGTCTTTATTCTGTTGAATAGCTGTTGCATCTTTGTCAAAAATCAGATGGGTTATTTGTGTGGGTCTGTTTCTGGGTTCTCTATTTTGTCTTATTGATCTGCACAGCTATCCTTCCACCAATAATACACAGTTTTGATTACCATTCCTATCTAATATTTCTTGAAACCACATAGAACATTTCCTCCCACTTTGGTCTTTTGTCAAAATTGTTATAGCTATTTGCATTCTTTTGTCCATCCATATGAATTTTTAAATAATCATGTCTGTATCTACAACAATCTTGCTAGAATTTTGATAGGAATAATGTTAAAACTTTACATCAATTTGAGGAAAATCGACACCTTTACTATGTCAAGTCTTCTAATACATGAACATAATACGTTTCTCCATTTATTTAGACATCCTTGGATTTTTAAAATCAGTGTTTTATAGTTTTCAGCATACAAGTCCTATAGATATTTGGTTAAATTCGCAGCTAAATGCTTGCTTGTTTGTTAATGATCATAAATGATATTGCATTTTATATTTTGGTGCCTTTGTGCTTCCAGTATATAAAAATAAATTTTAATTTTGTACATTTAGCTTGTATTCTGTGACCTTGCTAAACACATCTATTAGTGCTAGGAGTTTTCCCTCAGATGCCTTGGAATTTCCTTTGTAGACAATCTTGTCATCAGCAAACAGGGAAGTTTTATACCTTCCTTTCTAATTTATATGACCTTTACTTCTTTTACTTGCCTTATTGCACTGGCTATATCTCTACCAGTATGTTGAATAAGAGTGGTGAGAGCAGACATCCTTTCCTTGCTCCCAATCTTAGAAGAAAAACATTTGATTTTTCACCATTAGATATGTTGATGTAGGGTTTTTTAAAATACAAATCAATTTTATTGATACATATTAATAAAGCATGAATCCATCCAAAGTATAAAATGAATGGTATTCAGTATAATTACATAGCTTTTCATTCATCACTTCAATCATTTTTAGAGCATTTTTATTATTCCAGTAATAATAATAATACTAAAAAACAAAAACAAACCAACCAAACAAAACTCATCACTTCTCAATCTCTCTATGCTTCCCCTACTGTACATAGCTGCTATTCTGTTTCCTTTGCTCTAGTTTATTTGTATTTATATTTTTCAAAAAGAGACTTATATATGCAATATCACTCACATTCATATTTTCAATGAGGTTTCAGTGTTATACAGTCCCTTGTTACATTTTTTAGCTTTCCTTCTAGTAATATAAATGTCCTTATGCTTTCCCTTTCAACCACTGTCATACCCATATAATAGCTCCTCTAGTTGCACACCCTATGATATGCTCCCACCATTTCCATTCATTTCCAAAGATGTACACCCACCGTTTAAACAGTTCTGCACAGATTAACCATCAGCTTTCCATTCAGTATCTTCATTCTATTTCCTGGTGGCCTATATTATAATTATTAATTCCATGAGTTTACATAATATATTTAGTGATTAATAGCATAATCATATTGTATTTGTACTTTTGTGTCTGGCTTGCTTCACTTAACATAATATCAAACAGGTTCCTCAGTGTTGTCATGTGCTTCATTGACTTCATTTCTTCTTACTCTGCATAATATTCCATCGTGTGTATACACCAAAATTTGTTTACCCAATCATCAGTTGATGGACATTTGAGTTGTTTCCAACTTTTGGCTCTTGTGAATAACACTGCTATGCACATCGATGTGCAGATATTTATTTGTGTCACTGCTCTCAGTTCTTCTGGGTATATACTTAGCAATGATATTGCCAGGTCACGTGACAAGTCTATATTCAACTTCCTTAGGAACTGACAAACAGTCCTCCATAGTGGCTGTACCATTCTACATACCCACCAACAGTGACTAAGCATTCCTATCTCTCCAAATCCTCTTGAACATTTAGAGTTTTCTAACTTTTTGAGTGTCCAGTCTAATAGGTGTGCAATGATATCTCATTGCAATTTTTATTTGCATTTTCCTAATCGCTAGTGATGTTGAACATTTTTTCATGTGTTTCTCCACCATTTGTATTTCTTAATTCAATGATTGTCTTTTCAAGTCTTTTGCCCATTTTTTAATTGGGTAGTTTGTCTTTTTCTTGTTGAGTTGTATGATTTCTTTATATATCATGGATATTAAACCCTTATTGGATATGTGATTTCCAAATATTTTCTCCCATTGAATTGGCTGTCTTTTCACCCTTTTGGCAAAGTTCTTTGAAGTGCAGAAGTTTAATTTTGAGGAGGTCCCATTTATCTATGTTTTCTTTTGTTGCTCATGCTTTGGGTGTAAGTTTTAAGAAACTACCACCTACCACAAAATCTTGAAGATGTTTTCCTACATTTTCTTCTAGTAGTTTTATGGTTGCTGCTTTTATATTTAGGTCCATGATCCATTTTGAGTTAATTTTTGTATAAGGTGTGATATAGGGGTCCTTATTCTTTCCTTCAGATATGGCTATCCAGTTCTCCCAGCATCATTTGTTGAATAGACTGTTCTGGCCCAGCTCGGCAGGCTTAACAGCTTTGTCAAAAATCACTTGAAACTGTAGATGAGAGGGTCTGTTTCTGAGTTCTCGATTTGGTTCCATTGGTCAATCTGTCTTTATGCCAGTACCATGCTGTTTTTACCACTGTAGCTAAGTATAATGCTTTGACGTAAGGAAATGAGAGTCCTCCAGATTTGTTCTTCTCTTTTAAGACATTTTTGGCCATTCGGGGTGACTTATCCTTCCAAATAAATTTGATTATTGGCTTTTGAATTTTTGCAAAAAAAGACTGTTAGGATTTTTATTGGGATTGTGCTGAATCTGTTAATCAGTTTGGGTAGAATTGATATTCCAATGATTCCCAGGCTTACATGCCTGAACAAGGAATGTCCTTCCATCCATTTAAGTTTTCTTTGGTTTCTTTTAGCAATGTGTTGTAATTTTATGAGTACAGGTTTTTTATGTCCTTGGTTAAGTTTATTCTTAAATATTTGATTTTTTTTTGTCAGTATTATAAATGGTTTTTTTTTTTCTGATTTCCTCCTCAGATTGCCCATCAGTAGTGTATAGAAACAATATTGATTTTTGTGTATTAATCTTGTATCACTTTGCTGAACTCATCTATTAATTCTATTAGTTTTTTTTTTTTTTTGTAGATTTTTCAGGATTTTCTAAATATAGGATCATATCATCAATGTAGTAGAAATTTTACTTCTTCCTTTCCTATTTGGGTGCTTTTTATTTTTGTATCTAGCTTAATTGCTCTAGCTAGAACTTCTAGCACAATATCAAGTAATAATGGTGAGAGTGGGCATCCTTATCTTGTTCCTGATCTCCGCAGGAAAGTTTTCAGTTTTTCACCATTGAGTACAATGCTAGCTGTAGGTTTTTCATATATTCACTTTAGGATACTGAGAAAGCTTCCTTCTCTTCTTATCTTTTAGAGTGTTTTTGCCAAGAAAGTGCTGCACTATCAGTGTGCCTTACTTTAGAATTTATGTTCCCAATATAACAGAGTTAGACTCATTTATAATTTCCCTACACATGGCACTTCTGCCCTTTTTATTTGAACCTATAATTAGCACTGTATTTGTTAAGTATATCTTTCAGAGACTTAAATCTTTGGTCTGTTCATGTGCGGCTTGAGCCCTGAATCTCAAGC
Source organism: Tolypeutes matacus (assembly GCA_026826555.1). Taxonomy (NCBI): domain Eukaryota; kingdom Metazoa; phylum Chordata; class Mammalia; order Cingulata; family Chlamyphoridae; genus Tolypeutes; species Tolypeutes matacus. Next base: position 24,724,742 of record JAKSZT010054487.1, read on the forward strand.
AACAAATACTCTTCAGTTCATTAGACTGACCCAAGGCAATTAACAAGGGGATGATGATGGACAATGCCCATCCCAAGGAAGAGTAAGAGTTAATATTTTTCTATTATAGATTTATTATTATTACAGCACTTGAAGAACTTGTACCATTGATATAAAGGCAGTGACCACCAGAGGATCTGACAGAAGGGAGAGGGAAGAATAGGAGTAACATGGAAGTATTTTTAAGACATTGGAATTGCTCTGCATGACATTGCAATGATGGATACAGGCCATTATACATTTGTCAAAACCTATAAAATTGTGTGGGGCAAAGTGTAAACTATAATGCAAACTATAGACTATGGTTAGTAGCCCTGATTCAATATCTGTTCATCAACTGTAACAATGTACCACACTACTGATAGATGTTGTTAATGGGGGAAAGTGTGGGAGGAGGAGAGGTTGAGGTATATGGGAATCTCCTATATTTTTGATGTAACATTTATGTAATCTAAAGCTTCTTTAGAAATAATTTTTTTTTTTTTAAAAAAAAGACTGCTGTATTTTGTCAAATGCCTTTTCTGCATCAATCAAGAAAATTGTGTGGTTTTTCTTCTTCAATTTATCAATGTGTTTCATTACACTACTAGATTTTCTTGTGTTGAATGACTCTTCATCGTGATGTATAATTCTTTTAATGTACTTTTGGCTTTGATTTGCAAATATTTTGTTGAGGATTTTTGCATCTATAGTCATTAGAGATATTGGTCTGCAATTTTTTTGTTGTTGTATATTTGTCTGGTTTAGGTATTAGGGTGATGTTGGCTTCATAGCATTCTTTCCTGTTCAATATTTTGGAAGAGTTTGAGCAAGATTGGTATTAAATCGTTTTTGAATGATTGGTAGAATTCACCTGTGAAGCCATCTGGTCCCGGGATTTTCATCTTTGGAAGTTTTTGATGGCTGCTTCAATCTCTTCACTTGTGATTGTGTTGAGGTCTTCTATTTCTTCTAGGGTCAGTATAGGTGGTTTGTGTGTTTCTAGGAATTTGTCCATCTTTTCTACATTGTCTACTTTTTTTGACATACAGTTGTTCATAGTATCCTCTTATGATCTCTCTTATATCTTCCTGGTCAGTGGTAATGTCCCCCTTTCATTTCTGATTTTATTTATTTGCATCTTCTTTCTTTTTTCCTTTGTCAGTCTAGGTATTGGTTTGTTGATTTCCTAATAATCTTCATTTCTAATCCCTTCTCCAAATCTTTTGCCCTTGTTTTTTCCTTTCAGACTGCAGCACTCCCTTCAGTATCTCTTGTAAACCTGGTCTTCTAGTATCAAATTATATCAGTTTCTGTCTGTGAAGACTTTGAACTTAATCCTTACTTTTGAAAGAAAGTTTTGCTGGCAGTTTCATAGATATATCTCTACGATATATCTTAAATATATCATACACTTTCTTCTCTCCTCCTTGGTTTCTGATGAGAGGTCAACATTTAGTCTCATTGAGATTCTTTTGTATGTGATGATTTGCTTTTCTCTTGCCCCTTCAGAATCCTCTCTATCTCTCATATTTGTCATTCTGCATAGCAATTGTCTCAGGATAGGTCTATTTGTAATTATTCTGTTTGGGGTGTGTTGTTCTTCTTGGATAGTGATATTTATATCTTTCATAAGGGTTGGGAAGTTTTTGGTCATTATTTCCTCAAATATTCTTTCTGGCCTTTTTCCATTCTCTTCTACTTCTGGGACAGAAATAATCTGTATGTTTGTGCATTTTGTATTATCATTCAGTTCCCTGAGACCCTGTTCCATTTTTTCCATTCTTTTCTCTTTTTTGTCTTCTGTCTTTTCCAGTTCAAATGTTCTGTCTTTGAAATCACTAATTCTATCTTCAAGCAATTCAAATCTGCTCTGATATTCCTCTAATGTATATTTAATTTCATCCATTGTGTCTTTCATTCCCATAAGTTCTGTTACTTTTCTTTGCAGGCTTTCAAATTGTTCTTTATGCTCACCCAGTGTCTTCTTAATATCCTTTATCTCTTTAGTCATATTTTCTTTCAATTCTTTTAAATGATATAGGAGACTTGTATGATTATCTCTGATTAATTGTCATAAATCTTGTATATCTTTAGGATATTTGGTTTGTTCCTCTGTCTGTGCTATCTCTTCTTGTTTCATAGTATGGCTTGTAATTTTTTGCTGATGTCTAGGCATCTGAATATGTTGGTAAATTTACTCTGATTGCCAATTTCTCTCTCTTGTCTATTTTTCCCCCACAGGTCTTCTCTGATATTTCATTCAACTTATTCTAAATCTTTAAAATTACCCCACTTAAGTTATCAACTTAGGGCCAGGGACTCACTAATGGGATGCTGATTTTCTCCCAGGAGTTAGGATACAGAGAGAACCAAAATCAGTTTTTGTCCATGCAATTTCCAGACCAGTCAGAAGATGATGCTCGACAGTGCACATTTCCACAGAGAGGAAATCTCCATTTTCCTGTGTTTTGGTCTGGCCAGAACTGAGACTCAATGCAGGCTTTGCTAGATGAATTCACTGAAGAAAACCCTCTGACTCCTCCTCCCTTTTCCCTTAATAGCTGACAGGGAACAAGAATTCTGTTCCCCTCTTGAGCTGCAGTGAGCCATTGGTTTTAACCCAGCTTAATATCTTGGGGATCAGGGATGGCAGCCCTTCCCAGATGCCACAGGGTTCGGTAACTCAAGTTTGTTGTTTCAGGTTCTTCATCTCTCTGTCCCTCACCCTCCTGGGAGTTGTGTATCACTTTCCTGGTCTGTTGATCCCCAAAGCAGTTCCCTCAGACTGCTTTTGTCTCTTTCTCCATTGTTTTTGTGAGAAAATTGAACCCTGCTTCTAGTCTGATGCTATCTTTCCACTTTATATCAGATGTAGGTTTTTGATAGTTGGTCTTGATCATGTTTAGGAATTTCCCCTCAATTCCATCTTCTCTCAGCATATTTATCATGAATGGGTGTTGAATTTTGTCAAAGGCTTTCTCTACCTCAATTGACATGATTACAGGATTCTTCTTTTTTAACCTATTAATACAGGTGGATTTTATTCATTTATTTCAAATGCTGAATCAGCCTTACTTCACTGGAAAAACCCCACTGATCATTGTGTTGAATTATTTTTATATATTTCTGAATTCTATATATTTTGGGGAACTATTTAACATTTTATATAGATTCAAGTTGTTCTTTGAATATGTAATATTTTTCGTTATCTGAGAGATTTAACTCATTATTCAAGGAGGCCGTGGTAGAAGTCTATCAGGAAAATGCTGTGTAAAATCTCTGGTTATCAGTGTTTAAGGCATCCATACCAATTAAGAGGCTATAGCAATGCTTTGTACCTGTATACCATAAAGCATTCTTTAAATGTCTCCATGAGGTTTCTATGAAAGGGTAGTGAAGTAAGCTACTTTTTTCTGTAGACAACCCTCTGCTTTTTATTTATTTTCCAAAATATGCTTCTATGTAAGATTTTATATGAATAAACAACAACAAAAAAAACCACAACTTTGAAAATCTTTTAATTTCCAACCTTTATTAATTGGAGCTTTACAAAAGAAGTAAGCCCTACATAAAATTATTTGAATGACGAATTTCAGTTCTCCCCAGAATAACACAGGACAAATAACATTCCAGATGTATGGAATAAAAGTTCATTCATTAAATACAATGAATACTTGGGGACCTGGTGATAAATTCTATTGTAAAGCAGAGGTGGGAAAGGTTTTTACCATCACATATGTTGAAGAGTTTTGCTAGGTTACAATCCAAGGACTAAGAGCTTTAAAAAGGGGAGGGGGCAAGTGTTATTTCAATAGGAAATAATTATTACACCAATCAACTTGAAAGAAATAAATTTATCCTTTGGTCTAAGAGAGGAATCATAAACAGCTTTTGAACATATAATCAAATTATGCTCTAATGAAATACAAAGTCAAACTAGCTGTAGTAACTGTGCAAATATCTATTTAAAGCTTAAATACAAATAATAAAGATTTAAAAGTTTGTGAATTTCATCCTAAATTCATGAAAGATATTATTGACCAATGAGTATAGAATGTATTAAAAAAATAAGCAGATGTTTTTACCTTACAAGGTTGTAAACTTTAATAATCAGACTCATTTCTGTAATCAAACCTTGTTTTCTCACTGCTCATAGATGAAAGAGATGCAACTTTTCATCCTTCTAGATCTCAGTTAATTCCACATGAGCCACTATGGTTATGCAACTCAAGTTCAATCCCACTGGGGGCAAGAGTATTTCTGATGTGCTGTGGGGCAAAAAAAAAAAAAAAAAAATGTAAAGGAGTAAATGAAACCCATTTCCATTTTCTCTTGGGAAGTCTAATGACACAATGAAGGTATATGACAATGAAAGTGGTTATGAATTATAGCAAAATGAGCCACTCAGAAGGGACCTACTCTTTCTGAAACCATGCCTTATAGTGCACACAGAGACAGAAAGAGGCCAAACATATTAAGTACAGTAAAAATGTCCGCTTCAATGAGCTTGTCAACATTGCCTGAATGATGAAACACAGACATTTACCCAGAGGGCTTCCTAGCACCATCAAAAAGTTCTGAGGACTACCCAGTATCTGAGTTTCAATATGGACAGCAACATTCCAACAACATTATCCACAAATCAATGATAGCTCAATCAGATTTTCAGTTAGTCAAGGGATACAAAGATGGATCCATCACAGTAGAATAATATTTTGACATACCACCACAAAAAGTATTTAATTTTAAGTGCTCAAAGAGTGACTTTCTCTCAGCAAAGAGTGGACTTACTTTTGTTGGAGAACTGATTTTAAATAATTATCAAGTACCAGCAAAGACAAAGGCTACAGGTAAGTTGTAAAAATCAATCAAGCACCATAATTTTCATTATAATCAGATTAGTATAGAAAGATATGCAAATTCCCTTCACTGAAATAAAACATTAGCAAAGATGTATAAAAACTGGAATATCAAAGACTATTTGGCACTAACTGTTCTTCTTTATGTCAAAGTATTATCAAGGACATATAGTACAGAAACAAACAAACAAACAAAACAAACAAAAAATACTCTTTCAGGATCCTGATAACCCAGAAGAGGAATCACCTAGTAATTCAATATCTACTCAAACACCATAGAGAATAACAACAAAATAGATGATTTCCTTGTACATTAAGAGATTATATTAATCAATTGCCATGAGATGGATTGGCTATAATCCAATGAATGCTGCTGGGAAATCTGGCACTCCTCATTCTTTGAGTCCTTTTGTGTTTCATTCCCATTTATGTACCTTCAGTAATTATGCAGAATGAGGTGTGTGGTGATAAAATGCAAAGAGTTCATCTGTGATGAAACTGTGGATTGGAAGCAGTTTAACTTCTACTTCCTGACTGAAATCCCAAATAGAATTTGCACACATTTTGTTCAGATGCAAACTTACCCCAGCTATTTGGTTTCTAGAAAGATCATATTTTTCTTTATATGCATCCATATTCTTTGAGATTGGCAGAGTTCTGAACATCTTTATATAGAATTTTAGATTATTTTATTTGGTTGTGTTCTGGCCCATTGAATAACCACATATTTAAAATATAGAACTTCTTAGAACTTTGAATTTTATTATTTTACAGTTATTGGTAAAATCAAAGAAAAGGAAGGATTTATGTTCTTTATTAAATTCTTGGCTTTGTATATTCTCTCTCAAGTTCAAGTGGTGGTAAAAAAAAAAAAAAGTAAAAACAGATTTACAGTCCTATTTCTTTTACTAATGAAATATTTCAATTCTTTGAGAATTAGCTATTTGAGAGATAAATCTCTTTGTATCATGACAAGGTTATAGTTGTTGGTAATTCAACCAAGAATTTAAGTAATACTTTAGAGGAAACATAAGAAATAAAAAGCAGTAGCACAGAAAAGCAAAATCAACAATGTAAAATCAATAATAATATCTATATGAAATTAAATTTGACCTCTCCAAGAAGTGATAAGGAGGGGGATTGGAGAAAATAAATTCTTGAATTTTTTTCTTATAGTATTATTAACTATTCTTGCATTGTTCAGAGTAAGAGTAAAAACCTAGCCTAATTATGCTACTGTTATATCTAATGAGCCACCAGGAGTTATAGAAAGAACATTTTGCTAATAATTATTGGTAGAGAATTAAATGCATAACAAGAGATAAACTGGAATCAAGCACATATTGTATTGGGAAGCGGCTGTGGCTCAATCAGTAGGGCTCCCGTTTACCATATGGGAGGGCCCAGGTTCGGTTCCCGGGGCCTCCTGGTGAAAGGCAAGCCCGCCTGCACGGCGTGGTTAGCTGACCCAGCGAGCACAAACAGCAAGGGGGGGATAAATGAATAAATAAATAAAATCTTTAAAAAAAAAAAAAAAAGCACATATTGTATTAAGCAAAAAAAAACAACATCAGAGGCATATAGGGGTCCTATACTCAGAGAGAGAATGTTTCCTGCTTGGAGTCTACTAAAGGCAAATAGAGTTAGAAAATAAAATTAAGTAATTGTGATGGGTTTAGGCTATGGGGAAGAAATAAATAAAAAGCAACCTGGACAGGAGAGTAGCAAGACATCAGGGAAACCAGATTTCCTTGTTGCTTGAGGTGTTTTGCTTCAATAAATTAGAAAGGTGTAAATTGCACTACAAATTGAAATTCAATCTACTACCATAAATAGAAAAAAAAAGCTAGTTTGTAACTACTTTTACATTTTTATTCATAGGACATTTATATCTCCAACAAATAGACCACTGGATATCAGAGAGCTTTCAAACAAAATGACTTTTCAATAAATGAGAGCGTGAAAGAGATGGAATCTTGATGTTGTCTGTTTTAAAATTGCTGTTTTAAAAAACAGTGCTGAAACAAAGGTGAGGTCCAGGGATTTGGGAAAGAATCGAGGTGGCAGCTAGAATATTTTAAAGACCAGTTGCTAAGGAGTAAGTACTTTGTAGGTCAGACAGGAATGGAAAAATTTGAAAAACACTAGAATATGTATGCCAATAGTGATACTTTACCTAAAAGCAAAATGTCCTTATATTTTTATAACAAGCCCATCACTATTCCCTTGGATTTAAAATCAAGTGCTCAGTCAACAACAAAAAGATGATCACCACAATTTAAAAATAGGCAAAGGATTTGCATAAGTATCTTCCAAAGAAGATATACGAATGGATAATAAGCACATGTTCAGCATCATTAGCCATTAGGGAAATGCAAATAATAACCACAAAGGAATACCACTTCATATACACAAGGATGGCTATTTTTAAAAATTAATAAATAAATAACAAGTGTTGGAGAAGAAGTGGAGGAATTGGAACACTGGTACATTGTTAGTGGGAACATAAAGTGTTGCATCCACTGTGGAAAGCAATATGGTAGTTCCTCAAAAAGTTAAATATACAATTACACGACTTGGTACTTCCACTTCTAGGTATATATTGAAAGAAAATGAAAACAAGGTCTCAAGGAGATACTTGTACACTGAGGCTTACAGCAGTATTATTCACAATAGTCAAGTGGAAACAACCCAAGAATCCAAAAATAAATGAATGAGTAAACAAAATGTGGTACACACATACAATGAAATATTATCCAGCCAAAAGAAAGAATGAAGTTATGAGATATATTACAACATGGAAGAAACTTGAAAACATTATGCTCAGTGAAATAAGCAAGAGAAGTAAGAACAATGCCACTTATAAGAAATGCCTAGAATTAGCAGATTTGCAGAGACAGAAAGTAGATTAGAGGTTACAGGAGGATGAGGGGAGGGAGGATAGGGGGTTATGCTTGGTAGATATGGAGATTTTGTAAATAAAATTAATTTAAAACTTAAGAACTTGGTTTATGTGGCCTTTCAGATCACTTTTAGCTTTAATTTTCTCTGATTTAAATATACATGTGAATTTAAGTGACAGTCAGTGAAATAACCAGTAGTTCTAATTTAAGGCCTAAAGTAGATTTGGGGAATGGGTTTGATAATCTTCATTTAGCATTACATTAAATTAAATTTCTGTTTCATTCTAAGTCTATAATTTAGTGGGAGGTTTTAAAAAAATAAAAATTTTAAAAATCCTAAGAATATATGCTCAAAATCATTGATAATCATAGAAATGCCCATTGAAATAAAGAGTTATCACTTTAAGTCATCGACTGGAAAATACTGGAGAGAAGGCTAATGCCGATTGCTGGTGAAGGTGTAGAGAATCAGAAATCCTTCTGTGCTACTGATGGGGGTCTTGACTGGAGAAGCCAGTCCAGAGAGCACTCTGGAGCTCAACAGGTGAATTAAGTATTACTGTACCCTGTAAGCATTACAATGCCCTAAGAAGAGTGGTATGGGTGTTTGTTACATTCATTTGTAGTGGTAGAAATTGGAGGCAAACTGTGTATCTGTCACTATGAGAATGGATGGGTGAAATAGCCTAGATACACATCCTTGATTAAAGCCATGGATCCTACTACATGGAGAGATCTTAAAATTCATATTGCATCATGAAAAAAGTTAAGAAATCAATGCATTACCATTTAGACAACTAAAAATGTAAGCAAAGAATTTTATTTGAATATTAACCAAAAACATACGTGTTAAATGCAATGAAATGTTTTTGTGGATGGAAGTCAAGGGGGAAAAGAGAATAAATATCAACCTCTATAAAATGCACAGTCAAGCTTCTGATAGAGAGTAGTCCACTTTTGTATCTCTTCTTCTATTTCTTACCCCATCTGTTTCAATAAGTTCCTTGCCCACCACCCCTGGCAAGTTCCCTCAGTAATGTTCCACATTTACCTCTTCATTACTAAATCCACTACCATTTATCTGCCACATTAGATCATGTTGATCATGCTCATGAGACTCTGGACTCCTATAAGCACAACCTTGTCTGGTATGTTTCAACACTTCATAACACACCGATATTCCCCAGGTGTCTGGGAACGGGTAATCTTTCCATCTTATCTCAGGCAAACATGGTTTGTAGGTTGATGACTTCCAAATTCATGACTTCACCGCATGTGTAGAAATCAGCCTTGTTTTACCTTTATTCCACTCTCCACAATCAATAGACAAATCTTGCAGATTATACCTCCTAAATATTTTTTCTAATCCATACTCTTTTTAATCCAACCCTATTAACTCTACCTTGGTTAAGACCCACTTTCTATCTTGGTTGGACTGGCATGGTAGCCAACTGACTGATCTCCTTTCCTCTGAAATCATCAACTTGAAATCATAAACTACCAATGTGAAGTCCCTCTTTCAACTTTGCAATTACTTTTCATTCCTTACAGTATTGCTTTAATTTCCTTAGGAGAGTACAGAAGCTCTTCTGTGACCTGGTTTTCAAACTGCTCTTGTGCATCCTATTTTATTACTAATAATATATGCCAAACTAATAATTCCTCTTACTAGGTGGCTTAACATGTCCATTCCTTGTAATATCTTTCTTTTCCTTTATTATATTTTCTACCTTTGAACACTCAGCTGAGGCATCATCCTCTCCACGAAGCTTTGCATTAATGCCTAGACTCCCCTGCCATGGCATGCATCCACCCGGATATGACTGTTTTTTACTGAAAATATCTGCTTACAAATCTCTTTGCCACAACATACACTTATTGAGAGGAGAAACCCTCTGTGCCTAGCATGATGCTCATATTATAATAGGCTTCTGGTAAAGGTCTGGTGAAATGAGTTCCCTTAAATTGCTACACAGGCATTTAGAAAATTTTACTTCTCAGATTTTGTCTTAGATTTAATATGGGTTTTTTCTTTTTGGCTCTTCTTTCTTTGGTATAAGGGGAAGAAAACAACTGTCAACCTAAATGTGATGGCATCATCATTGCATAATAGATAAAGTAGCCTGTGAGGATTATGTTTCTGTATATATATAACCTATGTGATTTGTGGTTTTTATCATCCATCATTGCCAGACATGTAAAAAGACACATAATTATGTTTGGTTCTCTGATTGTGAAACAAGACAAAAGTAAATATTTGATAATCACTTGAATTTTATGAAAGAATATTGGTGGCAGTGATATTTCCAGTTATATAATCTGAGTTTACTATGAATCTGTATCAGTCAGCCAAAGGAGTGCTGATGCAAAATACCAGAACTCTGCTGGCTTTTATAAAGGGCATTTATTTGGGGTAGAAGCTTACAGTTACCAGGCCATAAGGTGTAAATTACTCCCCTCACTAAAGTCTGTTGCCATGTGTTGGAGCAAGATGGCTGCTGACGTTCAGCCTTCCTCTTCCTCTTAAGGCTCCGTGGTCCCAGCTTCTTTCAGTATCATCTCTCCAGGCTCAGCTGCTCTGCTCTCTCCACAAGGTCAGCTGTAAACTCTTAGGCGGATGGCTCGTCTCTCTTCCCCGGGCCTCTGCCATGTCTAATAGAATCTTCTCTCTTTCCTCACGTATCTGCTTCTCCTGTGTTTTTATTTCTCGGGCTCCAGGATCAAAACTCTGACTCTCTTCTCTGCCGGGTAGTTTTCTCTGTGAGAGAAAACTGATGTGGCCCAATCAAAGCCCTAATCATAATTTAATCACTCCTAGGTACAGACCAGTTTACAAACATAATCCAAATATCCATTCTTGGAATCCATAAACAATGCCAAACTGCCACAGAATCTAAAGAAAGGTGCTTACCACTTTAGCCTCATTTCTACTATTGCTTGGGTCCACTTGCACAAACCATCAACACATATAGGCACATTTATCAACTGCAACTTTTGTCTTTTTTATTTGTATTATTTTGTATAAGATAATACATGCAATATATAATATACTGATAATATTACTTATGTTCTATATAAATTCTTTTAGTGGTCTGTTTGATGTTAATGCTAATACTATCTGGTAATATATAGTGTCCATTTTCCCTCAAGAGCTCAGCATTTAACTGATATTCATTTAAATATAGTAACCTTAATATAGATTTGAAAAGTATTTTAAGCACACATTTTCAATTCAAAAGCATTATTTCTTTTTTTACAAATGGAGTCTCTGAAATAAAATGTTTGTATTATGTTTTAGATTGCATGTAACATCATTGAGAAGGCAATATTGAAATCAGAATATAGATACAATCTGCAAGTATTTTTCTTGTGAAGAATGATTTACTATAAGTCTATTCCTCAAGGTTACTAAACATTACTGATTTACTATATTCATGACACATTCCAAATCTCAGAGAGTATTATAATTATTGAAAATTAATATGTTTATTTATATTAGATCATTATCATATTTATGGAAGTAATTTATATTTGAAGAATTCATAATACACTTTTGGGAATGTTCTTTGAGTTAAACCTTCAGATCTTTTGTTAAATGAGTTAGTAAACCAAACTAATACCTACTGCATCTGAGACAATCACTTGGCAATTGTTTATAGCTTCCATAAGATTTCCAAAAACTACAGAAGGCAGTAATTCCAGGATATATCAACAACAACAACAAAATGGCACTCAAAAGATAAAGAGTAATATATGTTATATGAAAGAGAATATGTTATATAGCAAATGAAAATATTGGCATCACTCTGCTGCCAAACAATGCAAAGTGAATGAAAAAATTTAGTGTCCATCAAGTAGACTTTAAGTACAAACTTATATCCATGGTTACAGAAAGGGGAGGACACACCCAGAAAAGAACAAGTGTTCTGCAGATACTATTCTTAAAGTGGTGCAGATTACCTTGTCAATTTGTAGTGAGCATCAGAATAGGGATTACAAATGTCCTTTTTCTGCATCTGATACATAAATCTCTTATTAACTTTACTGAAAGGGTTCCTTAGCACAGATTTTTTTACTGAAGCTTTCAAAGTACTTGGTGGGAAGAACTAATCTCACCATATATAATAAATTCTACAAAATATAGTATCACCCAACTCAAAGAAAGATATTTACCTGTGTATGTGTGTACATATTCTTATGTTATGAGATTATATATGCATGTTTTACAAAAAAATGTCCAGCTTATATGGTTGTTTTGAAGAATAAATGCAATTATCTTCAAGAAAATTTTATAGTAGTGTTTCTCATATAGCAGGTGCTCAATAAATACAATAAATAATAATGAGTTTTACAATTAGCCATAAAGATTTCCTTGATGGTTATGATCATCTCCTAATCAAACTCAGGATTTCATCTGGATCCATCTGTCATCCTCATTCTCTAGGTCACTGAAGACTGAGTATTTCTTCACATCAAAGCTAATATGCTAATTTCAGCAATTTTACTTCTATACGTAAACCTTCATTATATTTAATCTTTAAACTATAGTCAAAAAATTTACTTATTTTTATAACCAATTATCAAATCTTTTCTGTGTTTATATTGCCCATTTTCCTCCAGTGTAAACATGAATTACAAAATGTTTCCTGTATATCAGGAAATAGATGTTGTATTCAGAAAGATTCCATAACAAATAAGTTTGGGAAATACTGGGCTATACAAAGTTAAAAAGATTTCTTACTGAAGATTTCTCACAGACTTTAGTATGCATTATAAACTTCCAACAGGGAAAATATATACTAGAATTTCCTAACTTATTTGGTTATGAAGTCTGCCCTCCCTCCCTCCCTCCTTTCCTCACTTTTCTCCTTTCTTCCTTCACTCCTTCCTCTTTCCTACACCTCTCTCTTTCGTGTAAATATCTTGCAAGACCATCCTACCAAGTTCAACAGCAAATGTGACACAAGTAGCAGGAATCTTCCATATGTAACACAGGTAGCATGAAAAGTCTTTAATATGTCAAACTAGAAGTTTGAAAATTTAGTTTACTGGTAATGTGAGACCAATTAAAGTCTGAAGCAGCAAGTTATTTGTCAAGATTTATGCTACACATTGTTCATAATATGAAAAATCAAACATTTGTAACTTCTATAGGAGCACAATTTGTGAAATATTTAATAAAAGTTGCTTTTTACTTCTAACTGCACTGTTGAGCCTAAGCTGCTTCTTCATACATTCTCCCATTCTTTGGAATTTAAACACTTTTTTTCTGATTCCCTATCTATATTTTCAAGTCTTCCTTCTCAGTTTGTTTCTCTTCCTCTTCTGACACTATGACATTTCTTCCTCTTCTGACACTATGACATTCTTGCCAGGGTTCTTTCCCCAGCACTCTTCTCTTCTAGAGCTATACCATTTCGGTTGGTGATCTCTCCCACTTCCCTGGTTTAATTACCACCTATATAAGTTTCTATTGAATTTCCTGAACCCCTTCCACCCTGGGACCATAAACTTTCCTTGTATATGGGAATTTGCCACAGATGCCAAAAACAAAAACAAAGCACATTTGGGTTGACCAGCAGGGTACAGAATGGTTAGATACATGCTGCCTGTGGTCAAGCCAGGCTCTGCTTCTAATTTGTGTAAGGGCTCTCTGGGCTGTAGTTTTCTCACGTGAGAAGTGTTACTATCAATCATACTCTCCTCATAGGCTATTGTACGGATTAAATACATTAATAAGCTCAAAGTGCTTACCACAGAACCTGGAACATTTAGTAATAGGCATCTTCAAAACCAAATTTCTTTTTCTCCAAAACTCACTCTCCCCTTGTAGTCCCTGTTTGACATGTAATATAGTATAGTTTAATAATTAAGATTGTGGATTCTGGAATCAAACTACTGCGTTTGAACTTCTGACCACTCTCTTACTTGCTTTGTACCTTGAGCCAATACCTTGACCTATGTCAGTCTTTTTTCTCCCTCTATAAAGTGGGGATAATAGCAGAATCTAATCTCATAGAGTTGCTATGAAGATTAAATGAGATAATACATGCAAAGTGCTTCTCACACACTAAGTCCCCAATAAATGCTAAATAATGTTATCTGACCTAAACCAAATTCCACAATGGGTCATTCTCTAAACAAACGTAAAAACATCAACCATCAGCTGCTTTTGACTGTATCTTCCAAATATCTCTTGAGTTGTTTTTCTTTCCTTATCCGTATTATTTGGTTAGTTTATGTGCTCATCATTACTTCCCGTCATATTGCAACAGGCTTTTACCTGGTCTTCCCTTCAGGTTTTTCACCTCAACCCTTTATACAATTCCCTGAAGTATCTATTTAAAATGTAAATACTAACACAAAACTTGTTGCGTCAGATTTTAGTTGGCATCTTATTACCAGTAAGCTAAAATCCAAACCTCTTAACTTGGCATATAGGAGACTTTCTATATATGGAATCCCATTACCTGTATCACATTTGCTGTTGAACTTGGTAAGATGGTCTGAGGTCCCATCCATCTAGACACGACCCTGTTACCCTCAGTCACTTTTTTTTTTTTTAATTTAGGGTACGTGGTGGAAACAACGTCTCTTCAAGGCTCATAGCTTCTCAGAATACACACCAAGATGCTAATCTGGCTTAGGATGCCTCTGCAAACTTTGCTGTTTTCTCCTGTGGCTTCTGTTCTCCAGTAGACTACAGGACTTGGCCCCGAGAATGCAGAACAAGGCCCTTTTCCTCACGGTTCTCCAAATACCTTTGCTTTGCTATAGTTCCTCTTATGCATCCCTACCACTCATTTGTTGAAATTCATCTCATTTATGACTGAATGCTGCCCTTCCTTCATCACATAGTCCTCCTTATACATGGGACCTTTGAAGGTTCTATGATCTGATTCATTCAAGTCTCTCAGTGCACAAGAGCTCAATAAATTATTTTCATTCAAAAAGCCTTAATTTCTAAATTATTATTTTTGCTTTAACTTAAAAAGTCAAATTTGTTTTCTTTGTTCTCTGCTGGTATTCTTTTGCTCTCCTGGGGTTTGGATGTTTGGAAAGTTTAAACCTGCTGCCTGAACACTGCAGAGATGAGTTATGGTATTAGGAAGCAAGTATAGAAAAACAATTGAGCTAAAATCTTATGTGCTATACACATTGCAATATAGAACTATGTTTGATTTGTCTCAAATATTTTGCTGTTTCACTCCTGTACACTTTCCACAAGCTATTGTGTCAGCCTCAATTGTCTTTTTCTCATTTTTCTAAGGATGAACTGAGAAATCTTTTTGAAAATTCTGCCCCAGTGTTATCTCTTTTCTGCGAAGACTGGTTCCCCAGAAAGAATTGAACTCCTTTTACTCAGCTGTATCTGAATAGTTCATGCATTTCCAGTCTTCCAAGTAACACACATAGTTTTAATATTCATTTATCTATATGTTTCCCCCTACTGAGCTATACACTTTTTGAAGGCAAGGGCAATGCTTCATTCATCCAGTTTTCCAGACATCTTGCACAGTTTCTGGTAGATGGCAATTTATATGGTCATTGAACAAAAATATTGAAATAAATATATCAATACCATAGAAAGTCATTATTTCTTTAATAAATTCTTGAGTCCTTGCTTACATTTTTGAACACTTAGTCTTGCTAGTGAAATTTAAAGTATATAAAATGCCTAGTTTGAGGTATTCATATTTTGAAACTAGTAATAGCTGAAATAACCTCAAACCCAATAAATTTGTTTCTTCTAGGTTTGTGTATGCATGGAACTGTTTGAATAATCTAAAAAGAATGATTTATGAATGTGTACTTTTAAATGTTTTTATCTAACAAAACAAATAATTGTAATCATGAGAAATCTAATTTTAGAGGAAGGAAATCATTATAGGGAAATAATAGCTCATTCAACACAACACTTAAATTTTTGGGTCATATTTTTCAGAGAGTACCTTCAAGACATTCTTGAAAACTGGAGACCTATATCTTTATTTTATATAACTGAATAGTAGCTCATTTGATGGTGACATCTCTTTTTCAGTCATTTAACTACTTACAGACATATTTTTTCAAGAACACTACAAATTTGATACACAAACACATCACCATACAAGAAGCATCAAATTACATTCAAGAGAAGCAAAACCAGAAATATATCATTTAAACCTGGTGAGTAAATGACTATAGAAATATTGTCCTTGAAAAAATGACTTTTTTTGTCAATTCAAAGATTTTATATACATAGTTAAGTTTCTGTCAACATATATTGCATCCAATCTCCTGACAAAGAGGATGATTCTATTTTTCAGTGGTCATTCTCAAAGTATCTTGTGTTTGAATTTTCTGTTGCTAAAAATATTTGATGCTTCTGAATTGTGTGTCTCCTTGAATCTGTTGTTGCACCTTTAAAAGGCTCTTTGAATATTATGCTATTTGAGGCATCAATAGTAAAGTATTATAACAAAAAAAATAGTTTTATCAATAATTTACTATATATGACCAAAGGTAAATTCTTCAGACATAGACGACAAAAGGATTTTCAGTAAAGATACATCAAATTCATAAAAGAAGATTATTTTCAGAAATATCTATATGGCAGTATGATGAAAAGACAATATGAAAATGATTGTTTCTTGCAACTATGTGAAAATTGTACAAAGTTCAACTTTATTTGAATTCAAAGACAAATATAATTCCATCTGTAAAAAATCAAGCTTTGATCGAATTCAATTTTATTTTCATTTTGTTGGTAAAATATCTAATAATTTATTTAACTTTTGTACATATATTCATTTTGGAAATCTGCAGATTAATAGAGTTAAGAACTATTCAGTTTCTGTTTCAAGCCATGTAAGAGTAATTGAAACCAGACTTGACCTCTAATAAAAGCTAGGAAAGTGGACAAAATATGTAGAAAAAATTTTTTCAGACACTGGAAAACAGGTAGTGAAGAACTGTAATCCCAGGAAATAAGAAACAAACAAGGTGAACCAGTTGACTGCCCTGGCTTTTGTTAGATTCACTTTTCAGACTATGTGGCAAGGAATGGAAACAAAAGCAGAGCACAGCGGTCTTGCTGAATTGAGAATGAAACTGGAGTTCATAGAGGCTTAGATGGCTAGAACTATACAATTATAATTCTGTTTGATTTAAAGAAAACATGAATATAATAAGGAGAAAAATGGAAGATCTAAAAAAGAAACTGAATGGAACTTATAGCTGAAAATCAGTGTCTGAAATGTGAAAATCACTGGATGAGCTGAACCAAAAAGAAAAACTGCAGAAGAAATAAAAATCACTAAATTTCAAGTCATAGCAAAAGAAACAAACAAAATATATAAACAAAAAGAAAATAAGGCTAAAAATCATGAGTATAGCCTCAGCAACTTATGGAATAATAGCAAGTGTTTTAATGCATAATTAGTCTCAGAAGGAACAAAGAGATGGAAGGACAAGGATAGAAAAAAATAATTGAACAAATAATGGTCCCCAATTTTCCATATTTTTTGAAAACCATACACCTACAAATCCAAGAAACTCAGTGAAACCACAAAAGCATAAAGACAAAGAAAACCACATCAAGATGAATCATAATCAAATTGCTGAAAATATGAGAAAGAATATCTTAAAAGCGGCCAGAGAAAAACACACATCAGATAGAGGGGAGCAAACATATAATGATCACTGACACTGATCAGAGAAGAAGTAAACCAGGAGAAAATGGAATACCATCTTCAAGTGCTGAAAAAAAAATAAACCATCAATCTAAAAAATAATATCCAGAAAAAAACATTATTTAAAATGAAGACAGAAATAATAATATTTTCAGAGAAGCAAAATTTGAGCGATTTTGTCACCATCAGCAGCGAGCAACAAAAAAATGTTAAAGTGCTTCAGGCTGATGGAAAATTATACCAGATGAAACTTCAGATTATACACTGGAGTGAGGAGTACTGTAAATACTGACTATATGTATAAATATAAAAATACACTTTTTTCCATTTAAATAATTTAGTGGAAAGTGTGTTGGTTTGAAGTTGTATGTATCCCAGAAAAATATGTTCTTAAAATTAATCCATTACTGTGGGTGTGAACCTATTGTAAGTAGGACCTTTTGATGACGCTACTTAAATTAACGTGTGACCCACCTCATTCAGGGTAGGTCTTAATTCTATCACTGGGGTCCCTTATAAGAGAATGAAATTTAGACAAAGAGAGAAAAAAAGCCACAGAAACAAGAAGCTGAAGTCAACCAAACCCAGAAGAGAAGCAGATGCCACCATGTGCCTTGCCACGTGAAAGACAAACCAGTGGCTGGTCTTGATGATGCCTTGATCTGGACCTTTTCCCGGTCTCAAAAACATGAGCAAATACATTCCTATTATTTAAGTCGACCCATTTCACTGTATTTACTTGAGCAGCCTAGGAAACTAAAACAAAAGATAATTTACTATTTAAAGCTAAAAGTAATAAGAATGTTACATGAGGTTTTTAAGATATATGTGATGTAAAAATGTATAAATACAAAAGCACAAAGGAAGTGGGACTAAATGTATGCTATTGCAAGTTATTTACATAATATGTGAAGTGACAATCTGATTTGTAGGCAGAATGTAATAAGCTAAGAAAGCAACCCCTCTTGAAGCCACTAAAATAATAAAACAAAGAAGCTTGTCTAATAAGTCAATAGAAGAAATAAGATGGAACACTCAAAAACACTCAGTTCAATAAAAGGTAGGAGGAGAGGAAAAGGGAACAACAAATAGATGGGGCAAATAGAAAACAAATAGCAAAATGATTGAGTAAACCTAATCCTATGGCAATTAAATTAAATATAAAATGCTAAAATTTAATTAAATGACAGAAAATATTAGATTGGATAAAAAAGCAATATTCAACTATATGTTATTTATAAGAAAATCATTTAAAATAATGATACAAATACGTTAAAAGCAAAAGATGAAGAAATTTATACCATGCAAACTTTAAAAATGAGAAATGTGAAATAACTATATTAGTATCTGTTAAAGTTGAATTCAGGACATGGAGTGTTACCAGAGATAAAGAATATTTCCTCATGATAAAAGGATGAATTCACTCAAGAAGATATAACAATCCGTAATGAGTATTGACCTAACAACAAAGCTTCAAAATAAGGAAACCAAATCTGGAATAAATAAAAGAAGAAATAGACAAATCTATAATTATAGTTGAAAATTTCAACACTCTTTTCTCAATAATTGATAGAAAAAGTAAACCAAAATCACTAAGGATATAGACAAGTTAACAAACATTACCAATCCTCTTTATCTAGTTGATGGAACATTCACAAAGGTAGGCCATATGCTAGGTTATAAAATAAGTCTCAAGCAAAGTAAAATAACTTAAATGATAGAAAATATGTTCAAAAACAACAGCAAATTGAATTAGAAATCACTAGAAATATATATCTGTAAAATCCCTAAATATTTGAATATTAGTTTGCACAATTTTAAGTAAGTCATCATTCAAAGAAGAAATCATAATGGAAATTAGAAAAATACTTTGAACCATATCATAAAGACAATTCATTAAATCAAAATCTGTGGGAGACTGATTAAGCAGTGGTGAGAGGATGATGGACAGTTTTATATGCTTGTCTTAGGAAAGAAAAGAAGGATAAAATCAATATCATGTCCTAAGTGTTTGCCTGAATAAGCTAGAATAAGAAGAGCAAAGTAAAGCCAAAACAAGGAGAAGGAAAGAATTAATATAGGTAAAAGCAGAAAACATTAAAATAGGCCCTGGACAAACAATAGGAAAAATAAATGAAACCAAGAGTCAGTTCTTTGAAAAATTTATTTTAATGATCAAGTTTTAGCAAGATTGATTAAGAAAAAGAAAACATATAACAATAAGTGCTACCCCTTATATGAAATAGACATATAATTGAAAAGGGCAGATATTATAACTACTGATTCAAGAAGCAATAGAAAAGTTTTATAATGATAAAAATATTAGAGAAATTAAATTCTTAATTTAAAAATTGCACGAAGTATACACCAAGCCTAAATGAGAATTCTAAAAATATTTAAGGAAGAAATAATACCAATTCTACATGTTCTCTTTTAGAAAATAAAGGAGAGCGCTACTTAAAGTTTAATTTATGAGGCCAGGATGACTTTGATACCAAAACCAGGAAAAGAAAATAAATTGCGGAACAATATTTGTCATGTACCTAAACCAAA
Source organism: Tolypeutes matacus (assembly GCA_026826555.1). Taxonomy (NCBI): domain Eukaryota; kingdom Metazoa; phylum Chordata; class Mammalia; order Cingulata; family Chlamyphoridae; genus Tolypeutes; species Tolypeutes matacus. The sequence goes on from JAKSZT010054487.1 coordinate 24,744,752, forward strand.
AAAAGAAATATTTAACAATGTCTAATCAAATGTATCTAACAATATATATAAGAAAAATGCATCATGATCAGTGAGTTAATCCCAGGAATGAAAACTTGGCTTACCACTCAAAAATGAATCATGTTTTCCCAATGACAATAGAAAGGAGAGAAACCATATGATCATTTCAATTGATGGCAAAAAATAATTATTAAAATTCAATACCCATTCATGATAAAAACTAAGAAATATGAATAGAAAGAAACACTTTCAGTTTCATAAAGTGTGTACTTAATAGTGAAAGTACGATTTCTTGCCTAAGTTAAAAATTAGATGAAGACATCTTCTCTCACTACTTCTATTCAACATTGTATTTAGGACCTAATCAGTGTAGTAATGCAAAAATAAATAAATAAATAAAAAGATAAAGACAGGTGGGGGAGAGAGAAAAAGAAAAGGAAAGAAAAAATGTAAGGCAGAGAAGAAAGAAGGAAGGGAGGGAGGAAGGAAGGGAAGAAGAGGAGAGGGGAGGGGAGGAAAGGGAATAGGAGGGAAGAGGAGGGGAGAAAAAAATGGAAGGAGGGGTTTACAGATTACAATTGAAGAAGTAAAGCTACCTTTATTCAAAGACAGAATGACCATCTAGAAGAAAATCCTGCAGAATCAGCAAAAAGCTATTAGAATAATAAGTGAATTTAGCAAGGTCACATAATAGAAGGTCAATAAAAATTTCAATTTTATCTCTATAAGCTACAGCAAAAAGCAAATGGAAAATATATTTTTAAAAAATACCATTTACAAAAATATCAAAAAAAACATGATACATTTGGGAGGACATTTAACAAAATATATTCAAATTGCTGAGAGAAATTAAATAAAATTTCACTTAATTAAGATTTCACTTAAATAACATTTAAAACGGATCACATACAAAAGTGAAAGCTATGGATTTTGTAGAAGGTAACACAGGAACACAGGGGAAAATCTCATGACTTTGGTGTAGACAAAAATGCCATAGAGAGGAGATATAAATCATTAACCATAAAAGAAAAACATGGCAAATTGGACTTTATAAAATGTAAAACTTTCTGCTCTACGTAAGATGGCACCATGGAATGAAAAGATAAGTCAAAAACCGATATAAAATATTTGCAATGTGTATATCTGACAAAGGATTTGTATCTAAAAGGTATAAAGAACTTTATAACTCAAAAGCAAGATAAACCCAATTTCAAAAAATAGAAAGATTTGAAGAGACATTCCATGAAACAAGAAATATGAAAGGCTAATAAACATGAAAAACATGTGCAACATCATTGCAGGGAATGCCAATTAAAGTGACAATGAGATACCACTAGACACACACTAGAATAGCATTAAAAAAAAAAAAGCCCTCTGACTATAAGGCATGTTAGTAAGGACATAAAGCAACTGAAGCTCTCGTATAATGCTGGTGGGAGCAAAAATGGTACATCCACTTTGGAAAACTGTTTAGCAGTTCCTTGTAAAGTTAAATGTATACTTACCATGTAACCCAGTCTTTCCACTCCTACATATTTACCCAAGAGATATAAAAATATATGTCCACATAAATTTGTACAAAATCTAAGAAGTTTTATTCATAAAAGCCCAAACTGTAATCTACCCAAATATCTATCAACAGGTGAATGTATAAACAAGTTATGATATATTTATACAATGGAATGAGTAGCAAATAAACCCTCTGATACACACAACATGGATGAACTTCAAAAACATTATGCTAAATGAATAAATCCAATTATATTAAGTTCTGGAATAGACAAGACCAATTTTCAGAGAAAGAAAACAGATCACCTCTGGGACTGGGGAGTGGAGTAAGTATTGACTGGGAAGTGTCATGAAGGAATTCGGGGGATATTGGAAATTGGTTACTTGTATAAATCTGTCAAAACTCATAGAAATGTACATTTTAAATGAATACAATGTATTTTATGTAAATTATAACTCAACAGAATTGATTTTAATAGTTAAAAATCGTTTAATTTGATAAGGTAACAATTACAATAGGATGAAGTTGAATAGCTGTTATTTAATAAGTGTCAGTCACAAAATAATTTTGAGGCTTTAAGTGGAATGTGTTTGTAGTCTAATTTAAACAGTGTTTAATTAAAAGGGAATAATGGAGCTAATATTTACTGATTAAATACCGTCTAGTGAATCATTTTCATATTTTCTCTCAATTCTCCTACTTCACAGATGTGAAATGCGAGACTCAGAGATTGTAATAATTATTGACCAAGATTGCCATCTTCTAAAGTTGCAGAGCTAGCAATAAATCCAAGTCTATCTGATTCCATAAACTTTGATTGATTTTGTAACTCCATACTGAATTCCTTTATGGAGACAGAATCTTTCTGAATATTTCCTATACCGTGAAGTGATAGTTTGGGTTCCCAGGACTTCCATGAACCACTTGGAGAGTAGCCACAGCTTTAAAAATATTTAACATCAAGTTTTCCTCTATTTTTCTTTGAGCTTTATCCTATTTACCCAGAATTTCTGAACAACCCTAAATTTCAACATTAGATCTCACTAATTCGGATGAAAAAGAAAAAGTTCATAATAAATGAATGAAAAGCCCAAATTATAAAATATTCTTGAAGAAACATAGCTTCATCACTTTTAGGTACAGAGGGTAATTTGAACTGTCCTAGAAGTTCTATGGTCAAACAGATTAGAATGATTAGCAATTGACATACCAAAGCACTCACAAAAGTCCTGTTCATTGAGGCTTGTGTCATGGAGACCTTTCATGGGCAAAACTCTAAAATTATTTATTTAGCGTGTGTCCCTAGCTTAATAAGTATTTTCATCTTATACATGATTCTTTTAGAAAACTTTTTTGGGGAACGAAATAAAAAACATAAAATATATATTACAAGTCCCTTAGGAATAATTAAGACTGTGAAATTAGTAAGAATGGGCTTAGCTGCAACAACAACAAAAAACTTTCATTTAAAAAATTAGAGGTAGTTATCAAAATATCTAAAATCTAGAGATATACCAAAAGGCAGGTATGAAAGTTTGCCCCTTGGAGTTGAAAGAGAATTCATATGTATGAAAAGTTCCAAGGAACCCTCTTGTAAGAGAAAATATTTGCAGTAGGGACAGAGGAAAGCCTCTTTTATATTAATTTCTTGAGCTGCTTGTAGCCAGAACCATCCCCTCTGTTGTTCCCTGTCACTTTTGGAAGTCTTTGAGCCAAGCCCAAGCTGGCTGCCTGTCCCAATAGTGGTGTTTTCTCTTCAAAGAACCGTCGCTACAGCCTCTCAGTTCTGTGCAGGAATTGAAAAGCCTTTGAAATCCGTGCAGCCTCACTGCACAGCTAGTAATAAGCATTAGCGAAAAACATGCAGCTCATTTGTTTAAAAGTTCATTCGTTTCAGTGTGATTTAGACAGATGTGAGGTGGGTTTTGCTTAGTGCTGCTCAGCCCATGGCAAAGTAGAGCCAGGTCTCCTTTCAAAGACTTTCTCAGTCCCTACCCATTGCTGAGCTTCTGCAACAATGGGGCTTTGAAAGGGAAAAATTAAAAAAAAGAAAAGAAAGAGAAAAGAGAAAGAGATGACACCAGGGGGAAAGGCTGACAGCTCAGTCCAAACTCAAACAGCCCTTCTAGTGTCCAGGACAGAGGTGCACATCTGAAGGTGGGGATGAGGTCTGGGTTCAGAACAGCCCAAAGAATTAATTTGAAAGAATTTCCCCGCCCTTCCCTGTAAAGGCAGCAGCAGTAGCTCTGCTGATATACTTCCCAGATCACAGGGCACTTAGCCATGTAGATTCTGCAGTTTTCCCAGAGAATGCTATCTGGAAAATAGATGTTGGGCTTATTTCTTACCAGGAACACATAAAATATAAAAACTTTCCATATTTTCTATTGAATAAGGGATCGGAGCAATCAACACACATTGCAAAGGACAGCTTATTTCCTCCAGAAACAATGCTCTTTGGAATGGGGCGTTGTTCATTAGTCACGATGCACACAAAATAACAGTTATTTTAAGATGTGGAACATTCAGTGCAATCAAGATATGCTTTTGCTAACCTACACAGACATATTGGTAATACGAAAGTATGATGCTAATTCCACCAGCAAATGGATCTTTTGCTATGATCTTGCTGAAATCTTAGAAATCACTTTTATATTTAAAATCTTATTTTTATATTTAAAACCTGTCAGGCTACAGATACTACAAACCCAGTTGTTAAAGTGTGCTGAAAATTTTTGAGGTAAATCTGAACAGCTACAAATGATCAATTATAATGTCTATAATATAGATTGGGTGTATTTTAAACCACATTTTCCAATTCATCCTTGTAAACCACACCAAATTTGCATGTACAATTAGAGTAACCATACAATTTAGCTGCTTGTAAGCTAAAATAAAGCTTCAAAGAAATGAAAAGGCTAATTAGAAATAAAGCTGTGGAAAGACAATAATTTAATTAGAACTGAAATTGCCACATATCTATAATTAAACAGTTGTGCAATAATTTAAGTATGGCTAAATCCAGTGACAATTTAGTCATCCACTGAAATGCTTTATGAACTGATAGGTTTTTGAATCTACCTTCAAGACTCAAAGAAATGATCAGTAAATTACTGTCTCTAAGAAAAGCAGGTTTGGAACTGTATGTACTTGGGTTCAAATCTTGATTTGTTTACCTACTAGCAAATAACCTTGAGTAATATGTAACTGTCCACAGGAAGATTTCCTCAGAAAGCAGACTCTCAGATAGAATCTAGTGTTCAGGTTATTTATGAAGGGGTGACCTTGGAACCAACACTTGTGGAAAAGAGAGGAAGGAGGTAGGAGTGTACCAAAGAAGTTTAGCTACAATGAGTGGATGACTCAAGCCCCAGCTGACCACATTGCGTGATTTGGAACTCAAGTGGCTCTTCATATATTATAAACCAGAATTTTATATATCTGCATCCATCAGTCATTAGATGTGGGCCACTGAGGGATAGGGTTTACCTTTGGGAAGCTGAAGGCTTTCTGTAATCTGAGAGGTGAATAGTTGCCCACCAGAGTAACCTTTCTAAGCCCAGTCAGTTCCATTTAAAATGGAGATAAAAATGTCTACAACTCATAAATCTATCCTACTGGACAGTGCCTAATAAATGGTTGCAATTACTATAGATTTCAAGTCAAAACCATTATTTGAATTAGCAGACTAGGAAAGCACCCTAGGATTGATTACATAAAATAACATTCAAGTAAAATGTGTACTATTGAAAAACATAGGTTGAAAATATTCTGTTTCTACTAGGTGATAATTACTAAACTTTTTATTATTAAAAACATTACAAAAGGAACTAAAGCAGTAAGAAAATGGCATCTCAGGACATTTAAAGGGACTAGTTTCACTTTACTATTAATAAGAAAAGTGTGGCTATTTCCCACCACTCAGCAGTTGGAATATGCAGGCTGGCGGTTAATCTGTGGTCATACTGTTTGATATCTTTATAGTAGCCTTTTGATGCTGTTGAATATTATAGCACAAACAGTGGCTGCTGTGTCCGTGTAGAACTATTGTTGCTTCACTTTTATTAAATCAAACACATAACACCATTGATCTTTTTCTGAAGCACTCCAGTGCTCCATGGTGACTCCTTATATCCCAGACCAACTCTTAATGCCATTTTTTTTTTTTTTTTTTGCCTTTTCTATCCATAGTTTAGCAATGCAGAGGTATTTGCTGTTCATTTAGCAGTAGGGACAAGACATTTTTAATGGTACTATTAATTCATATATAGACTCTACATTTTTAAAGTATCTCACACTATACAGTAGAGTGTATTTGCCCTATTTTTTTGTCTTGCTGAGTTTTAGTATTTTTGAAAAAAGATCAAGGCAGAAATATCTAAAGAAAATATATTTACCAATGTGCTCCCCTAGAATGTCAGCATTATAGGAACTTGAAGTCTATGGGAATCTGAAATCTTCAAGTCTCAAGTTAGATATTGAGGAATTTTTCACTATGTTATCACTATAAACCCACAAAGCAAAAATATGCCAAATTAAGCATTCTGTCCTTTGCAGATTTGGAACAAAAGACTAGAGATTGATCTAATACAAATATCTCTCAGAATTCCAATGAAGTTGAAAAAATCTTCTATTATGAAGTGAAGAGCATGATCTTGTGCATTCTATTTTCTTCATCAATGATGAATTTTAGTTTATTATTTTCAGGGAGGGAAAGCAAAATTGCCACTGATATGCATGATGACTTTTTTGGTATGTTAAGTCAAATTTGTCATAAGATTCATTTGAGAGAAGAAATTGTTGGCAATGATAAGATTCTCCTGCTTCTTTGTAGTTTCGCATGAAAATAGGCATTTAGAATATTTTGGAATGTGTGAAATAGTGGATAATTCTTTTGGATACTCATGAAATTTAGATATTTAGATCTATGTTTATTTCACTATTAGTCTTTTCAGTTACCTTGCATGAAGTATACACCATTAATTTATCTTGACGAAACAAAACAATTTTATACCTGAGTCAAATAAAATAAAACTAAATTTTCAGCTAGGTCATTATTAAATTAAATCTGCATTATAACGTTCACAGCAATTACTGTACGATGAAACAGACTTGACTATCAAAGTTGAATAGGGAGGTATGATTATCTCTAGCCTGAAAGAATATAGAAAGTTCCAAAACCATGACAATGTGATGAGGTTGGTGGGGGGCAGCAATTTATTCCCACAAACTCATTTGAGGCATCTTCTTTATGCCAGAACATGATCAACCCAAGGCCAGATGTTTGGTAGAAGGTGGAATGACAGCATTTGGATGATAGATAATTGAATTTTTACAGGGAAAGGATATCATTCTCTCTATGGGATGATAGAGAAGAGGCTGACAAAGCTTAGTTACATTTGTAATGTAACAAAGTACTTAGAATAGGGAATGCAATTCCAGCCTCCTGATGTTTAGTCCTTATATTCATTTTTTTTTTATCATTCCAGTTTCCATTATTATGGATATTTCTAAAACTTAAATGTAAGATTTTTCTATGTTGACCTTATGTAGGACATATTTGAAGAGTCTTTATTGGAATATGCTTATTTTAACTTATGTAGCTCCCAATTCAACCAAACATATTAAGATGGGATTCAAATATTAATAAGAGGCCTTTGTCCTATAACATATTTGAAAATATTACAAAATCACACAAGTGAAAAGTGCCATTAAGAATTGGATTAGGAAGACCAATCAGTGGAAGAGAGAACAAAGTCCAGAAGAAGATCCCAAAATATTGGCACATTTAATATAAGATAAAGGAAACATCTAAAACTGAAATGAAGAAGGCTTTAAAAATCGTAGAATTTACATTTATCTTTAAATCTGCAATAAAGATGTAGGATTCTAGCTGCTGATAGAAAAAATATGGGCGCTAGATCTGTATCTTACACCTTCCACATGAGTAAATTATAGATGGCTCTTTTATTTTTTTTGGCTAACAAATCCTAAAATGTGTTAGAAACCACAGTAGAATAATTTTAAAATATTAGTTGAGGGATAAATATGCATTTTTAATTTTGGCATATAGTACCTTTAAATGTCATATATTCAAATCCATCTACCTTTTCATTTATAATTTCTGCAGTTTGCTCATTCTTAGAAAGTTTGCCATTATGTTTAGATATTGACATTTTGTTCCTGTATAACAACTATAAATTTTCAGTTAAAATAATGGAGCATCATTTCCAACCAAAAGAAGGTATTTTAAGATTTCATGTCCCTATAATTTTTTTGTTGCTGTTGACAAATAACCATGGATAGCTGGTGTACAGTTGCCAAAATTTTCCAATATATAAGTTGTTCAGGCCCTACAATACTAGATATTTACTTTTTTAAAAAAATTATTTACTTTGTATTTGTTGTTACAGCACAGAACTTTATACATAATGATATCTTATTTCTTTTATTATGCAAACACAAAAAAACAAATACCAACAGACAGCTCCAGCCTTTCCAACCTCTTGCTTCATACTACCTAAGACTGACTGATATACTCAGTTTCTCCTAGTTTGTCTTCTGGACTCTGTTAATATCTTTCTGTTTTAAAACCATACTGAATACATAAAGGCTTTAGATACTTTCTCTGAACCTAAAGGAGGCTGTGTGATACCTAGACAAAATGTCAAGTGTGAATTTATGCATGTGGTAGCAAAACGCACATTCGTGACATCTTCCATAAGTCCAAATATGTTAACATGTTAAGCTAGAAGGAAATCTGGTGGCCTCAAAAACCTAGGCAAGAAGACTTTGAAAAATATTTCTGGAAGGTGTTCTTATCAGCTATAGTTGATTTCCAAATACTGGAGGATCAAGAGACACCTTGCTTTGATCACTCTATTATTTCAATATGACTGTCTTTCACTAATAACTACATAGTCTGGATTGCCTAAGTCCAGGTGATAAAAGTAGTCTACCAGCTCCAATTCTGAGAGATTTTTAACATAGTTTATTCCCTCAAGGTGTCTAGCTCTTTTATAATTCCCCACATCTTTGAATTTGTTCTTAGACATTTAATGAGCTCCCTGTAATTTTAACAGTAATTGCAACGTCTGTATTGATCTGTAAGTGTTCTGGTAGAGGAAAGGCCCCGTTCATTTGATAATCAAGCACCATGAACATCATTTCATAGGAATCTGCTTTCTGTATTCCAGGGGCATTATCCTGGTTATTTTAATATAACAATCTGATTTAGTTCCATGGAAACATACCACAGTAGTCCTATGATACACCCTGCAAGAAAGCCCCATTACAACAGTTGGCACAGCTCTGCCCCCTTTAATCTATGCATTGCATTAATGAAATTTCTTCAAAAATTTAGTACTCTCAGTGACTGAAAATATTTTGTGTGAAAGCAGGTTTCTTTTCAGAATATTTTTTCTTAATTTTGGTAATAATAGTCCATTTTGTAACTGAAAATCTTCTTGCAATCATTTGCTTCAGAAAATCTAGAAAAATTCTGAAATACCATTAATTAAGAAATTATCTTTCATAATGAACTATTTTTGAATTGGTTTTTATGCCTTTTCTATTCCACTTGATGGTTCTAGTTAACTCACAAATGGTATTTAACAGCTGTGTCATACAATTCAATATCTTAGTAGCAATTAAGGCAGATTACAACCTAAATAGAATCAGTTCAAGGTATTAAATTAGGGACAATCCCTTGCTTCAGAATCAAGTAGATGAAGAAGTGCCTGGCTGCCTGACAAGACTCCATATGTTACTAAATATGCAAAGCTAGATTGGGAGATTTTGTGTTTTGGATCTCTAGGCAGTGGCAATTGAGAAATATTTAGCACTAATGAAGAACATCAGTTCAAGTTAATTAGCATTCATCTTTTCCCCCTTCACTGAGTCCTTCTATCATGCTTCATTCAACATTAAATCTAAGCATGTACTATTAGGACTAGAAGTGAGGCCTGAATTACCTATCCTTGGGAAAAACCGGCAGCTGAACACAGCTTTCTACATTCATTTGTCAAGATCATCGATGTCTTCACATTACAGTGGCACTGAATTTTTTCCTCTGTTTGAAAATATATTTCCTTATTTTAAACATGAAATTTATATAATTTATATGCAATGATATTTACTTCTTGAAACAGAATTCTAACATCTCAAAGTACCAGCTAAGGAAATAACAGACAAAAGAAAGGTAAATAACAGTACATATTTTTCCTTTTAAATAGCAGTAAAAGAAAAGATTTTTACTCTTTTTTCTACTCTTTTCCAAAATGAACATTTTAATATATTGTGAGTATAAGACAGTAATTTTTAGATGACAGATTATTTAAATTTAAAGCTCTATTTGTCCACCTTATAGATTTAGAGTAACCTTTGTGATATGAGGTATATTTAGTGTCTTCTAAAAGGAGAAAAACACTTCCATTTGAACTGTGTGAGGTGAAACCAAAAGTGTTTGTGCATTTAACTTCTTTCTACTTCTATTTCTCTATGCCTATTTGAATAAAAATTTTTTCTATGATATTTTGTGCTTCGATCATACAGGATGTTGCCTTACCGATGTCTCCCTATAATTTTGTATATAGAAGAGGCTCAACCACAAAAAAATTCTTTTAAGATCAAGCTTCAATAAGTGGATAATTTAATTCATTAAATACTTCATGTGATCATTCTTGAAATATTTCTGAGTACCTGATCTTCACTATACAATGGAAGAAATGATCTCCCTTGAAGCAGTAAGTCAAATCAACATATTAGTTTTCAAAAATATTTTTAAATAGATTTTTCAGTTGTATTCTTTAGGAGGCATTCCAGTTTCACATCCTTACTTACTAAATATGTCTCCATATATGAGTGAACTAACTATTAATCCTCAGTTTTCTTAAAGAAGTGCTGCATGGATTTATGGGATGATACATGTGACAAGTACTTTTAAATTTAAAACCCAAATATGAAGAGACATCATTATCATCACTACTATTGTTATTATATTAACTGTTACATAAAATGGTAACAGGATTATTATTTTTATTATTTTTACTATTATTGCTATCATGATATGCCCAATCAAAGTCAGTGTATTAAAAAACTTACATAAGTGTGTGTTGGGAGAAGGAGAATAAAGGCAAAAGAATATATAGAATTTATTGTGGTAGTGCAAGCTTTTTCTGAGAGACGGTACTGATTGTTCTCTGTTTAAAAGTGTGTTATGCTTAGAGAATTGAGTGGGAGAGACTGTAAACTACAATGCAAACTATAATCCATGCTTAGTGGCAGTGCTCCAAAATATGTTCGTCAATTGCAATGAATGTACCACAGTAATGAAAGAAGTTGTTAATGTGGGTAAAAATAGAAGGTGTGGCGAATGGGGCATATGGGAATTCCTTATATTTTTTTATGTAACATTTTTAATAATCTAAGTATCTTTTAAAATATATATATTAAAAAAAATAAAGGGACCTGAAAACTAAAAAAAAAGAAAAAAGTGTTATGAAAACTATTTTAAAACAAAAAGAACTATAAATTGCATTGTAAAATTTAAGTAGCTTATTTTATATTTTTCATGCTTCATGTTCAATAACCTCCCAGAAAGTAACAATGTATTTTTTTCCTCTTGGAATTACATTACATTAGACAATTATGAATATTATAAACAATATTATATACCATTTGAAGGAGTTGGATTATCAATACTGAATTCAGTCCTATTGGTCTCCAATTGTTAAAATGCCAAAGTGATTTACTGGAATCCTAGAAGGCAGCAATAGTTGTGGGCACAAGGAAAGACTTGAGATTTTTTTGAAATAATAAAAATTTTAATTTTTTAAACCCCCTAAGATTCTTCTGGCCTTCATTCTTTCCAATTTTTATAGTCTATTTATTCTCAACCAGAAGATGCATTCAAATCCTGTATAGTTGAGCTGATTAGGTTGAAATAATATTTTAACACAATTTAAAATATATATTATTGTCTAGGCCGGAGAAATGTCCCTTTACTATCACCTCATAAAACAACTATAAAAGGAGACTAGATTTCTTACTCTAATGCAGTCGTAATGAAGTAAAAGCTTTCTGGTTTGCTTTTGGATTTTTCCTCATAGAATATTGCAACCATGTCAGAACACACCTTGGCTTGTGTGTTAGTACATTTTACACCCCCAGATACTAGAGGTTAGAAATTAGAGAGATCAAATGAAAGCAAAGAATTCCTAAACAATGTATGGCTAGTCGTATATCATGGAAAATTTGAAAATCAAGAAAAGAAAATTCCCTTGCTAAATTTTCTGAAAGTTTTCATAATACCTTGAACATTTATCACATTCTTGAAATCAGAGATGCCAATGGTGGCCTCAATTTTATATGAAAAGTTGGTGACATTTTAAGGAACTAAGAACAATTGAACAGAGATATTGAATATTTGTGTTGTAAAATTTACATCTATATTATTCTAAATTATACTAATTGGTCTCATCCCAGAATCTTAGCATCAATATCTCAATCTGAAAATTCAGTTGTGTTAATCATAATCGCTTAAGTATTTAAAAAGAGAAGGAAGCAACTACTAAAGAGTCATGATCCTCTACTTCATGAACAGCAATTTCTGTAGCACGGTTTTATAAACATACCCCTTCACTATTTATGGAAAAATCTGCTTTCTCAATAACTACCACATTATGAGCTGCAGAAGTCTTTCATAGAAAACCACACAACCGCACAATAATGTAGCATATAAACTATGATTTTTAGAGTTATTTCACAGAACAACTTGTACAATAGTGAATTCACATACTTTTCCAATTTGTGAAATTTAAAGTTATGTTTGGCTGCATAAAATTATGGAACAATTTTTTCTTTATTTTGTCATTTGCATATTAATGTTTAAAATACGTTTATGAACCAAACAGAACAAGCAAAATAGAACAGTAGCTTAGAAAGGTGGGATATTTTAATATTGAATTTTTCTTGCTTTCTTTTAGGAAGATACTCTAGGCTCACTTTCTTTTTTATCTTCCTAGGAAAACACTATTTTATATTTGAAAATCCCCAAAAGCTCTGCATGAACTTACATTATCTATTATCTTTTCCTAATTTAAGTTTTAAAATATATTAACATTGGAATTGTTCTGCATGATATTGCAATGACAGATACAGGTCATTATATATTTTGTCAAAACCTGTAAAATTGTTTGGTACAAAGTGTAAACCATAAGGTAAACTATAGACCATGGTTAGTAGCAGTACTTCAATATTTGTTCATCAGTTGTAACAAATGTACCACACTAATGAAAGATGTTGGTAATGGGAGAAAGTGTGAGTGGGGAGGGGGTGGGGTATATGGGAATCCTTTATATTTTCTATGTAACTTTTATGTTATCTAAAAATTCTTTAAAAATAAAGAAAAATAAATATAGATACATATATTAAGGACTTTTGTGTTTCAATGATTTGTGTGGTGTTTATTGATTTAAGACAATTGAAAACTTTTGTGATGACTTCCAAAATCTGTTTATATCTGAAGAAATTGTCTTTTGAGAAAAAAATAATATTGGATCAGAACTTTCTACCTAATTTTGAAGGAATAAAGGAGACTATAAGGAATGTCCCCTGACTTTGGCATTGTAAAGCTCATGTCTCTGAAGTTACAAAGCTTCAGGAAAGGAAAGGACACCCTATTTTTAAAAATTGATCACGGACACTACCACAAGTTGTTTGTTATACGATATTTGTGAAAGCTAAAGACTCTAAATGTTGTGGAGAAACAGAGCTGCCCAAGATTGAGGATCTGGCTATACACTGAATCATATTCAATTATGTTTGAAGAATGGAGATATAAAATATATAATATATATAATTAAATATATAAAATGGTCATTTTCTTGTAAAAAGTTGTTGAATATTGGCCATTTCATATGGTTCAACTTGATGTCTACATGGGGAACTAAAAATCTCATGGGAAGTAACTTTTCATTAAGTAAAAGAAATTCCAAGGGAGGATAGTTTTGAATATATTCCAATTTGTGCCAAAACTTAAGAGAGAGAAGTCTGAGAAATGTAGCAACCCTATTGTAGCAATGTATTTTTTGGTAATTTTTAATTTTTATTTGTAAAGGTGCTTTAGATTACATACATGTTACACAAAAAATATAGGGGTTTCCCATATACCTCACCCCCTCCCCTTCCCACATTTCCCCCCATTAATGACATCTTTCATTAGTGTGGTACATTTGTTTCAATTGATAAACACATATTGACGCATTGATACTAACCATGGTCTATAGTTTACATTATGGTTTACACTTTGTACCACACAATTTTATAGACAACGCATTTAAGAGGAGAAAAGTAAAAGACAGCACTTTTTGTGAACCTCAGCATTGTTGAGTGGTTCATCTACTTCAGGTTTGGCAGTGAGACTGAACCATTACAAAAGTAATTGTGAATTAATTTCTATAATTCTCTTTATATTTCATGGAACAATTAATTGTTTTCTTGGTTATTCACTTCACCAGTCACTCATTCATTCACTCACTCACTCAATATTTACTGAGTTTCCACTGTGTACTAGGAGCAATGAAAGGTGCTAGCGATATATTTGGAAAAGTATCGCCTGTCACATTCTAGGTGATAACTCAAATAAGTAAATTTAAAAGTTATAGTATAATGTGTAAAATGCTATAATGGGGCAAATGTAAAAAGGAAGGGAATCTAACCCAAGCTAGTATATTCAAGGACGATTTCTTGGAGAAAGGGATATTAAGGTAAGAATTAAAATTTTTAAAAAGATTGGGGGTGAGCGAGTTCTAACCAAGAGCTAATTTTAGTGTTCATGGTAGAAAGCAAAAAGAAAACAGGCTATAAAATTCAATAATTTTCATCAATGGATATATTTTAAGGGCAACAGGAAACCACTAATGATGTTAAACAGATTGTATTATTTAGAATAGACTTGAAGGAAGTAAAACTGAAGCAGAAAATAATAGTTAAAAATCTGCTGTCATAATCAAGACCCATAATTAGCTGTGGACAAATATTAATTTTACTAATAATATATATTTTAATTTACATTATATTATACATTAATTTATGCAATGATTAATATATAACAACAGTGGAATAAATATAAAACTCAGCAGAAGAATCAAATGGATTTGATTACTAATTCCTTGGGTATGCTAGAGAGCATCAAGAGTCCAAAACAGATAGGGTCCAGACATCTGTTTGAAGCTGCTATTTATCTCATGAAGAACAAACTAAGGAAGGACTGCAATTTCTCATCCTCAAAATGATGTTCTTCTGGTTGGTTTTGGTCTCAGACATCCCTGTACTGAACCTGCAATTTCACTGGCACCACTATGTTAAAGTACTTTTTAGAACTGGTTTTACCAAATTCTGCATTAGTTTTGTCCCACTGGCTTGCACTGAGGTATATAAAACTCATGGTTCTATTTATTTAGGAATGTTCTTGAGGATGCAATCTGCTCTGTCATATATTGTTGTTTCTGTGAAGACCTTTCTGTGAATATTAAAATCCTAGTACTAGGGGGAAAAAAAAGTATTTCTCTTTCTCTTGTGTACAATGGATTTTAAAACTAATTCCCCTCTCTCTCTCTTTCTCCCTCACACTCTCTCTTTGCCACTCTTTCTGCCTTTTTCTCTGTCTGTCTCCTTGATTTCTGGTAATCTCAAAACCCACTTGCAATAAAATGGAACCTGTAAAACTTGCTCATGATGTTGGTTCAATTTCCTACATTAATGTTCTCTTTGCCCCAGTTTTCTTGCCTATTTGTTTTGGCTGTTGTATCCTTTTGGAATGAAGAAAAGAATAAATAAAGAGAAATAATATCACTACTAATAAAGAGATGGTACTATATGTTAAGAATCAGTTTTCAACTCCAGAAGAAACTATCTTGACTGACAGCAGATGTAGCAGAATAGAAGACAGAACTTGAAGTCAAACGGCCTGAATCACATCTTTGAAATTTTTGTTAATTATTTATCCTCTGTGGGGATAGCAGCAGCAAGAATTGTTATGTGGATGAGATGAAATGATATGTCACACTGTGGCTGGCACATGAAGGAGATCATTGGTAAATGTTTGCTGACTCCAACTCTACAACCCTAAATTAATATAACCATGGAAGGGGCTTGAGATTTTTTCATCAGAATCAATGCCTGGTGACCTTTCCACTTATGATTTGCATCTCTATTTCATTCGTCAAATTGTTTCCCAACAATCAAAGGAATAGACAATTCTCCTAAATCCTGAAGGAGGTGACCCCTTTCATCTCACCCTGAGGACAAGCCCTCAGGGGCCTCTAACAAATATGCACCCCGCAGGCATCTTCCACCAGGCAAGACCTACACTAGTCCCAAAGTTAGCAGCCTCTCCTTTGGAGACCAGCCCAGACTGACTTCAGGTCCCCAGGCTTAGTCCTCACTCCAAATTTCCTGGGTAGAGTATCCATTGTTCTAATCCTCCTTAGGAGGCCAAGAATGTGATTAGAGAAATAAAGGGAAAAAGAAAATTTCGAACTTAAAGGAATTAGTAATGAATGTGTACACTAACAATT
Organism: Tolypeutes matacus; assembly: GCA_026826555.1. NCBI lineage: Eukaryota > Metazoa > Chordata > Mammalia > Cingulata > Chlamyphoridae > Tolypeutes > Tolypeutes matacus. The sequence continues at coordinate 24,760,841 of JAKSZT010054487.1, forward strand.
AGTAGAAAAGTCACTGTTCTAACATTACTCTGATGATGATAGTCATAATCCCCTTATTACTACATGGATCCAGGACGGGGTACTGTAATAAGTCCACTGTTTTTTACTGATAAAATTTCTCAGATATATTCTTGCTTACAGGACTAAGATATAAACCTTGAAATCATTGACAGGAGTGGCAGCTTGAAATCAGTGGATAAAAGAGTAAACAGAAAATTCCATGAAAGCAGAAAAATAAATTCTTCAGTGTCAGTGTAAAGAAAAGAGAAAATATTTAGATATGAGATGCTCTGTAAAGGTGTTCAGCCAAAAGCTATATGAAGAAATGACCACCAAAATGAGAGAGCCACTGCCCAGTTAACTACTGGAGCACAGAGTGAAGTATTTTGGATCCATGCACTAGAAGTGATCACCCTCTGAATTAGTAGGGTTACTGCAACAAAGAACCACAAACGGAGTGGCTTAAAACAGCAGAAATTTATTCTCTCACAGTTCTGAAGGCCAGAAGTCTGAAATCAATGGGTCAGTAGGGCAATACTCCCTTGGAAGTTTCTGGGGGAGAATACTTTCTTGCCTCTTGCAGCTTCCAGAGGCCCCAGGCATTCCTTGGCTTGTGGCAGCTCAACTCAAAGTTCTGCTTTTTTCTTCACAGTCTTCTCCCCTATGTCTCTGTGTGTCTCTGTGTCTTCAAATCTCTCTCTTTATGAGGAAACCATCCATTGGATTTAGGGCCCATCCCAATCTAGTATGACTACTTAATGTGATTACATGTACAAAGACCCTATTTCCAAATAAGGCACATTCACAGGCACTGGGGGACCTCAACATTTCTTTATGGGGGATACAATTCAATCCAAAACAGTTGGGACCTGCCCCCATCTCCCCTTTCCCATTTTACATGGTCACTACTAGAAACTTCCCCTTTCACACTTCGTGTTTTGAAGTCTTCTCTGTATATCAACCACCCCACCATGTCTAACACTTCTGCTGTGCTCTCTGGAACTTCCATCCAGACTTTAGTCAGTTAACTTTTCCACATCTTCAGACTCTTCTTGTGCCACCTCCTGTAACTGAAACAGGATGGTTCCTAAGATATCTGCTTTCCCAGCAGCCCTTTCAAATGGACATACCTGGTGCCCAGGTACTTCATTGCCAGAAAATGGAGTAGGTATCTGCTCTGCAAATTATATTCACTTCAAGGCTATAGGTTCTTCCTGCAAAGCCTCCTTTGAGGCTCATAACTGCCAGATGGAGCATCCCCTTTCCATCCTCATCAGTCATTCATTGAAATCTCTAACTCTTGGCTTGCATTCTTCTTTTACAGTGACCCTCAGATTTGCAGCATTCCTGCTAATGTTCTGGCCACATCCTTGGTTCCCCCATTCCCCACAAAGTTGGACTACTGACAGCTGAAAAATTAGTGTGAATTGTCATATGGCATACTATGAGTCCTAAGTGCTAGGGATAAGTCTCCATAAAGACATCAAGCTGAAATTAAATAACAAAATTATTATGTCATTTTGGAATGGGAATGCCACAAAACTCTCTCAATGTTAGATTAAAATAAAAATATTTCTATCTCTCCCCATAACTTCTATGAAATACATATCCTCTTGCTTTCTCCCTTTTACTGCCTCCTCTTCCACTTATCCTCCCGAGGATGAAGCTCCACTTTTGTGTATGTATATTACAGCAAAGGCATTCTTTATCATATTATTATTTGGCAGTGGGTCAGCCTTTTCCTTGCTGACACCGGGCCATGTCTACACAGGTTCTTTACTGTCAGGACCTTTCATACATTTAGTTTCCAGTAAAGGCCATTTGAGTTAAAGTCTATCTTGGAGAGCCAACAAGTATCTACCAAGAGTCATAAATATTCCCCTTTTACCTTGCTTTTTAGCTCATGGCAAGTGTTGAAGACCTTCAGCAGGTGCTTCCTTTATTTTAGTTATTATGAACACTTAACATCTAGGTTCATATTCTTTTCCACTCCAACAGCTGTCACCACTCAAGATTTCAAAATACATTTGAAGGCCCCATCTGGTACACTGTCATCCCAGCTTGTGGATCTCCTCATCCCATGAATTTTTCCTCCACTTCATCTCCATGTCCCATGGAAAAATCTTAGACTTTGATGTTACCCAATTCCCAAAATCTCTCATGCTAAAACTGCTCTCCAATCACAACCTTTTTCCTTTCTGTTTCTCAAATGCCACTGTCATTAAAATATTTGATCTCTATTATAAAATCCATTGACCCCAACATATTCTTTCAATTCTCCAGAATTTTTCATTGTTTAGTTCAGGTTTCCATTTTCTCCAGCTCAAATTATATTTGTGAACTTTGTTATAATTACTCCCTTGCATATATCCTCACCTCCCCTGCCCTACCTTCCTCAACTGCATATAATAATAGAAATCCTGACTCTGGATTAAAATTATGAAAATATATTTCATCTCTCTTATTGATGTTACTTCCTGTCTACTTAATCAAATAGAAACAGGAGTTGGGTAGCCTCCCTTTTTAAAAGTGGGAGAACTGCTGAACCACTTTCTTCCACTGTCTTTTATTCTATCCAAATCCCTAGTATTCCTCTTGTTTAAGTTCCAAGTTCTGCTCTTCCAGGTGGTAATGCATCTTGTTGAAGGTGATTTCTGTCTTGTTGTTTGCCATTCCAGTATGGCTTTAGTATCTGCTGCTACTTAATATACTATCTTTCATATTTTCATTTCAAGAATTTCCAAAGGTAACTTTGGGAAGAGTTCAGACAATTTTGGCTTTATACAGGATTAACATCAGTATCATTTACCTTCACAACATTCTACTTTTTGCCTTGGAGGACAATGTTAGCAGCTGTGTAGCACTTCCCAGCAGCTTTTTACTTTGTTTTGTTTTTAAAGGAATTTATGGTATAATTCTAGGTTAGCATTATAGCATTTAGGTATTACTGAAAAGAACAAGCTATTGAAAATTTGTTATAAACATAAAACTTTGTACTTTCCACTACTCATAAATATTTGGAAAGCTTGTTACTAAAGTCACTCTTATGTTTCTTACTTATCCATGTCTTCTGGATTTGCTTTATTATGATCTTCCATATACTGACTCCAGTCATTAACACAAGTTAATATTCTTTCTCTTTGCTTCATATGATTCCACATTCTACCATATTTTAATGACTACACCCAATACTGGGTGGACTCAAATACACAACTTCTGTTTATCCTGATTCTGGAATTGAAGGTATTTCTGGATAAAATCAAAGCCCTTAAAGTTGGTTACACTCTAAATTCATGCTACCCAACCTTAGTTGGATACTAAAAATCTATTCTGCAATTATCTTTTATTCAATCTGATTTTGCAAATTACCTGTTCTAATATCTCTGAGCAGATATCTTCAACTCCTAGCATATTGAAAATTCGCATGGGAGTTGAGTTCTGTGAAACTCAACTCTTTTCTCTTATTATTCAAATTCTCTTTGTATGCAACCCCCCTTTTTATTTTTGCTCTTTTTCCACCTATGTAAGAGAAAGAAAAACCAATCCTTTTCAAAACAAGTCTCTCTATTCATATTAGTTGATGTCATATATTCTCCAGAATCCTTCCCCAACAATGACCTCTCCCCTCTATTTTGTCTATTTACTGTATCCTTCTCTCTTTTCCATCAATTCTCAAGTATTTCAAGTTGTCCTTATCCTAGCAAACATCCTGCATCATCCTTCCTCCTCAAACTATCTCCCATCTTCTTATTTCCTGAATTTCTATCACCATAATTTGATATGGTAAACACCTCCTTTGTAATGACTCTCCTCACTTATCTTCTGTGAAACTCCACTCTTCCCATTGTCTTCCTAAGTCTAGCATCTTTTTCTCTCATTTTTCACTTCCATTTTTTGTCTCCACTATCTTCTCTCCATAGAGACTTTAGTTGATGATATTAAACACTTGCCACCATTTCAACTTTCAACTCCATGCAAAATACTACCAAACCTTTGTCTCCAGATAAAACTTCATCCTGAATCCTCTGTCTCATGTCTTCCCTACATTGTGGGATGTTTCTCTTGGGCTATCTGAAGAACCCTCAAGCTGTACATGTCTTCCCTTCCAAAACTGTTCCTCTTCTTGGTTTCCTCAGGCAAGAAGACTAGTCTCTTTCTTCAAACCAGATATTCCTTGAAACTATCAGCTCTGCCTTCACAATGCCTTTCTATCCACCACTCGGTTCTTCCTCAGAGGCATAAATCAGTCCCCATAATATTTTGTAAGTGACAGCATAACCATTCCTCACCTAACAACGTGAAGCAATTTGCTAAAAACAAAGCAAGACTAAGGCAAGATGCAAAGTGAAAAGAAATTAGGCAACAAGCCATTATTTTCATTGATTTTAATCAGGTTCTTTTAATTCATTTACAAACTTCAATAATCACATTCATTTAAAAAAAACTTGAAAACTGCCTAATTATGAATAAATAAAGTTACTATAAATAATATTTCCCCATATAAGACATGTCAGTTACCAAAGTATTTTTTTTATAGACAGGCAACACAAAGTAGTCTGTGTAAAAACATTCCATTGTTTGCCTCTCAAAAAAAGCTCTTTCTAAAATTTCATTTTTTCTATATAAGTTGGAAAAGAAAAATGGTTGCCCTAGCTCTTGCTGTCTTCCAATTGTTCTCGGATTTCTTTCATTCAGAATTAAAAAGCTTTTGTTAAATTGCACTTCCACTAAGAGTGGAAAGATTGAGGTTTTGAGAGCAGACATGGATGTTTTCCTGAAACAGTGGGATAGAGAAGAATCCTCAAAACTCCTCTGAATCTGACATTCACATCTGTGTTCCACTCCAATTCCGTTTCTGAGTGCACCTGAAAATGTAGAACTTTTAGAGGAGAAGAAGATGCTGTGGTTCATCTGATCAAGGAGGCTAAAAACTCTGAACCCAAGAGGTAGAATTGAATGTAGAAATAGGAGCATGAAATAATCATCTCACACTGCAGAAAAAAAAAAAATGCTGTGCACATCTCCGCATAAGCTCAAAGGGAAAAGCTGACATAAGTGAAGAGCCACGGTTGTGAAATTGAGCAACAAATTCTTCCTATGAGGCCAATGCCAGATGAGCAGCAGAGACCAAGCTTCTTTTATTGATCAATATTGGGGGCAAAAAGAAAAACAACGTAAAATTTGCTAGCTATGAGAATGTTCATTAATGGTTGGGCTCCATTTCTAACTATCCATTTTTCAGAGCCTTTTAAACCCAACATCCAACCATGGAAAGCATTCAATCAACAGAATTGTTCTCAAATGATAGTTAAATGGTCATCCACCTTTATTAACAATTTCTTATAGTTTCTTGCAATCGGTGACGTTGTGCTCTACGTAGGCTTCTCTCTTGGTAGGGGAAGTAATAGAAGGAAAATCTAAGAAATTTCTGTATCTCAACTCATAATTCTATTTTTATATGTGTTTTCCTCTCATGAGATAGGAAACACCTTGAAAGCAGAGATGATAACTTACTTATTCTAAAAAAAATGTTACCCATAGTGTCTGGCATGACATTTTGTATAATAGATGAGTTCATGCAAAATTATTTAAACTAATTATTTGGTTTTCCAAAATTGAAAAGATGAATCATATTCTTGGCAATTTCTGCACAAATGAAACTCAATATAGGAATTTCTGAAATATTGAAAAATATCTTTCAAATTGCAGTTTCTATGCTATTGTTTATTTTCATGTCATTGAGTATAGGCTTGAATCCATATGGAAGAGCATGTAGGGTTGGATTGGTAATTTTCACTTGGAAATTTGTTGTTGCAGAATCTAAAAACAGATCATGGTATTGCCTTACCTTGATACTCCCAACAAGTTCTTTAAAAAAGCATAAATTATGGAATTCATAAAATAAGCCAAACTCAAACAAACGTAGGTCTAAATCATTTTGTTTGTACAATGCTGGCCATTGATATGTACAATAAATATAATCTAAACATATGTTGAAGAAATAGAAGTTAAGTGAATTTCTAGGGGCATTAAATATTTGATTCAGTCAATCACTGGGTTCATAGGACAAAAATGGAACTTTTCTTCTTTATTCTATAGAAACCATAACTTTCAAAAATGTTTGACCTCTCAGTTTTTCTAATTTGGAGCTTAGAGAGTCATTTCAATTATTGAATTTTTGTAGATACTATTATTTTTCCTTCATTTGCTACTGGATTTATGCATCTATTCATTCAATAAATATTTACTAGTTTAATCTATATGCCAGTATAGTGTACAGTACTGAGTTTACAAAGTTGAAAAGACACATTCTCTTCCTGAAAGGTACATTCTGGAATGGATATACATGCAAACAATTAGAATACAATGTGCCAACTGTTTTAAATGAGGATGCACAGGATTCATAAGGGAAATAGATGTCTGTGTCTGGCTGCCTAAGGGAGCGAAAGTATCTTAGAAGTTAACAATTGGATTGAGACTCATAAAATGGATAGGATTTTGTCCAGGTTGTTCCAGGCCAGGTATGACCACCAACGAAAATGCAGGTGGAAACTGCATAAGGGCTGTGAACCAAGTGGTGAGAAAAAAAAGTAAGGTTTCTATATGGCTCGCTGTCCTCTTGCAAAACCATCTTTCCTGAAGCAGAGCTTGTTCAGACCAAATAAAAACCCTTTTTCTAATTCATGTGTTCAGAGAGAGTGTCTTGTTGCAATCCATCCGCTCAGAGGGGGCATTTTAAAAATAATGTGCACAAAGACAACCTCCATGCTGTCCAAAGCCCTTGCAAACACTTGGCAAGAACATGCAAGGGCAGGGAGAGGCAGAGACTGAAGTAGTCAGGGGAAGGTGAGGAAAGAAGGGGGAAGAGTAATAAATTATTTGAAATGCATCAAAGAGGTTAAGGAACACTGGAATTTATAACTATCCATTGAATTTGGCAAAGGGATCATTGATTAACTTAGCAGGAGCCAGTTCAGTGGAATGGTAAGGAAGTAAACCTGGTTGTAACAGATTGTGGAGTGGTAGGAGTGAGATATTAAGAGACAGAAAATGTACTGCAGCAAAAGGCCCTCTGCAAGGTATGACATTTCATGAATTTTTGTGTTCAGATATACATGTGTAACAAACACTCAATTCAAGATAAAGAATATTTCCAGAACCACAGAAGGCTCCCTTGCATCTCCTCCCAGTTATTACCTCACATCCCAAGACGACAACTATAGATTACGTTTGCCTCTTCTTTATCTCATTATAAATGAGATCATATAAAACATAATCATTGGGGCCTAATTTCTTTCTCTCAAATATTGCCTGCAAAATTCTTCCATGTTGTTGCATGTAGCAATAATTTACTCTTTTTCATATTTAAGAATCATTCCGTTGTACAGATATATATCTTTTCTTTTTGCCTTTTTTTTAAGCAATGCTATTTTTAATGAACCCATATTTGGGTTTTGGCAATTAGAAATAATGCTGCTTTTGACATTCTTATTGCATATCATTTGGGCTCTATGTACCCATTTCTCTTGGCTATACATCTAAGGATAGAATTGTTAGATCATAATGTAAGCATAGTTTTAGCTATAATAGAAAAATGCCAAAGTCATACAAAGTGGTTGCACCAATTTACACACCCATCAACAGTGTCTGAGAGTTGCTCTATATGTTTGCCAACATTTGTGTTTTCCATCTTTTTCATTTTAGGCAGTCTGGCAGTTGTGTACTGTATTTCATTGTGGTTTAAATTTGCATTTCTCTGAAGATTAATGATGTTAGCATAATTTTGTGAAATGTACATACAAGTCTTTTGACTTTTTGAAAAAATTGATTTGTTGGAATTCTCTATATATTCTTTATATATATATATATATATATATATATATATATATATATATATAT
>JAKSZT010054487.1:24768749-24810727 GCA_026826555.1 Tolypeutes matacus
TATATATATATATATATATATATATATATATATATATATATATATTTCTTAATATTTTTATTGCAAATATATCTTCCTAGATCATGGCTTGTTTTTTCTGCCTACTGATAGTTCTGACGAAGAGAAAATTTTAATTTTAACAAAGCCCAAAATATTATAATTGTTGTGTTCTTTTCAATGTATTTTTGTCCAGTTTCAGGTTATGAATATATTCTTTTATATTTTCTTCTGGAACCTTACTGTTTTTCAATTTACATCAAAGTCTACAATCTGTCTATGTTTGATTTTTGTTCATAGTATAATGTATGGATCAAATTTTTTTTTTCTTCACAGATATCCAATAGAAGTAACACTTACTTTTTAAAAAACCCTTTCACAATTGTTTCACAGAGTTTTACTTGTTGTAAAACAGGTGATAGTGTGTGAGTGGGTCTATATCTGCTTTGCCCATGTTGGTTTATTGGCCAATTTCTATATTAGGTAATTCTTGCACTAATACAGCACTGTGTACATTCCTGTTGCTTTTTAATTTATAATAACACTTTAAGTAAGGTAGTATATGTCCTCCTACACTGCTATCTTTTTCAATATTTTATTAGTTATGCTTAGCACTCTGCTTTTCTAAATAAATATTAGAATTAGCATGCCAGTTTCCATGGACAACTTGAAAACGACTGCTGGTATCTGTTTGGGGGGGATAAATAATCTTCTTCAGGATAGCTTTGGCAGATATACTATTCTAAGAGTCGTGAATTTTCCTGCAGTGAAAGTGGAATTATTTATCCAATTTAAATTATATATAATTACTAAATAATTTTACACAATAACAACATCATTTTTAATTCTATTGTTTTCTACTCATCTCATATTTGCATCCCATTATTTCTCCTTATTACCTTCTTTTGGATTAGTCAAATATTTTCATTCCATATTTCCTTGTTTATTAGCCAATTTGTTACATGTTCACTTACTATATCTGGTGTATTAAAAGATTTTCATATTTTAGAGAACTTGTGAGTTTACAGTAAAATCACGCATAAATATAGAGCTCCCATATACCACCCTATTACTAACACCATGTGTTGGTAAGGTATATTTGTTTTAATTGATGAAAGCACATTTTCATAATTATACTATTAACTACAGTCCATGGCTTAACTTAGAGTTCATTGTTTGTGTTGAGCAGTTCCATGGAATTTTTAAAAAATAAATTTATTCTAGTAACATATATACAACCTAAAATATCCTATTTCAACCACATTGAAATGCACAATTCAGTACTGTTAATTACGTTCACGGTGTGGTACTACTATCACCACCAGGCACTATGAAAACTCTTCCATCATCCTAAATAGAAACTCAGTATATTTTAAGCAATAACTCCATATTTCCTACCCCCTCCCATTCCTTTGTAACATATTTCCTAGATTCTGATTCTATAAGTTTGATTATTTCTAATTATTTCATATCAGTGAAATCATACTACGCAACTATGAACACTGGTGCTTCCAATTCTTTGGAGTATATACTCAGAGCTGGGATTGCCAGGTCATATGGTAATTCTAGACCCAACTTTCTGAGTAACTGTCAAACTGTCTTAGACAGCAGCTGCACTATTTTATATTCCCACCAGCAATGAATGATTGCACCAATTTCTCCACATACCCTACAACATTAGTAATTTTCCATTTTTTAAATAGTAACCATTCTTGTGGGATTAAAATGGTAACTCACTGTGGTTTTGATTTTCATTTCCCTAATGGCTAATGATGTTGAGCATCTTTTTATGTTCTTTTTGGCCATTTTTATATCTTCTTTGGAGAGATGTCTATTTAAATCTTTTGCCCATTTTTTAATGGGTTGTTTTGTCTTTTTGCTGTGAGTTGAAAGACTCCTTTATATATTCTGGATATTAAATCCTTATCAGATAAGTGGTTTCCCAATATTTTCTCACATTGTGTAGGATGCCTTTTAACTTTCATGATAAAGCTCTTCAAATCATAAAAGTTTTTGATGAGGCTCATTTATCTATTTTTTTTTATTGCTCATACTTTGTGTGCAAAAAATCCATTGATTTACACAAGGTCCTAACATGCTACCCTACATTTTCTTCTAGGAGTTTTATAGTTCTGGCTCTTATATTAAGGTCTTTGATCCACTTGTTGTTAATTTTTGCATATCATGTGAGGTAGGAAGTCCACTTTCACTTTTTGCATATGGAGATCCCATTTTCCTAGAACCATTTGTTCAAGAGACTATTTTTTCCCACAATTAGCTGGTCCTTGCCCCCTTGTTAAAAATCATTTGGCCATAGATGTGAGGGTTGATTTTTAAATTCTCAATTCTATTGCATGGGTCTATATGTCTGTCTTTGTGCCAGTACCATACTGTTTGGATACTGTGGCTTTATAAAAAATTTTGAGATCAGGAAGTGTGAGCCCTCCATCTCTGATCTTTTCCAAGATGGCTATCTGAGGCCCCTTACTCTTTCATATATATTTGATGATTGCCTTTTCCATTTCTGCAAATAAGTTTATTAGAATTTCTATTACGATAGCATTGAATCTGCTTTGCGTGGAACTGACATATTTAGTCTTCCAATCCATGACAAGGAATGTCATTCTATTTATTTAGGTCTTCTGTGAATTCATTTAGTATTGTTTTATAGTCGTCTGTGTACAAGACCTTTATATCTTGGCTAGATTTATTCTTAGGTATTAGATTCTTTTAGGTGCTATTGTAAATGGACTTTTTTCTTGATCTCTTCTGACTGTTCATTGCTTGTGCATAGAAACACTACTGAGATTTTTATGTTGATTTTTTACCCTGCCACTTTAGATTCATTTATTAGCTCTTGGAGCCTAGGTCTAGTGGGTTTAGAATATTGTTCAAACTTTGTATTTCCTTACTGATCAAGATGTTCTATCCATTTCAAAAGTCTCCTACTATTAATGTAGAATCTTCTATTTCTCTCTTCAAATCTGTATTTCCTTCATATATTTTGGGGGCTCTGCCCTTAGATACACATATAACTGTTACATCTTATTGAATTGACCCTTTATCCGTATATAATGACCATTTTTATCCCTCATAACAGTTTTTTTACTTAAAGTCTATTTTATTTGATAACAGTATAACTACCCCAGCTCTCTTTTGGTTACTGTTTGCATAACATATTTTTTCTATCCTACTTATGCCTTTGAATTTAAGGTGTGTCTTTTTGAGACAGCGTATAGTTGACTCATGCTTTTTATCCATTCTACCAATCTCTGCCCTTTTGACTGGAGAGTTTAATCCAATTACATATAAAGTCACTACTGATAATGCAAGATTGTCTTCTGCAGTTTTTCTATTTAGTCTTTGTAAGTCATAACTCCTTTCTCCCTTCATTCTTCCATCAATGTCTACTTTCATATTTATTTTATTTTATTGTATTGTATTAATATTGGGTCCCTTCTCATTTATTTCCAGATAAATTTTTCATTTATTTTCCTTGTGATTACCACATAGTTAAAACTTCACACCTCAAATACATAACAATTACGTTTGATTTGACACCAAGTTAAATTAAACATTATACACATATACTGTTGTTATACTTCTCCTTCCACCACATTTTTTCCTACATTGTATGTCCAAAACAATAGATTTATCATTATGTTTATGCATTGACATTTTAGCACCTCTAGGAAGTAAGAATTGGCATTACATTTCAAAAATTGCAATACAATTGTACTGGTATTTATAATTTGTCATATGGTTACCATTAGCAGAGATACCTATTTCTTTATGCTTCTTTAAGCCACTGAGTAATGGCTTTTTCTTTCAGTCTGAAGAACTCTCTTTAGCATTGCTTGTAGGGCAGAACCAGTAGTAATGATATCCCTTATCCTTTGTTTGTCTGAAATGTCTTAATTTCCCCCTCATTTTTAAAAGAAAGAATTGCCAGACATAAAATTCTTAGTTGGCACTTGTATTTTCTTAGCACTTTAAGTATTTCAACCCATTGTCTTCTTGTCTCCAAAGTTTCTGATGAGAAATTGGCACTTAATATAATTGGGACCCCCTTCTACAAAACAGTTGGTTTTCTCTTGAAGCTTTTAAAATGCTCTCCTTGTCTTATGCACGCAACAGTTTTATCAGTATATGACAGGGTGTATTTCTCTTCACGTTTATCCTATTTGGTGTTTTCTGAGCTTCTTGGATGTACATATTAATGTCCTTTGCCAGGTTGAGAAGTTTCCTGTCACAATTTCTTTTAAATTCCTTCTGCTCCTTTCTCTCTCTTCTCCATCTAGGACTCCCATTATGTTTATATCTGTATGCTTGATGGTGTCCCACAGGTAACTTAGGCTATTTTTGCTCTTTATAATTCTTTTTTCTTTTTTCTCCCCAGTCTGACTCATTTCAGGTGTCTTGTCTTTGATTTCACTGATTCTTTCTTCTATCAGCTCAAATATGTTGTTGAAACTCTCTTAAGGAAGCATATCATCTTTAAGTCTCTTCTGCTGCCTTTGTCCAGGGCACATTGGAGCAACAGTCACTCCCAGAGCTGGGCTTTCAGTGATCTGAAGTTGCTAATCAAAAGCTGTGATCAGTGTTCACTCTGTGTTCAGCCTGGATGTTGGGGAAGTAGATTCTTATGTCCCTCTCTGGCACCAGCAAGCTATGCCTGGGACTGTACCCCATTGTTGCCTGTCATGAGAGAGGGTGATGGGTAATGGTAACCATCACACAGAGAGAGTAATTCACTAGTATATACCACAATTTACCAGCCTCTTCCTCCCATTCTTCCCTGGATGCTACACAGTGATTTACTGGTCTCCAGAGTTTTTAGATAGTTGATTTAGACAGTTTCTTCCTATTTAATAGTTTCTCTGGTAGAGAGACTGCTTATAATAGCTTCCTACTCTGCCATCTTCCTGACCTTTCTTACTAATAATGTTTATAATGAATGAGGATAGAACTTTGTCAAATGCTTTTTATGCATCAATTAAGACATTAAAATTTATTTTCCTTGATTTTTTAATTTATTAGTTGAAATACATCAATCTATTTTCAAATATTAAACCAACCTTGCCTTTCAGCTATGAAGCCCACTTGCTTGTAATACATTACTTTTTCTATGTATTGTGAGATTCTATTTGTTCGTATTTTCTCTAAGAATTTTGCTTCTACACATGAAAAAGATTTGTGTTTTACATTCTTATTTGAAATCTCCATGTTAAGTCTTGGTATCAGTGTTATACTGGCCATATAGGAGGAATTAAAGTCTGTAGAGGACTGATTTTTTTTCTTCATTAAATATTGAAGAGTACACTGTTAAAAGCATCTGGATCTGGAATCTTATTTATGGGAAAGATACTAATACCAGATTAATTTTCTTTCATAGATATAGGATTCTTAAGCTTTATATTATTCTTGTGTCTGTGTTGTTAAATTGTGCCTTTCAAGGAATTTGATTATTTCTTCTAAGTTGTTTAATTTATTGGCATAAAGTTACTGTTAATGTCCTTTTAATAACTTCATGTGTCATTAATGATCTTTAGTGATGTCCACTATTCCATTTCTTATGTTGGAAATTTGCATTTTCTATTATTTTTCTCTGATCTTAGTGTTAATTTTTTTTTTAATTGATTTTATTTTTAGAAGGTACCAGGGAATGAACCCAGGACCTCATATATGGGAAGCAGGCACTCAACCACTGAGCTACATCCACTCTCCAATGAGAGATGTGTTTGTTGTTGTTGTTGGTGGTGGTGGTTTGTTTTTGTTTTGGGGAGATATTGGGTATCAAACCCAGGAACTCATACATGGGAAGCAGGCACTCAACCATTTCAGCTACATTTGCTCCCCATTAATTATTTTTTATTTTTTCAAAGAACCAAGTTTTGCCTTTGTTTTTTTTTTCTATTGTATATGTTCTATTGCATTGATTTATGCTCCTATCTGTATCAGTTTTTTCAGTTTTCTGAATTTGCTTCTCTATTTATTTTCACTGGATCAATGTTATCCAATAGACCATTCTGTGATTATAAAAATGGTCTATATCTGTGATATCCAATTGAGAAACCATTAGCTACATATTATCATTGAGCACTTGAAATGTGGTTAGTGTGACTGAGGAACTGGCTATTTAAATTGAATTTAAGTTATGTGAAATAAACTATCATCTTCCTTTCATTGTTCTGTTGAGAAATTGGTTGTCCATATCATTGTAGTTGCACTGATGGCACTTCTGAGTTTTCTTTTGAAAGATCAGAATGATTTCCAGTGGAGTTTGAATTCTAACCATTATTGGTTCCCAAGCACCACACACTGAAATCTTTCTTTGTCTCTTTGACATCTCACCTGCTGTTTTCTGTTTTTCCTGTGATCTCATCCTGTGCATGTTCATGTTAAGAATCAGCAAACTTCCTGAGAGGAAACCACATATGCATTTTGTTTTTCACTTACTCCTTTACAGTTCCCTCTTGTCTAGGTTTTCCCCCATTAATTACTAACTACTTCGGCAGCCCTTCACTTTACTTTCTTTTTTCTGCATTTTTTGAGGGAACTATATTTTCTTGTTGTAAAATGGTGATGAATAATCCCTTTTAAAGGTCTGGCAATAGTGCAGGATACAATTGTATGTGCCTTCTTCCCTCTGAAATTATAACTCCTCAGATCCTGCTTATATTGGTTCTTCTATAATGCTTTCAAATAGTTTTGCTGTTTATTTTGTACACTTTTGTAAATTTTCTGGTGAAAAATTAGTCTGATACAAATTACATTACTAAGGCAGGAACTAAGAGCTAATCTAGTCTTTGAGAAAGCCTGACTCTAAAGGAGCATTATATGGAGATAACTAGAGAGAACTACTAGGTGGGAATTTATCTACAAATGGAAAAAAGATATGTAAACATGCTTATATACTAAAGGAGTCAGTGGAAAATTAAAGGTTGAAAACTCAGGAATCAAGCACTTATATGAATAAAGTAGGGAAGTTTTAGAGAAGAATGTCTCAGAGGCAGAAGTCTTGAGATTAGTGCAGATGCTAATAGATGTACAAATGGAAGAATAGAAATTTAGGGTAGTCATGTCATGAAATCTCTATTTTCTATGTGAAATAAGCATAAATGTAATTATGAATTAGAAGACATGGAAGTAGTCTCAGACTAGTAATGGAGCTTAGTTCACATGCTAGGATGATTACAGAGGAAACAGGTCAGGGACATCTAGTAGGATTTCCGAGCTGCTTTGAAGGGCAAGAAAATCATCATGCCATAAAATAAAATATTTCTAGTTTCTTTACCATAACTGCCCTTTGTTGTCTGATGTTGACCTTAGGCTATGATCGTATAAGGATTTTTCCTGAAGTCTTTTGGGATTGGGACACATCAGTTCTAATTCATGAGGGTTGATTCTGGAAATTTTGTAAGCTTCTAGAAGATATAGAGGGTGGTGAATATGAGGTTAGAGTTCCATTTAGGCCATGCAACTTCACAGTATTAGTTCCCTGAAAAGGACCCGTGTTGGATTTAGTTTCAGTATATTATCTTTAAAGCAGGAGGTCTTAACCTTCTTTGTTCCACAGACCCCTTTGCCAGTCAGGTGAAAACGACGGACCCCTTACTAAATCGACACTATACTGTGCATTATTTAATAAATATATCACAGTTGCACAAACACGTTCCCACAAGAATAATGATTTTTTGAGTTTCAATTCAAGCTCATGGACCCCTGGTTAAGAACCCCTGCTTTAAAGGAAAGGTGTTACATATAATACATTAACCCACTGGAGAGTCTCTTCCCGCCTCCTTACCTAAACAATTCTCAAGAGTCCAGCCAGTTCCTCACCAATCCAGCTCCACAAGATTTTTATATCAGAAGCAAAAGATTAAATCTGATATAAAAATCATGCTTCTAATTATTAAGGACCCCACGACTTTATCTTGCTTATCAAGGCAAAGTTTAGAAATATTAAGAATCAAAACATCCTGGTGGCAAGTTGTTACTTACCAATAGAATAGTATCTTTATTTTTATTTACTGAAAATAGTAAATGCTGATCCAATACTAACCCAATACTTGCTTTCAATAAGATTCTTTCTTTACACATGGTAAGATAATCACAGCTATTGCTGCATAACAAATTACCTCAACATTGAGTGGCTTAATACAGTAATAATTTATTATCACTCACATGCCTGTGTGTCAGCTGGGATTCAGCTGCTCTGGGTTGTGTTCAAGCTGCACAGATTTGCTCTCTATCTTCCTGTGACCAACAGGGTGGCCACGTCATATTCTTCTTATGGCAATGGCAGAGGTGCAAGACTACAAGTGGAAACCTATGAGATTTTTGGCCCAAATGCAGAACTGGCACACTACAGTTTCTAACTATTTATCATTGACAAAATCTAGTCCAAGATCAAAGTCAAGGGACATGGATATATAGTTCTCCCATTACAAGGTCATGGCAAGAGGGTTAATGAATGGAAGGATGAAATTTGGAGCCAATAACTCAACCTAGCACACATAGCAATGTATTTTTGTCCCCATTTTCTCATAAAAGTCTCAGGATGTTTCTGGAAAGTTTAAAAAGTGTACGAAAGCACACAGGCTCAGTTTACTTTTTAAAAATGGACAATTTGGAGCAGAAGGGCATCTCCAACACAGTGTAATTATGACTCAAAGTGCCCTTGAGCTCAACCTATTTGATTTCATGCCTGAGACTAAAGTGAAAAACAGTATAGTGGAATGATTACAGAGAATGAGCTTTCCAGTTAGAAAAGCCTGAATTAAAGAGTCATTTCCATCACTTTCTAACTATGTTAACTTTACTACTTAGCTTTACTAAGTCAGTCTCCTCATCTGTGAAATAAGAATATTAATTTTGCCTACTTCATGGGGCTGGTGAATTAAATGAAATAAGGCTCATGTACCTGGCACAGAGCCAATGATTAAGAATGATAGTTACTATTCTTTCCATAGAAGCTGTTATAGAATGTAGAAGAGAGAACGGCATACAGAAGTTCTTCTAATAAAAGTGAGACATATTCAAAGAGGTAGTGATAGCTGAGATTGTCTTTGAAGGACTCTGCTGGTCAGTGAATAATTAAAGGACAACCCTATTAGTTATTGTGGTAACAGGAGTCATGCATCTCTAAAATTTTAACGAATTTCGCCATGCCCTATACTCTTGATTATTTATTTTTTTTATCACTCTATCCAATGCCACAAGACACCTAATTTCCAATTTTCTTTGAAACTGTGTTCTAACAAAGTAAACTAAGGCCGAGAGGGACATAAGACTTGGGACGTTCATAACTAACAAAGGCTTTTAAATTGTTCATTCCATCACTAGAAACTGAAATGCATTTCTAAGAAGCATTCATAAAATTAAACTGCAAAGTAATTTCCTTCAAATTCTATTACCCTAGAAGTTTATAGAAAATTATATATCCCATATACATAAATAAACTCTTTGCTTTTTTGCTGAAGAAATAGTGATTTGAGTTTTAACCCATGAAAATGTTAAGTTACATTGAAAGGCCACTTTCAACTTTGCCATTTAGAGGCTCACTTATTGTTCATAACTCTTATAATTGAAGCCTTATTATATTATCCTGCTTCACAGCGTGATTTCCTGTTATTTGTCTAATGTTTTTTAAAGAACAGTAATTTAATAACTATAGTGATATTCATCCTCAGCTTCAACCAAATGTGCTATTTCATGAGGCCTGTTTATAAAACACAGTTGTATTTTTTATATTCCACATTTGCCATTAGGTGACTTTGAAAACAATGCAAAGCAGCAAAATAATCCCAAGGTCTTGTGATGCTACATTTAAAAAGAAATTATAGTATTGTTTCACTTCTTTTAAAACCACTCTCATTTTACATTTTCTCCTAAGAAAATTGCCTTTATTCCTTTTTTCATAGAAAAGTCTGAACTGTATGTTTCAGTTCCAGGGAAAAGTTGTTAAATTTTATTGCTTATACAACACACAAATATTCCAGCAGTATATTTTCAAAACAAAACCAACCAAAAAACTGAAAATTATAAACCACATATTTATTATTTTCTTTTCATATCATTAAAAATATATAGCAAATATACATTTGAAGAAAAGGTTAATGTATTTACCCTTCCATTTAAGAATTTGCAATGAAATTGATGAGTTTAAATAATTGTTTAACTTATTTAGTGGAGAATAGCTAAGGAGAAAAGTAATAAAAGATATTTTATATATACTATTTTCTTTTTATGCACACCCCAAATTTTAAGCTTTCTGATGATAGCTGAGTATACACCAGAACCCTAAAATAATATATACATGTTTTTAAATATCTTTTTTATAGTGTTTTTGCTTAATTTCTTAATAATAGCTTGAATGAGCCTCATAGGTGATAAACCTTGCTTAACCTTGGGACTTTATTATCCCCAAGTCTTCCATCTTTTAACTTTTACACTTATTTTGCTTTATGCAATTAAGGAAACAAGAAACTCTATTGTCAAACACTAGAACTGAAGGCCCTTTTTAGTAGGAAAAACATAATATAGAGAATTCAGAAGAAAGAGGTTGTGCCACTGGTACCATGCTGGCATGGTAGGAATGGATCTGTTTGGGAATTAAAGCAAATGTCATTTCTCTTAGATCACAGTTTTGGTATACTTTACCTTTTCTCTTAAATGTAGTTTGTGATCATAAAGAGCTCTTTAGGCAGAAAATACACATGGGTTTTCCAAGCATGTACTTGGATACAAAGTAGTCATTTTAAAAATTAAAAAGGAATAGAAACTTCATTCAGATGAGCTTCTATCCTAATTCCAAAGAAAAATCATTTTAACTCTCGCATAATTTCTTTCTCAAAGGATTAGAATTCAGGCATTTCTTCATTAGAATTGTATTATCTTATTTTGAAATCATATTACAATTCTAGTTGATTTGCTCTTATCTTTAAATGAGTTCCAAGAAGGTACTCATGCCATTTAGCTAGACCAGGTCAAATTTTTTAAGTACATATTTTGGGTCTATTTTCTTTTAGTTGTAGGCCATTTTATTTTGTGGATTTCCAGGGTGATGCTACAGTTATAGATCTTTTAAAATATATTTTCTTGCTTCACATTCAACAACTGAAGACTTTGATATGTTTTGTTTTGTTTTTGAAAAATCTATGTGCAAACCATTTAAAGGGACATTATTCTGCTACATGAACGTACGTAACCAGATAGAGAATACTCACACAGATCATTGTTAAAAGTACCAACACACAAAACAACCCGCCGGTATGTTGCCGACCATCCCGACTTCTTAATGAACACTTGTTCTAGGATCACCTTTGAAGTGAGGAATTTCAGCAGGAGTGGTGGTTCCTGTGGCCTTCACTTGCTGGTAGTGACCAGCAGCAGCACCAGAATCAATCTCTGTCAGGCTTGTAATTGAGCACTTCCCTAATTTATGAGACAGCTTTCCCATTAACAACAAAAATCTTGAGAATTAAATAAAAACAGGCCTTCACAAGTTGCTGCTGAATAGGTGAATATGGGATAAACATTGATAAATGTGCACGCCTTCTGCAAGCCTGACTTTGAAAAATTCTGTGTCAGAGTTTTAGGTCACATTCTGACAACAATTAGGAACACTGAAATAAATAGCTGGCAATTCTTCTTTGTTATGACAAGGGATATAAAGCCATCTTTACCACAAAAAGCCTATTTTATGAATATGAATGGTATTACTGCAGTGCCTGGCCATCTTGCTGTTAAGAATATGTAGGCACTTATTTTATAAACCAGAGTAGAATCTTTTTGAAGATGTGAAAAGTTGTACTAAGCTGGTTCTACCTCAGTATTTGTAAAATTCCTGTGCCACTGCAATTCTGTGT
Organism: Tolypeutes matacus; assembly: GCA_026826555.1. NCBI lineage: Eukaryota > Metazoa > Chordata > Mammalia > Cingulata > Chlamyphoridae > Tolypeutes > Tolypeutes matacus. The sequence continues at coordinate 24,780,620 of JAKSZT010054487.1, forward strand.
TTCATGCAGACGCCAAGTGGTTTTAAGAAAAAGTTAAGGGTCCAGTTAAAGTTTATTTTAAGTATGAAAAAAAAAAAATCTAAGTATAAAAATTTGGGAAATATTCTGGCAAAATCTAAATGACTCAAGAGTGCAGGTTAAATGATCAGTCTTTATAGTTTATCCTAATTTGATCTAGTCTTTAAACTATAAGGAATCACCTGCTGGTAGCATAATAATGAGATAATTTCTTCTATTTTTAATTTATTTGCATTTGTATATTTATATTGCTTTAAGGACAGTGACCTATATCAGGAAAGAGTGATTAGTCATCATTTGTGTTGAATCTACATTGATATAAAACAACCAGTCTGTTTAGTCAGAAATTTTAACAATTCCTGTCTTAAGCTACCATCTGATTATTTGAACTTAGTTTATCAACTCATCAAAAACTGATTAACGTTCCCAGGCCCCACATAGTCATTGCATCTACCAAATTTCTTGGGATTTCTGGGAGAAAATAAATGAATCAAATCAGTCCAAAGAAAACAAAAAGTGGCTTTTTCAAAAATTTAATCATAAGAACAAATGAAATGAAAATTCTGCGTATTGAAATGTGATACAAAAAAATCAGTGAATTTAGAATCAATTATAAACCTGTAGATACAGTTCCCTATATACCCATGCACACATACACATATAGTAAAATTCAGGTAAGCTGGGTTACAGCAAAAAATACACCCCCTCAAAATATAATGACTTAAAAAGAATGGAAGTTTCTTTTTTCTTCATATAACAATCCAAACTGTTGGTGAAAGTACCAGTTTAGGGAAAATGGCTTTTTTTTACATGATAATTTAGGACCTTCAAGAACCTCTATTCTGTAGGCCCACCACCCTCTAGAACCAAGTTATTCAGCCTGAAGAGGAGCAAAGAGAGATCATGGAAGTATACCCACATCTTAAAAGCCATGGCTAGGAAATTACACCTATCCCTTTCTCTCACATTCTATTGATAGTTGACAGTCACATGGCTATAACTAACCACAAGCTTAGCTGTGATAACTAGCTGGGAAGAAGAGGATAACATACATATGTTCTACTTAACTTCTAAAATGCAACAATAAATTAATTTAATTTAAGTCCTTACCTACTCTAAACTCAACTACTTAGCAAACTCCTATAGTTGGAATGTCCTAGTAATTAAGCAAAGAAGTGCTCAGAGCATCTAAAATAGATATTGTAAGGTTCCTCAATTAATGTACCTGCACTTGACATATGATGTAAGCATAAAAATGGAAATGCAGATCCTAATTAATTTCCCCCCTTGGGCAGTCTTAACATCTGTTACTTGGTTTCTAAGTTTACCAAAAATAAAAAGAAGAAAGAATGAGAATGTTGCCACAGGCAAGTACACTAAAAGCAGCCTCTTACTCAAGTAAGAATATAAAATAGATAAATATATCAGTCAATCAATCATGGTAGTACAAAGCTATTTAATATATGGTCAAGCTACCTCCTTATCCTTCAGAACATAGTTCAGATATTACGTGCTTTGTAAAGACTGCCTGGACTCTCTTTGACAGAATTGTCACTATCTCCTCTGAGCTCTGGATCCCTCAATACATTCGCTTGTCTCCACTGTGGCATTTACTACATTTTCACCTTTTATAAAATTAAACCTTTGAATATGAGGGATGGTTTATTTTATTTCATTTTTTGACAGCTGAAATTATTTTCACTCTTGTAAAAATGTTTCACTCTTAAAAAGGATGGATTATTTTCAAAATTTGAAGCACTTTCTGTGCTTAGCACAATGCTTGCCATAAAAATAAGTGAGATGAAATGAATGAATCTAGTTTCCAATAATCTCAGATGAAATTTCATATTACAGCAGAGAAAAGTAAAATAATGAATATTCAAAATTATTATACCTGAAAGTGATAAACCTTCATTATATTCTGTTTAAGATGTCAGGGGGTAAATAATCCAGTTTTAAAAGGTATTTTCATATTATAAACTTTTTTCCTTAGAGAATTAAATTTGGAGAGATTATAAAAGCTTAGTTCTATATATATATATGTATTTATATATCATATAAAATAACCTATATTTGTAATATGCACATTATCAACTTTTTATATTGTTATTAAATATAAAAATAGAAATGATTCCAGTGGCAATGTGTCTATTATATGAATTTCAGTTTACCATAGCTTATATAGAGTTTTTATAGCATAAATACAGACATGCAAAAACTAAAGATCACAAAAGAGTATATCATTGTACAATTTCACTTTGGGAGTTTAGCACCATCTTCCATCACTTCTAAAAATGGTCAGAGATAATGCACAAAATGCAGCAAGGAAGTTTTGGTATGTTCTACAAGTCCTCTTGAACTCTAAGATCAATTGACACAATATCTCAAAGAAATGTCCATTAATAGGTCATTATTGCCTAATGACTCAAATGCACATCTATGAATTGAGTGAGTCATCTATGTGCAGATTGCCTAACTCCCAATTAACTATGCTGTTTTTGAGACAAGACAATTTTATATATTTTAAATATTAGTCATTCGTATAAAATTTTAATCATATAAATAACTTTTTTATATCTTAAGTTTTGCTAACTAATCAAAATTGCCCTATATGATCTATGTTTCTTTCTTTACATATTCTGCCATGATATTTAGAAAGAGTTCTCTATTATGAATATTTCCCTCAAATGATCAACAATAATCAACCTAGAGAGTAAATAGTCCTGATGGTAAATTTTCTATTTCAAAAATATTATTTCTGTCAGATCTCTATCTGTTTTGTGGATAAACATATTTTCATAATCTTTGGAGGCTGGAAATCATCACAACTTTTGTAGATGAAAACACAATATTATACGCTATTCATAAAATGTTTAGGGCATTAAAACCAACTCTATCAATAGCACAAATGAACTAGGTGTCAAATTATTTGTTAAGTCAAAGTTCCCATAAGAATATAAAATATCATGTGTTTTCCTGAAAATATAAAATTATGGCAAGGATAGAAGCTTCAGTTTTATTAACTTTTGAGGGCAAAAAATAAGTGGATCTTGGATGACACGAAGCCAGGTTTTTTTTCCCCTTCAAATAAATTAAAACTGCTAAGTTATAAACTCCCTGAAAAATGGGGTTTATAATGGAAATAGAAACTGACCCTTTACTATAGCGGCACTACCGGATGCCATTATAATAAGCTCCCCTTGATGCCAGGGTGTAAATGTATTAGCTGTACTAAGAGACCGGCTCCTGCTATAATTATGTTAGGAACCAATAAGACAGCCAGAAATCAATATGCTAAGACAGATAGAGTAAAGGACCATGGTCAGCCCACTGGGAATAGATTAGTCTGGCAGGTCCCTAGCTGAGCCATGAAGAAGGGAATATCTTTGCTGTTGTAGAAAGCCATTAATTGTAAATTTTCCTGAACAAGGAACTTGAAGGGAAAGCTTAGACTGTGTTGTTCATACCACTCGATGAAAACTGCAGCTCTTATTGATCAAGAGTTAAGCTTTTTATTCTTATTTCAAAATCCAACAGTGCAAAAAATCTAAATGTTCGGAGGGATTTTTGAAGCCTTTCCCATAGTGCAACTGAAATTCGTCCTTGGCTATTACTTTGTTTTCTTAGTTCTGAAAATTCTAGATGAATAAAATTATATTTAGGCAATGGCCCTCCACACTAACAAGTTTACTAAAGTGACATCAGTTATCTAATCAGGTAATATTTGTGTATCATGAATTTGATAAGAGAAGGGAGAAGTTCTTTGCAATATGTTGTGCAAGTTGACAATCGGATCCACCTGATCATTAAATATTACCTAGTTTAGTAATAATTAAATTCATGGCAAGGAGGAAGGGCTGTTGCAACTTATTTTTAATGATTTCTAGTTGAGTTTCTCTAATATTGTTAGCCTTATCTGAGTAATTTGTTTAACAGACAAACCAGTATAATTTAGCAATTTTTCCAAGAAAGAATAAAGGAAGAAAGAAAGGGCAAAAAAGAAAGAAAGGAGGAGAAAAAAAAGAAATGAGAAGAAAACAAAGGAGGACCTTTTGTGGTTACAGTTTGGCACATCTGCTCATGTCCAATCAAGCTTTCAAACACAGAGAAGTAAACAAAAGCAGCCATCAAGCAAGGACAAAGTCAGAGACATAAGTGGTTTGAATGAGTGTGCAATTTCTGCCCATATGACCATCCTGACACAATTGCTCTAATTTTCTTTCCAGAAATGACTGATAAAAGATTTAGGTAATTGCTATGGAGACAGACTTCCTTCCATCACTAGGTATCTTGAATAATACAGCCTCGGGGTCATAAGATGGAGTGTCAGTTTCTGCAGAGTCCTAAATTAATACTTGTCCCTGCTTTGGCTATACTTCTTGTACATCTAATGAAGTGAATGTAATTTATTTTGACAATGTATTGAAAATCACTTGATCAAATGACTATTCTGTAATCAACACAAAATACAATATAGGCTTGGAAACTATAAACTCTGAAATAACATAAATACACATCAGCTTCTCAAAGCAGATTTATTTTTCTACAAACTTAGTATGTATACAGCATAAATATGAAATAAATTAGTTTCTAAAAGTAAAATAATCCATGCGAAGGTAAAAAGAAAATATCTTTCACTGATGATTGAGATTGACCTACCTCTATTCAACACATGACCTTATTCCCTCTAATCAAACTAAATTTATCTGGTTGATCTTTGCATTTCTAGGTATTAAGTAGCACTCAATCAGAATGAAAACCAGAGAGGCACTAACAGGCTAATACTTAGAAGGAAGTTCTGAAAATATTGTAGATCAGCCTTGTTAGAAATTTTAGCTTCTCGCGTGAAGTTTAGAGGGGAATCTTAAACACCTCCACTAAAACTCCATAGAATCAGACAGACCACAGTTTCACAGTCTCCTGAATATTATGACATTTTCAATAGTTAATGAAATCACCCATATGCTGATAAAAACTCACTATAGTGACAACAGAAGGGACTAGAAGGTTACATAATAGGTTCAAAGAAACACATACAGGAATAATTTAGAAGAGAGTTTCTTTACCAATGCAAAAAACTTTCCTATATCTTGTGTATCAACAAGGTTTTTATTTTTCCCCCAGTGGTAAACATAACCTACGATTTGAAAATATTCAAACATTTGAAAGATCCATCTATTCAGTTGTACTCAGAGAAATTTCACAAATTTCTTTCTTCAGAAAACCAGCAGAACATCTTAGACAGATATAGTATAATTGAAATATTTTGTTTGCACTAAAAAGAAATACACGTGGCATCATCTTGGCAAGAGGGCTAAAACAAGGCAAGTGACTGTACAGTGGCACTGTGAAAGTACAATGTAGTGTTTAAATACAGCCAGGCAGAAGCCAGTGGATAATGCTCAGTAATGGGTTAATCAATACTTATTATGGTTTTATTGGTTCACTAAAGAGAGAACAGAACCTAGTGAGCACAGAGTCGAAAAAATCACTGCATCTGATCTAGATAACATCTACTCTCCCTAAGGGATTTCCCTATTCAAGAATCCAATTTACCATGCCTGATTGACAAGGATTGGATCCTAGGGAATCACATAACTCTTTTTAGGACCCAATAAAATCCTAATGGATTTGTCTGACTGGTCAGGAGATTTCTAGTTTTACTAAACCGAGGTGGTTTGCTGCAATTAGCCTTCATTCTGCTTGCAGTTGAAAAACCAGGTTGTTAGGAGTCATCCCCCCTCTCTAAATGTGGGAGTCATGCTGGGATATGCCTGCTGGAAGGAGGTCCTGTGCTGTATAAAAGGAGACCCTTATAAAAAATTGTAAACATTAGAAGCTTCTGAAAAATGGTAATCAAAAGAGAATTCAAATGAAATGGTAGAAAGTCTAAATAAGTAGTGCTCTTAAAATCTATTTATTAGCCAGTTAGGCCTTACGATTTCTTTCTCATTTGGGTAACGGTGACAGAAAGAAATCTTTCTCATAGAGAACAGCTTTAAAGAAACATGTATCTTTTCCTATCTGAGCTTCCTCTTCACTATCTGAAATTTGAAAAAAAAAATCATTCAGCAACAAAAGTCATGTAGATAGTTTTCCTGTTACCATCTTGTCTCCCCATTTACACACACACACACTTATTTCCTGGAGATGATGTTTTTACTAAGCAGCTAAGTTGTTCAAGCACTGTGGATTTTTAATCATGACATACTCTTTGGTGGCTGCTAAGAAGTCAGAAAATAGTGTGACTGTGATCATGATCTGAAGTCAGGGCTGAAATGTAGCCAAAAACAAACATTTTAAATACCATAAACCTTATTTTGAAACAAACATTCCTTTTATATAAAAATCACTGTTGCAACCCATTTCCCTCTAGAATAACAACTGCTCTTTTAAAAGGCACAAATGATACTTTAAATGTGTTTTAAATGAATGGATTTCTTTTTTTTTTTTTTTTATTGTGGGTAAAAATCAAATTTTCACAATACATACCAACATTTGCAAAATGATATATAAATATATATGCATATATGTGCATTTGCTTACAAAAATGTCATTTATGTATATATATGAATATATTTTAAGAGGTGCTTAGATACCCAAAATATTACATGGGACCCACTGGGATTCCCATGTTGCCCACCTCCCACAACTCTCACCACATCCCACACAAACATCTCCCATAAGTGTGGCCCACCACCCTCAATGGACTTACACATCCTGGGGCCTTGCCACCAACCATAGACCACAGTTCACACAGTGGACCACACTCTCTCCCACACAGTTCTGAGTGGTGTGTGCTGATTTAAAATGGCCTACATCCGTTGCCACAAAGGTACTCAGGACAACCTCCAAATCCCAAAGAAGCCCCTGTATTTCAACTGCTCATCCCCTCCCTGCCCCAAAAGTGTCTAGTGGCCACTGGCTCCACCTCATTGTTATAATTTCTTCCATCACCATATGTGAACAACAGAATACCATCAAGTCCACTGTAGTCCATAGTTCTTCCCCCAATCCTGAGGGGACTGGGATGGTGATGTCCACTCCACCTCCAAGTGAGAGAGGGCTTATATCCCATGGATATGGTGGGTGGGATGATCCTGCCTGCAGATGCAGGCCCTCTCCATTCCCTGGGATGGCCATTCCCCTTCGTTGTCTACTCCTCACCAGGTGACTTGGATGAGTCCATTGAGCTGTAGGTTAGGAGTTGCAGCTCCACCAAGATTCCATGCACACCTGGCACATAGGTAGGCCAGAGGCTCCAGTCTCTGGAAGTATACCTAAAAACTTCAGCATCACATATAGGTTTGAATATAAGGGACTGATGAACCGTGTGCAAGGAGGACTTATTTAAGTCCAATTCTGTCACTCTCAGGAGCACAGATTCCAAAATAGAGCCCACTGATAAGGCATCAATCTCTGGGTCTATCCCCACTTATAAAGGACCTGGGTGTCTCCAGAGCTCTCAGGAGCCCCTCTGTGTGGGGTGATAGGCACTTAGATGTTCTATGAGCTGCTACTGAGGTGTGCATAAGAGTTACCTCTGGGATGACCTCCCGACTCTCTTTGAAGTCTCTTAGCCACTTGAACTCATTTGTCTTTCCCCCTTTAATTCAAGGTCTCTTTCCAGTTGTGTTGCCAGTTGGCACTTGGTATTAATCACTCATTGCCAGGGAGGCTTATCCCCAGGAGTCATGTCCCACGTTGGGGGGAAGGTAATGCAATCATATGCTGAGTTTGGCTTAGAGAGAGGCCACATTTGAGAAACAAGGAGGCTCCCAGGTGGCAACCCTTAGGCACCCCACAACAGCAAGCTAAGTCTCATTTACAAGAGCAAAGACTCACAAGGGTAGTAATCAATAAAAAGAACACATCAGTGGGTCATCCTCTTTTGATAGACACTGTCCCTACACTCAGAGGACTATTGCTGCTCCCTTGGAGACTGTGGCAGAGCTCTCCAGGCTAGGAATTCAGATTTCCTCATTTATTGTGTGATTGTCCACCCATCATGACCATGCCCCATCTTTTGATCTTTTGAACGATTTTATATATCTTTCATGTATATTCAGATGAACTAATTCCCATGAAACCCCCCTCCCAGACACACCCCACCAATAATCCCCTGCAGTACCCATTGTAACCCTTCTGTGATCCAAATCCTCCATGAACATGTAGTCCATAAAATAATCAAATACACTTAATAGGAAAAAGAAACAAGTATGATAAGCTTACATGCAAGAGACAAACATAAGGAAACTCAGGGGAAAAAAAAAAAAGAAAAGAGAAGGAAAAAAAAACAAATAATCAAACAAAAAACAAAACAATATAAAATATAATCAGCGGATTGGGACATTCAAAAAATGGGCAAAAAGGCAAAGGAAATGCCTTAAAAAAAAATACATATATATATATATTTTTTTTTTTTCCTTTCTCTTTTTTTTTCTTTCCTTCCTTTTATCACTGTGTTATCGTATGTCCGGTGTGCCGTGACACCTTCCCCCTCTCAATCCCCATTGTCTCCCAATTTTTCATTTTATTTTCAAAGAAGTTTTAGGTCACAGCAATGTCACATACGGAGTGCCGGAGACTCCCAGATACCAAACCACCCCCCCTTTCCCACCCCATATTAAACCCCCCCCATTTTTTTTTTAATGTTAGCATTGTTATAACTGTTATGCAGATAGCAAAATATAGCAACTAAACATTGTCAATGAGTTACAGTATAGTTTACAATTTAGATGATACAGTTTAATAATTTTGATGATATTTACCATGTCCTGTGTCCATTACTGAAAGGTAATGAAAAACCTTCCCCATGACCACCAAACCCCCCTTAGATCTTGACTGTTCCCTTCCCCCCAGCCCCCCAGGGCCCATGATAGAATGGATTTTATAATCAGAAATACACTCACTTATGAAATGTCTTTGAATAGACATCCATGATTTTCCTTTCGCCTTAGACTTATCAGGGCCTTAGTGATATTGTCTAAGTTCACAGGAGCTCACACTACCGGTGTCCTAGACTATAGTTTCCAACTCCAAAATATCCATCTAAAAGACTTTGCTAATTGAGTGCAAAAATATCCTTCTAATAAGAGATATATGACTCTCTATGATAAGAAGAGGGCTTTAAACACATGAAAGGAAAACACATCTTACAAAACATCGTATAGAGTATTGCCACATTTACTACAGGTACATTGTTCGTACTAGGATTCTACCTCAGTAACTGTTAAGACAGAACGTGCTGTTGTTGTAGGTTGAATAATAACCCCCAATGAAAGACATCTTTTTAGTCATGTGTAAATAGGACCTTTTGAAGATGTTATTTTTAATTAAGATATGGCCCAGCTGAATCAGGGTAGACCTTAAACCAAATTATTGGAGTTCCTTATAAGCAGAAGAAATTCAGACACAGTCAGAGAAGATAGGACAAGAAGATGCCAGAAATCAGCAGAAACCAGAAGAACAGAACCAAGGAGGGGGAGAAGGCCATGTTAAGGGAGGCAGAGATGCAAGCCAAGCAACCTCAAGGATTGTGGCAATCCAGGACCAGAATGCCACAGACTCCTAAGAGAAAGCAAAACCTTGTCTATGACTTGAGTTTATACTATTAGCCTCTGAAATCTGTGAGACAATAAATACTTGCTAAAGCCAACCCATTGTGTGGTATTTTGCATGGCATAATAAGAGAATCTCAGTACCAAAAATCATTTAATTTTTATTTGACATACAGCTTGTTTTTATTTACTGATAATTTCATTTTGTCTGCAGCAAAACTAGCAGTATTTCATTCACACCTTCTTTAAGATAAAATTTTAATTCTGAAAAACAATCTGTATCAAGGGATTTTTTTAAATCCTTAGCATAAATGCTAGAGAAAAATGAAAAGGATTCCCATGTAAAATGATGGTCCAAGATATGCATTTGTCTACTTTGTCTCATGCAACTCAAAAGTAACACCAGTAAAGAGATGGTTAAATAAGCAAACCCATGAATGCAAACAAGAATAGAAGGGAAATGAGAAATTGAACAAAATTCTGAAGCACAGAAAAGGAAAAACCATGCTAATGGCTGAAACAGAATTGTGGCAAGTTGTGTTTTCCAAAAGTAATCGCAGCAATGCTTCAAATTGCCATTGATATGCCATTCCAGAATTTTACTATTCCCCCATGAAAAGGTGGAGCTTATTCCCTTTCCCCTGAAATTGGGTGAACCTATCTCATTGTGTTGATGAACAGAACAAGACAGAAGTGCTGCCATGTGATTCTGAGACTGGGCAAGGGTGATATGGCTTTTGCTTGTTTCTCTTCTTGGGATGCTGCCCTTGGAACCAAGTTCCAGTACTGTGAAGAAGCCAGGCCCATAGGGAGAAGCTGTGTGCTGGTGCTTTGGTCCCCAATACCATGAAGGCTCAGCTAACAGCAAGTATCAACTGGAAGATACATGGATATCCAAGCCCACAGGGAACTCCAGTCCCAGCCAAGGCCAAATGGAGCATAGATAAACCATCCACCATTGAACCTTGTCCAATTTGGAGACACATAAGCTAAATTAATGTTACTGTTACATTACCAAGTTTTGGGGTTTTTTTCAGGTAGCAACAGATAGCCAGCAGCCACTGAGTGGGCCCTATAATAAAACAAAAATGTGCTGCTTTGGGGTTAGGTGGCAGATGAAAGCTGGAAGGGCCTTGAGGAAGGTGTTATGGAAAGATTGAAGAGCCTTAGAGAGATTATTAGCAGATAATTGATGGCCCTCATGGAAGCTATTGGTAAGAGCTAAAAGGATAGTGAGGAAAATATTGAAGCTGGAGGAAAGGGGACCCTTGTTATGTGGTGACAAAAAGTGTTGCCACACTATTGCCTGTGGTAACATAGAAAATAGAAAATATACATAATAATTGGATTATCTAATGGGGTAGATTGAATCATGTAGCAAACAAAAGACATGTTCTTAATCTGTGTTCCTGTAAATGTGAACCCATTTGTAAACAGGGCGTCGTGAAGATGTTACTATTGGTTACTGTGTGGCCACAGAATCAAGAGGGCACTTAACTCATATTATTGAAGGCCTTATAAAGAGAAGTTGACATTAATGCTGGTCATTAAATTAATGCACTGTACATTTTGGTGGCACATACTTCTCTGAACCTGCTTTCTTAACAAAAACTAAACCAAGTTGTAACACATCATACATAATCAATTAACTTTCTGCTTTACCATGTTAAAGATTTATTTTTCTTTCGTTTCTTGTTAGTACAACAAAGCTATGGATTTTTCAAAGCCATCCTGTGTCTGTAATAGTATTTTCCTTAGCCAACTCTCAGTTTTTTGCTATGATGATAAATGAAAGTTATAAACAGTAACAGAGAATAGGTTAGGGATGAACTAGGGATGGTGGTTAAGTTGGAAAAGGCGATTCCCTATGATTGTAGGGAATTCTTTGGTTACTTGACATGTTTTTGATTATTCAGAAAATGATACTAAGCAGAACCCTATCAGTATTGCAGAAAAGGAGTTCATTTCTGAGTTTACCTTGGGTTAAACCAAAACCCAGCTGCCTTATTACAGCTAGTTACAGGAGTAATTTTAATTCTAACTTTACCAGTGTAGTCAAGGCCACAAGACATCTAATGGCAACAAATTTAGATCTAAACACTTGCTGTCAATTTGCCCTGATGATATGAAAAAGGAATGAAGGAGGACTACTGTTCTGTACAATTAGAAATATAGTAATTCAGCACCTTTCTTTTCCTGGATCCTACCCAAGAATTTGGGAGAAGAAAGACGAGAAGATTATCTGGGTAATATGATCTTTAGACTACCAGTGGATAATGGTGTCCTCCCTCAACTCTGTGCTAGTGCTTACCTCTAACAAAAGATGAGACTGCTACCTGTACAGGCCCTTCAATCTGTATACAACACAACTCTTCAGTTTCCTGTCACATGTTCTATCAAAAGAATGCAGATCAAAGAATGTGAAAAGGGAAGCGGCTGTGGCTCAATCAGTAGGGCTCCCGTTTACCATATGGGAGGCCCCGGGTTCGGTTTCCGGGGCCTCCTGGTGAAGGCAAGCCTGTCCGCACGGCGTGGTTAGCTGACCCAGCAAGCACAAGCAGCAAGGGGGGGGTAAATGAATAAATAAATAAAATCTTTAAAAAAAAAAAAAAAAAAAGAATGTGAAAAGAATGACTTCTGCTCAGTCCTCTCTGAGCAAAATCACCTTTCCTGATGAACCTGACTTTCACAGGAATATAATTTAGGCAGCTATTTTGAAAATATCTTTTTGTTGGATTTTAAATAAAATCATTGTTTTTCTTTTCTGATAAATTGTAGGAGAGCTAAATTTTCACATTGGGAAATTGTTAATGTTTTCCAAAATATATATATTTGGAAAACTTTTTTACACCCTTAGAACATTCTGGCAGTCTTATTAATCTTAAAATCAAAGATATTATACTATTATTCGGAATGTTGTTGCTGCTATACCCTCACTTGTCACTTGATGCAGAAGGTAATTTATATGAATGCCTTCTCTATAAGATTATAAAATCCTTTAGATTATAATTATTATCAAATCCCAGAGCCTTTGTGGCTAGTTTAGCAAAATATAGATGCTCAATCTATGTCCAGATCAGAAATGAATTGTGACTTTGTATTAATTATATTAAATAATGGAAGTCAAACATTCCATTGAGAACAATCATTTATATTTTTTCATCCTGTTCATATACCCATTTCCTCACTTTTATTATAAAGAGGAAAATGCAGTAGAATCCTTAGGACACATGGAAATTTTATAATGTTAGGAAATACTATGGGTTTTTTTCTGTCTCTCTGCTTGACATTTGTTGTTTTATTTATTTTTTTAAACAAATCAATTTTATTGATATGTATTAATAAAGCATACAATTTATCCAAAGTGTACAATCAATGGTATTTGGTATAATCACATGGTTGTACATTCATCACTTCAAACATTATTAGAACATTTTCATTATTTCAATAATAATAAACATAATAATAAACAAAAAACAAACAAGAAAATTCTTCACCTCTCAATCTCTCTATGCTTCTGTGCTGTACATAGCTGCTATTTCAGACTGTTCTTGCACAATTACTTATTTATTTATTAAGCACTTTTATTGAGACATATTCACATACCATACAATCTATCCAAACTATATAATCAACGGCTTTTAGTATAATCACAAAGTTGTGCATTCATCACCACAAAAAATTTTAGAACAATTTCATTACTCCAAAAAGAGTCCTTCCCCAAGCCTACATAACCACTAATCTAATTTCATCTTTATAAATTGATTTATATTTACATTTTATATATTCGGAATCATACAGTATGTAGTACTTTGTGTCTAGTTTCGTTTTCTTAGCATAATGGTTTTTGTCTGATATTAACGTTTTGTAGTATTAACATACATTTGTTCAGTTTCAAAGAAAAACAGTCATATATGCAATTTTACTCATATTCATATTTCACATGTGGTTTTACTATGCTATACAGTCCCATGTTACAGTTTTTAGCTTTCCTTTTAGTAATATGCATGACCTTAAACTTTCCCTTTAAACCACTTTCATACCCATATAATAGTATTGCTATTTACAAACATTATGTTGGGCTTTCACCTTTTCTATTCATTTCCAAAGATTAATACACATCCTTTTTACCAATTCTGCACAAGTTAACCCTCAGCTTTCAATTATCTAACTTCATTCTATTTTCTGGCGACCCATATTCAAGTTATTAACTCCATGAGATTACACAATATATTTTGTTCATAGTAGCGCAATCATACAGTATTTGTCTGTTTGTGTCTGGCTTGCTTCATTCAACATAATGTCCTCCAGGTTCATCCATGTTGTCATATGCTTTACAACTTCATTTCCTTTTACAGATGCATAATATTCCATGGTGTGAATATAACACTGTTTATCCATTCTTTGGTTGATGGACACCTGGGTTGTTTCTAACTTTTGGCAATCACAGATAACACTGCTATGTACCTTGGTGTGCAGATGTCTGTTTGTGTCACTGCTCCCAGTTCTTCTGGGTATATACACAGTAGTTGTATTGCCAGGTCATGTGACAAATCTTTTTCAACTTCTTTAGGAACTGCCAAACAGTCCTCCACAGTGGCTGTACTATTCTACATTCCCACCAACAGTTAATAAGTGTCCCTATTTCTCCACATCCTCTCCAATGCTTGTGTTTCTCTCTCTTTTTAATGTGGTCATTCTATTAGGTATGAAATGATATCTCATTGAAGTTTTGATTTACATATCCCTAAGCACTAATGACATTGAGCAGTTTTTCATGTATTTTTTTGCAATTTGTATTTCTTCTTTGGGCAGATGTCTATTCAAGTCTTTTGCCCATTTTTAATTGGATCATTTATCTTTTTATTGTTGAGTTGTAGAATCTCTTTATGTATCATGGATATTAAACCCTTATCAAATACATGATTTCCAAATATTTTCTCCCATTGAGTCAGCTGCCTTTTTAACCTTTTGAGAAAGTCCTGTGAGGTTAAAAGTGTTTAATTTTTGAGGTCCCACTTATCTATTTTTCCTTTTATAGCTCGTGCTTTGGGTGTAAGGTTTAAGAAACCACCACCACCTACCAGAAGGTCTTTAAGATGTTTCCCTACATTTTCTTCTAGTAGTTTTATGGTCCTGGCTCTTATATTTAGGTCTTTGATCCATTTTGAGTTGATTCTTGTATAGGGAGTGAGATAGGGTCCTCCTTCATTTTTTGATTATGGATATCCCCTTCTCCCAGCACCATTTGTTGAAAAAACTGTTTTGCCCTGTCAACATGGCTTTGGTAGGTTTGTCAAAAACCAGTTGGCCATAGAGGTGAGGGTTTATTTCTGGACTCTCAGTTCTATTCCACTGACTGATGTGTCTGTTGTTATACCAATACCATGCTGTTTTGACCACTGAAGTTTTGTAACATGTTTAAAGGTGAAATTCCTCCCACTTCGCTTTTGTTTTTTAGAGTGCTTTTAACTATTAGGGTGCACTTTCCCTACCAAACAAATTTGGTAATTTCCTTTTCTATTTTTGTAAAGTAGGCTGTTGGAATTTTAATTGGTATTGCATTGTATCTGTAAATCAGTTTGGGTAGGATTGACATCTTCATGATACTTGGTTTTCCAATCCATGAAAAAAGAATGTCTTTCCATTTGTTTAGGTCTTCATCGATTTCTTTTAGCACTGTTTTGTGGTCGTCTGCATATAGGTCCTGTATTTCTTTAATTAAATCGGCATTTAGTCTTTTTGTTGCTATTGTAAATGGAATTTTTTCCCCTGATTTCCTTCCCAATTGTTCAATACTAGTGTACAAAAACATTACTGACTTTGGTGTTTTGATCTTGTATCCTGCCACATTGCTGAACTCATTTATTAGCTCAAGTAGCTTTGTTGTAGACATTTCAGACTTTTCTAAAAAAAGGATCATGTCATCTGCAAATAGTGAAAGTTTTACTTCCTCTTTTCCTATTTGGATGCCTTTAATTTTTCCTTCTTATATAATTGTTCTAGCTAGTAAAATGTTGAATAACAATTGTGACAGTGGGCCTCCTCGTATTGTTCCCTATCTTAGAGAGAAAGCTTCCAACTTTTCCCCATTGAGTAAGATGTTGGCTGTGGGTTTTTCATATATGCCTTTTATCATATTGAGAAATTTTCCTTCTATTCCTATCTTTCGAAGTTGTTTTCATCAAGAAAGGATGCTGGATTTTGTTGAATGCTTTTTCTGCATCGATCAAGATGATCATGTGTTGTTGTTTTCTTCCTTCAATTTGTTAATGTGGTGTGTTACATTAATAGATTTTCTTTTGTTGAACCCCCTTGCATACCAGGAATAAATCCTACTTGGTGATGATGTATAAGTCTTTTGATATGCTGTTGGATTCTATTTGCAAGTATTTTGTTGAAAATATTTGAATTTATGTTCATTAGAAAGATTGGTCTGTAATTTTCTTTTCTTGTAGGGTCTTTATCTGGCTTTCATATTAGGCTGATGTTGGCTTCATAAAATGTGTTGGGTAATTTTCCTTTCTCTTCAAGTTGTTGGAAGAGTTTAAACAAGATTGGTGTTAATTCTTCTTGAATGCTAGGTAGAATTCACTTGTGAAGCCATCTGGTCCTGGAATTATCTTTGTCAGGAGATTTTTTTTTTTTTTTTTTTTGGTACCAGGGATTGAACCCGAGACCTTTTATGTGGGAAGCCAGTGCTCAAACCCTGAGCCATATCAGCTCCCCTGAGTGGGACTTTTCATTTATTTGCTTGTTGTTGTTGTTGTTTTATTTTTATGAGGCACCAGGTACTGAACCCAGGACATCCCATGTGGGAAGCAGGCGCTCAACATACATTCCCTATAGGGAGATTTTGATGACTGATTCAATCTCTTTAAATGTGATTGGTTTGTTAAGTTCTTGTATTTCTTGTAGCATCAGTGTAGATTGTGCATTTCTAGGAATTTGTCCATTTCATCTAGGTTGTCTAGCTTGCCAGCATACATTTTCTCATAATATCCTCTTATGATCCCTTTTATTTCTGTGGGATCAGTCATACTTTGAGAACCACTGAATACAATGCTGCTTTGCCATTTAATCCTAAATCTATCTACCAGCACTAAAGTGGTCAATCATTTTTGCCCAATTAAGGGCTCCCTCCCTCTCTGAACAAGACCATGTTTAATTTTTTAAAAAGTGAAGTCAGAGAGAAATACAAGATATAGGTTTTATCATACCTTTTCTTTTTCTCATTCAAGTGATGTCATACAAAGTCCATATAGTAACTGCAGGGTTTCTATCCAATGACCTGAAAATGAGATCATTTAATCCTCCAAATGTTTCTGGGCATAGAGCTGGCATTACTGACCAAGGAATTAGAACAGGTAGAGCTACTATGTCCCTGCTGCTCTACCTTTGAAGGCCCAACTGGAACATCATTGTAAGGAGCAGAGTTACACTGGCAAGTTTTATGATTTTCTCTTAGCAGATGCTGAAACAATGGTGACATTTAAGCAAAATTTTAAAGGCATTGAGGAACAGGATTTCCCTGATCTCTTACTGGAGCATAAATAGCTAGTAAGCATGCTTTCAAAACCACAGAGATATTTTAGACACACTGTGTTGGACCTACCCAGTCTATCATATGAAAAAGGCACAGAAATATTACCAAAACTTGCTTAAAAACCATAGTCATATTCTGTTACCATTTTATACTATGAGAAGTAACAATCATTACAGAGCAGTTCTAGCTGTCTTAGAGTAATGCTCTTTTGTTTAAAAACCTTTAGTTTGCAAAAATTTATGATATCTGGAGAACTGCTGTTCTCTTTTCTCTCCCATGGCTCACATGATATCTCTTTCATGTCATCTCTGCTTCTCTCTAAAGTGTCTGCTCTCTCATAACTTTGATCTGCCATGATTCCTTTTGGTCCTGGAAACTTACCTATACTTATCTATATCCACATTCAACTTTATTATACTATATCAAAGGTAGTCAAACTTACTATTAATATTTTAAGGGTATCATTCTTTGGCCTTCTGATTTCCATTTTTCTCTTGAGAAGACAAGTGTCAAACCAATTTCTGCTCTTTTTTTTTTTCCCTGAAGATACTTTTAAAATTTTCCCTTTATACTTGCTTGTTTGCAGTTTTACTCTGGTTTTCATTGTATTTATTCTGCATGGGGTTCACAGTGATTCTTGAATCTGTGGCTTGATATCTTTTATGTTTTAGAAAATTCTCGACAGCATTATCTTTTTAAACATTGTTTCTACCCCATTAGCTCTCTCCTCTCTTTCCAAATTTCCTATTATATGTGTATTAGACTGTCCCGATGTATCATTTCTCTCACTCACTCTCTTTTAAATGCATTTTCCATCTTTTTGTCTTTATATGTTTCTTCTGAATAATTTTTCCTGTCCTACATTTCATGTATATAATTCTCTCTGTATCTATGTCTAATTTAATTTTAAACACACTCAGAGCTTTTAATTTCATTTACTCAAATTTTTAGTTCCTGAATTTTTATTTGGCTCATTATTATATATTTCTGTTCTCTGTCAAAATTCTCAGTCTTGCCTTGGAAATCATTAAACATATCAGGCTCAGCTATTTTAAAGTCTGTGTCTCATCACTACATCTTCTCAATTACCTGAGGTTGCATTTCTCTTCCTATTGTTATTCTTGGCTCTAAGTCATGTAAATTCTATATCTTGTTATTTGGGCTGAGTGCCAGACTTTATAATATTTTAGGGATAATTTGAGGCCCAGAATGATGGTGCTTTCAGAGAAATATCTTTTTATCACTTCAGTTAGCTAGGGGCCCTAGAAATTTCAGATCACATAATCCAGTTTCATTGAGATGCATTTAAGCTGTGCTTCATTCCTTCCAAGACTAAACTATTTCTGGTTAACCCTTACTCCTAGTACATAGGCATTCATAACCTTTTTGACATAAATTTTGAGGGCTTTAAATTCCAATTTTTATACCCCATAATGTTATCAAAGCTTTGTTCATCTTCTTAACCCCTCAGCCATCTTTACAGTAATCAGAAAAATCCCCTTAGCAAAAATATTTCCTAAATAAAAAGCATCCAGAAATGATGACCTCCCTTCTCTGGGTCGTTCCTCTCTTACATCTTGACTCCAGACGTATTTTTCCAACTTTCCTAGCTTTTTTCAGTTTGAGAATGCTACAAATTTTGTAGTCCATTATTGTTGGAAATTGAACTCTCCAAGGGCATTTTTAATAGGGAAATCACAAAACAGAACAATAAATAACAGGTAAGATGTTATAAAATATATAAGCTAAAAGTATGAATCATAAAGGTTTAAAACCCAATCTTCATAAAAGTGCTTACAAGTTTGTAGATACTCAATAAATACTTGTTGTTATTTAATGAGGATTTTCCTCCAAAGGATTATAAAACTGATCATTTTTTAAAATTCTCCAAATATAATTAAAGCTAGAGTTTTTAATCAATTGGAAATAATACTTTCTAATTCTTTCCTGAAGATTTTATGCAGTTCCCAAGATTCAGACTTTCTATTGTAATGAGCAACCAAAGTATTAAATTACCTGATAGCAAATATATAAGCATTCTAAATCACACTTGAAGAAAAAAAATGAGTAACAGAAGTTGAAAAGAATCTATCTGAAAGCCTTGAAAGAAGTGAAGGATGAAATCATGGAAATGACTAAAATATGTTATAAGTCATTATAAATGGTCATTCTTTTAAAGTTTTGGTCAATTGACTATTTAACTCCATATAGATAAGAGGGTTCAAAAGGTTCCCTATAAACCAAATCATCTCAATTTCATAGTTGGCAAATTTCCTAAGGTTATAATGAGTAATAGGGTCTTTCATTCCATAAACAAACTCAACTGATTGGAATGTTATGAGGTTTATATAAGAGGAAATGAATATTTGCTGGAGTTATTTAAGTAAGAATGTATGTACATAAGAAGAGATTAATTTATCTTGGCTTCCTATGGATCAAAAATAGAATGCTTGTCAAATTTCTTTGATGGTTTTATCTTTATAAACAAAAATAAAGATGGGAGCTGAATAAAGAATGCATAAGCTTTTTCTTGCAATCTGAAATGAAGGGCAAATCTTATAGCCACTTGATGTCATGAAAAAAACCTATTAAAAACCAAAGAGATATCTAGCAGTTCAGGCAAGTTTTCAGATTCAAACTAGGATATAGGAGTTAAAATTTAAAGAAGAATTTAATAGGAACTTTCCATTCTGAACTTTTAAAATTAGATCCTGAACATTTACTTTAGGCAGCGCACAAAGGCAAGATGGTGGTGCAAATTTTCAAGAAGAGGAAGTTAGCTGCTGATGTCATCTTCAAAGTTGAACTGAAGGAGTCTCTCTCTCGGGAACTAGCTGAAGATGGCTACTCTGGAGTTGAGATTCGAGTTATACCAAATAGGAATGAAATCATTATTCTGGCCACCAGGACACAGAACATTCTCAGTGAGAAAGGCCAGCAGATCTGGAAATTGACTGCTGTAGTTTAGAAGAGGTTTAGCTTCCCTGAGGGCAGTGTAGACCTTTATGCTGAAAAGGTAGTGTGGCAGTTTGATGTAATTATGAATTCCAAAAATATAATTGAATCATGTTTGTAAACTGATCTGTTGGTCTGGGCACTATTGGGTTAGGATTAGGGTGTTGAGCCCCACCCCTTGGTGGGTGGGGAATTGAATATAAAAGGCAAGGCAAAGAACAGAGTTGAAGCAGTCTTTTGAGAAGCAGTTTTGATGTTGGAAAGAAGGCCCCGGGAGAAGAGAAGCAAGCTGTTCACCTGATCATCTACAGCTGACCTTGTGAAGGAAACAGGAGCTAAGCCCAGAGTGAAACACAGCCCCGGGAAGAGAGGAACCCCAGAAGCCTGAACCGTGGCAAACGCCGGCAGCTGTCTTGCTCTAACACGTGGCAATGGACTGTGGTGAGAGAAGAAACTTAACGCTTTATGGCCTGGTCTCTGTGGACTTCTACCCCAAATAAATACCCTTTATAAAGACCAATCCATTTTTTGGTATTTTACATTAGCACCCCTTTGGCTGACTAATACAGGTGGCCACAGGAGGTCTATGTGCCATTGCCTAGGCAGAGTCTCTGCCATACAAATTCCTAGGCGGGCTTGCTGTGCAGAGGGCCTACAATGATGTCCTGTGGTTCATCACTGAGAGTGGGTCCAAGGTCTTTAAGGTCCTTGTGTCTGGGAAACTTTGAGGACACAGGGCTAAATCCATGAAGTTTGTGGATGACCTAATGATCCACAGTGGTGACCCCTTTAACTACTATATTGATACCAATGTGTGCCATGTTCTGCTCAGACAGGCTATGCTAGGCATCAAAGTGAAGGTCATACTGCCCTGGGACCCAAATGGTAAATCTGATCCTAGGAAGCCTCTGCCTGGCCATGTGAGCATTGTAGAACTCAAAGATGAGATACTACCCACCACTCCCATCTCAGAGGAGAAGGGTGGAAAGCCAGAGATTCCTGCCATGCCACAACCTGTCCCTACTGCACAAAAGGTGTTCTGGGTATATGGTATTCATCTTCATGAAAACCCTAACTGGGAGTGTATACCCACTTAGTAAATGAAGGAACTTGATACTCAAGTGAAGTTTCTCTTTACAATATTGTGCTTTATTTGGTTTTAGGGTTTCCTTGGCAGCTGGATCTGGAGCCTAGATGTTGCTCTATAAAGATCTTTAATAAAACTTTTTAAAAGGGCTCATGGCCTGACTTGACTGTATGTCCAGTGTTCAGTCTGTGTGTCATGTTCGCCTGTTCGCCAGTGGTAGCATTGATGCTTGTCTTTACTTGATTGGTGCTTAGGGTCTCCTAGTTCAGGATGTTTCTGTGCTTTCTCTAAAGCCCTCTTGCTTTTAAACATGCTTGTGTGGTATTGGCAGTGACAAAAGAGGAGGACCTGAGCAGAGCTAACTGGAGAAATAACTGGAGCAGTAAATCTGGGACAGTGAAGTCTGATTTCTAGCAGGGCAGCACCTTGATTAACTGACCTGTAGTTCAGGGTTACAGGAATAAGATATATATCCTTTTTAGTATTATTTTTCTTGTAGTAACGTAACACAAAATATCCCATTTTAACCATTTTTATGTGTACATGAAAGTGGTATTAATTGCATTCACAAGATTTTGCTACCATTACCAAAATTTTTCCATCATCCCAAACAAACTACCCATTGGGCAATAATTCCCCATTCCTCTCATTCCCTGGCCCTTGGTAACCTCTAATCAAACTTTCTGTCTCTGCATTTACCTGTTCTAGATATTTTATATAAGTAGAATCACAGTATTTATCAATTTTTTTTTTGTCTTGCACATTTCATGCAATATGAAGTCTTCAGGGTTCTGTTCGAAAATATAAAGAAATGCAGGCATATCAAAGGAGAAACATGATTTGATCATTTGCTTATCTGAGGCAGCTGCTGCTAGACACTATATAAGTCAGTAAGAATTCACGTAACAAATTGCTAAAGAGGCTAGCATGAAAATATGGAATTCCTAGTATTGCAGATACAAAGGAAAAAGGAAATCCAAACCCGGTCATGGACTCTTCTCCACAAACCTCACTAGGAACTCACAAGAAAGATTGAAGGCACAGCAAGAGTCCTGAGAATGTGTCCCTCATGAAGCAGGCTTGGGGAAGAAAAACATGAAAGGCACTAAGCCTGCCCAGATCCACTTTCCCTACCTCTCTAAGGAAACAAAGTCTTCAATCACTGGGTAAGAGCATAAGACTTTGTTGCCCTAGGGCACCATGGAGATCCAGTGGAGCTAAGGGAAAAAGAAGGTCACTATATACTGGAAAAGAGTTCAATTCAACAAAAAGGAAGTAATTACAAATATATATGAATCTAACTGCAGAGCCCCAAAATATATGAAGCAAATATTGATAGAACTGAAAGGAGAAATAGATGGCTCTGAGACTTCAAATACCACTTTCAAAAATGGATAGCACATGTAGACAGAAGATCAATAAAGAAGTAAGAGAATTGAATGACACTCTAAACCAAATAGACCTAACAGACTTCACCCAACAGCAGAAGAATATGCATTCTTCTCTATTGCACATAGGGTCATTCTCCAGAAGAGACCATATGTTAAGTCACAAAGCATTTCTTAATAAATTTAGAAATATTGAAGTCATACAATGTACATTCACTAACTGCAACAGAAGAAAGCTAGATTTTCCAGTGAAAATTCACAAATATGTGGAAATTAACAGACACACTCTTATGCAAACAATGAGTCAAAAAAGAAATCACAAAGGATATTAGGACATATTTTGAGAAGAATGAAGTGAAAACACAATATTCTACAATTTATGGGATATAGCAAAGGCAGAACTAAATCATTAATCAAAAACCTCCCAACAAAGAAAAGCTCAAGACCATATGACTTTACAGGTAAATTTTACCAAACATTCAAAAGGAATTAATACCAATCCTGCTCAAATACTTCCATAGAAACTTCCTGTTTCTATGAGGCCAGAAAAGATACCACCAGAAAAGAAAATCACAGTCCAATATGCCTTGTGAATATAGATGCAAAAATTATCAATAAAATAATAATAAAAGGAATCCAACAACACATTAAAGGAATTATACACCAAGATCAAGTAGGATTTATCCCAAGTAGGCACAGGTGGTTCAACATAAGAAAATCAATTAATGTAATATATCACATTAACAGAGCAAAGGAAAAAAAAATCTCAATTAATGCAAAAAAAAAAAAAAATTTCACAAAATCCAGCACTCCCTCTTGATAAAAACACTTAGAAAACTAGGAATAGAAGATAGAAGGAAACTTCCTCAACATAATAAAGGGCATATATTAAAAATCCACAGTTAACGTCATACTCAACGGTGAAAAACTGCAAGCTTTCCCTCTAAGATGAGAAACAAGACAAGGATGTCCACTGTCACCAATTCATATTCAACCTTGTTCTGGAAGGTCTACCCAGAGCAATTAGGAAAGATAAAGAAATAAAAGGCATCCAAATTGTAAAGGAGGAAGTAAAACTTGTCATATTTTCAGATCATATGATCCTATACATAGAAAATCCTTAAAAATCCACAAAAAAAATGTTACTAGAGTTAATTTTAAAAATCAGCAAGTTAGTAGGGTACATGCAAAAATCAGTAGTGTTTCTATTAATAATGAACAATACAAAGCGGAAATTAGGGGGGAAATTCTCATTCACTATAACAACAAAAAGAATGAAATATCTAAGAATAAATGAAACCAAGGAGGTAGAACACTTAAATATGGAAAACTGCAAAACATGCTGAAAGAAATTAGAATAGACCTAAATAAATGGAAAGACATTCTGTGTTTATGGACTGAAAGATTAGATATTATTAAGATGTTTCAGTTCTACCCAAAACCCTTTATAGATTCAACACAATCCAAATAAAAATTCCAACAGCCTTCTTATCAAAAGTGGAAAAGCCAACCATCAAATTTATATGGGAGAGTAAGGGCCCCTGAATAGTCAAAACCATCTTGAAAAAGAAGAACAAAGTTGGAGGACTCACACTTCCCAAATTTAAAACTTATTACAAAAGTTTGTTTAAAATCAAAACAACGCAGTTTGGGGGAAAGGACAGACATGTAGATCAATGGAAACAAATGCAGACTTCAGAAATAAACCCTCACATCTATGGTCAAGTCCACTCTGTTGGAAAAGAATAGTCTTTTCAACAAAAGGTACTGGGAAATGCATGAACATATGTAAAAGCATGAACATGGACTCACACCATATACAAAAATTAACTCAAAATGGATCATAGACCTAAAATATAAGAACCAGGACTATCAAACTCCTAGTAGAAAACATAGGAAGCATCTTCAGGGCCTTGTGTTAGGCAATATTTTGTTAAAACTTTACACCAAAATCACAAGCAACAAAAGAAAAATAGATAAGTAAGATCTCATCAAAATTTTAAGCTTTTGTGCATCAAATTACTTTATCAAGAAAGTAAAAAGACAGTCTACAGAATGGAAGAAAATATTTGGAAACCACATATCTGATAAGGGTTTAATATCCAGAATATATAAAGAAATCCTACAGCTCAATAACATTAAGAGAAGCACATTAAAATTGGGCAAAAGATTTGAATAGACATTTCTCCAAAGGTATACAAATGGACAGGTAGCACATGCAAAGTTGTTCAACATCATTAGATATTAGTGAAATACAATTCAAAACCACAATGATATACCATTTCACACCCACTAGAATGGTGACTATTAAAAGGAAAATAATTTTTGGAGAGGACTTGGAGAAATAGGAACACTCATTCATTGTTGGTTGGAATGTAAAATGGTGCAGCCACCTAATGGTACAGGGTAGGAATTAGGGAAAAGTTTGATGGTTCCTCAGAAAGTTAAGTATAAAATTACCATATAATATGACAATTATACTTCTAGGTATATATCCAAAAATATTGAAAGCAGGGACTTGAACAGATAATTACAGACTGATGTTCATAGCAGCATTTTCCATAATTTCCAAAAGATGAAAGCAACACAGTGTCCACCAAAGGATAAATAGATAAGCAAAATGTGATATATACATACAATAGAATATTATTCAGCCTTAAAAAGGAATTAAGTTCTAATACATGCAACAACATGGCTGAACTTTGAAGACATCTTCTTGAGTGAAATAAGCCATGCACAATAAGACAACTATTGTATGATGCCATTCAATATATAATTAGAATAAGCAAATTCATAGATTCAGAAACCAAAATACAGTTTACCAGGGGTTAGGGCAGGGTAGGAATTAGGGAAGTTATGCTTAGTGGTACAGAATTTCTGTTTGTGGTGATGCTGTTTGGTAGTTTATGGTGGTGATGGCAGCACAACATTGTGAATGTAATTAACACGACAGGATTATATATTTGAATGTGGTTAAAGTGGACAATTTTATGTTGTATATATGATACTAGAACAAAAATTAAACCAAAAAAAAAAAAAAAAAACTATACTTACAGTACAACACAAGCAATGAAACTTAATGGAAACTATGGACTATAGTTAATGGTATAATTACAGTAATACTATTTCATTTATTGCAACAAAGGTACCACACTAATGCAAAGTGTTAATAATAGGGAAAACTTTAGGGAGGGAAAGAGTATTTGGGAACTCTGTATTTTCTCCATGATTTATCTGTGAACTTACAACTTCTCTAATAAAAAAAAAAATTAGAAAATCAATCATTGTCTTTCCTTTTAGAAAGACAGAACAATGAGCAATATTGAAATGCAAACACACAATCATGCACACAAAATTAACATTTTCTCTTGTAAAAGATACAGTTTGTTTAACCCCATCATAATGACAATGGGAGGAATAAATACCAAAAAGTTTACCTATTTGGGATATAGATCATCAGATTCTTTGTCCTGATCATTTGGGATCTGAGTCTATTCCAGTAGACTGTGGCTAAAGTTGAAAGGCCAGACCCTGACCATTCCACGCATCATGACCTCCTTTCTAACTCCATATAATATTTTGCATGATCTGACTCCTGAATATTTGCCCAAACTTTTATATTACTACTCCATCCATTTTTCATTAGAGTTCAGTTTATCTCTCTCCTTCTTATAGGATGGACCTCTTCCTGTTGACCACATAGACCGAGCAGCTTCTTACCTCAGGAATTTTGACCTTCCTATTTCTTCTGCATGAAACAGTTTCCCCCAGCTCTATAGATTTTTTTTCCCCTTCTCACGCTTCATTTATGAAGTAAAATATTATTTCCTCATAGACAGTTTCCTTGCCAACCTGGTCTATAATGGTGTTAAGTTTATCTGCTGAACCTGTCAGTCTCTATCTCAATACTCGATTGCTTTCTTTCATATACTTCATACCACTTTGAAATGCCTTGTCTTGTTTGTTCACTTGTTTATTGCCTTGCTCCTTCATAAGAGTATACATTCTCATAAAGGTGGGATTCTGCCAGTCTTTCTTACCCCACATTTCTCATTAAACTGTTGTTCAATAAATATATTATTAAATGTATGAATCAGGAAGGAATTTGGAAACAGAAAAAGTTAAGAAAGCAGCTCTTCCTTAGATTTACTGTGTGCAAGTCACTTAACCCTCCAGCTTCTCAAATATAAAATGGAAATAAAATAAATTTTGCAAATTACTATGAATGTTAAATGGGATAACTGCATACTTTAAAGCATTTTACCAAGTCACATTATTATTAGAATTAGGAGAGTAATAAAATAAAATATAATATATACCAATATCATGAGTTCACACTGAGGAATATATATAGGCTAATAATAAAAATTCATAAGAAATTGGAAAGTCATGAATTTCCCACAAGAATAAAAATAATAACTGGCTATAGCAAGAATTCATTAATATAAAATGATTCATTTTATGCATTGGTTTTCCAGTAGTCATTGGTAGAATGTTCATCATTTTGTCTTTTAAAAGACAACTATTCTATACTCAATCTTCCTTTGGAAACTATAGTATTCCTATTTTACATACTCCACAAATAACACTCAGAAAGATAATAATATATGTCTATAGAAAAGACTGGCAGAATCCCACTTTTATGGGAATATGCATTCTTATGAAGAAGCAAGACAATAAACTAGTGAACAAACAAGGCAGGACATTTCAAAGTGGTATGAATTGGTATGAAAGAAAGCAATCGAGTACTGAGATAGAGACTGACAGGTTCAGTGGACAAACTTAGCACCTTTATAGTCAAGGTTGGCAAGGATATTGTCTATGAGGAGATATTTTACTTCATAAATGAAGAGTGAGAAAAGGAATGCAATCTCTAGAGCTGGGGGAACCTATTTCATGCAGAAGAAATAGGAAGATACATTATCCACTGTACTCTTGAAAAAGAAAATTGGAATACCTGGACTTCTTTTAAGGCTTCAAGTGAAGGGCAAAGATGGCTTCAAAAAGCATTTGTTTGTTGACTTAGCTTTCTGTAATGAGGAAATCACAATATGAATCTTGTTAGGATGTTTAATTTACAGTCTCACCAAAAGAGTTCCAGGACTGTATTCCTTTCCTTCTCAAGAAAACAGTATAAAATTCTTATTTCAGTGCACAAAAGAGAAGGGAGAATGTCTCTTAAGATTACAAAAACTGGAAGAGGGATTAACAAACATTGAGTGTGATGGATTTCTACCTAGGATTCCATGTCCTCTAAGAAATCTCCAACTCATCTTTGAAATAACTTAAGATACCAAATGCCCAAAGAAAAGCAGGTATTTACCCACAATAAACCAACTAAAGCATTGATTATTTTCCATTTGGCTATAATTGTTATCAACTGAGAGTTGCATTTCTGCTAAAAACATCTCACTTTACATCATATAATACTTTATAATGTTTAAAAGGAATATATATGATTTATGCCTTAATAAATTAATTATAAATTAACAAATGGTAGATAAAAAATCTTTCAAAATATTCAGTTCTTATGTAGGACAAGCTAATAAATACTTCTAGAAAAGCAATTGGAAACAAAAGGTCTAATCCAATTCATTCTTTCTGAAAATGAAGTAGCAAAAAACTCAAGCACAAATAACTGGCCTATGGTTTTTCAGTTTCTTATGAGCAATTCTATAAATCTGAATGCTGTGACATGAATGTGCTGCATATTTGTGTCCATTAATAAAACACATCCACCATATTGCTCAATAAATTTTAAAACATTGACATCATACAATGTATCTCCTCTGAACACAATAGAATGAAATTGGAAATCAATAATGGAAGGAAAATTCACAAATAGGTGGAAATCAAACAACATATTCTTAAACAACCAGTTAGTCAAAGAAGAAATAGCAAGTGAAATTAGAAAATACTTAGAGCTGAAAGAAAATTAAAAACCATATACTATAACTTATAGGATACAGTGATGGTAGTACTCAGAGGGAAATCTATGCTGTAAATGTCTACATTTAAAAAGAGAAAATATCTCAAATAAATAATTTAATTTCACATCTCAAGGAACTAGAAAAATGAAGAGCAAACTAAACCTAATGTTAGGAGACTAAAGAAAATAATATATATTAGAGCAGAGAAAAACAAAATAGTGAATAGAAAACAGTGGCGAGAATCAAAGAAGGCAAAAGTTAGTTCTTTAAAAATTCCTAGAAATAGGTAAATTACCTAAACTGGCTCAATAGGAAATAAGAAATAATTGATTCAGGTAGAAAATATCAACAGGCCTAAAACAAATAGAGATTGAATTACTAATCAAAAAACACTCAACAAAGAAAAATCCAGGACCACATGTATCCCTGGTGAATTCTACAAAACTCCAAAGAACTAACACAAATTCTTCTCAAAATCTTCCAAAAGATTGAAGAAAAGGGAAAATGTCCTAAGTCATTCTATAAGGCTGGAATCACTCTGATGCCAAAGCCAGATAAAGACACCACAAGAATAGAAAACTATAGACTAGTTTCTCTTATGAATATTAATGCAAAAATCCTTGATAAAATACTAGAAAACCAAACTATATACCATGACCAAGTAGGTTTTAATCCAGGAATGTCAGGCTGGTCCAATATAGGAAAATCAGTAAATGTAATAAATACTATTAACAGAATGAAGAAAAAAAACCATAGATTATCTCAATGATGCACAAAACGTATTTGGCAAAATCCAATTCTATTTCAAGATAAAAAAAAACATTAGAAAAGCAGGGAAAGAAAATTTCCATCAACATAATGGCATTTATGAAAACTTCATGGCTAACATCATATTCAATGGTGAAGGACTGAAAATTTTCTCCTAACATCAGGAACAAGATAAGGATGCCTGCTTTCACAATTGTTATTCATCATTGCACTGGAATTCCTAGCAAGAGCAATGAATCAAGAAAAAGAAATAAATGGCATCCACATTGGAAAGAAAGAAGTAAAACTATCTCTTTTTGCATGATCCTGTATATAGAAAGTTCCCAAAAATCCACAAAGGAACTACTATAGCTAATAAACAAATTCAGCATAGTTGTGGGATGCAAGACTTATACACAAAAACAGTTGTGTTTCCATACACTGCCAATGAAACTCAAAATGAAAATAAACAATTTACATTAGAATCTAAAAGATTAAATGTCTAAAGATGTATTTAACCAATGAGGTGAAAGACTTGTACACTGAAAATTACAATACACTGCTGAAAAAAATTGAAGACCTAAATAAATGGCAAGACATCCCATTTCATGGATTGGAAGACTAATATTTTAATATGGCAAAGCTACCCATAGCAATCTGCAGGTTCGACACAAACTCTATCAAAATTCCAAGAGCTTTTTTGTATAAATGGAAATGCTGATCCTCGAATTCTGCATGGTACCCAAAATTGTCAAAACAGTCTTACAAAAGACCAAGTTGGTGTTCTTACAATTCCTGATTTGAAAACATATTACAAAGCTACAGTAATCAAAAGAGTGTGTTACTGGCGTAAGAATAGATATATAGATTAGTGAAA
>JAKSZT010054487.1:24811127-24825913 GCA_026826555.1 Tolypeutes matacus
AGGTGCCAAATACATTAAATGGGACAAGAATAGTCTCTTTGAAAAATGGTGCTGAGGAAACTGGATGTCCACATGGAAAATAACGAAGATGAGCCCCCTACCTCACACTATATACAAAAATTAATTAAAAATCAATCAATGACCTATATAAAAGAGCTAAAACCATAAAACACTTATGAAAAAATCTAGGGGAAAATCTTTATGATCTTTGGTTGGCAATGATTTCTTAGATGTAACACCAAAAACAGGAGAAATAAAAGAAAAAATAGATAAATCGGACTTCATAAAAATTGAAAACTGTGCATCAAGGACATTATCAAGAAAGTGAAGAAACCACCTGCACAATGGGTGAAAATATTTGAAAATCATATATCAGATAAGGGTTTAACATTCACAACAAATAAAGAACTACAATGCAACAAGGAAAAGACAAATGAACCAATTAAAAACGGGCAAAAGACTTGAATAGACATTTCTCCAAAAAAGATATACAAATTTCTAATAAACACAAGAAAAGATGTTTAACATCGCTGGTCATTTGAAAAATATATTAATTCAGTTCTTAGAATATAATGGGCTCTCAAGAAATGACAGCTATAATTGCCAACTGCATTTATTATAACACAATCTTAATATTATTGACTTCCAAGAACAAGTTTCAACATGAGTTAACTAGATTCTCAATAGTGAAATTGAACAACTCAAAGAAAAACCTGCATTAGAACTATTTTCTCCATTAGATTAGATGCAGTTATTTATATCTAAACAAAACATCCCCAAGACTCCACGATTTCTAAGAAACATATTTAGTGACATGCTGGTACAAAGTTTTAAGAATATAAAGCCCTGATTTGTAGTGTTTGGCCATTTCTATTATGTAAATACACTTAATTAGATCCTAATTTGTCAATCTCTCAATATTACCTATAGAGCAATTTCTATTTTTTTTTTTTAGTAAGTAAAACCTCGGGAGGATATGCTTAGAACTATAGGGCAGGATAAAATTAACTTTAAAACTTTACATGATTTCAGATTCTTACTCCTCCTTTTATTCTCTAGGTGAATACAGGCCAAATGCTTATCCTCTCTGCTTTTTGGTATCTTTAGATATAAAATCAGGTAGCATATTGATTTACATACATATACACGCACACAAAAATGCTGATTTATGACAATGAGAACAGGCATACCATTACAATTGGTTGACAGTAATATTATACATTACTAATTAATAATATTTCAATCATTTTCAAAGTGAGTAATATTTATTGAGCTCCTGGTCTACAAGGTACTAAGAGTCAAAGATGGATATGATCAAACCTGCCCTCAGAAGCTGTCACTTTATGATTTCCATTGGTGTTCCAAGCTCTTTTTCTCAGTTTTTATATGATGTAAGTTGAGTCTCTTTAAAATTTTGGATTCTCTACTTTACACATGATCCTGATTGTCTCTGTAGAATTTAATATGTGCTGTCCAAAAATGTATAGAATGTTCCAGGTAAGAATTCAGTAGAGTAGATTGAAACAGGACTGGTCTACTACATTCCCTGTTCTTTTTTGTTTGTTTGTTTGTTTGTTTTAATTTATTTATTTTTTATTGTGGGTAAAAATCAAAATTTTCACAATACATACCATTATTTGTAAAATGATATATAAATATATATGCATATATGTGAATTTGCTTACAAAAATGTTATTTATATATATATAAATATATTTTAAGAGGTGCTTAGATTACCTGAAATATTACACAGAACCCACCGGGATTCCCATGTTGCCCTCCTCCCACACTTCCCACCACATCCCACACAAACATCTCCCATAAGTGTGGCCCACCACCCTCAATGGACTTACACATCCTGGGGCCTTGCCACCAACCATAGACCACAGTTCACATCGTAAACCACACTCTCTTCCACACAGTTCTGAGTGGTGTGTGCTGATTTAAAATGGCATACATCCGTTGCCACAACGGTACTCAGGACAACCTCCAAATCCTAAAGAAGCCCCTGTATTTCAACTGCACATCCGCTCTCTGCCCTGAAAGTGTCAAGTGGCCACTGGCTCCACCTCATTGTTATAATTTCTTCCATTGCTAGAATCACCATATGTGTACAACAGAATCCAACAAGTCCACTCTAGTCCATAGTTCTTCCCCCAATCCTGAGGGGACTGGGATGGTGATGTCCACTCCACCTCCAAGTGAGACAGGGCTTATATCCCATGGATATGGTGGGTGGGATGATCCTGTCTGCAGATGCAGGCCCTCTCCATTCCCTGGGCTGGCCGTTGCCCATCGTTGTCTCCTCGCCAGATGACTTGGATGAGTCCATTGAGCTGTAGGGTAGGAGTTGCAGCTCCACCGAGATTCCATGCACACCTGGCACATAGGTAGACCAGAGGCTCCAGTCTCTGTAAGTATACCTAAAAACTCCAGCATCACATATAGGTTTGAATAGAAGGGACTGATGAACCATGTGCAGGGAGGACTTATTTGAGTCCAATTCTGTCACTCTCAGGAGCACAGATTCCAAAATAGAGCCCACTGATAAGGCGTCAGTCTCTGGGGCTATCGCCCCTTATATAGGACCTGGGTGTCTCCAGAGCTCTCAGGAGCCCCTCTATGTGGGGTGATAGGCACTTTGACGTTCTATGAGCTTCTAGTGAGGTGTGCATAAGAGTTGCCTCTGGGATGACCTCCCGACTCTCTTTGAAGTCTCTTAGCCACTTGAACTCATTTGTCTTTACCCTTTCCCCCTTTTATTCAAGGTCTTTTTCCAGTTGTGTTGCCAGTTGGCACTTGGTATTAATCCCTCGTTGCCAGGGAGGCTCATCCCCGGGAGTCATGTCCCAAGTTGGGGGGAAGGTAATGCATTCATATGCTGAGTTTGGCATAGAGAGGGGCCACATTTGAGCAACAAGGAGGCTCTCAGGTGGCAACCCTTAGGCATCCCACAACAGCAAGCTAAGTCTCAGTTACAAGAGCAAAGACTCACAAGGGTAGTCATCAATAAAAAGAACTCATCAGTGGGTCCTCCTCTTTTGACAGACACTGTCTCTGCACTCAGAGGATTATTGCTGCTCTCTTGGAGACTGTGGCAGAGCTCGCTAGGCTAGGAATGCAGATTCCCTCATTTATTGTGTGATTGTCCACCCATCATGACCATGCCCCATCTTTTGATCTTTTGAACAATTTTGTATATCTTTCATGTATATTCGGATGAACTAACTCCCATGAATCCCCCCTCCCAGACACCCCCCACCAATAATCCCCTGCAGTATCCATTGTAACCCTTCTGTGATCCAAATCCTCCATGAACATGTAGTCCATAAAATAATCAAATACACTTAATAGGAAAAAGAAACAACAATGATAAGCTTACATGTAAGAGACAAACATAAGGAAACTCAGGGGAAAAAAATCAAACAAAAAAACAAAACAAGACAAAATATAATTAGCAAATTGGGACACTCAAAAAATGGGGAAAAAAAGCAAAAGAAATGCCTTTAAAAAAAATTTATCACTGTGTTATCGGATGTCCGGTGTGCCATGACACCTTCTCCCTCTCAATCCCTATTGTCTACCAAATTTTCATTTAATTTTCAAAGAAGTTTTAGGTCACAGCAAAGTCACACATGGAGTACCAGAGACTCCTAGATACCAAACCACACCCCCCTTCCCCACCCCATATTAAACCCCCCCCCTTTTTTTTTTGGATGTTAGCATTGTTATAACTGTTATACAGATAGCAAAATATAGCAACTAAACATTGTCAATGATTTACAGTATAGTTTACAATTTAGATGATACAGTTTAATAATTTTGATGATATTTACCATGTCCTGTGTCCATTACTGTAAGGTAATGAAAAACCTTTCCCATGACCACCTAACACCCCATTAGATCTTGCTGAAGGATGAACAGTATATGACCTCACTGATCTGAGCTGAGGAAAGTGAGCAGTCTCTGAGAACCATTGTCTGAAAGATAGGTTAAGAAGGGAGAGTAAGAGAAGAGCAGACTTTAAGCCATCACCCATATAGACATAATCTATGGTAAAGGGATAGAGTGTGGTTGCATGTTGGGGGATGGGGCAGATGGGTGGTGGTGTTCCTGGGTTTGGTGGTGCAGGGCTGGCGGGTGGGTGGATTAGGAAGGGCAGGTTCAAATTCCCAGGGCATGTAACTGTGAATCTTGACAATCCATGGGTCGGGTGGTGTCATGTGCCCTGGGGGGCTGGGGGAAAGGGAACAGTCATTCCCTGTTCTTGATTGTGGACATTCAAAATTCTGACTCTGCAAAGCCTGAAAGCTCATGATATGTTACTATTACTCCTAATCCCAAATTGATTTCCTATTTACATGTCTGCCCTACTTCTGATTTTTATCTGTCCTAAGAGTGCTTCAAGCTGAAGTGCCTTCTCCTATGACTTCAATTCCCTAATTAGTCACTAGTCATGGCCAGTATCAATCACTTTACATTTTTTCATTTGTGTTCCAGCTGTGTTCTGAAGTTTTGCAGATTTGAGGATCTTTCCTATACCATAATGAGATATTATGTCTCCCTGTGCTGCAAATGTCTATCTCATGAACAGCTGTCTTTCAATCTTAAAAACTTCACATTATTCTTGGTCTACTGCTACTAAACTTCCTCACTTGAATTCATATAAAATCTTTCTTGCTTTCGTTCATGACATACAGTTCGAAATACTTGCAACTATCTAATTTTCTCCTTATGATATTAAAAATAAATAGTAGAAAATCCAGGCAGATATATTTCTTTCCAAAATGTTGTTACATTAGTAATTAATATTCATTAGGTGATATTATTAAACTAGTTATGAATCTGCTTATCACTGTTATGCGGTTCACAGATTTCCAACTTGTCCATAAAAATATTGAAAATGTCTTGTTAATACAGATATGCTATTTCTATATTAGTCCTCTGGAATATCAACTTAGTCATTATGTCAAAAATAGGAAATGATGACAGTCTACCATATCTTATTCTTAGTGAACACATGCTGACTGCTGCTAATCATGACCTTTCTCAGTACTCAAAAACCATCCATCCATTTAGTATTCCCTTCAAATATTGTCCTGAGCATAAATGTCAAGATCCCTGGTCTATAGTTTTAAAACTCTGCCTAACCTTTTCGGAAACTTGGGACATTTGCCTTTCTTTAGTCTCCTGGCAGCTCTTCTATTACCAATATCTCTTCAAAGATTACTGACATTGATCTTATCTTCACGAATACTCAGTGCTACTTTTCTTGAGCCAGAAAAGTGAAATCATTTGAAGAAATTATTTTACTTTTTCTCTTCCTGTATCTTCAACTACATTGAATTTTAATTTCTCCTCACCATTTTTGTTTCACTCTTCCAATAAGAAGTTTATTCTCCTTGATGGAGAAGGAAATAAAATAGAAGTTAAGAATGTAAGCCTTCTTTTACTAGTTATTATTATAGCATTTGGATGAAAAGAGGAATTTTCCCAATAATCCTCACAGTATAACTAAAA
Source organism: Tolypeutes matacus (assembly GCA_026826555.1). Lineage (NCBI taxonomy): Eukaryota > Metazoa > Chordata > Mammalia > Cingulata > Chlamyphoridae > Tolypeutes > Tolypeutes matacus. The sequence continues at coordinate 24,816,648 of JAKSZT010054487.1, forward strand.
TCTTTGTTTTTTACAGCATTTTTGAAAAGTTTAATGCACTTTTAGAATCAACCTTCCTCTTGCTATTCTGAAATACACCTGTGAATGTTTTCTTATATTTTTTAATTATCCATCTTCAAAATTTTTGTATACTTTTATTTTTAATCTGCGCTCACTAAAGAAAACCATAGGAGGCACTTTGTTCTTAGGCAACTCTTCCCTCTTCTTTATCACCATAATCATTCATGATTCTGTGGTGAAAACACCATTTTTGAGAGCCTCCTATAGAACAATTTTTCCATGTAGAATTATAAGTATTAGTTCTATGAATATGCTGAATTAATCTAGACGGGGCCTGATGTTAATGACTTGAAAGTTTTCATCATTTTGCTTCTTCATTGTTTCACTTATCATAGGTGTTTTGAGAAAATAACTTACAACAACACATATCGCCACATGTAATCAGTTTTTCCTAAAGCCACATCACTATCACTTTATAAAACAAGTTTTCTATAAAGGTTGATTTAGATCTATATTAGCAGTTGTAGCAGTTTGATATTGTTTATGAATTCCAAAAATAGATATTGGATTATGTTTGTGAACTGGTCTATTGGATTCAGAGGTTTCACTTTAACTTGATTAAATAATGATTATGGCTTTGGTTGGGCCATGTCAGTAGGACATTGAATCCCCACCTACTTGGTAGGCCAGGACTCACAGAGAAACTGCACTGCAGAGAAGAGAGATAAGAGTTTTTGATCCCAGAGCCTGGAAAGAGAGATGAGCTGTTCACCAAATACTCTACAGCTGGCCTTGTGGAGGGAGCAAGGCAGCTGAGTCCAGAGACAAATGAGCCCCAGGAAGAGAGGAACCCAGGAAGCCTGAACCCTTGCAGATGTCGGCAGCCATCTTGCTCCAACACGTGGCAACAGACTTTGGTGAGGGAAGTAACTTATGCTTTATGGCCTGGTAACTGTAAGCTTCTACCCCAAATAAATACCCTTTATAAATGCCAACAGATTTCTAGTATTTTGCATCAGTACCCCTTTGGCTGACTAATATAGCAGTTCTCTATATTTTCCTTTAATCCTAAAATATGAAGTTGTTAATGAGAAAAACCACTATTTTCTTTTATTATCTTATTGATACCTGAAGGTTCCCTTGGTATCATTGGTCTTTGCAGCTCAGGTTTGTGATCTGAATCTGGCCAGGTATTTACAGTAAAGTATTCAACATATCCATCTGCAGGCAGTTTTGAAATTGTCCCAAAACTAACATTAGCTAAATCTATCAATTCTAGACCCTATCCTCAGACATTTAAATTCAGGAGGTTTAGGGCAGGACTATAAAAATGTCCTTTGGAATAGCTACCCAAATTAGTGGGAAGATCAGCCATGTTGGTAAGCATTTACTCGAAGCTTATTCCCATAAACATGCAACATTTATTCTGCTTAAATTCTCTGCAAGCATATATTTTCTTCCATGCATTCACCATTAAATTCTGGAATTTCACATGCTCTGACACTATCACCCCTCTCTATGAGGTATATTTCTTTTCACAGTGCTATATTCCATTTGCTTTCTATTCTATGAGTAGATCTACTCTATGAATCACATCAATGCCCATAAAATCAAAAGTATTTTCTTTGTATAAATATTTGTCCATTGTGTCCATTAGTCATACTATGCTCATGCTTATTTAGAGGTCTCTTCTAAGAAGTTATCTATGGACTTCTTCACTCATGTGGCATTCAGAGAATATAATTTGCATTTTTCATTATATTTCTTATTCTCCTTCAGTTTTTATTTTAAATCCATCTCATTCAGAGTAACAAGTCTCCTGAGAATTATATTATTCTTAGTCTTTTTTGTTGTTGTTTTTGATGTTATTCATAGGAAAGGAAAAACACAACTTAATAATTTGGAAGATGAAGGAGGGCAGAGGGTGAAGTACCCAAACCACTACAATTTCTAAGTATTCTCATAAAGAAAAATAGTACCATTTTTAAAAAATGGGAATAGGCAAAAATATGAATGTTTAAAAACAACTACTTATTAGTCTTGCTGTCTTCTCTTTCCCGCATAAGTCTCCTTGTATGATCATGGATACATGCATAATCTGTAGCTCATTCTTAGGTATAAAATAATTCTGTATCTTAAACTACCAAGAAATAACCAATCCAATTATAATCCCATGTACTAGTAAAGATTTCCTTCTCATATTCTCCCTTTTCTTCTAAAGTTTGAATTACTTCCCCCAAATTAAATTTTCTGCTCAGATTTTTTAATCTCTTTGTATTAGCCTACCAAAAGGGTGCCAATGGAAAGTACCCGATATCTGTTCGCTTTTATAATGGGGAAATGAAGGCCTCAGCAGAGATGCTTTTTCACCAAAGTCAATTGCCAAGTGTTGAGCAAGATGACCACTGATCTCTGCGAGGGTTCAGCCTTCCCCTCTGGGCTTCCTTTCTCTGGGATCAGCTGCTCTGCTTTTTTCCCAATTTCAGCTGCAAGCTGGCATAGGGCATGTCTCTTAGGGCTTCCTCTCTCTCCTGGCACAGAGCTTGATTCTTTCCAGGCCATCTATATCAGTCTTTGCCGTTCCACTCTCTTTCTGATTTCAGCTGTAAGCTATTAGGCAAAATGGTTCCTCCCTTGCCAGCATCTTAGCTCTTTGGGCCTTCCCCTTTCTATCACATGGCAGGATCGAAAATGATAGGGCTCTCTCTTCCTGTGTGTCTATCTGCGTGAGTGTCCCTTTATATCAGACCCAGCAAAGGGGCAGGGACTAACCTGAGTCACACCCACTGATGTAATCAAATCAAAAGCCCAAAGCAATCTTATCAAATAATCTTATCAAAGGCCCCTCACCTGAATGTAATGTAATCAAAGGGTATCACACCCAGGGGTATAGATTAGTTTACAAACATAATCTTTCTCTTTTAGAAATTCATAAAATAATCTCAAACTTCCACACTCTTGGAATGTTGTCTTACATTTTTCCATTTTTATTATTTGTATCTCTAAGAAAAAGTAAAATTATGTAATAATTATAGCATATTGAGAATATTGAATACAAAATTTACTGAAATGTTGAAGTGACTTAAAACCAGACTAACAATAAAGAATTAAAGAATCTGGGGAATGTTTAACATTGAGAGTAGGAAAGTGGTAATCAACATTAAACATGTGAAAGAATAACAATGTAGAATAGGAATAGAAAGTTCCAAAAGCAATTTTGGTTCATATTTTTGGTCAAAAGATTGTAGGGCATTTTAAATATTAAAGATAATTTAAGTAACCTTTAATCTGTCTTGGGGAAATAGGAAATCAGTGGAATTTTTAGACATATATTTATATACATAATTTTGAATATGGATATATAATAGGGCATTAAAATAGATTTCATAGCTGAGATACTAAGAAACAACATTTTTCATAAGAGGAAAATATCACTATAAATATGGGCCTATCCCACAGTGTACCAAGTCAGATAATAACAGTGCTGGTCAAGCAATAACTTTCCTGTTTTCTTTACCTCTTTTTCTCATCACTGAATTCCTTCTCAAAGGTATAGAATCCATGGTTAGTAATACATGAAAGTAGGTACATTTCCTTTTATATGATATATGATAAACTTATTAATTTTAAAGCATAGACTGAAAGAACACTATATGCTAGCACTGAGATTTGAAATGTGCAGCAGATTTGAAAAAAAACTACAGTGGTATTTTAATCAGCGATAGACTCCTGAGGGAATCGCTGTTAAAAAAAAAATGAATATCATTACTTTGTATGAATTTAACAAATTCAGTATTTTTTAACTGGTTAACTACTTATTTATAGTGTCTAGCATATATACATATATGCATACTTCATATAAATATAATATGTAGTTATTTCTCTATATACCTATGTTTGAAGGAACAATGTACGAGTATTTGTGTAAATGTACAAAATACACAATTAGATATTTTTATCTGTATATGTTGATAAATGCAAGTATATGCATAGTATACTTAGTAATAAAAATATATTTATTTTAACTGCTGCTAAAATAAAATCTAAAAACTAGAACACTGAAACCAAAATCTCTTTTGTTTACATGACAGAGATAATAAACAAATCTGACATGTTCTAGTTAATTTGATGCTGGTACAACAATGAAATTCATACATAATTCTGCACTTGAAGAGGTTGCTTTCTGAAAGCTAAAAAAAAGAGTCTTTGAATTTATCACAATAGCTACCAGTTGCTGAGGACTTGTAATATCCAACCAAGCCTTATCTGAGCATATTACATACTTATTTTATTTACCCTTCACAACAACCCATTTGGATAGATTAAGATTTTTTAATTTGGAAAAATGTTGCAAATAGACCAAGATCACAGTTAATAAAATGTGGAACCTAGATTTAATCCAAACCTGTCCAAATAGAATACCTTTACCATTGTACTATATGATGCTTTCCACAATGAGAATCCCTGTGTGTGCATGCATGCAAGTACATTCTGATTATCAAATCAGGAATTAAACATTTACATAAATTTCACTATATATAATGTCATTAAGCATCAGATTTTAGTATCTTTTTCTTTTAATTTTTATACAATATATAAATATTTGAAGATAAAATTTGAGAATTATTTATCAGTAATTAGTTACACACATATCAGTGTTTTGTAGATTAACAAAAAAGTGTTACATTTCAAAGGATGCTATTTCAAGGTATGATAAACATAGTTCTTTCAAAACTGACACTCCCTCATTTTTTAAAAGAAAACTCATTAAGCCTCTCTATTTGATTATTAGAATTATATTTCTAGGAATACTTACCGAATTAATCAAGGTAATTTTTCAGGAAATAATGCCATAATAAGATAATAATGTTAAAAGATCTGAATAAATGTCATGCATAAGAAAGTCCTAATATTCCTTTAAAACATTATTTCTGTATACCTTTTTGGTTTTTATTGATTACCCAATACTTGGCTCCCTTGATTAGAGACAAAATTATTATTGTTCATATTGAAGCCAAAATAATTTTCAACAGAACAGCATAATTCTAGATTCATGCAAAACTGAAATATAATGTCTTTTGTTCTGTAAGCTTATCAAGATTTTTTTTTTGCTATTAATTTTAAGGCATTTGTACATTATATTGACCTAATAAAATATAGGTTTTCAATAGACATTTTCTATCTTTTATAATTTAATCATGCATACTTAATATAAAGCAAACTCTTGAGAGAAAGCCATGAAGTTTCAACAGTTAATATTCAAAACATGAAATATTGGCTTGGATTCTAATTTGCTTCTGATGCAATATTAAAGCAAAATATGTATAAAATATTAATGTTTTACTGGTTCTGAATTTACTTTTATTTCAGAACAAAGCCCTCCTACCTTTTACCTTACATCATTTCATCTTGAAGGTCATATTTAAAGGGAATTTGTATTCTTAATAGCTTAAATAATAATTTAATAATTTAATTTAGCTACACTGGGAAAATATTTTACATGTAGTAAGATTTCTATATTAAAATAAAAGTATGATATGCATTGAATAAATGATGCGATATGATCTTCACTTTGGTGTAAGAATTTGAAATGAAATTCAAATTCTTCAAAATCAGAAATATTTCCTCTTTAAATTTCATGTAACACATGATTGTTATATGTAGTTTATGTAATGTATCCTATGTTATTGACAATAGCACGTATGTAGTTTATCCTATGAAACTATTGAAAATAACATGTTAATTGCATAATAATTAAATATGGATCAATTCTTACTTTAGTACTCTCTTTAATGTGTAATAGCTTCAGAATTCTTAAATTTAGGTGTAAGGCTTGCCAGTACAATTCTAATGGAATGAAGAAATTTCATTGAGTTTTATAACATTGAATTATATTTAACTTCAATGAGGTCTTGCTGCTGTCAGAGTCCGTGTCCATATTTTATGAAGAACACAAATTTGAAATTAGATCTGTGACAGAAAATGGCTGATTTTGTAAGCAAACTGTTTCCCTTTTCCTTGTGGGCACACATCAAGATCACATTACCAGTACTCTTGCTGTTAGGCATGGTCACACGACTAAGCTTAGATCACGATGGTATAATGTGCACCATTTCCAGGCCTCATCCACAAAACCCTTCCACATGGAGCTTTTCATTCTTTTCACCCGTTCACTGGCTGAATGGAGACAATTCTGAGGACTCAGAGGATGATACAGCAACAAAATGAAAGGGCCCTAAGTATCTGAATCACTGTGTTAAAGGGAGGCGCTCCTGACCAGCATTGGATTGTACCATGAGGGAGAAACATTTATTTTGCTAAGCCCCTGAAATGATGTATTTGTTATTGTAGCAATGAGCATACCCTGACTAATGCTAATACCAAATTCATTCCATACATAGAAAGCTGGTCAGAGTGAATTAAAGATTTAACTGTAAAAAATGAAACTTGGAACATTTTGGAAGAGCATAATGGAACATAACTTTAAGACCTCAAAGTCAGGAAGTGCTTTTTAAAGTGAATTGACCCCATGGAAAATTCTCAACCCACATCTTATTTGACCTCCAAGCAACATTTGACCATTCACTACTTCTTGACATTTTTTCACTTGGTTTCCAGGACAGGCTTTCCTTTTGCTGGGTCATTACCACACTGATTTCTAAATACGTCTACGTATTTGCTTCTTGCTTCTTAAACCTCTCTTCTATCCTCCTTTTTATGGCTTTACATATGCTGGTGACTCTAATTTGTGTCTGAGCCTGTATATCCCACCTCTTCTGAAGAGTATATGCAAATGCTCATTTAACATTTCCATTTCTTTGTCTAATAGACAACGTGAATTAAAGTCATCCAAAGCAAAGCTCCTAATGTTTCCCGCATTTCACACCTCCTGCTCCAGTAGTATTCCCTTTCTCAGTTAATGGCAACACCTTTCTTGTAGTTTCTCAGACCAAACACCTGGTAGTTCTTCTGGGCATGTCTTATTTTATAAATCTTACCTGATCTGTCAGCAAATCCTATCAGTATGCCTTGAAATATATCTAGAATCTGACCTTTATTCTTTACCTCCATGGCTACTACCCTGTCTAAGCTACCTTCCTTTCTCCCCTAGATCAACAGAAAAACTTCCTAACTGGTGTCCCAACTTATTCCCTTGCCTCTCTTCAATCTTTGTTAAAACAGAAGCCAAGATGATTATATTGAAGCATGGGCATAATCATGTCTGTCTTCTGCCTACAACTGTCCAGTAACTTCACATCTCAGAATAAAATGCCAAGGCCTTAAAGTGATATTTAAGTTCCTATGAAATCTGCCCCTCACCACCCCAACTACATCTCTGTTTTTTCCCACCACAGTTTTTTTCTCTTCATATAATAAACTTTATTTTTTAAAGAAGTTTTAGATTACAGAAAAGTTTCGTCAAAAGTATAGGGAATTCCCATATACCCCATCCCTCCCCTCTCACATTTTCCCCTATTGATAACATCTTACATTAGTGTAGTACATTTGTTACAATTGATGAACAAATATTGAAGCATTGCTACTAACCAAGATCTATACTTTACATTATGGTTTACACTTTGCACCGTACAATTTTATGTGTTTTGACAAAATGTATAATGGCCTGTATCCATCATTGCAGTATCATGCAGAACAATTCCAATGCCCTAAAAATGCCCTATGTTCCACCTACTCTTCCCTCAGAACCTCTGGTATTCACTATCTTAATATCAATGATACAAATTCTTCTGTTACTACAATAATAATAAATTTACTTTAGTTCATGTTTGCATTCCTCCCTTATGTTTGTTCATTTCTCAGTCTTGAGGATATACAGATGGTGATGCCCATTCTGTTTAGATGGGGACTTAGATGGAAGAAACAGTTTTGTTTCCTGTTGTAGATATTCTTTGTTTTTTGTCATAGGGTTTGTCCATCATCATCATTTTGCTTGTTGTCTTGGGAGAGTCTGAAGAACTAGAGAGTAGATGTTGGTCACAACTCAGCTGAGATTCAGGGCCAACTGGCATATGAACAGACTGAAGATTTAAGTCCTTGAGACATACATTTAATGGGTCTAGTGCTAATTATAGGTTCAAATAAAAGGGGCAGAAGAATCATGTGTAGGGAAATTATAAATGAGTCTAACTCTGTTACATTAAGGAAATAGGTTAAATTCTGTTACATTAAGGAAATAGGTTATCATATATTCCAAAGTAAGGCCCATGGATGGGGTGCTGATTTTTTTTTTTTTTTGGGGGGGGGAGGTGCCTTGCCTATAGTGTCCAGATGTTTCTAGAGCCCTTGAGAGCACTACGTTTGAGACTTTGTTTTCTGTAGTATTGAGATCCCCCTGAGACAGGCAGATGCTTAACCTCTGGAATGACTTCTGACTCACTTTAAAATATCTTAACCATAAAAACTCTTTCATATTTAATGTTTCCCCTATTTGGTCAAAGTCTTTTTCCTAATATACCACTAGATAATGCTTGGTATTAATCCCATGGTGCCAGGGAGGCTCATCCCTTGGAATCATATCCCATGCCAGGAGGAATATAATGAGTTTATCTGCTGAGTTTGGCTTAGAGAAAGGCCACATTTAAGTAACATACTGTTTCTATAACTCACTCTATCCTTCAACAAACCAAGCACATTGTCCATTAAGGGACTTTATACTCAATATTTATTCTAGATGGGATATTCTTCCATCAGATATCAGCATAGTTCAATCCACCCCCCTCAAGTATTTACTCAAATAACACCTTCTCAGGATAGCTTCCCTAGCCATCCAAATGAAAATTGCATCTCCTTATCCTTACTTGTAACTCCCCCCCTTGAATTATTTTTTACCTTTCAGATAACTTCTTCTAACACACTATTTACTTTGTTTATTGCCAACAACCCCCAGCACACAAATACATGCAACAAACTATATTCTATGGCAGCAGATATTTTATCTGTTCTTTCTGTGCTGTATTACCAGTACTTAGAACACATAATAATACATTTATTACTGAATATCTAATGATTTAAGAAACAAAAAATTCAAATGTTTTATATTGATAAACTTAAAAGCTTTTGCCTTTTGAAAGACATCATTAAAATGTTAAAACAAACTATAAACTGAGAAAAATATTTTTAGTAAAGAAAATAACAAAGGGTCGTTCCAAGAATAACCCAGAGGTAACTCTTACGCACACCTCAGTAGGAGCTCATAGAACATCTAAGTGCCTATCACCCCACTCAGTGGGGTTCCTGAGAGCTCC
>JAKSZT010054487.1:24830913-25160874 GCA_026826555.1 Tolypeutes matacus
CAAATGTTTGTATGTATTGTGAGAATTTTGATTTTTACCCATAATAAAAAAAAATAATAATAATAATAATCATACTCAATAAAGGAAAACAATGAGAAATCAATAAGAATTTCAATGAAAATAAGGGTAAATATGAACAAATATTTCACAGAAGATGAAACAGGAATGATCAAGAAAAGATATATCACCTTGTTGGAAATTAGATAAATATAAATTAATATCACACTGAGATAATATTTTGCTGTCACCAGATTGTCAAAAATTTTTAAAGTTTCACAGTATAAAATGTTAATTAGGATGAGGAGCAATGGAAACTCTTAATGCTGCATGTGGTGTATGTGTGCGTATGTGTGTGTAAAACTTGGCACAACTTTGAAAACATTTTTTCCTAGAAAAACTTTTACAGATGTGCAAGATATATTATACAGACATTGTTAATAGCAGCATGATTGATAACAGCAAAATCTAGAACACAGTAAAATATTCCTCAATGGGAAATACACAAATGTATTATGTGGTACATACACATGTATACTGGGCAGCAGTGGAAATTACTGAATTATAGCTACATGCATCAATATGAATGAACATCACAAAATTTAATATTAAGTGAAAAATAAATTATTGAAGAAAATATACACAATAGCATTTACACAAACTTTAAAATAGTACACAAAATATGCATATATATCCAATGCAATTATAACCAAAAGTGAAAGAATTATAAAAATAAATTTCAGATAATATTTATCCTTAGAACTGGGAAAAGACAATTTAATTTTAGGTAGTAAGTCACAGGCAGCTTCAAAGTCATTTCTTAATCATGTATAGTTGACACATTTTTCTTTATCTTGGAATAATCTTTTAAAATATTTGTGATGTCATTTAAAATTTATATTTATAGAGAAGATAACTTTTATTTTTATTCAAACATTTATTACATTATGAGCACATCTTGTTCAATTCACTGTGCTAAATATTTTGAATGCAGAAATGAATAGAACAGATCCCATTTTAGTGGAAGTTGCAATTCAGAAGTTTTGAAAAGAAGTAAAAATATTTTCTTCCATATCCATAGGCAATGACTATGTGTCATGTTGCCATTCTCCGCCTCCAATACCTATGTACATAATTTTTATTTATATTGGAGGAGTTTCATTTTTATGTAGGTTGAATATATCCTTTTTTTTCCAAATGAATCTTAATAAAAGAATTTTGATAATATGTGCCCTGATTTGATTTACATCACAAAATGCAAACAATGCTATCAGAGTCTAAATGCAAATTTAAGGCAATAAAAAGTGCCTAACACATTACTTTTAGCTTTTTATTTTGAAATACTTTCAAACTAACAGGAAAATTACAAAAATAATACAAATCCCTTACAGAGAACCACAGAGCCATCCAGAGCCACCAATTTTAATACTCTGACATATTTGCTGTATCATTTTGTCTATCCATTTATCTGTCTAACTATAGACCTATCTGTCTATCAATCCATTTTGTGGACACTTGATTGTAGGTTGTGTATATCATGCTCATTGAAAACTTTCCCTTGTCCTCATTCATTCCCCATTCCCCTGAGCCCTGCCTCCAGCAACCTGTACTGTAGTTTATGTCTCTATGTGCTTCCATAGTATTCATTATTTTCTTTGTAGTTACCATGGAGCTTAAATTTAACCTCCTAAATATATAACCAACTCGTTGGCTTTGATACGAAAACAACTTCAATAGTATACACAAACTATGTTCCTATACCTTTATGAAATTCTTGTCACAGATTACATATTTATACATTATGAATCCAAAACCACTGATTTATCATTATTTTTTATGCATTTTCCTTTTAGTTCCCATAGGAAGAAAAGAGTGGAGTTACAAACCAAAATACAATAGTACTGGCATTTATATTTACCCATGTCCTTACCTTTATTGGAGATCTTTATTTCTTATGTCTTCAATCTAACATCTATTGTCCTTTCCTCTCAATCTGCAGAACTGTGTTAAGCATCTCTTGTAGGGTTGGTCTAGTGGCAAAGTCTCTCAGCTTTTGTTTATCTGGGAATGTCTTAATCTCTCCCTTAATTTTGAAGGACAGATTAACCAGATATAATATTCTTTGTTGACATTTTTTTTTTCTTTAAATATGTCATCCCACTGCCTTCTTTCCTTCATGGTTTCCAATGAGAGATCAGCACTTAATCTTATTGAGTCTCCCTTTTTCATTATACATTTCTTTCTCTTTGCAGCTTGCAGAATTCTATCTTTGACATTTGATAGTTTGATTATAATATGCCATAGCCATGGCTATTTGAGTTTATCCTGTTTGGAGTTTGTTGAGTATCTTCGATGTGTATATTCATGTCTTTTGCTTTATATGGGAAGTAGTCTATAATTTTTTTGAATATTGTATATCCATGGGATCAAAAATACAAGTAGGGATACATCTTAAGATGCCAACATGTGTCACTTAATTAACAAACATGGCTATTGTCTAAATACTCTTCTTTAATTTTTCTAAAACATTCTTGAGTCTATGTAATCATAATGAATGAGAATATATACCAATCATAAATAACAATTGCCATGCATTCCATCTTGTCCTTTTTTTTTGTTTCTGTAAAAGCCTGTGGTAAATTAGGAAGAGATCAATTTTCATCTGAAAACATGAAAAACCAAGTTTCTGAATCAGACAACTTATCCTACCACCTAACATTTGCTATAATTGACAGAATTTGACCCAAAATTAATTAGATTGGAATATATCAAAGCTAATAATTAAATTTGTTTAAATAGGAGCTACTCCAAAGTAATATTTTAGGGCCTTGTCACTTTAGAAAGTAATCATGTAAACCCAAATAAGGTTTTTACCTCTTCATATGTGAGCAAATTTATCTGTGAAGGAGCAACCCCCACACCTGAAACTTAGAATTTAAAATGTCCTTGAGTATTTGTGTGTTTTTCTATCAATATATCATAATCACAGTAATTAAGATAAGAAAATTACCTGCTAATTCTATAAAGTAAAGAGAATGGGAATTTGAAATAAAGGAAAAAGTAAATTTAAAAAGTAGTTATCATGAGAAGCGGATGTGGCTTAAGTGATTGGGCTCCCGTCTACCATATAGGAGGTCCAAAGTTCGATTCCCGGGGCCTCCTGGTGAAAAGCAATCTGACCTGAGAGACAAGCTGGCCCAAGCAGTGAGTTGGCCCACATGGAGTCCTGGCCCATGCAGACAGCTAGCACAGCAATATGACGAAGCAAAAAGAGACACAGAAGAGAGACAATGGGAGACATAGCACATCAGGGAGCTGAGGTGGTGCAAGAGATTGGGTAGCCTCTGTCCACTCCAGAGGGTCCCAAGTTCGGTTCCCAGGTGCTGCCTAAAGAGAAGACAAAGCAGACACAGAAAAGCACACAGAGAGCAGACAGCCAGCACAAAACAAGGGAGAGGGGGGAAGTTTAAAAAAAAGTAGTTATCATTTGCTGTAAATGCTAGCACACATTGCAGCTCAAAATAAAGTAGACAGGGAGCATATGTAGCTCAAGTGGTTGAGTGCCTACTTCCCATGTATGAGTTCTGCAGTTCAATCCCTTTTACCACCTTAAAAAACAAACAATTAAAAAAAAACAAAAGCACTATCAATCCTAAATGTTAGGTAGTTTGAACTGAATAATTTATTATCTTAATCTCAGGGCTCACTAAAACTTACAAGAGTTCATTTTTTTCCCCAATTACCCAGTGATTTTGAATTTCACCAGTCACTATCATACATGAGTCCTTTTTTTCTCAAGAATATGATGAGTAGATGGTAAATACAGTGCTCTTTTGAGTTTGAGATATTGGTAACTAATGATCTAGAGATGAAAGGCCTTGGAACCCAATTATAGTTTCCTTCCTATCCAAATCTTTTATACATAACCATTTAAATAATAAACCACATTTTTACATATATTACAGAATCATGAAGGGAATATAAAATGAACAAGATACATTTCCCAAATTCCTTATATATTTTATGAAACTATACATTGGTTTCAAGTGGATTTGTTATATAGTCTTTGGGTATTCTTAAATTTACAGCCTAAGAGAGGAAATGACCTAAACCCTAAGGAGGAGATACCAAAAAAGTGCACTCTTAAAGAATCTCATTTTTGTAATCAAGATTTTACTTCTCCCTTTTTTGACCCAATAAGGCTAGCATTTCCAATATTGTAAATAAGCAATACAATGTGATTGGAGTAACTGCAGGCCACCATATGAAACAGCTCAAATCCAGTCTGGTCGAAGCAAGTTTTTAATGCTCTTGATGCTCTTCCCACTCTTTAAAACTTGATCTCTATTGTTAATGCAATTTTTTTTTTAAGCACATGAAAAATTTAAAGTCACTTGGAAAAAAAAAAAAAAAAACATCCTCGGGATTACTATTAAGGTTAGTCTTTTCCCATAGTTTATTGACTAATATTTTATTGGTTAAAATAGAGCATTTTGCTTTATTTCATATGTTAAGCCCTTAGAGATTATTCTTTCATAATAAAATTTACTTATAGATGTTTTCAGCTATTTATGGAAACTCAGATTATGAAAAAGTAAATATAATTATCTGGGCAATATTTTAAATAAAGAGATATTTCAAATGGTAGTATATATAATATGTTCTTAGAAGATGCATGCTCTGATAAAAGAGATTCCTTAAACAGGATAGTGATTAGACTTGGTACAGAGTTTTTAAATATTTTAGCAGAAATCATTAAAGTATTAGCATAAGCCAGGTGTTATATGAAGCAATTAATTTAATGGCTCTTTCAGTCTTTAAATCTTTTTATTATTATTATATGGAAGTCTTGAGTTTAGCTAAAAAGAATTTATGTCCAGATATAATTTTTCATGTTGTGTTTTAAAAATAAACCATATATGTTATATTAAAGCATTTATTGAATTTTGTAATGACTTTTCATTTTGGGGTAAAATAGTATTGCCACTTAATATTGGATTACAAAGAAAAGCCTATTTCTGAAGGAATTTTGACTTCATGAGAGTAGCAGTGTCTGGGAATTACATGAATGGGATTCATTCTCCCTTTCAAGTATGAGTGGATGAGAAAAAGATGCTTCATGTATGGAAAAAAAAAGTCTCCCTCTGCTATCTCCAATTCAGAGTTTCCTTGAATAAGAGAAGCATGGCTTATCTCAATGAAGATATACAACTGCTAAAATATATTTGTTACTCTACTTGGGTAGATAAGCACATATTCGATTTTCCCTTCACTTTGAAAAACATTTTATAATGGAAAATTTCAAACTTTTATATAAATGAAGAGAGAATAGTATAATAACCCTCTCCCCCCACATATGCACCTATCATCAGCTACAATTTTTAACATATGGCCCAAAAGATTTTATATATACCTTTACGTGCACACACACCAGATTATTTTGTATAAAACCCCAGACCACATAAAATTTGGTGCATAAATATATCAATGTGTATTTCTGAAATAGAAGGGTTTTTTAAAAAAACATACTTCAATAAATTACCACCCCTAAAATGTTTTAATTTCTTAATGTCTTTAAATACACAGTTTGTAGTTACCTGATTGTCCCATAATATTTTAAAGAGATTGCCTGAACCATATTCAGATTTAATTTACACTTTCATATGTTTGTTGTCTCATTTAATTTATAGGATCCCTTGTCTTTCCTTGTTTTTTTTTTTTTTTTGTTTTGTTTTGTTTTGTTTTGTTTTTTTCTTTGCATCTTATGTGCTTCCGAAACTAGGATATTAATCTGTAGAATTTCCCACAGTCTGAAGTTTGCTGATTGTCTCCTCAGGGTATGATTTAACATCTTTGTCTCTCCCCTTTGTTTCTTGTAAACTGGAGGTTAGAAAAGATGGGGAGAAATTTTTGATTATGTTTAATTTTTTGGCAATAATATTTCAGAAGTGATTTCAAGGTATAATTCCAATAGAAAGGATATACTCTCTGATTGTCTCCCTTTTTGAGGAGTTAGCAGTTATCATTGATAATTGACTAAATTCATTAATTACAGGCTGAAAAACTGGAGATTCTTAAATTCTATCAATCCTTTTTCATTAATTATATAAAATACTTCATAAATAAATCCCTTTCCTCAACAGCTATTTCATTATCCTGAAGTCCAGTTTTATAGAAAAGGTAAGAAAAATGCCTATTTCTTTCCCCTTATTTACCAACTCTTAAGATAATATGTTGGCTTTATGGCAACCTTCAATGGTAAGTTGAACATATAATTCATTGTCCTAACCGGGACAATTTTTTAAGTGAAAGAGGGCACTATTGATATTTTACTGGGACAAAACATAAGCCAGAGCTACCTGTCTTTGGTAAATTAAGATGGGTAGTCACCCCATCCAAAGGTGACCAATGTGATTGTAGGGTTTTACTTTTTTTGTCATTATAAATTCATATATATAAATATATATGATGTATTTCAATACTTGCCATTATTATATATATTGATGTAGATCAAGTTTGTGGCAAAGTTCTTTGGCCATGACCCTAGACATCCTTAAAAGTCATTTTTTTTTTCCTGATACAACTTTCTAGGATCTTCTTGGTTATTTCTGGAGTCAGCCATTTCTTCAAGAAGTCTTGTTTCCTCACTGTTGGAAATGAGATTTAGACACCAAAATCTGGACACTAAGGTGTTGATTGCTACTGGGATAGTTACTGTTCCCACAGTAACATGTTACTCTCATTGTTAACATGTTAACATGTTAAATTACCATGATACATTTGTAATAGTAAATACCTTAACATTGGTACATTATAATTAACTAAATTCCATGCTTTATTAAGGATTAATTTCTTATTCTCTAATGTGCTTTTTCTTGTCCAAGAGCCTACCAGTATACCAAATTACATTTAGTCCTCATGTCTCTGGAAACTTCTCTGGTCATAACAGTTTCTCAGATATTCCATTTTTTTATGACCTTGAGAATGTTGCAGAATATTAGTCAAGTATTTTGCAGACTATCCTTTCATTGGGATTTGCCTGATGTTTTTCTTGTGGTTAGACTGAGATTATGATTTTTTGAAAGGAAGACTACAGAGGTAAGTGTCATTCTCTCTACATCATGTCAATGGAACATACTGTCAACATCACTTAACACTAATGATGGTGACCTTGATCACTGGCAAGGTAATGGTTGTCAGATTCTTCACTGTAAAATGAATGTTTCCCACCTTTTCCAGGCTCTGTTCTTTGAAAACAAGTCATTAAGCATAGGCCACACTCAAGAGTTGGGAAGTTAAGATCATCCACCTTATTCTGAATTCTCTTTTACAAAGGATTTGTCTCTTTTACCTTATTTTGTAATTTATCCAATCATTTAATTACATCAGTATTGACTCATGGGTATTTACTTTATACTTTGAGTAATAATCAAATGCAACATGATTTTTGTTGTTCAAAATTTTCTCTTTTCTTCATATACAGCTCTTTTGGTTTGGAACCTGTAACCATTGGGGAATTTGATGTAATTATGAATTCCAAAAATATAATTGGATCATGCTTGTAAACTGATCTGTTAATCTGGGCATGATTAGGTTAAGATTAGGGCATTGAGCCCCACCCCTTGATGGGTGGGGAATTGAATATTAAAGGCAAGGCAAAGAACAGTTGAGGTAGTCTTTTGAGAAGCAGTTTTGATGTTGGAAAGAAGGCCCCAGGAGAAGAGAAGCAAGCCGTTCACCTAATCATCTACAGCTGACCTTGTGGAGGAAACAGGAGCTAAGCCCGGAGAGAAACGCAGCCCCGGGAAGAGAGGAACCCCAGAAGCCTGAACCCTGGCAAACGCCAGCAGCTGTCTTGCTCTAACACGTGGCAATGGACTGTGGTGAGAGAAGAAACTTAATGCTTTATGGCCTGGTATCTGTGGACGTCTACCCCAAATAAATACCCTTTATAAAGACCAACCCATTTTTGGTATTTTACATTAGCACCCCTTTGGCTGACTAATACAGAACCCATGTCCATTTGACATGTCCCATCTTTTTTCCCTACATTCTAACACTACAAGATGCTCCAGGGTCATTTGTATATTCCCTCACTGAAGCCTAGATATAGTCATTTGTCCAACAACCACTGGTACCTTTCATTGATGAATGACAACCAAGATATAAACACTGGGTTTATCCGGTATTGCAAGGATGTCAGTACTTCTTTGCCCTCTCAACAGACAGAAATAGAAAATATATACATGTTTATATAACTCATGAATAGATACATATGTTTGTGTATTTCAGTACATATCCATCTGTATTTATATTAAGCTAAACATGAGTTCATACTGAAGAATTGACTCCAGTCCAGTATATCATGGTTCATTCTAGCCTTATCTCTTTGCTTATCTGTTACTCACACTTCAACAGTAAGAAGGCTGGCCCCACCATTCACCACCCACTTACTTGTTGGTTCAGTTCTAGTGTACATGTATGGCAGTGTCAGATAGGTAACCCATATCCCCATGAGAAGCAACTTTGCCAACTAGAGTATAAAATTTATGTACATGTCCTTTTTGTCTTCAATCCCAATAGTTTCCAGTCAAAACAAAGTTTTCTGAAGTTACTTTAGTCACCACCATTTCCCCCACCCCTCCAGTAATGTGTGTTGTGTTAAGCTGCTATGTTTGAGATAATTTGTTACACAGCAATAGAAAACTACTATATCTTCATCCTGAAAAGGAGATTTTGTTGGCTAGTATTTAAATTTCATAGGTCCCAGATCACTTCATAATTATTCAGCCTCACTGCATTTTCCTTACCTTCCACATACATTGGAGGCAATTATGCCCATCTCGTATTTCAGCTATTGCCTTCACTAGTTCAGTGAACTTTTCAGTAAAACTGTTGATGAATTGGTGTCTTCAGCTCTTGGTGGTTTGTCCCTACCCAATAATATTAAGAGTCAAGAGAACTTTTCCACCTATAAGTGTTGCTAAGGTATTGTGGGGTTTGATTTTGTCATCTTAATTTTTCTGCTTATCTTTTATGAGTGACTTAAGGAATTTCAAAAACTATACCACTACCTCTGCCATCTTCTCATTTTTGGTTTTTATTTTTTTCAAAAGTACTTAATTTTGACGGTCTTGCAACAGACTTTCATAAACAGCAGCAAGATAAAAGATAACTGAGGTCCAGAAAGATTACATGGTTATTTCCAAGAACCACAGTTAACTGTTGAGACAGAATGATGAACATGGACCCCAGCTTAGAAACCTAAATACACTTGACACACAATGTTGCTTCTCTTTTACCATACTGAACTTGTCTTCTCTCTTTTGGTGAAGGGCAGGATTGTTGGCCTCAAGGTATTTCCAATTGTTGTAGGAAAATAAGTATTCCAGAGAGCAGAATTTCATTTAAAGACATGGTAAATCTGAGCATTTCATTATTCTGCTTATATAACATTTTATCATTGTCAACTATAATGCTTTAACTTAACGCTTTGAACTGTAACTCTCTATCTTTGATGTACATAAGAATAATTTTGAGATCTTTTAAAAATGTAGATTCTGATTCAGTATGACTCAGGTAGAATCTGAGAGCCTGCTGATCTAAGAGGCTGCCAGGTGAAGCCAATGCTGATCATCTGTGAACATCACTCTGTGTAGTAAGGGCCTAGAGAACCCTTTAATGGGCTTCAGGTACCTGTGCATTCTCTGGTTTTATAACACAATTTGGCCAGTGAGCTTATATAGGTTTTTTTTTTTTTTTTTTTTTTTTTTTTTTTTTTTTTTAATTGAGAGTTTCCATCGTTTTCAAAGGATTTAAAAATGAAATGAAAAAACCAATAGCCTACAACATAAAGTTCAATTACCTTAAAATGTAAAGCCATTCATAACCTTTCTTGCTTTATTTTCCCCCCACTACTCTTTAAGTATTTTGCTTTCTAGTCATGCTTAGAATTTGTTTTGAAGTCTAAAATCATATATGATTCCTACTAGCTATATCTTCAAATGGAATTAAAATCTTTTTTTCTCACAAATCACCATTTATATGCCTTCATTCATTTTCAAGTCACATTTACTAAGTATCTTTATTTATATATTACGCTTTGTACTAGGCCTTATGGGTTCAAAAATATGTATTAGTCTCTACTTATGACATTACTGTACTTGCTTAAAGATACTTTGCTATAGTAGAGTATTTCCCGTGAATTGGGTTAATTAATTCCCTTGAATTGAATTACCAACTGTTGGTGGGTTGAGGGAATGGATGACTACAAGAAGAAAAGAAGGCAGGAAGGCAGGAAGACAGGAAATCAGGAAGGACAAAATTATGTGAAAAAGGACCAGGGTAGCATGTGTAAAGGGCTAGGATTAAAAGCCTAATGAGTTGTGTTATTAGACAGGAAAAATATAATTTGTAGGGACTGCACTTACAAAAGTTCACAAGAAATATTATTTTTACTAACATTTCGAAAGTGGTAATCCATAGAATTAGAAAGCTGTATAAAGAAAACTATCACTGGGAGCCATCACAACATTGCATTTCTCCCCATCATATACACGAGATAACTAATAATAATAAACATTAACACAGACTTCTCCCAAATCTCTTACAAATCTGCCCAATAGGATGGGCAGGCAGTAGGCAAGAAAACATGTGTTCAATATTATTAAGTAGGATTGTCACTATTTTATTAATCCAGAGGTTCTTTTGGCTTTCTCTAAGACATCTTCTCACTGGGTTTAGGTATATCACACAGGGGTTCCAAATATTGGTTTTTAATTTGTGATCATTTATTTTCCTGGTGGGTTGGTATTCAGAAAAGTTGTTCTCTGCTAGAAATGTTCACTCCTTGCTAAGACCCTCAAGCAGATATTACAAATGGAGGCATAGTAGAAAAATTGGCAAGAAAATTTGCTGTTTGATCCACAAATATCTACTAGTAAGAAAAGTCTTTTTGCTTTGTGAATCCCTGTGTTGTGTGTGTCATGGACTTAACTAAAAATAAATAATTTATACCTTGTGCTACACCACTATGAAGAAGTGTGGTCAAAGGCAGATTGAGAAGTAACAGAAGATAATTAACCTGAAATAATTTACCAAGAAGAGTGCATATAAAATAGTTTACTCAATACATGCAGAGGCATTCAAAAGCTCATCTAGTAGAAGAGTTGTAAAGAAGATCCCATTTCCACCTTAGTGTGTTTAATTTTCTTCTAGTCTTGGTATCAACGTCTGGCCTTATTATATGCAAGCTATTCCTAGTGAATTGAAAACAAGGTGCATAGATACCATGCTATTATTAATCACTGCCTCTATTGTCAAAAGCTATTTGCAGATATACTATCTCATTCTATCTAAAAATTATTCTGACGTATTTATGGTTTGCTCTTCTTTTGTACTACAATTTGGTACATGAAAATGGTGCTCTACAAATCAGGGAATAGTGAAAGTAATAATTTGTCCACACAAATTAGACTCTGATGTACTACTGTTCTCTAATGTCTCTTATATTAGACTTTGCATCTGCAACCACAGTGGATTTTTTAGATGTGCAAAGAAAATTGCCGCTATTTAAAATAACCTAGAGAGAGAAATGATAGGCAATATCTTAACTACATTAGCCCTTTACATTTCTGTAGCCTTGTTGCTAAGGAAACCACTTGGGACTTTAGGGAAATTTGTGGATAGTTAAAACAGATTGTGACTCTACAGAGATAGTCACCTGCACAGTCCATGGTCTACATTGCTTCCGTTATTCCTGTAGAATAAAAAGCCTCCAGCCCTTCAGTATTAAGCCTGGAATTTCAGGGACTGAAGATGGAAATAGACAAATGCAAAGGTTTATTCACTTTTATTCTAAAGCATATACTGTATCTAGTATTTGAAATTATTACTAGGTTAGGCTGTTAGAAAGTAGAATCTAGTGGGGATAGTATACAGTGCAACCTTACATTTTTCATTTGTATTTACAATGTGTAATTTTAATTCCAAAGGTATATTTCCAGTTTTAAAAATCTAAAAAAAAAAGACAGAAAATGGGTTCCAGGCCAGAATATGCTGGAAATTGACTGAATTCTATTTAAGTACAGATACGAGTCTTTACTCACAATACAGATGTTAGATGAGAATGGGGATAGGATGACTATTCAAAACTACTAGTTTTACAATTTCTGTGTGTTTATGTCTGTTTTCCTATGTTTTTCCCTTTACAACTGTCTCCTGAAGATGTGATAGCCCTAGTGTGACAAATGACTGAAGAATAGGAAATAAGGGTACAAATTGACTTTTAAATGTTATTTTCACATATAGTTGTGGTTAATTTTTGAGCCCATACTCAGCCTCTGGCTCCGTCAAGACATGATGGTTAACCTTGGCATACACTTCATACACCCTGTAACATGAGAGATTCAGCTCCACCCTGAGTGTTTAAGGGTTATCAAACAACCCACCATTTCATCTTCATGGACTCTAAAACATCTGTGTGTGACATCTGCAAGGCAACAAGAATCTGCCCAAGCAGCATATATGCTCTGTTTTAATAAATATTTAACTCTTGGACAGTGACATAACAGCTCCAATTTTCCATAGTTCCAGAGTATAAATAATGAAAATCTATGAAGTTAGAAGTAAAAGATGGGATACAACTCCAAAATATAAAGTTTCTATATCTCCTAATAATTCAACATTATGATGTTACAATTTCCATCACATATTCATGGACATATGCTTCAATGAAAAATAAACACTTATATATACATTACTTTCATTCACTAGCTGATGATAATCTTTGAGCCCAGATGGCTAATTTTCCCTGTCCCAAATTCCTTCTGAGATTATCAAAATGATACAAAAACTGGAGAAACCATTTATCAGTACCAGAAATTAATGGAAAGTATTATTTACCTTCAAATAACATAGGAATTTTAGGTAGATAATTTTAGAAAGGGCTCAATTGAAAAAAAAAAAAAAAAAAAAAAAAACAGAATGACAAAGCAGAAAACCAAGAGAAGAATCTTTGGATCCAGCAAACAGATCTAACTAATGAGAGCAAGAGCTACAGTCAAGGTTAACCTATGGGAAATATAGGGAGCATCTGTCTTGGAATCCCTCTCACCCCTAAGGATAAAGACCATTAGAAAGTAATTCCATGGGGGAAGGCTAAGGGCATCTCCAAGTAAAAAATTGTTAGTGGGCTGCAACAGTTGTTGTCTCTTTTTGTTTTTTCTCTCACTTGACTTGGCTTTTCTTTGCGTTAGCAGGGCTGATATCAGAGTCAATGGACACTGAGACCAATTGGCCATTGAAGAAACAAGGGTAGTATAGCCACTCAATTTTGGAGAAATGTTGGTTATTGATAATCATCTCATATTTAAAGGTGGGTAAAAGGGAAAAATTATTACATGTGGACTTCAAAAAGATTATGCACAATAAAAGTTGGTGGACACAGTACCTCAAAAATTAAAAGAAGAGTCTACATTGAAAAGAAAAATAATACTACAAAGTAAAGAAGTAGATTTTAGAAAGTGTCTGCTTTATCTTGCAATAAAAAAGAAAAAGAAATGAACAACTTGAAAAAAGATATGAAAGATGAGAGGATAAGACAACAGACTGGGATATAAAAAGGAGCTAGCTGGGAGCTAGATAGAAGGGCAAAACGAGCTGAATGAGATAAGGGGAAAATGAAAGGAAACAAAAGATACAATAACTAATTTTACAACTGCTTTGAAAACAATAAAGTGAAGAATCCATACTATAAACCCGTATGAATGATGTGAAAGCTGAACTATTGAGAATCTTAAAATGTTTATATTAAGCAGCAATAAATTGCTCATAGTTAGATTAGATTAAATTAAATTAAACACAAATATAATATTAACCAGAGTAGAGAAAAGGAATAAGTTCAGTAGCAGAAGTTGATACATTTTAAGAGACTTGAGTAAAAAAAAAATAAAACATAATCAACTCAAAAAAAAAAAAAAAACAGTAGAAAAGTACAATACAGCTGAGAAGTCCTTAAACAGTGTAGTTAAACAAAAAAGAAAGTGCATAAAATACATAAACACAAAAAACTAAGATTGAGGGAGTTGAAATAAAAAGATATATGGAAACATAACAAGGAATACCTATCCTGGTAATTTTAGAAAGCTTACTGAAATAGAAAATGTTTGAGAGAAATAGAAATGAACAAAACAATCCTCCAAATGTTCGGTGATTGAAAAGAGTAATTATAAAAGGCATTTAATAACCGATATTTAAGGTTTCCCAAGGAAGGTATTAAGATACATTTGGTATTGTAATTACATCCAGATTTACAAGGAATAAATAATTCTCCTCTGGAAATTGTTCCCAGCCATAGAGAAAGAAGAAAACTATATTAAATTGTTAATATAGTTTAGCAAAAAATAACAGACAAAGTAAAGATAGAACTCATTTAAGAGTATTCTTAATGGATTGCTACTCATACAAATCCAGAGTTATTAATCAAATAATAATACATAACGTAAGAGGGTCTATTCCTGTAATATTACTGATTTTCAATCAATAGTAAAACCCCTATTAATATGTAGCCACATCTGAGAAACAAAGGATGAAAATTATATGATCACTGTTGGTACTGAAAAGGGATTCAATAATATTCCTCACAAAAATGTTTTTAGTTTAGAGAAAAACAGAATCTTCCTTAATATGATAAAGATGATATAAAACCCTTAAATTAAGTGCAGAGACATCAGATTTCCACAAAATGATCTACATCCAATTCAATCCCAATCAAAATCCCACAGAGAGGTGTGCATGTAAATTCACAAGCTGATTCCAAAGCATACATGAACAAGCCAAGAATAGCTAGCCAATGTGGAAGAAGAACAAAGTTTGTGGATACAAGGAGGGTATCCAAGCCTATATAAATCTATAGAAAAGAATATTGTGTGGTATTTGCACAACGATAGACAAATAAAAGAACAGAACAGAATAAAAAGTTCTAAAGAAAGGGGAAGAGCAGTAGAAGAAGCCAAAAAAATGAAGTGAGGAGCCAGGTCTTCCAGGGTAATATAGGCCATTGCAAGGACTTTGCTTTTACCCCATTGGAGTGCTTTGAAAAGAGCAGTAAGAGCTTAGTTACATTTTAAAATGATTGTCCCAGCTATTCTGTGAAGATCAGATAATAGGGGGACAAGGAAGAAAGCAAGAAGGTTAAGTCCAAGGCCAGTGTGGTAATCTAAGCAAGGAATTATGTTGGCTTGCAGCAAAGTGCCAGCACTGAAGCTGGTAAGAAGTCAGATACCAAATTTATGGGTATGTAAAGTTAGAGAGAGAGAAGTTGAGGACCACTCCAATGTTTGGATCCTGGGCTCGAGGAATAAATGAGCAGTAAAATAATGAACTTGGAAAGATTGTCTGGGGGCGGGGGGCGGGGGATGAACATACTGAGAGGAGAATTAGGAATTCTTTCTTGGACAAAATTAGTATGAAATGCCTATTAGAGATCCAAGTGGAGATGTCAAATAAGCATTAGGATATCTGAACCTGGAGTTCAGAAAAGAAGTATAAATTGGAAGTCATTTAGCATGTAGATGCATTTAACCCAAGGTATAATGGACTTAACCCTGGGTTATGTGAACACTTAGAGATGAGATAGATGTATGGGGATGAGAAAAGTTGGCTGAGAAGGCAAGATCAGATATAGTTGAGAACCAAGAAAACACACTGCCTTTGAAGTCAAGATTAGAAAATATATAAAAAATTATTGTTACGTCATGTAGAAGAACTGAAAATTGATCATTGGCTTTGGCCATCTGGTGGTTACTGCCGACTTTGACAAGTATCGCATTGGCCAAGTGGTGGCAGCCAAGAACTCCCAGGAGTGGATTTAAGGAAAAAAAAATAGTTTGAACATAGACTTATATTAAATGATATCAATGTGTAAATTTATATTTATTGGACATAAAAAAAGGTATGGAAATTTTATCAGAGACTATCTTTGTTCTAAGATGATACATACTGATGTATTAAGGAGGGAAATGCCATCTCTGACAGAAAAAGCAAATGTGGCAAAAATATAATAGGAAGAAAAGAATTGGGGACAACAAGAAAATGCTTTTCTTTGAAAGAGTGTGGTGTGAATGTGTGGAGAATAAAGAAGAGGAAGGTAGAGCGGGGTGGTCAATAGAAGACCATTAAATATGAGTGATTTAACAGCATGTTTGAAGAGATGAAGCATGTTTGAAGAGATGAAGAGAGTGTCAAAAAATGATGATGCACAGCAAGAGTGCATAGTTGGAGGCATTAGCCTAAAATTTATTTTCTTCTTGTAGTCCTCCATATTTTCTAGAATTCTTATAATAAATATAATTACAATCACATTATAACACTGGACACAAATCCTATTTTACGTCATAAGCTTACATAAAACTCTATAAATATTTTCTTACTTTCTACAATACATTAAATAGTAAAAGGAGATTAGAGGCAAGTTTTTTAAAGTGAAAAACAAAAGTAAAAAAAGACCTAATTACAAAATATGAAAAAATATCAGATAATATATTGTGAAATTATTTTAAGCAAGTTAAAAGGATGTAGAGAAAGAGATGGGTGAAATGGTTCCTGGATAAAGAAAGGACAGAATCAAGGAGATTATAAATCTGTAAACTATGATCCATGAGCTAAATCCAGCCCTTCACCTGTTTTAATAAATAATGTTTTATTGGAGCACTGCCATTCTTTTCATTTACGTATTGTCTATGGCTGCTTTCACACTACAATGGCAGAATTCGGTATTTATGGCCTATGGAGCCTGAAGTATTTACTCTCTGGACCTTTACAGAAAACGTTTGCTAGCAATAAAGACTTTCTATTCAATGGTCTCTCCAGACCTCCAGACCAGCAACATCATCATCACCTGACTACCTATTAGAAATACAGAATATCTGGCTCTACTCCAGAGTTACTGAGCCAGAATCTTTAATTTTTAACACACTCCCCAGGTGTTAAAATATATGCACATTAAAGTTTATGATGCTCTTACATAGAGTGCATCCTGAGATAGAAAATCCTTTTTTTCGGTTCTGGTAAAGAAACCTGAGTTCTTTGTCAGCTTTTCCATTGACAGTTTCACTTTGGATACACTCTCAAAAATCTTAGCTTGTTATATATTAATTTCAGGTAATAACATTTCTAAAACTTATTATTGGTCTGTAACGTATTTTGGGTCATTAACCTCTGAAAGATTCAGCAGAAATGATGGACCTTTCCTAGAGTGGTTGGTACCAGATTTCATAACACATGTGACCCAGTAAATTTTGTTCAGCTCTCTTTGCTCTGGCTCATATGCTTGGCAAAGTCACCTGGCTGAGTTCTAGAATCATAAGGTCAGCTAATTTTATTACATTTAGGTCTTCTAACCTAACCCTGCCTGACAAAGTGTGCAGTACTGCAGCCAGTGTGCTGTGATTAGGAAAGCAGAACCAAAGTCTGTAAGTCTACCCAAGTCAACTCTTACCTGTCCAATGGGAAATCAAAATTACCACTTCTATTTGATATTGAATTATCATATAAAATATCATACCAGATTTTCTTTCTTGGCATGTCCTATGAGACTGGTATTTCAATTGCATCATTGTGTAGAGTACATGCTAATTGGAATATTCAGGAAGATGCCAAACAATAGGAGATCATTTCAATACATAATAAGTAATTAAAGTTAAATATCTATTGATTGCATGCTACCTTACAAATTGTAAGATAGCATGCACAATTTAAACAAATCTCAATTGGATAACTAAAAGCTGACCAGGCTGTCCCACAAATGAGAAAATCATATAGATTTGAGTTATTTTCAAACCCCTAATTAACTGTAAGTATGAAGTAAGTTTTAAGCTCTAAGTACATATCAATACTTTGGACTGGGTTAATCTTTTTGAATTTTTTTCAAATACCTGGAGTACATAAGATCATTTTAAGACATAATAAAAAATTAAAGTAGTGGTATTTTACATAGCTTGCAAAAATATTGAAAATATTTTATTTTTAACCTTGGGTAGGGGAAAGGTGACAAGTGCCATCAGAGCTGTATCTCTGTAGACACAGAGGACTAAAAAATGAAAATTTTGGTACCTAAAAATATATATATTTCTTTTAAAAAAAAAATTATTGAAGTATGTTATTCATACATGAACATACATAAACTATAAGTGTTCAGTAAACATTGTGAACCTACGAAACAAACATGCACAACATATACAGGGCTCCCACATACCACCCCACCACAAGTACCTTGCATTGTTATGAAATATTTGTTAACAAATTACATATCTTACACTCCCCTCTACATTTTTAAGGATTTATTTATTTATTTACTTTTATCCATTTTTACACACACACACACACACACACACACACACCTTGTATTAGTCAGCCAAAGGGGTGCTAATGTAAAATACCAAAAATGGGTTGGTCTTTATAAAGGGTATTTATTTGGGGTTAGAAGTCCACAGATACCAGGCCATAAAGCGTTAAGTTTCTTCTCTCACCACAGTCCATTGCCATGTGTTAGAGCATGACAGCTGCCGGCTGCCAGGGTTCAGGCTTCTGGGGTTCCTCTCTTCCCGGGGCTGTGTTTCTCTCCGGGCTTAGCTCCTGTTTCCTCCACAAGGTCAGCTATAGGCGATCAGGTGAACGGCTTGCTTCTCTTCTCCTGGGGCCTTTTTCCAGCATCAAAACTGCTTCTCAAAAGACTGCTTCAACTGTCCTTTGCCTTGCCTTTTATATTCGATTCCCCACCCACCAAGGGGTGGGGCTCAACGCCCTAATCCTAACCTAATCCTGCCCAGATTAACAGATCAGTTTACAAGCATTATTCAATTATATTTTTGAAATTCATAATTACATCAAACTGCCACATTCCACCCTCTGAATTCCAAAAATACATTACAATATTTAAAAAAAACTTAAATCAGTAACAATTCAAGTACAAAATCATATCAAAATAATTTTAAAGAAATACAGTTTGTCTTTAGGCAAAGTCCCATCTGCTATAGACCTCTGAATCTTACAAAACCATTTAACTGCTTCCAATACACAAATGGAAAGACAAAGGATAAACATTTTCAATATCATAAGGAGAATTTGGGATGTTAAACATGAGTCATGGATCCTCTACAGTTCAGTAAACCTGCAGGGCATCTTCCATTCGATTTCAAAGTCTGAGAGTCATTCTTAAGAAGATAGTTTCTTCTCCTTGGGGCCAAATGGGAACCCACCCTTTCCACAGGCATGCCCAACGGCCATTTTCTTGATTCCACCCTCATCAAGCATCTGGGTGTTGACCAAGCTCCAGACCTCACCCTCCAAGAGTATTGGGGTGATTGCCACACCTTACCCAATCTTTGGGTTAGAGTCTTAACCCCCCTAGCACAGTGAGGTGAAGACAACATTCCCCCTAACCTTTGGCATTCAGGCTCAACCCTCTCAGGGCAATGGGTTGACCACCTGGCCTTCTCTAATCTATGGGGGACAGGTACACCCCTCTCAGACCAATGGGGTGTTGACCTTAACCGCCCTAATCTTTGAGGAATGTGCCCCAACCTCCCTGCACCCTGGGGTGGCAAAATTCTTCCTGAACAACGGGTGGAGACATCCACCCTCTTCAACTGATAGGGAAAACTCACCCTCTCTGTATATATGGGTGGGGCTCCTTTCTTGGCCCAAAGAGATGTCTTAATCCCAGATCTCTGCTTCCACGGTTTTCTTCTTAAAGCTTTTTCTCCCTTAGTCTCTCCTTTCCATGTCCTCTTTTGTCCAAGCTGACAGTGGTTTTGTTCATACAGCATTCTCAAAAACTTTGTTGGTTTAGCATGCAGGAAGCAGGGGTCCAAGCCATCAGACAGTAAGACTTTCCACAAGTCTTTCCGAGATAACTGCATCTTCAATTCTGAGTTATGAGTTCCAAGTTTAGTAAAGTCTTCAAATAGGGCATTTACATTGGGAATTTGATTTCCAGAAACTTGGAAGTTCCAGAATTAGTTTCTGTTTTCTTTGTGCCCCAAAGTTCAGTCCTTAGTATATTTCTCTCATCTAGTATTTTGCTATAAGCTGCAAGGAGAAGCCAAGCCACATTCTCCAAGTTTACCTTGGAAAGTTCTTTAGCTAAATGCTCTGGTTCGCCTTTTTAAAATTCTGTCTTCCATATAACACCAGGAGTTAATCTTGTTAAGTTCTCTGCAACTTTAAAACATGGATCGCCTTTCCTCCAGTTTCCAATAAAAGTTTCATCATTTATTTCTAAGGCATCATAGAAAGTCTCTTTAGCATTCATATTGTTATCAACAATTTCTTCAAAGCGATCTTGGCCTTTTCCATCAAGCATTTCACAATTACTCCAAAAAAGACCCCTTACCCATTTATAAAACCGTTCCAACATTTCAGTAATTACAAAAGCAGTTCCCCACTCCTTGGTACCAAATTTTGTATTAGTCAGCCAAAGGGGTGCTAATGTAAAATACCAAAAATGGGTTGGTCTTTATAAAGGGTATTTATTTGGGGTAGAAGTCCACAGATACCAGGCCATAAAGCGTTAAGTTTCTTCTCTCACCACAGTCCATTGCCCCGTATTAGAGCAAAACAGCTGCCGGCTGCCAGGGTTCAGGCTTCTGGGTTCCTCTCTTCCCGGGACTGTGTTTCTCTCCGGGCTTAGCTCCTGTTTCCTCCACAAGGTCAGCTATAGGCGATCAGGCGAACGGCTTGCTTCTCTTCTCCTGGGGCCTTTTTCCAATATCAAAACTGCTTCTCAAAAGACTGCTTCAACTGTCCTTTGCCTTGCCTTTTATATTCAATTCTGCACCCACCAAGGGGTGGGGCTCAATGCCCTAATCCTAACCTAATCATGCCCAGATTAACAGATCAGTTTACAAGCATGATTCAATTATATTTTTGGAATTCATAATTACATCAAACTGCCACACACATGTTTTCGCTGTTTTTGTGTCCATTCGCTGGGCAACTCTCTGTGTCCATTTCCTGCCCTCTTCTCATCCTTCTCCTCCTGTCTTCACTGGGATTCAATCCTCCGAACATCCGATGTGGGAGAGAGGTCCTATCACCTGCGCCACCTTAGTTCCTGGTTTTTCGGCGCGTCTCTTCTTGGCTTTCCCTTGTGTCACTCTCCTGTTACGTCATCATCTTGTTCCTGACGGCACACCCACGCATGGCGCCTGGTGGCGGACCCACACACGGGGCCTGGGGAGCTCACTTGCTCACAGGGCCTGGTGGCTCATCTACTCACGGGGCCTGGCAGCTCACCCGCTTGAGGAGCCTGGCGGCGTACCTGCGCACCAGCCCTGATGGTGCAACCGCGCTTGGAGCCTGGTGGCCACACGCCTTTTTTCTTTTTTTAATTTTTACCGGAGGTCCTGGGGATCAAACCCAGGTCATTCCATGTGGGAGACGGATACCCAACCATTTGAGCCACATCCGCCCCCCTGCTATTTCTCTTAAGGTTGACCAAAGACACCTATAATCACAGTCTTCTCCCATACAGAATGGTCATATAATAAAATCAGGCTTAGTTTACCACCAGCATTCTAAAAACCGGACCTAGGGAGAAAAACTAGGTCTGGAGACACATGCATGGTTTCTAATATATTGAATGTTTAGTGTACCCTGATTATCACAAAATCAGGACAGTGAGAATTGTCACAATATATGTATTTCTTTAAAATTAATTTTATCATGTGTTTTATTTTAATAAGTAATTAACAATAGTTTTTTTTATTTTATTTTAGAGCTTTAATGATAAAAGTTAAACTATTAAACAACTGAAATTGAAAAGTTACAAGTTTCACATTGTCTGGAGTTCTATGGAGTTTCTTGTACTTTAATATTTAGGTTCACTTTCTTTTCATTTGATACTTGTGAAGCCCCTATATTTTTGGATACAAATTTTAATATGAAATTGTAAAATTATTGAATAAATAGTAAAAATAATGTGGCATAGTTTAACATGATGTAAGTCCGGGTAAGAACATTACAAATGTGAACTTTCAACCTGGCAACTCTTGTTCTTCTCAGGTACTTAGAGATTGGGAACTCGTCAACTGCTAACACAAAGCAGAAAGGAGGACTATAACATGATAGTACCATCTGTATATACCAGTTTTAACACGTGTTTGTATAGCAGCCCTTTACCCACTGGAAATTTGGAAATGGAGAATTTTTACTTTTGAATTCATACATTCATCATTTCACAAATATTTACTGACTAAATGAATGTTGTAGGCACCATCTTCAGAGCCAGGACAAAGTTTTTGCCTTCTTGAAGCTTGCATTCTGGTGGGATTGTAGATAACACCTAGTAGAGGCAAATACTATGAAGATAATAACACAGAAGTGAAATTTGAGTGGTGCTAGGAATTATGTGAATGGATGATCCAGAAGATTATCTAAAGGAAAAAGTTTCCTGGCATAGAAAAAGCGAGTTGACATTCATGAGCTTGGCATGTTTGAAGAAAATAAAAAATTTTATGACTGGAGACAAGTGAAGGGATGACTACAAGAAAATAAGAACAGCGAAACAGGTGGGACTCAGATCATATTAGACCTAATACTCCATTTTTAAGGAGTTTGAATTAAAATCTAAATGTGACTGAAATGCATCGGAAGGTTGTGAGTAGGAGCATGAAATAATTATATTTGTCTTTTAAAACATACTCTGGCTAATCTTTGGGGAATAGCTAATGGGGTGCCATAGTATAAACTGGGGAAAGAGTAAGAAAGCTATTATCATTGTTTGAATAAAAGATACTGGCTGGACTTTAGATATAGTGTTAAAGTAAAATTAGGTAAGTGTTGAGGATGGGATGTAGGGTGTGAGGGAAAGAGGGGAATTAAGGATAAGGTCTAGATTTTTGGCTTGACAACTAGAAAGATAATAGTGTCATTTATTGAGATTGTGGGAAATTGTGAAGACAAAATCAAAATTTCTATTTTAGACATGTGCTATTGGAATATCATTACTCCTCAAATGGAAGTCTGCAAATTTGAACCTCAGGGATAAAAGCTTACATGAATGAAATAATCAAGTGTATACACTGAAAAGAAAAACAATCTGAAGCCCAAGTCCTGAAAAAGAAGAAAGACTCAGCAAAGTGAGAGCAAATATGAGACACAGAAATGAAATCTATGTAGTTTACTTATAAATATAGTGAAAAGAAGCAAAGTAAGGGAACCTTTTCAATAAGAAGAAAGTGATCAAACTGTCAAATACTACTGAGACTCAACAATGTGAGCCCATCAAGGTGAATACTAGATTTGGCAAATACATGACATTGGTGACCTTGAAAGAAGTTTCTTTATAGCTATTGGGACAAATTCTTGATAGATACATGTGAACTAGAGAATGAGAGATTTCCATTTATACTAATATGGTTGACTAGAATTTGAAGAAAATAACACTCTCTGGTACAGAATACCTTTTTAAAAAGTTGCCTAAAATATAAGAAACATCCCTTTTAAAGCATGGCTTAACTGTCAATAAAATAAAGGAAACAATCAAAAACAGAAACAACAAAAAATGGTGATTCCACAGGAGTATTCCATGAGCACTCTGCCAATCCCTGGGAGCCTAAAAGCAAGGGTTTAATGACCCACAAGCATTAGAGAAAAAAATATATCAAATTTTGGGACCTAAACAATTTGAAAGTTAGATTAAATATCAAGTATAAAGCCAGAACATAATACTCTTAATGGGTAGACTGGAAAAAATTCATGCCAAAGAAAAAGATATGCTTATTTTGGCCTTTATCATAGGAAGGGATAGAGGTAGGAAGGTAGGGGTGGGGGAGTGGGAAGGGACTGGACAGGGAGAGAAACTCCTGATAATTTCTAAATAAAAGCCAACATTCATGTGATCTGAGAATAAAAATAAACACTTCTTGTGTAGCCCATGCCAAAATTTAGCTCAAAGTGGTCACAAGCCAGGAGTACCACTAGTCACCTAACAAAAGCAAAGTCAAATTTCACTGGAAGAGTGCATTTTAATCACAAGCATCCAAGAATTCTCACTAATAAACAAGAACAGCCAGCTCACACATAAACACACAAACTCCACAAGGAATCAAGTAATCAGGAACAAAAGTCAGCAGAAACAAGAACTTGCAAACAAAATCCATGAAAACTACATATTTTGGGATTATCAGATTCATAATGTAAAATAAGCAAGTGTTATATACTTAAAGAAATAGAAGGTGGAATTAAGAAATATGGTAAACATACAAAACACTGTCAAAAGTAAATTGGCTATTTTGAAAAAGAACTGAATGGAAGAGCTAGAGATGAAAATTATAATAATAGAAATTAAAAACTAAACTGACACATTAGAAAGATTTAATGGTAAAAGTTTGGAGACGGTGATGGTCAGTTTTACGTGTCAGATAAGTCAACTTGACTAATCGATAGCTCCCAGTTACTCAATCACATTTAATCTAGGTGTCCCTGTGAAGGTATTTAGTAGATGTGATTAAAGTCCATAATCAATTTATAATAAGTAAGAGACATTATCCTAGATTATCTGGGTGGTCTTGACTCAGTCAGATGAAAAGTCTTAACAGTAGAATTGAAGCTTCCTTGAAGAAGAAGAAATTCTACCTGTGCCTATGCCTGTGATTCAGCTCATGCCCGAGAATGTCAGCCTTCCTTTCCTGATAATCTTCCCTAAGGCTTTCAGATTTGCCTTGCCATTACCCACAAGAGCAGCCAAAATACTTAAATATTATATCTGCTCCAAATTCTGTTTCTCTGTCTGAACACTTACTGATACAGGGATTTTTAATTAACTGGGAAAATATCTGAGGAAACTACCAAATATAATAGAAATGTGGAAAATATGAACGATAAAGAATATGAAGGTGAGAAAATGAAAAACCAACAAATATATCATATTCAGAAGAAAACAATAAAGAGAGCAGGGAGAGGGAATATATAAAGAGATCCTACCTGATGTTTTCAAATAATTGATAAAAGATACTAACATTCAGATTTAAAAAGCCAAATATTCCAAGATTCAAAACATATCTACAAATACTTAACCTGGCAGGGAAGATACCATGATCACGAAGGTGGTTTTCCCAGGGTGAGGTTTATCCATTGCACTCAAGATGTGCTGACCCTTATGATTTCCCCAAACATGAGAAACTCGACTGCATAGCTTGTGGCAGTGGGGGACTGCGTTTGTGCTTCCCCGGGGAGGGGGGAGTGGAAATATATATATATTTCCAAAGAAACAAGGAAAATGAATTATTCTATAAATAAACCAATAATTAGAATTATAGCTGATTTCTCAAAGGCATAATGGGAAGCAAAATGAAAATAAATAAAATAATGTCTTGAAAGTCCAGGAAAAAATCGGTAGATTTTTTTATATTTTAGATTTAAAGTCATATATTTAAAAATTTATATTGTAAAAACAATAAATAGAAACATCACAGAAAAAAGATGAATAAGTTCATTACCAATAGACTCTCACTAAAGGAAAATTTAAAGGACATATTTCAGGGGAAAAAAAGTAAAATAGTCCTGAAATGAAATGTGTAAATTGTTCGAAGAAAGAGTAAGAAAAGCAAAGTTCAAACTTGCTGATAAATGCAAATATTATGGTTGATTAAATACAAGTTTGCATTTCTGTGATAACGTTTTTAAGGCTTCTTTCTTCGTATCCCACCATTGTGAGTCTCTACCCTAGTTCTAGAGTTCCCAGGCAGCTAATAGGTGTCACCTCCTCTCATATTGAAGGTTTCAAAGAAGGCGTGGAGGAAATAGGCCCTATTTTAAGCAGAAACTAGAAGATCTGGAAAGCACCGGGGCTGTATGTGACAAGAGCATCATTGTTTCTTATCCATCTTTGATAGGTGATTCCAGGGTTGTATCACCCTGAGAATGAAAGTGTCCTCCAAATACCCATCAAAGGTCTTTCTGTTTCATGTTGAGCTTTGACTTGCTATTTAATTTATTCCTAAACACGTATGAGGCACAGATAGTCAGATGGTTACCAGGAACGCAAAGCGAGGATGTAGACAGTCATCTTGCCCTCATGGAATTTACAGACCAATGCCTGTCCCTTCATAGAGGTGGCAATGTATTACCCCTCAAGAGACAAACTCTGTCCCATAGTGAAGAAAATAATTAAAATTTTCCTTAGCTTTTTCTCTTATCTAGTTTAAACATCAGTTTCTCTAACTTCCATGGAATCAATTTTTTTCTCTCTTTAAACACCTCTGCTTCTCTTTAAATTATCTCTAACATCTTTTGTATTTCTTTGGTGCAATAAACATAGCAGACCACATAATTAAAAGAAGTCTAAAATTTTTCCTGGCACATTCTTGCAAGAGTCATCTTTTAATGCATTTAGAAGCATGTTAAACCTGTGTCAACCCTGTCCTTCCCAAAACTACATTTGTTCTGGAAAATGTAAGTCTGTACTTCATTTTCTCCTAATTTATTCCATCCTGCTTTTTATATGTAATCTTACTTGGCAGATTCTTGCTTTCTTCACTAATTGAAATACCAGGTAAAAAAACCCTTAAGACAATTGATGTGGGAGGACATTTCTAAATTAGTACGCATGCTGGCCCAAGTTGATTCTAAGCTTTTATTCCTATCTTTGGGATTTAGCATTCAAATTATGTATATGAACCATCTAAGAACAGAATGGAAAATATTCCATTATCAAGCTTGTTAATGAGAATGTCATGTGGGACAAAATTGAAACATTCCTAAAACCAAGTTATATAAATGCTGGGGAAGTCACAGCCACAGCTATGGGCCATCTCCCATCCCTTGTTATCCCAACTTCCTTTCTAGTGTGTGTAGATGTTTCAGAATATGTTTTCATATCAGAGCCAGGGGGAGACATTAGGTCTAATGGAACGGCCTGACCATATCTTAAACTCAGATCAAGAACAAGTAGCCCCAGCTGCTTACCAGGGCTAGAACTCTCAGTGGCAGGGACCCCTACCCCAGGTCATATAAATTTTCCATCCTCAGGCAGCAGAGATTTTCCCCTCTTCTCTGGTGTGAAGTGGGGCATGCGGAGCTGCCATGCATGGACCCTGACCTGAGGAGCTTGGCCTACCATGATACTGGCCACAGGGATCTCTTTCCCTGCTCTTTTGGACCCTCTGTGCTGTGTAACGAATAAAGCAGTCATTTGCTGAAAGCTTCTGTTGTGCCTTAGCCTGTGTTCTCACATAGCAGCTCACTCCCATATTATGTCATAAATGTCCCCCTTGCTTATGTAATGTATCTGTGGGGTATTTTCTTTACAAATACATGTGTTGGAGCTCAGACTTTTCTAGGTTGCCTACTGATTATTTTCTGGTTGCGTACTGATTATTCTATTGTCTTCCCAGGTATTACAGTAAACTACCCTATCTATGATTTACAGAGGCAATTTCCTTTTTTGGAAAAAAATGAGAACACTCTCTTCCCTAATTCTTCCATAAATTATCAAAAGAATGGCTTTTTATCATACCTCACCTTCTAAGTAATTTAACGTTAAAGCCCAGCTTAGATCTCTGACCCTCTATACTTCTTAAAATTCTTAAAGTATTCCTTAGAATCTATTCACCTAACTTTTAGAATATGTTACGGAGAAGATGTGTCTATCCCCAGCCATTTGAAGGGACATTTGTTAAATTGGTTATTCAGCATTTTGTAGAAATATCCTAAGTATTTGGGAACCATACAATCTTTCCTCTAACACCTTCTCTTTGGGTGACTCTGCCAGTGTCTCCTGCATTCTCCTAGCCTCGGTCTTTTCATTTATCAGTGAGAGGAGGTGAATTTAAGGGTCAGAGGAAACTTTCAGCTCCAGGCTTGTGTTGCTTTGTACTTTCCTCATTCACACCGATGAGTTAGATTCAGTAGAGCCATATGGGTTATTTAGACCTTGATCCAGTCCATCCAAGCCATCACCTTTGTATGTAAATGTAGTTATAGTCAGGTGGAGAAGGACACCAACAAATGACAGCAGTAGAGAACCCTTAGGTAGCTCTTTGCCTTTCACGCACCATGCGGGTGAATGGAAAAAGTGTGTATTTTTTTTTTTTTTGATGAGTCCAGAGCACAGCTATGCTTGGTGCTCTCATTGCTCTGTTTAAAAGTCTCTTATGTTTTTGTCAAAAAATGACCTCTTCTATTTCCTGTAGAAAGCTTCACATTAAAAGAATATGAGGTAGCAACTATCTTCACCGAAGCGCTGTTGGCAGCTGAAATCACTGACAACTTCCCGGCTGTGATGCATAATCTATATCAGTGCCTTTGAGACAGGAGGCTATTGATTTTTCCCCGTCTATAATCCAAAACCATATACACAGCTTGTTAGACATCTGTGGGAATATAAACTGAGTTTTGATACAAGTTAGGAAGGTTCTCTTCATGGGGCACTTAGTTTTTGTCTTAGAGAAAATCTTTACACGACTGTAATCCTGGTGAACCTTTTAAAAACAAACAATTCAACAATTCAATATAAACTAGGTTACAGTCTTTGGGTTAAAGGACACTGAGATTTTTTTTATTTTGTAATATTTTGCCCAGAGTTTAAATAAAATAATTTTTTCCTGTGGATAGTAGACAATCTATTAAATAATGACTGGGCTTTTTGTCTATAATATAGCTGATAATACTTTTTATCTGATGAGACTAACTAAGATAGATTTTAAACTACTCTAGGAAGAAAAATATAGAACATAACTATTGCATACATGTCTGGCCAAGAAATACAAAGTTGCGTTTCTTTTAATTTTCAAGTAGACATCTTAGGGGGAGAAGGGAAAGTATTGGTTTTGTCTGAGGTAGTTCCTTACCTACAGAGTAAATAATGAAGTTTATCTAACACACTTTCAAAGCAGGAGCTGTATTACAAAGTCAAATACATATATATTTCAGTATAAAAACTAAAAGAAAAATAGTATTTCATTTATACTTATTAAAGAAATAGACATACATTAATACTGTTCTTAAATGTATAATTTCTGGGCAAAATTTACCTGGCTAAAGTGTGGTTTTTGTATTTTGTATATAATATTCACTCCACTTTTTATGAGAGATTTTATTTTAATAAAATAACACCTGATATTCACGGATAACTCACTATGTGCCAAGGACTTTTCCAAATGCTTTACCTGTATTACTCATTAGACCTGCACAATAATCCTGAAATTGGGATATGATATTTTAGCCCATTTCAAATGTGGATGCTGAGACACAGATGTTATGATCACACAGCTAGTAAAGTTTGGAGTCAAGATTCAAACTCAAGTAGTGCAAATTGGGAGATTAAGCTCTTAAACCCTGCCTGTCTTATTTCCCTAAGAAGATTCTATATAATTTGAGGGCAAGAATTTTTATTAATTCATCTTTATCACCTGAAGTATCTAACATATTACCTTCTACATAGGCCCTCAATAAGTACTTATTAATATAAATTAAATTTTAGAGAAAATATATAAACAAAGTAAAATTAACTTAGAACTCAAAATAGTGTTTCTCGCTCTTTCTTTAAAAAATGCTTCATTTTAATGACACCTTCCATTTCAAGTAGTCTAGGGTCTGTGAATCCTCTGGATTATGGCATGTATTTTTGAAGTTTGAATTATAGGAATAAAGATTAATGTTAATTAATATTAACATTTTAGTATTTTTAAAATGTTAGTATAATATTAAATATAATATTCTACACTATATACTCATTCCCAGTCCTATCCCCCTGACTGAGAATCATTTATCTTCTCTATGCATACCTTCTCATATAAACATTTATCTAGTTTTTAAAAATTACTTATACATTTCTATAAATGTATTAAATTATCCATTGAAAAATTATGATATGCAAAATATCTTAGTGACTAATATTCATTTTATGCTACTAAATTTTTGAGTGCATTAAAATAAAAGACTACATTAGCAGACACTTGAAAATTAATCAAAAACCTGAATGGAACAAACAGTTCTTCATCTAAAAAGATTCTCCTAACACAAAAAACAGTAAACCACGGGGAAATGACATCAAAAAAAAAAAAAAAAAAAATGCACTGCTACAGAAAAGAAATGGAATGCTGCCAATTAAAAGCCAATTTCTGAAAATTATTCACTACAGGAACCAGGAAAAAATAATTTTAGAAAGAAATTTTAAATCCTCCATGGGATTTAGGAAAACTCAATGAAATAGAAGTGGAA
The DNA here is from genome assembly GCA_026826555.1 of Tolypeutes matacus. Taxonomy (NCBI): domain Eukaryota; kingdom Metazoa; phylum Chordata; class Mammalia; order Cingulata; family Chlamyphoridae; genus Tolypeutes; species Tolypeutes matacus. The sequence goes on from JAKSZT010054487.1 coordinate 24,861,133, forward strand.
GGCCATAATAAGATAATGGATTGATATGAAAACACTGCTTGATGGCATAAAGATGAAGATGAGTAAGATTAAAAAAAATTTCAGTGAAGCTAAAAATGTAGTAGCAGAAAAAAATCTTTAATTTGAGGCAATAAAGAGTGAAACTGATATGTTAAACATAATTTATGATAAACATAATATCGTGTAAAACCAAACTTAAATAAATTTGAAAAACTTTACTGAAATAAAGATCTGGAAACATATAAAATGCCAAAAATGACAAAAGGATAAACAGAAAATTTGAATAAGCAAAGCTGCAATAAAGAAATAGAGATATCAACCTAAGTTGGTTTGTAGATAAATGTTACAGATTGTCAAGGAATAAACAGCCCCTATAGTATGAATTGTTACAGAAAACAGAAAAGATTCCAAAAAAAATATCAGCTTAGCTAATCTTCCAGAGTTGAAAAAAATCATGATAAAGTAGGACTTATCCAAGAAATAGAACAGTTAAACCTATTACTGGAATTCATCATATTAATGAAGTAAGATCCAAAAGTCTGGGGAAAAAAAAAAAACTTAAATATTTTATTAACTACTGTAAAACCTATATTTGATTTTAAAATATCATAAAAACACAAGAGAAGTTCCTGAAGATCATCCCAGCAAAACTTCCAGCAATATGCTTAATGGAGAAAATTCCCTTTAAGATAAGGAAGAAGACAATGATAACTAAGAGCTACTTAGCTGTTGTATAATAGCATTGGAGGTCCTGTCTGGTGTATTAAGATTTAGGAGCAAGAAAGAGGGAAAGAGAAGGGGAAGTAAAAAGAGGAAGAGGATGGAGAAGAGAAAGAATGACAAGGGGGAAAAAGGGAAGGGGAGGAGTAAAAGGAGGAGGGGGAGGAAGAGGAGGAGGAGGAGGAGCAGAAGCAGAGAGAAGTTAAAAGGTGGGAGTAGAAAAGAGACCTAGTTATTTTGGTTCCTGCAAAGATTGTGAAATAGCATGGACTGCTTGTTTCTTCTCTTGGAGCAATGTTGCTGACAATGTTCTGGGAGCATAAACAGGAAAAAAGCAGTTTGGTTGTGTCTCCTTTCTTTCCCCACCTTTGCCTTATGCCAATAATTTCCTGCAGCATCATTCCATAGTAAAGGCTCAGATAATATGCATAGATGTATACAGATGTAATATTAGGGCAGTGCAAAATGGGACAGGTGAGATTTGAAGAGATTAAGTATATTTTTGAGCATTTACTCCTTTGCCTTTTCATATCCAAACCATCAAGGCTGGTGGAAGGAAACTGCCTCCTCCCAGTACTACTTCTCCATGGGTTTCTGAATGTCAGTTAGTTGGTAAGGAGAGTAATTAAGGGGCATTTTCACCCTAGAGATAAACTTTTTCCCTTTGTACTTACCAGAGGCTAGGGTGTGACTTCCTAAGTTCCCCCAAATAATTTCTGGAACAGAAAAGTCTAAAGCTCAAAAGGAATGCATTATCATAAGCCAAAATAATGAGAAACAACTAGCCAAGAAACATACATCATCCAAAGAAGAAGTGATTATAATAGCTGGAAAATATATAAATTAAGTTTAATAATATAGCAAAATAAATAGGAGAAGATATTAGCAGAAATAAATACTAAAAAACCTAAGTAGAGCCCTTAGGTATGAAAATGAGATATAAAATATTAAGCAGTTGATACAAAAAGTCCAAAATGTTTTTATTTGCAGAGGATATGGCAGTCTACTTAGAATATCCAAGACAATGAACTAATTTTTAAAACAAATATGAAATTTCAAACAGAAACAAGATCAACCTACAAAAATTAACCATCTTGAAATTATAACAGATAGTAAGATTCTCTACAAATTAGCTTAACAAAGAATACACGTCCTATAGAACGAATATTTTAAGAATTTTAAAGAACGTTTATGAAGTCCTAAATAAATGAAGAGACATGATTTTAGCAGATGGCACAACATAATATAAAATAGATGTTAATTCTTCCCCCCAAGTAATCTATAAATTCAAATCAATTAAAATAAAACCCCAGTAAAATTCTTGGCATAACTTGGCAAACTGACTTAAAAATATATATGGAAGTATAAAGGTTCATAAATAGTTAATGAAATTAAAATTAAAGAGAATTTGCCCTATTAGATATTAAATACACTAAAAATTTAAAACAATAAAAACTAAAGTGGATTATTTGTCATAGAAAAGACAAATATATCAGTGAAAGAAGAATATGTACTGGAGATATGGCATGACAAATTAAGAGGAAATATTATTTACTTAGGAGATGGTACCAGGAAAACTGACTCACTATTCAGAGAAAAAAGATGGTCTATACATTGTACAATTACCAAAATTGATCCCAAGTGGATTAAATATTTATATATGGAAAATAAATTTATAAATGGTGGAAAATATCTTTTTGATCATAGAATAGGAACAGTTTCTTTTTTTTCTGAAAAAAATTTCTTTGTAAAAGAAGCTTTAGATTACATAAATGTTACCTAAAAATATAGGGGATTCCCATATGCCCCTCCTCCTCCCCCTCCCACACTTACCCACATTAACAACATCTTTCATTAGTGTGGCATATTTGTTACAATTGATGAACATATATTGAAGCATTGCTACTAACCATGAAATATAGTTTACATGTTAGTTTACACTCCTCCCCGCACAATTTTATAAGTTTTGACAAAATGTATAATGGCCTATATCAGTCATTGCAATGTCATGTGAGATAATTCCAATGACCTGAAAATGCCTCCATGTTACATCTATTTTTCCCTCTCCCTCCCCTCAGAACCCCTGGTGGCCACTGTCTTTATATCAATGATACAAATTCTTACATTGCTAGAATAATAATGTCTACAATAGGATAATAGTAAGTCTACTTTAGTCAATTGTTCATTCCCCAACCTTGAGGATTTTGGGATGATGATGCCCACTGTGCTTCTAATGAGATGGGGCTTAGATCTAATGGGGCAGATGGATGGAACTGTCTTGTTTGCAGTTGCAGACACTCTCTGTTCCTTGGGATTGGCATTGTCAATCATCATGTCCTTGTTAGTTCTCCTTGGTGAGTCTGCTGAGATTTGGAGCTCAACTGACACATGAACAGACCAAATATTTAAGTCTCTGGGATGTATATTTAACAAGTATAGTGCTAATTATAGGTTCAAATAAAAGGGGCAGAAGAGCCATGTGTAGGAAAACTACAAATGAGTCTAACTCTGTTACATTAGAGAGCATAAATTCCAAAGTAAGACCCACTGACAGGATGAAGAATTCCTAAGCCTGTCTGCCCTACTTATAGTGTCTGGATGTCTCTAGAGCCCTCAGAAGACTTGCTGTTTGAGGCATTGTTTACTGTGGCAGTCAATGAGATCCAGGTGAGACGTGCATAAGCATAATCTCTAGAATGACCTCCCAATTCACTTTGAAATCTCTTTGCATTAAAAACTCATCTGTATTTAATATTTCTCCCTTTTGGTCAAGGTCTTTTTCCAAATGCATCGCTAGCTGGCACTGGTAACAATCCCTTGGTTCCAGAGAGGCTCATCCCTGGGAGTCATGTCCCATGCCAGGGGGAAGGTAGTGCAGTTGTATGCTGAGTTTCGCTTAGAGAGAGGCCACATTTGAGCAACAAGGAGGCTTTCAGGAGGTACCTCTTAGGCAATATATAACACTAGGCTAAGTTTCAATTTCACAAAAAAAGGTTCGTAAGTACATTGATCAATATCAAGGACCTGGCATAATGATTTGTCTTTACTAAGCACTGCCCTTGTACTTGGGGGATTCTTGCCATCCTCTTAGAGAATGTAGCAGAACTCCCCAGGATGTGAATTCAATATTCTTTCTGTTGTTGTGTGGATCTTCACCCACCAAGAAAATGCCCCATGAATACTTGAACATATTCATATGCCATAGAGACATGCCCCAGGTGCACCTTCCCCACACATCCCCCATCACTGACACCCTGCACCAGTGATCTTATCCTGCCACAGCTGTGAACCTTCTGTGATCCAAAACCTCTCCAAAAATGAAGTAAAAAAAATAACCAAATAAAATTAATAACAAAATAATAATAAATTTAAAAATAACAATGAAATATAAAAATTAAAAAATTGAAATAAAATTTTTTTATACAGTGTGTCTTTCATCACTGTAAGATCTGTTCTCTTGTATGTACAGTGACAATTACTTCTTTATGTTCCCCTAGTGTCTTATTTTTCTCATTTTATCTTCAAAGAAGCTTTAGGTTACAGAAAAGCCACATAGAAAATATAGAGGATCCCCATGTGCCCAATGCCCTCCCCCCCTTCCACCCTCCCATATTAATAACATTTTACATGTGGATAGTACATTTGTTACAATTGATGTCCAGATATTGAAGCACTGCTACTAACCATGATCAATGGCTACATTATGATTTACTTTTTGCACTATACACTTTTATAGGTTTTGACAAAATTTAAAATGGCCTATATCCATTATTGCAAGTTAATGCAGAACAATTCTAATGCCCTAAAAATGCCCTATGCATTTATTCTATCCTTCTTTCCCCCTTCCCTCCGAACCTATGTTAACCTCTAAGTTTTTAATGTTTGAAGAAGAAGTTCATAGTTACTTGTAATAATATTGAGGACTTGACATATTGGTCTGTTTTCTTTTATTAAGCACTGCCCATGTTCTCAAGAGATTCTTGACCTCTATTTAAGAACATAGCAGAATGTTCCAGGATAGGAGTTTAATTTTTTGCTTGTTTGTTTATTGTGTGGGTCTCCACTCACTGAGATAACATACTAAGACAAGATGGACACTTTCATATTCCATAGAGGCATCCCCGCAGTGTATCCTGTCCCACAGATACCCCCACACCTGATGCCCTACACCAGTAACCCTCCCCTGCCATATTTGCCAAAAGAATATTCACACCATTGTAGTTTTACCCACAGACCTGCAAATCCCGAGTTCACCTGCTCCTTCTTCCAACCCTCCCCCAAGTTCGATGGATAATCCAACCCAACCCCTTCACCCTACTCCCCCTTACACAGCAGCATCACTGAACCCAATCACAACACTGAACCTCTCACCCCCATCCACTGCCCAACCATTCCCTTCCACCTTCTCATAGATTTTGCCCATATGGTCATCGGCTTACCACCCTCTACAGAGACATTCTCATATTTAAGGACAAAAAATATTCCTTATAATCTTCTTGAACAAATTGTTTGACAATGCATTCCAGCTAAACAAGAGTTAAATAAAAATTAGCAATGCAATTATATATAGGAAAGTTGTGGTATATAAAGAATTGACCTTTTTCTTCTTTTCTGGAAATAGAGCCTTGGAAAATAATCAAGCCAAAGCTAATATATGATATAATGTAGCACTGTTATTTATATTAGCAAGCAAAGAAACAGAAATAGAGAATTTAAAGGCTAAAAAAGAATACTAATGATGGCAAACTATGTTCACATAGCAAGTCATTTTTATGCAGTGGAGTTATTATTAATATAGAAAACGCTTATGACAAACTCTTAATTAAAATGCCAAGCTGAAGCTTACACATATTAATTGCAATTAATTTGTTACTTAGTTGCAAGGTTTTCAAAATATCAAGCTAAATGCATTAAAAATATTGCAAGAAAATATATCAAATAAAAGTTATGGTTGTATATTCCTATAATTGAAATTAGTGAGGGGTATTTTTAAATTCTGCTTCATGATTTTTTTACTTTCCAATTTACTTATATTTTTAGAATCAATTAAGATAGACAAACTGTTTTGTAAAAGCTTGATAAAAAGATTTCAAGAAAAGGCCTTAAGATTATCTGTAATAACATAATGAGAAATCTCTAAAAATCTGTGAATATATGGCTAATTTGGATAGAAAGCTTCCTTTTTTCTTTACCATATCCAAGCCTGACCTCTGAACACAGTTCATGGCCAGAATCATAAAGGAATGGAATGCTGGTACATTGGGGATGCACTTACTCTATATATAAAAAGATAGACAATAAAACACCTGGGCTAAAATTGAGTTTTCTATCAATTTATTTCTATCCTTGAAATCTAGTGCAATGCCTGGTATGTATTTGGTGTTCAATTTATAATGGAAATAAGGGAGACATAGAAAATGGGGAAATATTGGGAGAGAGAGGAAGAGGGAGGAGGAGGAGGAAGAGAAAGGAAGGGAAGGGAAAGGAAGGGAAGGGAAGGGAATGGAAATAGAGAATTTAAAGGCCAAAAAGGGGGAGGGAAGTGTCGCTGGTTTCCCGGGCGGAGGGTACGGCTAGCCCGGTGGGGGCCCGGGGGCGACATAGGCAAAACTTGTGCCGTTCGGCGTGCACTCCGAAAACGGCGAGGGTGAGGAGGTTCTCAGGGAGCGGCGTCAGGTTGGGGGCTCCCTGGTCTCCACGGCTCGGGTGTGAGGGGTATCTGGTGATGATCGTGCAAGTAAGAAAAGACTCGAGTCCTCTGAGTGCGGGGGAAGAAGAGAAGAGAGAGAGTTTATTGGGGAGGTGCAACGTATATATATAGTGCAGGCAGCGGGGCGGTTCTCCAGCTAGGGGCGGCGATCACTATTGGGTGGCTGGTAGTTGCTAGGGAAGAGGGGCAGAATTGGGAACGGTAGGGGGTGAAGCAAGGCTGTCCAAATAAGGCAATAACTGGGGCGAGAGCTCTGATTGGTTATCCAAATAAGGCAATAACTGGGGCGAGAGCTCTGATTGGTGAGAAGGGACAAGGAAGAGGGAAAGAGGGAAGAAAGGGGGGAATGGGGGAGGGGGTTGTGTAGGCGCGGCCACAGCCAGGCCTGCGGTCTGCAGATTATGCCGCGTAGGCGAGGCTATTGCAAGGCTTGCGGCTTGCAGATACTGCAGGGAAGTAAGGGAGAATTTCAACCATGAAGGGCAGCAGTGGTGATACTCACAAATCAAGATGGACAATAAAAACCTTTTCACTGCCTAAGAGTTACATCCTTAAAACCTTCTTGTTACTTAGATGTGGCCTCTCTCTAAGCCAAACTCTGCAAATAAACCTTCCCCCCAGCATGGGGCATGACTCCCAGGGATAAGCCTCACTGGCACCAAAGGATTATTACCAAGCATTAATCAGCAATACATTTGGAGAAAGACCTTGACCAAAATGGGGAAATAGAAAATAGAGTTTTTATAGCTATGAGATTTCAAAGTGAGTTAGGAGGTCATTCCCGAGGTTATGCTTAGGCAGGTCTCTTCCAGACTTCACAAAATGCCATAGTAAACAAAGCCTCAAAGAAAAGTGTTCCTGAAGGCCCTAAGGGTGTCCAGAGACCATAGGCAAGCCACACTTCTTAATGAAATCAACACCCTCTCAGCAGGCCATATCTGGGAATATATGAAAATCTATTACCCCAAGACAACAGTTATTCATTTATAAATCCCTTAATCATGATTTTTCTACTCCACTTATCTGAACCTATAAGTTTCAATTTGCATGTTAAGTATACTTCTCAGAGATTTAACGTCTTCAGATTGTTCATATGCCAGTTGAGCCTTGAAACCAAGCGATACGTGCAGAGTGCAAACTCCTGCACTCCAGTTCTTCAGGTCTACTCTAGATAACTAACAAAATGATGATGATGGACCCGCCCTAACCCATAATATCTACATCCCTTTCTGGCACATAGTGAGAGTCAGTTTTCTCATTGTTGGACTGGAAATTACATAAGCAAGGGGAGAAGGTTAGAATCATTTATGGGATAATGTATTAGCGTTGCAGACCACAGAGAAAAATCAGGTTTTAATACAGCTACAGATAGTTACATATAAAAATATTTATAGATATTTATATCTACACTGGGTAGTATACATGCATATATTTCTTGGCTCATTCAGCTGAAAGGGCCTAAAAGAAATAACAACCCAGGAGCAGCAAGCACCCCTAGTGTCCAGATCTTGATTTCTAGTAGTGTTGTCTATTAAAATGGATCAGGGTTTTCTGGAGAAATCGTTGACTTTAGAACCATGGTAAGAGCCTGGAAAGTCTTGTGGTACCAGAAATTAAGGAAGTGCTAAAAATAAAAATTAAAAAGCTATATTAATGGAGCTATGTTAAAAGGCTGGAGGAGTCAACTGAAAGAGCTCCCAGTGGTCAAAGGTGGAACAAACAGAGCAACAAAATAAACATTGTATTGGATTATAGCCTAAAGTGTAAAATAAATATCCATGAATCCATGCTGATATAAATAATTGATTTAATTAATAAATGGGGGGGAAGAGACAAATCTCCCATGCAGAAGAATTTGAAATAAGTTATGTACATATTTCACCCTAAAGAAGAGAGACAGTGGTTCCCCATCCTTAAATATGGGCTGCACCTAGTGACTACCTTCCAAACAGTACTGTTTATAAAAGGGGAAAAACAGGCAATTCTACAGTGTAGAAGCCTGATAAACACCACACCAGCCAAATGATCAATGCAAACATGAACATTCATAAATCAAGTTGATAGTTGTACCCTTTAAGGAGTGGGATGGAAAAGGCACTTTACCTCTGTGATCTTCCTCCTCAAAACACACAGCCCCCAGTCTATTCATGAGAAAAACATCAGATAAATTCCAATAGAGGGGTGTCCTACAATACACCTGACCAGTACTCCTGAAAACTATCAAGGACATCAAAACCAAGGAAAGTCTGAGAAAATGTTACAGCCAGAATGAGCCTAAGGAGGCATGGCTACTAAATGTAATGTGACATCCTAGAAGGGCTCCTGGAATAGAAAAAGGAGATTAGGTAACTAAGGAAATATGAAGAAGACACAGGACTTTAGCCAATAATGATGTATGCATATTGGCTCATTAATTGTAACAAATGTACCATGCTAAAGTAAGATGTTAATAACAGAGGAAACTGTTTGGGGCGTAGGGGGAATATAGGGGAAATCTTCTACAATCTGCTTAATTTTTCTGTAAAAATAAAACTGTTCTAAAACATAAAGTATATTAATTAAAATGTAAAATTATATAAATGATTTAGCATATACTGTACACCTTATAAGTGGTTTGGCACATAGTAGATTTTCAATATATTTGAAATCTAGTGTTTTTTTGTTTTGTTTTTAAAGATTTATTAATTTATTTATCTCCCCTCCCCCCCTCATTGTCTGCTCTCTGTGTCCATTTGTTGTTTGTTCTTCTGTGTCTGCTTGTCTTCTCTTTAGGTAACACTGGGAACCCATCCTGGGAACTTCCAGAGAGAGAGAAGAGCTCAAGCTCTTGCACCACCTCAGCTCCCTGGTCTGCTGTATCTCTTATTGTCTCTCTTCTGTGTCTCTTTTTGTTGTGTCAACTTGTTGCACCAGATCTCCGCGTGGGCCAGCACTCCATGCAGGCCAGCACTCTACTTGGACCAGCTCTCCTCTTAGGCCGGTTTGCCATGCAAGGCCAGCTTGCCTTCACCAGGAGGCCCTGGGAATCAAACCCTGGACCTTCTATATGGTAGAGAGGAGCCCAAACGCTTGAGCCACATCCACTTCCCCAATACCTAGTGTTTTTTATACCAGGCAAGGACAAAAGAAGATGCTGAATTGAGAATGAATGTAACCTCCTTCGTTAGAAACTTTTTATCAACTCAAGTTCAGATATCATTTATCATACCTGCAGATTATATTATTTCTGGACCAAGAATTGGTAAATATTCATAAAATAGAAAATTAGTAAAATAGTAAAAAATAAGTCAATACTAATATGATTTTTATCCAAATTGCTTATGTTGGTTAAATCTCAGAGGTTTTTGCTGTTATAATTACTCTTGTTATTAATTCTCACAGTGAGCTATCCTCAAAGAACTCTTTCCTTAATTTAATGCAGGGGCTCTTAACCAGGGGTCCATGGACCCCCAAGAGATCTGTGGAAAGATTTCAGGGAGTCTGTGAGCTTGAATTGAAAAAAAAAATCCACTTATTATCTTTATTTCCTCTGACTTCTAACTGAAATCTAGCATTTCTTTCACTTATGAATGAATGCAATAAATTACTGTAGTATTCATTTCATATCACATTACAGTTGTTGAAAACTCACTTACACTCATCCATACATCGAAATTATGGTAGTTGTTAGACCCAACGTTAGTTGAGTGTCATAAAACTATCTGTCGCTGCATTCTGAGAAGGGATCTGTGATTTTCACCTGAATGACAAAGAGGTCTGTAGGACAAAAAAGGTTAAGAACCCCTGATTTAATGTATTATCTACAGCAATCTAATGTTCTAGGATAAATTGTGCATTAATGGAGATGTCACCTTTACATAAGTGTTAGAAGTATTTGGTATATGTAGTGAATAGGGGTCAGGGAGGGAAGGAGACTGAAAGAGAAGATAAGTTTCAAACAGAACAAAATAGGAAAACTTACTTCTAGCTAGTAAATGATTGAAAAACCATTCTTTATATATATATATATATATATATATAAAGAATATATATATAAAGTCCATATATGCCAAAGACCAGGAGTTTATTTTCATCATCAAATGTGATAGAAAGAGGCCACATGATTAAAATCCCAATTACTTCCTCTTTCTTAGAGAAAACATTAAGTGGGATCACATGGAAACTTTGGATGAAATCATATGGATTGTTCTACTCATAAGGGGGTTTATTCTCAATTCTTCACAGTCTTTCAGTGGGGTTACTATCTAATAACTAATATCTATAAATAATGTTGGGAGATTTAAAATATTCTTTTAATTCAAGAAATGGTAGAATATTGCTTGCAGTAAAAACAAATGCATATCATTAATGATATAATATAACTAACTTTTACAACTAGAGAAGTGCAATTATTAGAAATATCCATATGACAGAGATGGCTGGAAGTGGCAGGGGACTGGGAAGAGGGTAAAAACTTTAAATACTCTTCAGTTGAAAGCTAATTCCCTGTTTAAATTGTTTAAGAATCTGAAAAATGTTTAACATAGCAGTTCTTAGAAAATGTGTTGGCTTATCTAAAGATATAAAAATAAAGTGAAATTCATTCTCATCCTATATTTCAATAATTAATATTAGTTGTTTCTTTAATTTAGAACTATATTCACTAATATGTGAATAGCCAGGCATTTTTCACAAACTTAACAGAAAATCAGTATCTGATGGACTCTGAATATCTTTTATTTTCAAGTGGAATTCACTGGGCTCTCTGCCGTTTTATAGTATGGAACAAGAACCAATTCTGGAATACTCTCTTAAGATCATATATTTCTTTAATGTTCACCATGAAATAGTCCCATTTACATCCAAGTCGTAAATGTTGGCTGTGTCTGAATCTGTCTGCTTCACTGGACACAAATGGGAAGAGCAGAGGTATTCAGCAAGGCTTCCATTGTACAGAGATCTAAAAGACTTCCTTTATTCTTTCTTTTTTCAGTTAAAACAAGAAGATTCTTTCTTTTCTCTGCTTTTTTCTTTACTTTTTTCTTTTTCTTTTTTTAATTCACTCAAAAAATAATTTAACCTTTTTTACAAAACTCTGAAATTCATTAAGTGACAGTGTTTCTCTATAAACTTCTAATCATATATAGATATATTTGTAGAGAGGTAGACAGAGAGACAGAGAGAAAGAGACAGAGAAAGAGAGCAACAGACAGGGTAAGGCAATAAGAAGAAAGGAGAGGTGGTGTTTCCCCAACTGTGGTATTGATCGGATTTGCATATCTGTGAATGCACTACCATCGCATCACTTAAGTTTGGGTGGCACCTGCAACTTTCCACCAACTTCACACTAAAAAAGTCTAATTAGTTCATTGTTGATCACCTACTACTTGTCTAGGGCCATTCTGCTTGCTGTTGGGGGAACACAGAAGTATTAAAAGTGGTTCCTAAGACATAATCCCCTTGTCAAAGAGACTAAGATCATATTGAGGATGTAAGGCTCACATGCAATCACTACAAGAAATACCACGAGAGTAGAATGGGGCTTAAATATGTCTCCTTCTATTCTCTTTTCTATTGTCTCTTGGGACACCTTGTATCGTCTTTTTCCTTCTTCCTTATTTCTCCTTTCCTTTGTGTGCAGTTGAGTGCCATTAGTGACTTCAAAGGGCCCGATGCTTAAAGGTACTCACTTCTGCTGTTTGGTACTCCGGGCGTGCCCCACACATAGGCAACCCCTCACTCGCCAAATACAGCATGTGTTTCTCAGATTCAAGAACAACAGGAAATCCTACCTGACTCTCACCCAGCAGTACCAGTAGTCTCTGAGCATCCTATTAGTTTTCATGAGGCTGCATGCTCACCCTGCAGCGTGGAGAGGATGGATTTCCCTGAACAAAATTAAGGGATGTTACTGGTGGTTCTTGGAACTAAATGATCAGTGGTCTAAAAACATTTGCCTTCATATGGTTCATTAGTCTGCATAAAGTTCTCTTCTTCATACCTGCCCTGCCCTACTTTCTTGCCCACTCTCCTGTCCTCCTCTCTCTATGCATTATGTACATCAATCTTATTTTAGAGTCCCCAAATCTCTGTGTTCTCACCCACGGAAGGACTTTGAACAAGCTTTCTTCTACCTGGAATGCTCTTCCCACCACAATCCCCTGAATTCCACACCCCTACTCTCCTCCTTTCCTTTAGCGAATTCTTTCTTATTCTTCTGGTCTCAGATTAAAACTCAGTTCCTCAGAGTCTATTCAATTCCTTTATTCTACTCCAGCTGAAATTACCCAAATTAGTGACTCTAATTTCTTTGATAGCATCAATACTTTGTCCAAAATACATTCATCTATGACTTTATAACTGTATAAGTTATTGTTCTCTGTGGTATTATCTTTAATGGCTGTTTTGCCTACTACAGTGTTGTAAGTTCCATGAAGGCAAAAGCTTTGTCACTTTTGTTCATTGCTAGATCCTGAACTCACAGAACAATGTCTGCTGCCTAGAAAGTTCTCAGTATATATTGTTGAATGCATAGATGCATGAATGGATCAATAGTAGTGCTAATAAATGAGAAAGTTAATATGAAATTTCTTGCAAAATATATATAATACTTCATCAATATGAGGGAATATTGTCTTCACAAATATTATTATTAGCTGGGTAACAAATAACTCTAGGGTAAATTAACTGATATTCAATGTTGGTCCAAAACTTAAAAACATTCTAATTTTAACTTTTGCAACATAGATGTATTACTCTGAGAAAAATTGTGACAGCTTTGAAGACATAAATTTTAGGGATTTTGCTGTTTGTTTCTTTTTTTTTTTTTTTTTTTTTTAAGATTTTATTTATTTATTCATTTATCCCCCCCTTGCTGCTTGTGCTCGCTGGGTCAGCTAACCACGCCGTACAGGCGGGCTTTCCTTCACCAGGAGGCCCCGGGAACGGAACCCGGGGCCTCCCATATGGTAAACGGGTGCCCTACTGATTGAGCCACAGCCGCTTCCCCGCTGTTTGTTTCTTTATCTGCTATTTTAAATAGCTCCAGGTAAAGATAAGTTGTGGAAGAATCTTAAGAATTGTTAATAGAATAATATAGATGAAGAATAGAAAAACAGTCTCTAAATCATGGTAGCATGATGTCAGCAATAGGAGGCACTTTTATAAGTATGCCAGGCTCCTGAGAAGAATCCCCAGTCTTATCTTCAACCAGTAATATTATGTCATTCTGTCCAGTATTTGTTCTATACAACCCTGCTTCCTTTTTCCTCAATGACTTTTCTCATTGCCTAATTTTTGAATGCCATTTCACAGTCATGGCCTTACTATAAGCACTAGCTGAACATTAATTAACACCCCTGATGTTATTCCATGACTCTAAACCAAGGATACAGTACTGTTTTTCGGGTACCCCAACCCCCATCCCCATGTTTCTGGTTGCAGTCTTGTTCTGTCCCATGTGACACCTTATACACACCTAAATTGGTAGCAGTTGTATTACCATTCCACTATAGTGTAGTGTAATGGTGCTAACACTACACAATTTGTTCTGTAGTAAAATGAATTTTATATATATGACTATCTTGGAATATCACCACATAGATTATTATATACTTTTTTCTCAAGTTATTTATTTATTTTATACTTTTAACCATCAAAAATATTTAAACTATATTCTATGTTTTGGATATTTATTGACATAAAAGTTGACATTTTTGCTGTTATGTTTCAATGCATATTTGTTTGTGTCTTTGTGTGTGTGATACTAAAATAAGTACAGCAGTGTCCAAAGAACTGCAGTGAGATCCAGAAGAGCTGGATTCTCAATTGATCTTCCCACCAACTGGGGAATATAATAGGAATCATTTAACTCTCTTGGATCTCAAGTTCCTTCCATGTAAACCAAGGATTTGAACTAAATAGTCATGAAGGTCGTCCTGCTCTAATGTTCAAATGATTCCATATACATTCAATAAGAATGCTCTATACATGGCTGGATACTCCTAGATAAGCTCATTTAATATTTGGTTATTATCATCTCTGCTTTGGTGTAGAAAATTCTACTCTGTGGATTCTCCTTGGGAATGGTATCCTATCACTAGATGGTTACTTGAACCTCAGTTTTCTCAAACTATAGTTCAAGTAGAGTCAATAGCACATGAGATGATTTTAGGAAGAAGCACTATCTTTTTCAATTTCACATTTTTCAATTTTTTTTTAATTAAAATTTTATAAGGGTGCAGATGTAGCTCAGTGGCTGAGCGCTTGCTTCCCATGTATGAGATCCTGAGTTCAATCCCTGGTACCTCCTAAAAAAAAATTATATATAATTTGAAAAGTATATATATTCGAAAACCTGTCACATCAAACTCTTGATTTTATACATTTTAACAGTAAGATAAACCTAAATTTATTCAAGTTTAAAAAGTAAGTAAATTCAAATAAAGTTAGTAAATAAATATATTTTATTTATTTAATCCAGGTGGTCCTTGAATATGGCAAAAGCTATGAAGAAGAAAGTCTATCCTCAAATTCCTACGGAATGCCAAAGGAACAGGAAAAGCTGAAATAATTTTGAAAAGGAAGAACAAATTTTGGAGAAACAAGCTTCACTATTTCAAATTGAACTGCAAAGCTATATTAGTCAAAAGTGTAGTACTGGCCTAAAGATAAATGAACAGATGAATGGAGCATAATTAAAAGTCCAGCAGTTGACCCCTGCATCTATGGGCAATAGATTTTTGACAACAGTGCTAAGCACATTCATTTGGGAAAGGATAGTCTCTTAAACAAATGGTGCTTGGATAACTGGATATCCACATGCAAAAGACTTAAGTGAGACCCCTACCTCACACCATACACAAAAATCAACTTAAAGTGGATGAAATACCTACATATAAGAGCTAAAACTATAAAACTTTTAGAAGGTAAAATAGGGGCAAATCTTCATAAACTGGGATGCAGCAATGGATTATTAGAGATGACACCAAAAGCACAATCAACAAAAGAAACAATCAAAATTCATCAAAATTTTTAAAAACTGGTGAACAGGAGTTATGAAAAAAAATTAAAGGATAAACTGCATAATGGGATAAATTAGTGCAACTATATACTGAATAAGGGTTTAATATTTAGAACATATGAAGAACTTTTACAATGCCAACAATAAAAAGACAAACATTCCAATTTAAAAATGGACAAGGGACTTAAATAGACATTTTGCCAAAGGAGATATACAAATAGATGATAAGCAAATGAAAAGATGTTCAACATCATTAGTGATTAGAGACATGCAAATCACTGCATAATGAGACACACTTCACACCCAAAAGTGTGGTATATTTTTAAAAATGGAAAATAAGTATTGGAGAAATTGTACTACTAGGACATTATTGGTGAGAACGTAAAATGGTGTAGCCACTTTGGAAAGCAATATGGCAGTTCCTCAAAAAGTTATATTTACAATTATCATATGACCTGGCAATTCCACTTCTAGATATATTCCCAAAGAAAGTGAAAACAGGGTCTCAAACAGATACTTGTATACCAGTGCTTAGATCAGCACTATTCACAATTGCCACAAGGTGAAAGCCATCCAAATGCCCATCAATAAATGGGCAGGATAAACAAAATATGGTACTTAAATACACAATGTAATATTATTTGGCAAAGGAAAGGAGTTATGAGACATTATACAACATGGAAGAACCTTGAAAACATTATGCTCAGTGGAGTAAGCAAGACCAATAAGATCAAATATTCATGATATCACATATAAGAAATGGCAAGAAATAGCAAATTTGCAGAGATAGAAAGTAGATTAAAGGTTACTAAGGATAGAGACCAGGAGAAAAGGGGAGTATCTGGGGAAAAAAAAAAAAAAGCTATGAGGGACTTCTGGGAAGATGGAGGATTAGAGAGGTGGAGGGATCACTTTTCTCCCAGATAGAACAGCTAAAGGTCTGGCAAAGACTGTCTGGAAGGCTGCTCAGAAGAGTGAGGGGTGAAGGAATGGGGTCTCAGCTGGCTGAAAAAAATCCCGTAAGTAGAGCTGGAAAAGCAGCAGTGGGCACCCATCCCCCCACCTGTGAAGCAAATAGCAGTCTGGACTGCAGCAGCTGTGGACTGCCATGGCTGCGGACTGAGGGTGTTGCAGGGGTCCTCTTCCCCAAGAAACGGGAGAGGGAGGGACACAGCTTACACCAAATTCAGATTTTGGCCAGTGAACTTGGTCTGCTGCATTGGAGAGGCCCCACACTTCCAAGCAAGGTGGGGCCATGACATTGTTTATACTGAGAACCAGCAGGAAGCAAAAGATAATTTGCTTTCTCAAACATCCTTCCTTCTTCCCCAGGCTGGTTGCTGTGGAGGCAGACAGAAAAGGGTGTGGCTAGTCAAGGGTGGAGAACAGCCTATGAGAAAGTTTGATTGTGAGGCTTGGCCAGCCCTGAGGACATTGCTTCTTCACCACCCACCTGCCTGAGGTATTACTCTGAATGTATTCACCCCTAGGACTTGGGGTCTGAGCTCAGAGGTCTGCCAAAGAGTGCCATCTGCTTGCCAGACCAGAAAAGTGCATAAAAAAGGAAAAATAATATATAAATAAAAGAGGCAAGCAGGTGCATTTCCTGCCACCCTCCCCAAGGCCCTTGGAAACTTGCCTGTACCCCATTACTGGATACTGAGTCCTGGTTTGGGCAGTTAAACAGGCATAATCCTAAATACCTAGAACAAGTTGAACCAAGAGTCAAAGAACAGTGGTAGCATACAGCTTCTTATAGTAAATCGCAAGGCAAGAGAGGTAAACTCAGCATCAGATGCCTAGAAACCAGTAAAAAATTACAAGCAATACAAAAAAAAGGAAGATGTAACTCAGGTAAATGAACACATCAGAGTTCCAGATGAGACACAGAACTTGAAACAGCTAATGAATAAGGTTCATACAAATTTCTTAAATGAAATCATGGAGTTGAAGTTCAATATGGCTAAAGAAATAAAAGGCACTAAGAACGGCCTTAATAAATGCAGGCCTCTAATCCCAAATGCTCCTCTTTGCCTGGATATTATACAAACACCTTCTCTGATCATAATGGAATGATGCTGGAAATCAGTAATAGGCAGGAAGGGAGAAATTTTGCAAATATATGGAGGATAAACAACACACTCCTAAAAAATCAGTGGGGCAAAGAAGAAAAGAGAGATTAGTATATATCTCAAGACAAATGAAAAGGAGAACACAACTTAACTAAACTTATAGGATACAGCAAAGGCAGTGCTCAGAGGGAAATTTATAGCCTTTAATGTCTATATTAAAAAAGGAGAAAGATCTAACTGAACAATGGAAGAAACTAGAGAAAGAACAGCAAACAAATCCCAAAGCAAAAAGAAAGAAATAAAAAAGATTAGAGCAGAAATAAATGAAATTGAGAACAACAACAACAGCAAAAACAATAGAGAAAACCATCAAAACCAAAAGCAGGTTCTTTGAGAAAATCAATAAAATTGACAGCAAGGGCAGCAAGACTAACAAAGAAAAAAGAGAGAAGATGCAAAATAAATAAAATCAGGAATGAAAGGGGGGATATCATGACTGAACCCACAGAAATTAAAAGGATCATAAGAGGATATTATGAGAAACTCTATGCCAATATATTAGACAACCAAGATGAAATGGACAAATTCCTAGAAATGCACAAACAACGTACACTGACTCTACAAGAAACACAGGAACTTAATGGACCAATCCCAAGCAAAAAGATTGAATCAGTCATAAAAAATCTTCCAAAAAAGAAAAGTCCAGGACCAGTTGGCTTCACAGGTGAATTCTATCAAACATTTTGAGAAGAATTAATCCAATCCAATGTGGAGGGAAAATTACTCAGCACATTTTATGAAGCCAACATCACCCTAATACCAAAGCCAGATAAAGATACAACAAAAGAAAATTACAGGCCAGCCTCTCTAATGAACATAGATGCAAAGTATTTGCAAATCAATCCAACAGCACAAAAAACAATTATACATCACAATTAAGTGTGTTTTATTCCTGTTATACAAGAGTGTCTCAATTCAAGAAAATCAATTAATGTAATACACCAATTTAACAAATTGAAGGGAAAAAAAAAACATGATCATCTCAATTGATGCAGAAAAGGCATTTGACAATATCCAGCATCCTTTCCTGATAAAAATGCTTCACAAGATAAGTATGGAAGGAAAGTTCCCTAACAAAATAAAGGTCATCTATGAAAACCCCACAGCCAACATCATACTCAGTGGGGAGAGGTTGGAATCTTTCCCTCTATGATCAGGAACAAGACAAGGATTATCCTGTCACCACTGTTACTCAACATTGTGCTAGAAGTTCTAGTTAGAGCAATTAGGCAAGAAAAAAATAAAAGGCATCTAAATTGAAAAAGAGGAAATAAAACTCTCGCTATTTGCAGATGACACAACCCTATATTTATAAAATCCTGAAATATCTACAACAAAGCTATTAGAGCTAATAAATGAGTTTAGTAATGTAGCAGGATACAAGCCCAACACACAAAAATCAGTAGTGTTTCTATACACTAGTAATGAGCAAGCTGAGAAGGAAATCAAGAAAAAAATTCCATTTACAATAGCAACAAAAAACCTCAAATTTCTAGAAATTAATTTAACCAACAATGTAAAGAATCTGTATTCAGAAAACTACAAAACACTGCTAAAAGAAATCAAAGAAGACCTAAACAAACGGAAGAACATTTCATGCTCATGGATTAGAAGACTAAAAATCATGAAGATATCAATTCTACCCAAACTGATTTATAAATTCAATGTAATACCAACCAAAATTCCAACAGCCTACTTTAAGGAAATAGAAAAGTCAATTACCAAATTTATTTGGAAGGGAAAGAGGTCCCAAATAGTCAAAAGCATTCTAAAAAAGAAGAGTGAAGTTGGAGGACTCATGCTTCCTGACCTTAAAGAGTATTATAAAGCTACAATGGCCAACACAGCATGTTATTGGCATAAAGATAGACACATTGATCAATGGAATCGATTTTAGAGGTCAGAAATAGATTCTTACCTTTATGATCAACTGATTTTTGATAAGCCTACCAAATCCACTTTTCTGGGACAGAACAGTCTCTTCAATAAATGGTGCTGGGAGAACTGGATATCCATTCCAAAAGAATGAAAGAGGACCCCTATCTTACTTCCTATACAAGAATCAACTCAAAATGTATCAAAGACTTAAACATAAAATCCAGGACCATAAATTTCCTAGATGATAATGCAGGGAAATATATACAAAACCTTGTAGTAAGAAGTGGTTTCAAACCTTACACCCAAAGCATGAGCAACAAAAGAAAAAATAGAGAAATGGGACCTCCTCAAAATTAAAAAACTTCTGCACCTCAAAGGACTTTGTGAAGAGGGTAAAAAGACAGCCTACTCAATGGCAGAGAATATTTGGAAATCACACATTAGACAATGGGCTAATAGCCATGATATATAAAGAGATCCTACAATTCAACAATGAAAAGATAAATGACCTGATTAAAAATGGGCAAAAAATCTGAATAGATATTTTGTCTAAAGAAGAAATACAAATGGTGAAAAAAGCACATGAAAAAAATATTCAATGTCACTGGCTATTACGGAAATGAATTGGAGAGGATATAGAGATATAGGAATGCTTATTCACTGCTGGTGGGAATGTAGAATGGTACAGCCCCTGTGGAAGTCTATTTGGAGGTTCCTAAGGAAATTAGATATAGATTTACCATGTGACCTGCAATACTGCTACTTGGTATATACCCAGAAGAACTGAGAGCAGTGACATGAACAGACATCTGCACACAGATGTTCACAGCAACATTATTCACAACTGCCAAGAGATGGAAATAACCCAGGTGTCCCTCAACTGACGAATAGATAAACATGCTGTGAAATATTATTCAACTGTAAGAAGAAATGAAGTTATGAAGCATATGACAACCTGGATGAACCTGGAGGACATTGTGTTGAGTGAAGCAAGCCAGGCACAAAAGGACAAATATTGTATGATTTTGCTATTATGAACTAAATATAACGAGCAAACTCCTGGAGTTAATAGCTAGAATATAAGTCACCAGAGAAAAGAATGTGGTTGAGAATGGAAAGCTGAGTTTAATCTGTGTAGAACTGACAAAACATTGTTTGTAAATGTTTGGCAATGAATAGAAATGGTGAAAGCACATCATAGGATTTGTAATTAGTAGCACCAACACATGGGTATAATTGTTTTTTTGTTGTTTTTCTTTCTCTTTCTTTCTTTTTTTTTGGAGTAATGAAAATGCTCTATGATATTGAGTGAAGTGATGAATGCACAACTTAGTGATTATACCAAATGCCATTGATTGTACACTTTAGATAAATTGTATGTTTTATGAACAAAAAAATAATAGGGTGGATTGGTGGAAAAAATGCAACAAATGTAAGATACTGACTATAGTTAGTAGTAATACTTTGATGATTCTCTTTTATATTTTGTTACACATGTTTCGCAAAGGTATTTGTGGTAGGGTGATATATGGGAGCCCTGTATGATGTTATACATGATCACTTTGAAAGTTCAAAACTTTTACTATACACTTGTGTTTATGTATGAGCTATGAAGGAGATTTACAAATATCTGACAACTTGGAAACATGGGTTATATAATCCTAAAGGGCCTAAGATGTACACTAAACTGACCTCTCGGCTTTTGTCAGCTTTGTACTTTCTCCAACATCCTCTAATGCTTCTTTCCAAAGTTTCAGAGAGTATATTTCCTCTTTCATGCAGTCTAATTTCTCACCAAGACATATGAGTTTGTTGATGATGTTTGTTTTGCCTATTTGTAAATTTGCTTTTATCATTATTACAATCCCCGCTAGCTTTGCTTCATTGGCGAATACAACGTTCAACATTAATGAGTTTTCTACACTACTGAATTTTACTGTGAGTTTGTCCTATCTCTAAAATTTGATCTGACAGCATAGGCAACACCACCACACAGGAACTGACAGTCAGTGGCAGTTACTCCGAGGAAGAAAGGGCAATGGAATGTAACATTACATAGAAATCTTTTTCAGAAATCCATTTGCAAGGGTACAAAAGGCTTCATTGTTTTAGGAAACATGGCTTCATTAATAGACTAGGAGTTTGAAGCTGAATTCAGCAATATTTTGAAAAATTCAAGTTCCCTTCATTAAATTATTTGTATTCAAGTTTTAAGGGGTGTTTTAAAGGGCCATTTCATCGCAACTTCTGCAGATAGGGTAACTGAAATTCATTATCTTCTCAGCCCTATTCCCAGACTAACTTTAATCAAAGGGAGTTTTATACTGGAGACATACAATTTCTTTTTAATTAGATGGTCTAGGGCATACAGATGAGCTAATATTTCTAGAGGCATCTTTAAGGCTTTTTTATAAGGGCCATTGTGTTTTACAGTGTCACAGAGAAAAAGAAAGTTAAATCATGGTTTTTACTAGGACTGTAGAAAAAAAGCAATTGCCTTGCATTGTAAACAGGATTATTCAAACTCATTCTGCCTTAAGCAAAAAGTATAAGGGCAGTTTTTAATCAGTTTGTTACATAAAAATTCCGTATTTTCTCCCTTTTTATACCGGATGACAATGTAATGTATTGGGCAGGTAAGTTTAAGAATACTACCTAGATGTTCAAGGAAAGTTATGAAGCAAAATAACCAACTTGATTTCAGGTGGCTGAGGACATTTAAACTGTGTAGTTTACATTTTTCAATTTTTACATATTTATGTTCTTTTAAAGGTAATCTTAATTGTGAAAGATACAAATGATACTAAATCAATATTGAATGGAATTTGATAAATGAGGATCTCTGCTTTTCTTCTGGTCTTACAGGATCCCCCCTACCACTTCCTGGAGGTCGTTTTTTGTTTTTTGGGTTTTTTTTTTAATGACCTACACAGACTGTAAAATGAGGCTTGTTGATAATCAGTAATATACATTAGTGTTTAATGAGGATGATGCTCTTTCTACAACCTATTTTGATATTTCAGTCAAGCTACTGAGGTGATAATAAAGCATTTTGGGATCCTCTTTGCCTTTAAATGTTATAAGAATAGGTTCCGTGTAATATTTTGGGTAATCTAAGTACCTCTTAAAATATATGTGTGTATATATATAACATTTTTGTAAGCAAATACACATATATGCATATATATTTTTATATCATTTTGCAAATGTTTGTATGTATTGTGAGAATTTTGATTTTTACCCACAATAAAAATAAATTTAAAAAAAAATAAATTAGTTTAGTATTTAAGGAAACTTACAATAAATTGATATTTGCTAAATATGGGAAAGGATATTAGTTTGACTGCAAATATAAATAAAGTATAAATCATCATTTGGATATTAAAAAAAAAAGAATAAAGCCAAAACTATGTTTATATAGAGAAGGCCATGTGAACCTTTGCTTTAAGATTTCATTTAAACTGTCCCTCAAGAGTCTTACCTCATATTATGTATACCTTTTTTTAGATTTGACCTACAGATGTTTTTTGTTTTTTTTTCTGTTTGGTGGGAAAGCAAATGCAATTTATTTGATAGCTCTGGTTTTGTCTTTGTTGTATTATTAGGCTGTTATCTTAATTTTACTAAAATAAAACTTTTCTCTTTTAGCCTAATACTTTGTTGTAACTTTAACTTTCAAAAAAATGGTGAGGTCTTTGATTAGAAGACCTTAACTGATATATATATGTTTTTCCTTAATTGATACTAGCAAAAAATATGGAAAGAAATTCAGTCTGCTCTATCAGCCAATAAGTCAGTTAGATTTATTGAGCACGTAGTATGTGCCAATAGCAAGGCTATAAGAAACATATACTGTACTTCCAGCTGTTAAGCCACCATTTAGTTTGAGATACAGCAGTAAAATTCACTAAGTTAGGGAATGAACAATCGACTAAAGTAGACATTATTATTTTATTATTATTCTATCATAGACATTATTATTCTACAATGAAAGAACATGTATTGCTGATACAAAGGCAGTGGCCACCAGAGTTTCTGAGGGGAGAGAGAGGGAAGAATAGGTGTAATGTGGGACATTTTGGGGACATTGGAATTATCCTGCATGACATTGCAATGACAGATACAGGCCATTATACATTTTTTCAAAACCTATAAATTGTGTGGGGTAAGTGTAAACTATAATGTAAACTATAGTTCATGGTTAGTAGCAATGCTTCAATATATATTCATCAATTGTAAAAAATGTACCTCACTAATGAAAGATGTTAATGTGGAATAGTGTGGGAGGGGGAGGGTGTGGGGTATATGGAAATCCCCTATATTTTTATGTAACATTTATGTAATCTAAAGCTTCCTTAAAAATAAAAAAGTATTTAAAAAATTAAATTAAAAAAATACACTAAGGTAAATGGAGACTATTCTAAAGCAATTTATTACTGAGAATTCCAATATCTGAAGAAAAGTCCTGTTGGTTCTGAAATGAAGAGTAAGATAAGGACAGGTTGAGGGCAAATGACACAGGGGCAGGAAAGGGGAAGAAAACTGTGGGAAGAGTATGCACCATGACTGGAGGAGCAGAGATTTCTCCCATAGTTAAGAGAGTAGAGTGGTTTCAGGGACATCTCAAATGATGGACTAACATTAAAGTCAGTGAAAATACATGTGAATTCCTTAGTGGCATGCCTGAAGAACTGTAGAATTTGAGTTTGCATCCACTTGGTCCTATTTTTTATTTAAGATCTGCTACCTAAATTTAATTTATTGCATTTTAGAAATAAACATTCTAAGATTAATTTTGTTAGTTTACATATTAAATATAAATACTAATGTATTATTAAACCATAAAAAACACAAAATATAGGAATAATGTAAGATAAGAGATACCCATTTATGCAAAACTAGATAAGATATAAAATCTAGACTAATAATACCTCTTATTTATTACATATTTATTACAATTGTTACCAAAGTAAATCTGTAGCAATATTCTATATTTTGTTATAAAAAATGATCTTCCTATCACATTTCCTTAAAATTCATAAATATTATTACATTTCTTACAGAAAAGGAGAGTTCCCAAAACTTCTGTGGCTGCTAGAAGCTTTGGCTACAGATTCAATCAGCTTATTGTCTCAAGTGATAAATAATGTTCTCTTATTCTTGATTACATGTTTACTTCTGTTTGTCTTACCTCAAAACATACATGCTTGCTTTTGAAAATTTGGAAAATACAAAGAAATAAAATGGAAGAGAAAAATATTAACCCTTTACTTATTTATTTACTTTTCAGTTATTCACCTAACACTTTACCAAACACTGGCAATTCAACAGTGATCAAGTTGTCATAGGTGACCTCAAGGTGCTTACAATCTAGCAGAGGGGACAAATATGCAAGCTGGCATCTCAGAGCAAAATGATATGGCTGCAACAGAAGCACGGACCGGAATGTAAGGAGGGCATAAGAAAGGTTTTCCACAGAAGACAACATATAACCGGAATCCTAACAGTCCTTTTCTTCATTCTTTCTTTCCTTTGTGGGTTTATAGGAAAGGGATAATCAAATATGTGTTTTGACTGAAAATCAAATGGGAGGAAAATTTAAAGATTGGAGACTGGAATTCTGGACTTAGGGTGTGAAAATAAGCACTAGGGGTGGGGGGATGAACTTGAATAGGCAGAGAGACATACCCTTCATTCTTTGAGGCTGATTGCCACATTTTTTTATTTGGCAGAAGGCAAGTAGAAAATGATGGCTACAGAAATTAGGCCGTGAGTCCTTGAGAACAGTAATGAAGATATGAAGTTTTTGAAAAGAATAGGGGAGTCATTTGACCAAGAATTACTACAAATGTTTAGCTTCGGAAGTCAAGGGCCTAAATGATATTTTAAAAGATGAATTTCAGTGACCGTGATCCTCATTGTTTTTGAGTTTCATTCGGAGTATCAGCAAAAAAGCCACATAGCTGGCATTTAAAACCTGAAAGCAATTATTGGTATCATAGCAATATTAATCCATTGTTGGCATTTATCACATTAATGCAAAAGTATCAAAAAGTAAGAGAGTGGACAGTGCTATCAAATTCATTTGCCTTAAATGTAAATTAGAATGGGGGTGGAAGAGTTGAATATCTACCTTTTTTTAAAATAGCTCTATAATAATATGATCCACGATTTAATCTTTTAGGGAATGTTCTTCTTAACACACATTTCTTTGTCATTTTGTCTCCCAGAATACTTCTAATAAGCATGCCTTTTGTCCTCAACTCTGCAGTTCAAAATCTGCTGATCAATCAAGGCTAAGCTAAAATGTCATCTCCTGCATGAAGCACCCCTTTATTTCCACATTTATTCCTTGAATTCCCATTCCAGACAAAAATAATTCTCCTTCATATAAAAATTTAATACTTTCTTATTATACAACTTCAAAATAGAAGATGGTATTGAATTCAGTTGTGAAAAGACTTAATTTCCTCCGTCATCTACAAACTTATTTAAGATTGAGTGTCACTCCCACCATCTTCAAACTGCCCAGTACATGCCTTCATGTAGTAAGGACCCTTGCATCATACATAAATGTAAAACAATTATTTGCAAACTGCCCAAATGGAGTAATCAATTGTTTTCATTCCCAAAAATGCTGACCCAATCAAGGAACTGAATAAAAATTTGAGTTTTAAGACTGAAGTTGAAAGTATTAGAGAAAGGTGCTTTGATAGGATATATCAATTTCCAACCATTGGCACAGTGAAAATTATAGTTGTCTATTTAAGGTGTAGATATTTTATACTTTGTCAATTTTCAAGTTTGAGGAGGCTTAAATATAATCTAGTGTATAGGAAGAAAGTACTACAAAAACATCATTGCATTTAAAAATGCAGGAGGAACAGTATCCTCAAAGGACAAGTTAAAATCTATCCTAAGCCTATTATGAACTTTCTCCTGGCACCAAATCTGTTTATATAATATCAAATTGAACTGTGCTTTCTTATTCTTGTTCACATCTCTGGGAATAATCTGTAATTTCATACAAAACCTGGTTAGTCAGTTCTGATCCATCCATTTCCAAATGATTGACTTTTTCCTTGATAGTGTCATTGTAATGAGTTTTTTACTCTATGTCAAATCTAAATGCTTGGTCTAACAAGTGCATTCTAATTTTCCAAATTAAAAAAGGCTAAAAGGAAATTTCAAATAGCTTTATCAGGAAAAAAAAAAAAAAATTTAAAAATTTGTTTTTAAACAAAAATAAAAAAAAAAAAAAAAAAAAAAAAAAATTGAACCACCCAGTTTCATCAGAACATCAGAAAAAAAAAATTTTTTTTTCATTTTGTCTTTTCAATATTAGAAGCAATATCTGGGATAGTAATTACCTCCAGTGTCACAGAATCTGTTGTTTTCATGATTCTGCCTGGTTTCCACAACTGTAACCAATACTTCAAACATGTCAGTCATATATACTAGTTAGGAATAAACAAACCATTGAGGACAACAGGCATATTTCAAATAATCGCCATGGCATATTGGGAGATTTGTTTGGGTAAATTGGCACAGCATTCACCATTTCTGTTTATATTATTTACCTGCTGACTTTGTTAGTGTATTTCTTATTTTTAATATACAGAAACAAGCTCAGGCACCTGCAGAGATACTCAAAATCAAAAGCCCTCCAACTACAGCAAAGCAATTTGTTTGCATTTTCTTAACTCAAAAAAAAAAATTATTTTCTCCAGTTTTTCAATGTGTACAGCACAGCATGCTCAATTTCTACAAAATTTCATCCAAATGGTGTTGTGGGAGCAAGGTTGGTTTTTCAAGAAAGATTGCTCTGGGAAAAAAAAAAAATAAGCAGCAGCAGCATTCTTTTCATTGGGATGGATGCTGAAAACAAGCTTCTCCCAAACCACACCAGGTGGGCAGGCCTCACCCTCCAGAGGAGCTGCAGCATAACCTAGTGGAAAGACCATAGACAAGGGACTGAAGATTAAAGTTCTCAAGTCTAACCCTGAGACTGCTAATCACTCACTCAGGCTGTCTCTAGCAAAGGGTGAAATACTAGCCAATGTAATCAACTCACTGAGAGAAAATGAGAAAATGAAAGGAATTGGTTATGTGACATTAAGGAGTTTGTACAGCTAATGCAGCGTTTGTTTATTTGTCATCACTGGTAACATGATAATGTGAGACTATACATGTAATCATATTCTAAATATTTGCTTCCACTCTCAGAAAATGATAAAATACCCTTCACATATACATAGGAAACTTAAAACTCTGCATCTTTGTCTCGGTAGCTTTTGTAATATGACTTCTTTGACATTTTATTTTTCAAAACTCATTTATTTACAAACATTTTGTGTGTTTATTTATAAAATCATAAATCCACTTCAAGCCACATAGCACATTTTCTTGAATTTAAATCTCCTAAATTCACTTATGATAGTATTACCTAAGGATTATTTTTTTATTTGGCTCCTTCCAGGAGTCCTTAAGGAATCATTAATTTGATGTAATCTTGAGATTTCTTTATAGAAATTCTTGCAAAATATTCATCTGCATTTGGTAGTCTAGAAAATATTTAATAAAAGTGGGAGAAAAACATATTTCCTAAAATATTTTATTCACCAGTAAATATATAGATCATTTAGCTTTACTTGTATGCCATTAAAATTATTTACAAATGCATGGTTAAAATATAAGGTCACTTGAGACTGAAAATGAAATTGTGTTGCAATTCCTAATTTCACATTTTATCTGTATATTGAGAAATAAAGCCCACATTAGCAATGATAAATATTCTACCTTACGTCTATGAATCCAATTGAGAAACATTGAATATCTCTCATTTCTGGATGAAGAATTTAAGAGCAAAACATGCTACAGTCCAAGTACAGCATGAATAGAAGAGGTACCTTTAAAATTATAGCAATTACCCTTGCCATTTCTATCCCTTTCTGGTTGGATCTTTAGTCAGTGGTTCATAATTTCACTGGGATTAATTTGCCAGCATTCTGAAGACAGTTATCTTATTTTCTGGAATTCAGAAAAGGATCAGCCTCCACACAATCTATTTCACTTATCTTTCAGAACAGCAGCACATGATGAAAGGAGATTCATGTTGAATGAATATATTTGTCATTGTCCCTGGTTCCTAGATTATATGAATATAACCCAGATGTGTTTCTTTCCTGAACACAATAGGACATACTTATGCATAGATAAATCCTACACAATTTAAGAACTATCATTCTTGCTTGTTCCTGTTTTCTTGTCATAATTGATATCCTCACCTTGATCATAAGTTATTTGCCTTATAAGAATATTGTCTTGATTGAAAGAAAAAGTGGGGATTCCTATAAGCAATGTACAATAAGCCATTAAATGATAAATTTTAATTCTTCTTTGAACCCAGATTATAATTGAAAACTGCATCTATTCAGACATCAAAATATTCATTAGTCATATATCTATACATAATTTACAAAGAGAATATCTAGAGGTTAGAAAAATATTTCTAAATAATTCTATTCTTCCTTTTACATAAATGAAGTTTCTTTGTAACTTCCTCATTTTATAGATGAAAAGCAAGAGAGAAAGGAAGAGACAAGCAGATTCAATAAAACATAAATCAAAGTGCTAAACTTGGGAAATCTTGATAGGTGCAACCTCTCCTGTAGTGACAATATAGGGGACACATTTCACTTTTAAACTTTTTTCCATTAGTTTTTTGACAGGAGTACACTAGTTCAGCTTTAATGAGATTCTAGTGTAAAAACTTTAGGGCTAAATAAAAGAAACAAATCAAAAAGACCAAATGATTGCCATTTAATGTGAAAGAAAGAAAGTGCAAACAATCATTGTATGACATCTAGCTGTGCTAGTGACTGCAGAATGACAGGTAGAACAATTCAAAGTTACTGATCTAAAGACAGAATAACAGCTTATATGTTTGAAGTGCTCAGAAGATGAAGAAATAAAATAGACTCTGAGATAAGACATGGTTAAGCCTTTTAAAATCCATGCCCTATTGTCAGTATCATTTGAATGCTTTTGTACACATTTTTTTCTGAAATCCTTTGATTTAGGGAATTAATTTCAGAGTTTATTATGGTTTTATGCTTTAGGCTTCAGAGATTTTTTAAAGCTAAATAAGGATATCATATATAATATGATTGCATAATCAAAAATGTGTTTTACTGGTTTGCTAGTTTGCATGATAAGAATTCACATTTGGGACTATCTTGGTAGGTAAATTTATGTCATCAGGGTTCTGCTTTGATTTGGAAGAAGATTGATTATTTTCACACTTAAAAATAGCTTTAATTTCATATCTTTCTTTTCCTTTTTCCGTTATCTTAAAAAAAAAGAAACAATGTCTCCAATTCTTTCTTTCAATAAGCCTTTTTATTAGAGAAATAACCTATTCTAGTTACTGCTGGAAACAATAATCTGTAATTGCTGCTTTCAGTCCTAATTTGGCCTGTCCCTACTTTTTCATCTCAATCTAATCTAAACCTATTTGTGCAAATAAAATGATATTTACCTCATCCTCTGTTACAAGCTTTCAAGATTACAGGCTTCAGGAAAAATCAATACAAAATACCAGCTTAGCAGCAGGTTTGTGCTCAGTAAGAATGCTAACTTTTCTTCCCAGTATTTCTGACTCTCAGCTGTCCTATAGTGAAGGCAGAACTCATACCATTAAAAAAGAAACAAGAGTGAAAAGGGGTGGGGGTGCAGGGGGAACATAAAAAACCACTTCAGTGATGTGCTTGGTGCTGGATTAGTAGCCACTTTCAGTTTACAAGCCAAAGTGGAGTGTATGGTCAAGCTCCCAACCTTTAACTCCTGTTCCTGCACAGCACATCTCACAGAGTTCACAAAAAGGAGGTTCTTGACCTCCCAGATGATTTTTTCAGACTCAAATACCATCTTCATTTATTATTTATTTGCTTCAAGCAGTTGGGACTTGAGGTATCATCATACCTGACTGGTTGATTTAAGGAAGTGGCCACCTCTCTGTAGGGGAATCTCACGAGAATAAAATCCTATTACTTTCCAAAAAGATTACTTCATTTACTTCCCAGAATAAGGTTTTGATGAAAACATTAGAATGTTGAGTTTATAAACAACAAAGAATTCTCAGAAGTATTGCCTTTTTTTTTTTTTTTTTTTTTTAATGTTTCAAATGGAAGCTTGGTTTTACTTTTTTTTTACTTTTGGTTTGTATCCTTTTTAAACTTGGGACTCTATGAACATAAATAGGTTAGTTCTTGTAAACACAGTCTTTGCTGGAATATTGAATTGTAACATGTCTATATGCTATGTAATGGTATAATAGGTAGAACTTATTCTACCTTTTCAAACTTCTGGTAAAATGTTGCTCGTCCTCCTCTTTGCCCATGTACAAACTGCCTTCCATTTTGGAGTACACTGTGTTTTGAAACTTTTATAGAAGTAGATTAATTTCTCTCTAAGGGATACTGAGGTGAAGATCAAGTTGAAGACAATTGTTGAACAATGGCATCATTCTTTTATCCCATCCCTTACTCTGAAAAGAAAACTGACTAAAAATGTCTGCAGAAATATATTTTTCTAAACATGACAACAGAAACATAAACATAATAGAATGCTGAATAATTTTTTGAATAAGGGATCTGTTTTTTCTTCCATTATAAAATAGTTTACTTCTAATCATATCATATTTAGACAAATAAACTACTTACGGAGGTATAATAACATGAATATTATTAATTTTCATACTGCAGACAAATTCCACTGTAACAAATGCCATTATATGATTGCTCCCGATTTAACAATATCTGATACTATAAAGCATACTTTTCAAGATATCACTTCTTAAGGGTAGTTACTCCTATTACAATTTAAAAACTTCCAAATGGTATAATTATAAAGTGCCATTAGATAATGTGTCTCTCTCATTGAATTGATTGGTATTAGATTTTTTTTTTAATGTCATTTTCTTGTAAGATATTCTTTCATTTTAAGGAAAGTACATATGTTTGGTGATCATCTCTGGTAAAAGATCTCCCAAACCTAATTTGTTATATAGTTTCAAGAAATACTCGGTATAACAAAATAAGAAAAGTAAAGCAAAATAATTTTGGTTCTCCTTTTGTTCTTGCAGTTTCATATCATTTGTGACCTAATTATTTAATCGTTTTAACCAAACAAAATTAATGAAAATGTTTAAAATACAGGAAGTTTTTCTTTTAATAAAAATGTTTATAATGTTGTAAGAAAGACAAAAGAATATGCAACTCATTAAAACAAATGTTATTTGGAAGCCATAATATCTAAATATAGTTGACCATCAAATCACCTAGGTTTATAAAGTAGCTTTATATAGTTAAGAAAATAATTGTAATTTGGACAGCCTCTATTTTTCTTCTATATTTATGCTTCACCATTTTTTTCTACACACCCTATTCAAAAATTCTGGAAAGAAAGAAAGAATCTATTTCCTAGTTTAAGTAATGTAAAGGTTGTGTCCTTTTATAGATAAATAATGAGTTCTAATGAAGCCAGGATTATTCCATGATCTCTACTTTGGTGGAGAAAATTAATTTAGAAAGTTTGGAGTAATGCTTATTAGAGATTTTGCTATGTAATAAGAAGGTTCATTCAAGATATCAGCAAAAGAATTTCTCATAAATTTCAAGATTGGTGAAAATATGCCATCATTGTATTATAAATTATATTTCTAAAAGTTTCAAAACTCTTTACAAATGTCATCATTAATTATCTATATCACTATCAGGTAAGCAGCAAGTATCAGCATTTTCCATCGTCTAAACTATAAATCCAAAGAAGAAAGGAAATAAGTAACTTGCCCATAGGCCACATAGTCATAGGATGATCTGGGTGTGTGTCTAACTCACCAAGACAGTTCAGCAAAATGAATTAAGGTGGCTGGTCAAAGCCATTTTAGTTTCCCAACTGCTAAAACAAATACCATTCAATGTGTTGAATTAAACAACAGGAATTTATTGGCTCATGGTTTCAGAGGTTAGAAGGCTTGCTTCCTTCCAGGGTCTGTATCTTCTGACTGACCAGCAATCTTTGGGGTTCCTTATCTTTTCCGTTACATGGCAATGCACATGGCAGTGTCCTTTCCTTTCTCTTCCAGTTCCATTGACTTCCAGCTTCTGGCTGCTCCCCATGTCTTCTCTTTCTGTGACCTTCTCTATAAGGCCTCCAGTAATAGGATTAAGACCCATCTGGTTGAGTTGGGTCATGCCTTAACTGAAATAACCTCACCCAAAGATCTTATTTACAATGGGTTCATACCCACAGGAATGATTAAGAACATGTTTTCTGGGGTTCATACATTCAAGCCACTACAATTGCCAAGAAGCATCCAAGATCATGTTGATGGTATGGTAAATGTGTGAAAAACTAACTGAAAGGTGAACAGTTGTTATGGTTTCAGTGATTTGGGGATGCTTATTAAGCTGATTAACAAGAATATATAGCTGTTGCAAAATATTTTAGGTTATTAGTTTATGATACCATAAAAGGAAAAGCTCAAGGCATGCTTACTCTTTTTCAGAAATAATAGCACTAGATAAGCATAATTGTGACTTTTCCACTGAGTGATCATTTTTAATTTTGAATGAATAGGTAACATCATTGATTTGAAATTATAAGACCCGTTTGTGGTTACAGGATATTCCAATTCTAATAGACAATTTGTGGAATGTGAGGATATAGAAGTATTTTTGGTAAATATACTGAAAAATTCAAGAGAATAAATATGAGCAGGAAGCTTATTTATCAACATATTTATCAGCATGAATTTATTAAATCTAAATATGAATTTCTTTTTCTTTGATAAATGACTTAGAAATATTTATACATACACACACACACATATAGATATACATGTCACATGCATCATCAAAGTTCACTGGAGTGTGTTCTGTGCTTAACCAGTCCATTGTGTGAACCTTTCAACATTTGATAATCCTACGACTAACACCCATGTTATTTGACAGATATTGACCCTGAAAGTATGGATGGGTTGTTCATATAAATGTCACCCATTTTTGGATGATTTTTATCTAAGTAAATATTTTGCATTTTTAATTTTCCAGAGGTGGCAAATGTTTAATTTCTATTTTATCATTCTTTCTGCATTTAACAGAGTTTTATAGGGAACTTTCCCTTGTCAATTATTTGGTTGCCCTAAAATACATTTCATACAGAAAAAGCTAAACGAATGCTTGGCAATTTCCTTTTATTTATCAATTTTCAGAATAATTAGCTTGTATTCTACTAACATCCAATAGTGACCAATGAATTTTTGTGATTTCAGCATTATGTTTTTATAGATTTTATTTTATTTTTTATTTTTTTTAAAGATTTTATTTATTTATTCATTTATCCCCTCCTTGCTGCTTGTGCTCGCTGGGTCAGCTAACCACTCCGTGCGGGCGGGCTTGCCTTCACCAGGAGGTCCCAGGAACCAAACCCGGGGCCTCCCATATGGTAAACGGGAGCCCTACTGATTGAGCCACAGCCGCTTCCCTAGATTTTATATATTTAATGTGTTTCAGTCCATTGTCTTCATTATTGAAATAAAACCTCATATTATTACGTTAGGCAAATAAAACTCCTTAAACGTGGCTCCAAAGTCTTTTCAACATGAACCCATTAGTTTTTGGTAGTTTATTTTCTTTATGACACAACAAACTGTCCCAAATGCATTACATTTCCTGCTGAGTATATAGAATTAGCCATTTGTCAAGTAGCCCTAGTTCCTGTCTGTGGTAAAAAGTATTTACAAACCAAAGTTTGAGTGTTAGTTCTGGGAAAACATTTTTAAGAGAAAAAAAATTCATGTGTCATATCATTACCAATTCAAATTTAAAATTAGAAGGATTTTCTTTATTTTATTTGGAAGCAAATAACTTTTTCCTCTACATACAAAGGTGATACTATTGACATCGTTAATATGACTGATGTCATATGTAACTTTTCAGTAATTTACCCAGACTTTCTTGTTGTTTCTTTTGTGACTAATAGTATGCCTAACCAAGAGAAGTGATATGGATTATGAATGAGGTCCATGATCACAGAGCAGAGAGAAATTGGTGATCCATATGGTGATATTTGTCACATAAATTTCATTATATCATAGTATTTTGGGGATGGAAATTACCTAAGACAGCTTATGGTTTAATGGTTCTCAAATTAGAATATTCAGGGAAGGGAAGTAAGTGATATGCAGGAAGTGGGAAGAGGGAATTAATGAATCAAAATTCAATGGTGATTGGGGGTGTGGGAAGGATTGACTTCAAGGGGGCATGAGGGAACTTTTGGGAGTGTTAAAATGTTCTATATGCTGATTGCCATAGTGCTTGTATGGAACCATACCTTTATGGCCCTCCTTGAAATGTACATTTTAAATGAGTTAATTTATTGTATGAAAATTATATGTCAATATAACTGATTTTGAAAAATCCTATTGCGATCTCAGTCAAAATTCATATGGTAGCCATTGTCTTTACAGATATGGTATGTCCTGACTGCGGCTTCCAAAGCCATTCTGTTGAGAACCAGCTACCTCATTTTACAGATGTAACAAGTGGAAAAAGGAGAACTTGCATAACCACAGCCATAAAGTCAGAAGCAAACTAAGGCCAGAATGATTGTGACTGAGTTGCTACATGGTGCATCACGGGAACAAAGGCTCAGCCACAACAGAAACTTTCGCCAAATACCTGCTTTATTGCTTACACAGCACAAAGGATCCAAAAGAGCAGGGGAAGAGATCCCATTATGGCCAATCTGCCAGGAAGGGTCAGGGTTGGTGGATGGCAGCTTTGTATGCCCTACTTTGCATGGAAGAGGAGAGACAAATCTGTGGGGCCAGAAAGCAGGGTATTTACACAACCCAGGGGGAGGGAGCCCTGCCACTCAGAGTTCCCACCCTGATAAGCATCTAGACCTGCTTACTGCCAACTTGGGTTTAAGATATGGTCAGGCTGTTCCATTAGGCCTAATGTCTTCTTTGGACTGTGAAATGAAAACATACTGAAACATCTGCATGAAATAGAAAAGAAGGCAGTGGGTAGTCAAGTGCTAGGAGATGGCTGCTAGGTGAGTCTATAACATCCCCATATAAGTCTGATTATTCCAGCTTTTCCTAAGGTAACAAAAAATTAAACTAACTGGTCTCTAAGAGTGTAAGTGGTGTCATTTATGTGTCTTATAATAAGATAGTGAAAAAACTATAGTGAAAAACATGAATTCAATCTGAAACTATTGTTAAAATTAACTGTTTTAAAATCCAATTATAGGGGGGCGGATGTAGCTCAAATGGTTGGGCATCCATTTCCTGTATGGAGCGACCTGGGTTCAAACCCTGTGACCTCCCAGTAAAAGTAAAGAAAAATATAGAAAGCATGGGTGACCTTTCAGGCCCCACAAGCAGGTGAGCCCCCCAGGCCCTGCACATGGTTGCACCATCAGATCCCATGAGCAGGGGGCCCGCCAGGCCACGAGCTCAGGTGCACCCTCAGGCCCTGTGTGCAGGTGAACCCCCCAAGCTCCACACGTCAGTGCGCCATTAGGCCCCGCGAGCAGGTGCACCGTCAGGCCCTGCCAAGCCATGCAGCAAGATGATGACATAACAGGAGACTGACACAAGGGAGGTGCCAAGATGAGACATGCTGAAAAACCAGGAACTAAGGTGGCACAGGTAGTAGGATGCCTCTCTCCCATATCAGAGGCACCCAGGATCGAATCCCAGTGAAGACAGGAGGAGAACGATGAGAAGAGAGGGCAGGAAACAGACACAGAGAATTGCCCAGTGAATGGACACAAAAACAGAAAAGAAAAAAAAAAAAAAAAAAAAAAAAGGGAGGGGGATAAAAATGGATAAAAGTAAATAAATAAATACATCTTTTTTAAAAATCCAATTTTATAGAAATCCATGGCTCATATGTTTTTAAAGCAGAATTTTCTTTCTACACATCTATAAAGTAAAAAATGCTATGCAACAAATATATTTCATGCCTTGGGAAAAATTATGCTGGATTTTTCAAGAGATGAAATATTTTCAAAGGCTACTTATTAGAATATTTTGCCTAAAGTAAATGTACCTAGAGAAAATTGTTAAATGGAGGTAATAGATGAAATTCTTATGCAAATAATGTGAATTGGCTTGAGAGAAATTAAAAATAGTAAATACATCAACAGAGAATCACTGCATTTGACATTTTTACAAATGTGATGTAAAAATAAGGATATTGAGAAATTAAAAAATATCTGAATTCAATCATGATGGAACTAGTCAGATAGTGGAATATTTTATATTGATTTAATTGCTGTTCATATTTAATATTATTAGAGTTGGTGAATTACATCAACAGAATAAAAGACTTGTTCAAATGTTGAACCCTATTTTCTGTTTCTTTACGTGGTGGGATAATGTGCTTACAATTCACCGTGATAGCCACGAGATTCTCTGCTACCTTGGGACAATAAACCAGGCAGCTACTTTTCTTGGTTTGAAAAACTGAGAAATATCAACCATGCCTCTAAACAAATTATATATGTTCTTGGAAAAATACATCCCTGGAAATAGCTAATGATTTCATGTTCTCTTGAATCCTCTCTTGAAAGTTCTTTACAACTTAGTCTATGGTACTTATTGACCACATTCTCAGCCTATTACTTAGCTTTATTGGGGGTCATTTCTTTCAACATTTAGAATATTAAGTAGTTACCACTCAGCTAAAGGTGTCAAACAGATTGTGACCTCTGCTAAATGTGTTTTAAAACAATTAGTTCTTAGTAAATATCAGCAACAAAAATATTATCCATAGCAAATTTCTAGGGACAATGATATGTATAGACATGTTCAAACCTAGAAGATACAGTTATTTCCTATCTCATTCCTTAAAATACTTTCTGAAATTCTCTCAGTAAAATATTCCTGACTTTGAACAGCCAGTTTTTTCTTGATTTGACTCCTAAGAGCATCAACCTATCTCTGGATCTTATGATTCCAAAGAAAAAATGATCTTCTCTTAATAGTCTATTGGATCAAGATAACTGCATTTTCCATTTAATTGAAGTAATAGCAATTTAAATGTTACTGTTTATACCCATTAATGATATCGAGTTAATGGGATCTTCTCTCCGGCCCCTTTGCAAATGTTTACAAATTCAAATATGCATGTCAAAATATGGAGACTTCTGTTACCTACTACTATCTATGATGTTCTACTCACTTCTCAGGATAAGTGGGGCACAGATCAACAGGGCTATGTAATCTGTAGTTTGTACAGTCCTTTCAATTACGTCTGTGACTCATCTTTTAAATATGGAAAGAATAATTTTATTTAACACACCACTGTTAAATCTAACAGTAACTCTACTAAAGCTAAGATACCAGTTGTTTTATTATGTGGTCTGAAAAACAATCTACTTAGTAATAAGAACTTTTACCCTATTTCACAAAAAACAAAATGTAGGCAATGACACAATATACCATTTGTACCACAGTAAGTCTTATCTTTGGACTAACTTAGTGTGGGAGTTTGAGACTGTATATACCCCCAGAAAATCATGTTTTTGAAACTAATCCATTCCTGTAGGTGTGAATCTACTGTAGTTGGGATTTTTTTTATTAGATCACTTCAGTTAAGCGCCTTTGATTAAAGTACTTCAGAAGGGTGTGACCCAGGGTAGGTCTTAATCCTCTTACTGTCATTTATAAATGAGATAAATATAGGGAGAGGGAGGCACATAAACAGAGAAAAGGGACCCAGTTTCTCAGAGAGGAACTAACAGAAGCTGAGAGAGAAAGCCATGAGAGCAAGAAGCTGATATCAATGAAGCTTGGGAGAAAGAAAGCCACAGGAGCCTAAAGAAAGCCAGAGAAAGCTGAAAGCAAGGAGATGAAAGATGCCACCATTGTGCCTTCCCATATGACAGGGGTGCAGGATCTCCCACAACCTCATTCTGGGAGAAAAGCATCGCCTGATGAAGCCTTTTTTTTGAACATTTTTATAACCTCAGAACTGTAAGTTCATAAATTAATAAATCCCCACTGTAAAAGCCAACCCATTTCTGATATATTGCCTTGACAGCCTTTAGCAAATGAAAACACTGAACAACCATTTTCACAAGACAATAGTTAAGATTGTGCATGCTAAAAAGGACTAAATATTTAGTTCAAATACAATTTTGGAGTTCTATGCACAACAGCCCAAAGAGGTATTCACATCCAAGAAAATATTTGAATTGAAAAAAATTTGAATTGACAACTTTGTAGCTTAACACATAACCCAAATCAAATTCTCCTATGGTACATAGGAATTATCTTGACAATTGTTCATAAAAGGTTATCAGTTGCATTGGAATTGAAGAGAAATGAGCAATTTAGCCTCCTTCTTGATTCTGGGGTTAGTAGGACATGGCACTTCTTTGGAATTAGGACATTTATGGATCTCAATATATTGTCTGTAAATTTAATGCCTTAGATAAAACTGTTTACTACAAAAGTTGTGACTTTAAATTTGCCTTTCCCTCCACCTTATTTCATTGATAATCTTTTTTTCCCTTTAATTTTCATCCAAGTGAGGTATCCAATGAATTCAGAATTCTACTGACTTGGGTTTTGCTTTTTGTTTTATTTTTTATTTTTCAATAAAGAATATTTTGAAAGGAACACTCTATAGTGTATTACATAGCCAAAGCACATCTAAATGAAAGGATGATAAAAGAGTCACTAAAACCTTACTGGGAAATTTCATAAGAACAATAAACATGAAAGAACCAAAGGTAAAAGATGTTTCAATTAAGGTAACAGAAAGCCCAGATGTTTGGCACATTCACATAGTGGTAATTGGGCAAGTGAGAGTCATATTCTTCTTTTCTCAATAATTATTATGATTTCTCTTTTTAAGAAAATTAAATAAGCAGTGTCGGTGACAGAAAAGCAAAAATGGAAAAAGGAAAGCAATCAACAATAACATAACAAACTAATTTCCACTCACTCATTGTTTCTACAATTGTATAGTAAATTCCAGAGAGAAAAGGACAGAAAATAGATTTAATAAAGAAAAAATAAACATTAAAAAATAAGCATTACTGACAACGCGGTAACATGGAAGAAAAAATCTGGTTTTACTTTTTGTCAAGATATTATTTTAGACATATATTGGGACTAGGCTAGCCCATTGAATTGTTCTGTGAAACCTGTCCATTTCTCTATACTTCAACAGGAGAAAACAAGTTTGGAATCATTTAAAAATATTGCATATTTCTCAGCTGTGGTACAATAAAAGCTATACTTTAGTCAGTGAATATATAAATGCATATAAATAAGTTCTTTTTCTAAGAAGGCAAAACTTCTGTCTTATAATGAGTTCAACGGATGTAAAATAAAAAGAGTTTTATAAACAGCTTTAGAATATTTCACTTTAGATTCTCCAGAAAATGTGGATTTATATAATTTGCACATTATCCATTGTAGAATTAGAATAAAATATATGCATCATTTTAGATTTCTCAACTATTCATTGTCTAGAAAGTCATTGTTAACAAATAACTTCCAGGAGATTGTTGAATATATTTCATATGTGACCGTTTATATTTAAAATAAATATCTTTATGTCACAAAAAAAGGAAGAAATAGCCATATAGTGCAATATTGTGTGCACTAAAAAATGCACTTATTAAAATAGCATCAATTTAAGGTTCTGAAACTATAATTTTATTTTTTCATGGCTGAAAAATGAAATTTCTTTTAATAGACTAGGTATCCCAAGATGATTTTGAATTATTCTCACTTAGAAAAGCCAGCTGCTATTACATATGAATTTTCAAAGCTTGTCAAAGCCTGGGAAGGAATGATGAAAATTACTATTGCGCAACCTTCAGGTTTTCTTTGTTTCATAAGGAGCTAAGATAGCATTTTTGTCATTTTTCTTTCAGCTCTGGTCTTTCATCATAAATATCAAAGCATGCAATTATGCTTTCTCATATCCTACCATATTCTGCCTGTTTTTCTATCCATAGCAATGGTGTTTTCTCTCCTTTTCACTGATTTTTATTTTATTTATTGAAATTCGAGATAATTTCACAATTTGTTGAATAATTGTGAATACAATGAATATTAGACTGATAAATATTATTAGTACAATAATGACATATTTATCCCAGGCAGCATCAGATGCTGAGAGATTTCTCTACAAGGCTGAGTGTCACATATGCCATATCCATACTAGAATGATTTGACCTAGAGGTGAGATTTTATTATTAATGTTTATTATGAGATGTAAGCTCATCTTAACCCTGTACGGTCTTGAGTTTACCTGCTTTAGCTTTACTTTCCATATTCCATCTGCCTTCTGAATGAGTCTTAGTAGCCTATTCTAATATATGGTCCAGATATCTTACCCTAGTTCTATGATTCCCCAATGTTTATTTATTATACTTATCTTAAATTAGAAGTATCCTAAATGGCTCAGTGTGATAAATTAACAATAGCTTTATTTTTGAGTCCAAAAATCATAAATTAATATAGCAATCAAAATATATTAAGGCAACAGACACAATAGTTTTGTTGTATTTGTAGTTTTGTATGTAGCAAGTCCATTCTCTAAACAGTGGATAAAATCCTGAAAAGTAAAGAGAATATATTCATTGGTATCTACTTTCACACTTGTTTCAATTAATATTTCAGAGATTATATTTATAGAAGTATAATTTGACCCTTGTTATAACAGGAACCATACTTAAGAATCTGATTGGTCACCTGAAGGAGGAATTATGGTATAGCTGGCCTGAGGAGCTAGGCAGACTGCCATTGAAATCCCCATGCCTTCTCTTACAAATGAATGACCTTTGCCAAGTTATTTACCCTCTTTAAGCTTCGGTTTTCCAAAAAATGCAACAACAGTGATGAATTCATGAAGTTTGCCAACATCATAAAAACGTTGGAAGAATTAAATAAAAAAATACATCTGATGAATTTCACCCAGTGCTAGACAAATAAAAAGTGAAATTTATTATTAATTGCTGTTGTTAACCATAATGATGTTGCTGGGTTTTGTCAATATTCAGTTTATGCATGTAAGAAAATTCTGATGTGTCATTATATAGAACAGGTGCATTTTATGAAGAAGGTGTGATGATATTTGAAAGAGGATGATCTCTCTACCCCTGTAAGAAAAGCTGCTTTTGGAAAGCTAACCTAAGAACAGAGCACAGATGGCTACTTTGATAAAGGGTAGGGAAGTCCTCAAAACCAGGATGAAAATGACTGAAAGGCATAGGAATCAAGCAAGACAGAATAGCTAAAGATTTAAAACAATAAAAAGTCATGTTCTACTTGGTTAAACCAGACAACATCTGAAAACCCAAATCAAGGAAAGCATCACAGTCATGCTCAAGTCAGAAAGTAGCTAGGATAAAAATGTAAGAGTGAGAGTCTGTTATGCTGCTACCAAAAATCTGCTAATGCTGAATTAGATCTTTTAAATGATACTTTATATTGCATAAAGTGAGCAAAGATATGATTTTTGTGAGAAGAAAACTGGGTTTGAGGTCTGAGATCCAGATTCAAGTTCCCATGCCACCAGTACCAATTGGGTATGTTTCAACCAGTCACATAACCTCTCTGGTTTTGTTTCTTTGTAAAACCAACAATACCCAGGGTTGTGCTGAGGAAAGAGTATACCATTGTTAAGAAAGCACACTACAAGGATGACAGAAATTGAGCTGTCCAGAGTAGCATTTCATAAGGTGAAAAACATAAGACCACCAATGTGTCTATCATTGGAAGAATATTAAAATAAATGATGTGACATCCATACTATTGGATGCCATGCATCTATTGTGAACAGCTAGTTATATCTGAAAAATGAAGTGTTGATGTTAGATGACGAAAGGACCCCATTTTTATTTATTAAAATATATATTTATATTTGTCTGTGCATAGCAAAATGTCCAGAAAGACACATAGAAAAATATTAATAGTATTTAACCCTGGGGATTTGGAGAGGAGGAAAGGTAGAACTCAGGAAATTTTCTCCTTTTTTTCTAAATATGCTTCTATATTTTTAATTTTTTAACAAAAATAATTGTAAAGCACTATATAATTTTAATAAATAATTTACATAAATATAGACATAGAGAGAGAGTTAGTGTGTGTGTGTATGTATGTGTATATATATATATATATATAAATATATGTATATATGAAACAAATTTGAAAGAACTGGCACTTCATTTAAATGCCAGAATGAAAAAGCAGTTAAAAATTACCAACTAAATCAAATAACAATTAGATATCATATATTACCAATTACATGAACCATGATTGGTAATGCCCAGCGCTGGAAAGTATAAACCTATTTTGAGGTCAACCTGCCAATATGTATCAAATTTTAAAAAGGGCATACCATTTTATTCAACAATTTCACTTACAGAACTTCATCCCATGGAAATAAATCAGACAGTGCCCTGTACTTATAATTATTCACTGAAGCACTTTTTCTACTTTGGAGAAAATCTACATTTTCTCCAGAAGAAGATTATGTATAACTATGTATATTCTATATAACTGAATATCTTTATTTATTTAATATCGTTATTATGTTTGTGCTTTTCATGCATGAGTTTCTATGAATGATCAAACTGTTACTAGTGATTATCCCTGGCATTTGAGATTACAGAGGGGTTTACCTTTTGTTTTTATAAAATTAACTGTTGTTTGCAGAGTTGTTGTTTTTTTTTAAATCATTTTGAAGAAAAGAAAATTGAATTGATATGTGTCCTTCATGGAAACACATAGAACAGTAGAGAAAGTAATCACGTGAGGCAGCCATCTATTTTAAGACCAGGAATAGGCGGCAGAATAAATGGATGTGTGATGGAAAGTGAATCACTAGAGCCCAGGAAAACTTAAGAGCAGTGTAAAGTCAATCTCAAAAATTGGAATAAGATGAGGATTTAATAATTCAAGGATGAAGCACTCACATATATTGGAATACATTAAATTCTAAAACAAAGAACCAGTCAGCAAGGGAAATGGCACCAATGAAAAGCAAAGAGTGTTTTCTCATCATTCAGGGTAAAGAAAGGTATTTTACAAAAAGGAAAAAGGAGGGTGTGTGTATTTTAGTCTCCTAAATACCATGACACAGGTCATGCTAAACAATGGGGATCTATTCACTCAAGGTTTTGGGGCCAGGGAAGTGTCCAAATCGAGGCACCACCAAGGTGATGCTATCTTCCTAAATACCAGCTGCCAGCAATCCTTGGCTCCTCTTTCACATGGCAAGGTTTATAGTGGTGTCCGCTGGTCTCTCTCTTCTCTTCCGGGTTCCAGTAATTTCATCTTCTTGCTTCTGTGGCTTTCTCTCTCTGTGTCTGAATTTTATTCTCTTATAAAGAACTCCAGTAATAGGATTAAGACCCATCCTGACTGAGGTGGGCTACACTTTAACTGAAGTAACCTCATCAAAAAGTCCTACTTAAAATGGGTTCACAACCTCAGGAACAGATTAGATTTAAGAACATGTTTTTCTGGAGTACATACAGTTCCAAACTCTCACAGGGAGTTTATTTTAAAAAAAGAAAAAGAAAGTTCTTGGCAAGGAACAGAGCACCTAGTAGTCAGCAACAGAGAGATTGAAAACTTCCTTCGCAGCAAGAAGGAGGTAATATCAATTTTTCTGATACAGGAAATCTTGGGTCTGAGGAAATAAGAAAACCAGACAGAGAAGAACAAGAATATAATTTACATACAAGAAAATTAATTTTCCAAGAGAAAAATGGATTAGCATCAGTCTGATTCTATAACAAAAAGCTTCACATTAGTGAATACCTAGAAATTCTGACTAAAACACAGGAAAGGATTTTTTTTAACTCAAAGGACACAAGTAATAAAGGGAAATCCCTGGGCCCAGAAAAGCATGTGAAGAAAGGGAAAAATTGTGCATGTTACCAGTGTGTGCAAAACCCAGGAATGTAGGGCTCCATAAAGAACAGCATGCAAATCTTAGGGCTCATACATGGGAGAGTTGAACTACAATTTTCTTCATAAATCAAGCTCCTTAGAGGACCATACACTAGTTTGAGTGAGCTAGGAAAAAAATCTATCTGGGGGCCAAGGGAGACAATAGGAAGATAGATATCTTTGTCTGAACTCCGGATAGGGTGGGGAATGGGGGCGGACCATGTTCCTTCCTTCTCCTCCCACAGGGCTCACCCAGAATATCTTCATATTGGTTTGGGATTTAAATGGCTCTACTTTCATGATCTAGGAAACCTCAAATCTGAAAATTAACTTAATGGGTTGTTAGTTTCTCTTGACCTACAATGAGGCAAATTCTCAGAAAAGGAATGTCCCCTCAATCCATACCTCACAGA
The DNA here is from genome assembly GCA_026826555.1 of Tolypeutes matacus. Lineage (NCBI taxonomy): Eukaryota > Metazoa > Chordata > Mammalia > Cingulata > Chlamyphoridae > Tolypeutes > Tolypeutes matacus. The sequence continues at coordinate 24,905,987 of JAKSZT010054487.1, forward strand.
ATTCCCACAGATTTAGAGAGCCAAATATGAACTGAAAATATAATTAGAAAGCACAAAGAAGCAAAATCATCACCATGATCAAGAGTCAACAAAATAGAATGAAGCAAAATTAGCCCCCTAAAGGACTGGAATTTTCAGATACAGAATTTAAAATAAGTATGTTTTAAATGTTTACGAAAATGAAAATAAAATAAAATCACAACTACATTACATATGACTATTCAAAATAAGGAAAAGGATTAGGAAAAGAACCAAACAGAACTTCCAATAATTTTTTGAAAGTACAATTGATTGTAAAAGCAACGGGCAATTGATAAAGAAATTTCACAAAACATTGCACAGACAAAAAAAAAAAAAAGTTAAAATACATGAGAAAGAGGTTATGGGTCATAGAGAATAGAATGGAAATGACAAGCATACAACTAATTAGAGTGCACAAGGGAGAGAATAAGGAGAATAAGAGAGAGGAAATAATCAAATGACAGATTTACAGAGTTAACGAAAGACATAAATCCTCAGATTCTTGAAGCAGAAAAAATCCCAGGCAGAATACATAAATTTTAGACAAATTCTAGTGGAATTATAGAATAAGACAAAAAATAACATAAAAATAATTCAAAAAAATAATAATTTAAATACATTGTTTAAAAAGATATTAATAAAATGATAGAAAAAAGTATAAAACTAAATTAAAAATGAAAGTTACCCTCTACTGCTTCACTCACACATTAGAGACTACCACTGTTAATTTGAAATTTATCCCTCAAGGTATTTCTACACAGAGACAGTTTAAGGGAATAAGAGCTACAGACACCGGTGCTTAAATTATTACAGATTAAAGTACATAAAGTACTTTATATACTTTATTAAAGTACATAATTTTAAAATCAGGATATTTTCCCTAATTGCTGAGTGTACTTTTTTTGTTTGTTTGTTTTATTTCTTTTTTTTTTTTTCATTCTTTGGATGTACTTTTTTCATTCAATAATTTGAAAATCCTGCATGGTATTTTTAGGAGTAACATATGTGAATCTATGTTACATGAATAATAATTAAATTATCTACAAGTAATCTATAAATAAATACTGTATAATTTCTGCAACATGTATCAAAGAGCACTATTTATACTTCTCCTATCCCTATATTATTTCTCAAGCCTAAAGACAAAATGTATCCAGAATTAGAAACAAGGATAACCCTATATTTCAGAGCTCATGCACCTTATTTTCAAGAGAACTATCAATCGCTAACATTAATTATGATGAGCCAGGTATTATGCTAAGTGCTTTAAATGGGCTAAGGCACTTAATCCTCACAGCAACTCTATGAGTTACATGCTATTTTTTATCCCATATTACAGATAAGATAAGAGGCTTAATTAAATATTTTGTCCAACACTCTACTAATAAGTAAAGGACCCAGGATTCACAGATTGTCTTGTTCCAAGGGACATGCAATCAACCATTCCAGTCCATGTCATTATCGTTGTTTAACCAATAGGTTATTTTTTTTCTCTTTTACCTCACATAGTATTTTCTTCTACAATCCATATAGAGTAGGACTTAGTTCTACATGACCAATATGTTCCAAGACCCTTCACATAAGCTGAAAATTGTGCATAATAGTGAACCCCATTATTTATAAATATTTTATATGATCATATCTATCACACATTTTTTATAAATAAGGCAAATATACACTCTAATAACAATACATAAAGAAAATCAGTCATATGAATAATTTTTAAAATGTTAATTCTCTTTCTCTCTCTGCATATATTTTTTTGATTGCCAATCACATATACCTGAATTCAAGTGTGTTAAGTTTGTGTAAAACAAACCCTTATTGTATACAATTGCATATAATTGTTTAATTCTCATATTTTGTGATTTTAATGAGCAAGAACTATAGTTTCAAAAAGGAAAAAGTGACTTTTTTTTAGATTATAAATTATTTACATCTGTAAATTAAATTGATGATGATATCTTTACTAATCAACAAGCAACCACAGCCACGATAGATGCCAATAATTTTGTCTTATATAAATAAGAAAATCTCTTGGGGTGATCTCTAAATACATCAGAATGTACTCTTACCATTGAAAGATATGGCAAAACAATTCAAATTTGAATTTTGTGATTTAAAGTTCACAATATGCAATTATCCTCACAACATATAAAGGAAAATTTGATCAGGTAGAGAACTAAGATGACTAATCTGTACACTTTCTTTAAAAACAGTCATATGCATGGCTAATACTTTGAAACAGTGGTAGTCAAAATTATTCTCACATGAAAAATGAATTCATGTGATTCTTCTATAAATGACATTCCTAATTGTTATCAAAGTTACTCTGACACAAAAATGTAATGTTTTCATCAATATGAACTGGGCTGTCATAGAATGTTAACTTCATAACTGTTCCTTAAATTAAATGTCAGAAAACATATATTGTCCTCACACATAATATTCCCTGTAATAGTTGATCAGGTAAAACCAAAAGAGTAATAAAGAAGGAGCTGATGTCATTAACTCTCCAAAAAACTATGGTTCCTAAATTCAGTAGTATTTCATTTTATGGCATAGAAGAAATATTTTAAACAATGATTGATTAATCTAGAAGAGCTCTACTCTACTGAAATAAGCCATCATTAGATAATCCATTTTTAAATACTCTGTAATATGTGAAGCTATAATAGATATTTAGTTGGATAAATGATCAAATAAAATCAAACATTCTGGGTAAATTTTCCAACAGGTTTTGCTTTTACACATGGTTATAACAACTGTAATTAAAATCAAATAAATAATATAATATTCCTCATCAGAAATTATGCTGACATTTGAAAATTTTTCAATGAAATTATTATAAAATCTGTAAAATGTAGATAGAATTTAAAATGACATTTACTTAGGCAGTTTAAAACATTGAAAATATGATTTGAAAGTCAAAGAATTGTCTTATTTACAAAGACATGGGATTCTGTATTTTTATATCATTTATATTGATAGGATAAATATTTGACAATTAAATCAAACTATATGCTTTATAGTCACATAATCATACGAAAGGTTTTGTTTGCATCAATAAGAATCTTATTTAAATAGTCATGCAATTCAAAAAAGGTTTAAAATGTTAAATTAGAAACACTAAAAATGGCATCTAAAGGGAATCTGGCTTTCTATGTATAAAGCCTTCCTGCTTTCAATTGGAAACCAAATATTTAGATAATTTTGTCACTGTTTTCTTATTAAAAATGAAATTTTTTAATATTTTCTATAATTTCAGCTTGAGTATGTGCTAAATATTTTGATAATTTTGAATTGTAATTTGATCTCTTATTGGACTTAATAATTATCTAAGGGAATATTTTTAATTTCAAAGATAATAGTGTGTTTTTTGTTGGTTTGTTTTCATAGATGTTTTTTATTGATAGTTTTGATTATTTTTATGATTTTTTTGAACTACTATTTCTAATTTTTGGAATGTATTCAGATCATTTTTAAATACAAAATAGATTCTTGAAAGGATAATATATTATCTATTTTCAAGGGAGAAAGTACAATACATATTTATTGAACATTATTAGTTGTCATTCAAATTATGTTTTTTTTTTCCTTATTTCATCTGTGAAATGCTAAGAGAGTTTAAATTCTCATAGAGACAGCTCATTGTATTTCTTGAAGATTTTGCCTTTTTGCTGTTTGTGCTATATTATTTGAAACTATGCACCTTAAGAATTACATGCCATAGTCCTATTTAATTCTTTACGTCTTAAAGTCAATCTTGCTATCAATATAGATATCCCTAAATTTTATATGGTTATATTTGCCTCGTAAATTTTTGCTTATCCTTTTACATTCAAAATCTTTAGATATACATACTTTTATTTTGTTTTTGTTTTTACTCAGAGTCTTATCAATCTAATAATTGATTTTATCCCATTTTTATTATTGTAGGTATAAGAGTGGGTCATAAATCTCAGATTATTAGGTATTATATGTTTATGCTTTCATTTTTTTGTAATGCTTTCTATAAAGATATTTTCCTGTTTAAATTTCCTCTCAACTTTCTTAAGCCTCCCTCAGCTCCTAATTTTTGTTATTTCAAAATGAGGTTTCAAGTAAATGTTTTTATTTTAGTTGCTTATAGTTGTAATAATTTTATATGCTTTAGCTTTCCTTTTATAAATATATATATCATATTGTCATTTGATTTTATAATAGTTACCATTCACTAGATTCCATTACCCATTCAATGATTTCAATGCCTGCCTCTCCGACCCACACTAATCTTTCTCATTACAGTCCCCATTTCAGAGTTCCTTATAGTCATCCAGTCTTGATTGGCTCATATAACTTATTGAACTAGATTTTTCAAGAATGCATGGGTGCTATATTTGTTTGTTTGGTTGACTGTTTTTACTTTTTTTTTTATTGTTGTTTGTTCTTTGTTTTGCTTTGTTTTGTTTTTGCTTCATGAATTTTGAAGCTCAGTGACTAAGTGCATAAATAATTAGGGTTAAGTTTTTCTAATTAGTTGACCCTTTTGTCACTATAAAATTTTCTGTTTAAGTCTTGTAGTACTCTTAATCTTAAGTTTACTTAGATATTAAAATGACCATGCCACCTTTCTTACTATTTTCATGGCATTTTTAAAAATATTTTTTCTTTCAATCTATTTGTGTCTTTATATTTAAAGAAAGTTTTTTTGTGGATAGCACACAGATTGGTCTTTTTTGCTCAGGCTGACATTTGCTGCTTTTTTGTTAGGATGGTTTATCCCTTTATATTTAATATAATTATTGATGATATTGTGTCATTGTGTTTAATTCTACCATCTTGACATACAGTTTCCAATAGACCATGCTGGGTTTTTTTGGTTCTTCTGTTGTTCCTTCTTAACTTTCTTTTGGATTAATTGATCATTGTACAGTATTATATTTTATTTCCTCTATAACTTCTTATGTAAACCTTCTTGCTTTATTTTTAGTGATTTCTTTAGGGTTAACAATCTGCATCTTTAAATTATCATCAACTATTTAAAATAAATAATATACCCCCTAATGATTTACATACTTCACACCTGAAACATCATATTCCTACTTTACCCTTCATATCTGACATTCACACTTACCACTTACCTCATCCCATTTTATACTTCCACTTCCCATTTAACACTTTGAAAGATGTAAATCCCCCTCCACAAGTTTTTATGCTATGTTTGTCAAAATATTTACTTCCACATACATTGCAAACTACAGCCCAATTTATAATGATATTTTTGCTTTAAATTGTTCATTCTCATTTAAGGATATTAGAGAAAGAAAAAATAAACATATGCATCTATGCTTATCATTTTATTTTAAATTTTGATTTTCTTTTGTTCCTTTTCTGTATACCCAAATTTCTATCTTGTGTCATTTTCCTTCAGCTTGAAGAACATTCTTTACCATTCTTTCACCCTAGGGTTGTTGATTAGAAATACTCTCACCATGTCTTCATTGCACCCTCATTTTAAAAAATATTCTCCCAGAAAGTAGAATTTTGGATTGACTTCCATTTTGAATACTTTCCAGAAGTAAGTTCATCATCCAAATTTCATGGATTCAGATGAGAGCATTGTGATCATTCATTTTTCCACTGTATGTAATAGATCTTTTCTCTCTGGTTGATTTTAAGATGCTCCCCTTAATTTTGATTATTAATGGTTTGATGCTGAGAAAGTCATGAACACAACCAGCAGCCATCTCCCAGATGTCATCTATCCTCCCCCATTTTCTATTGTATGCAGATGTTTCAGTATGTTTCCATTCCACAGCCCAGGAGAGATTGTAGTCTGGTGGAATGACCTGAACATACTTTAAACCTGGGAACAAGCAGACCCAGCTGCTTCTTAGGGCAGGGACTCTTAGTGGCAGGGCCCCCTCCCCACAGGTTGTATAAATATCCTGCACTCAGGAAGCACAGATTTGTCTCTCCTTTCTGACGAGAAGTGGGGCATGAAGAGCTACCAATCCTGACTGTGACCTGAGAAGTTGATGTCCCTGGGAATGGAATCTCTATCCTTGTTCTTTTGAAATCCTTAATTTTGTTAATGTAGTATATTACATTAATTGATTTAATCTTAAAACAATCTTGCATAATAGGGATAAATCCCAATGGATCATGGTGTATAATATTTTTAATATTCTGTTGGATTTGGTTTGGAAGTATTTTCTTAAGGATATTTGCAACATATTCATAAGAGATATTGGACTATAGTTTTCTTTTCTTATGGTATCTTTCTTTGTTATGAGGGTAATGTTGGCCTCATAGAATGAACGTGGGAGTGTTCCTTTCTCTCAAAATTTTTGGAAAAATTCAAGGAGAATTGGAGTTAAGTCTTCTTGGAATGTTTGGCAGAATTCCCCTGTGAAGCCATCTGGTCCTGGGCTTTTCTTTCTTGGGACATTTATGATTACTGAATAAATTTCTTTTCTAGTAATTGATGTGTTGAGATCTTCCATTTCTTCTTGAATCAATGTAGGGAGTTTGTGTGTTTCTATAATTTGTCCATTTCATCTAGGTTATCTAATTTATTGGCACACAATTGTTCATTGTATCTTCTTATAGTCCTTTTTATTTTGGTACGTTTGGTAGTAATGTTTCCCTTTTCATTTCTGATTTTTATTATTTGTATCCTCTCCTTTTTTCTTTGTCAGTCTAGCTAAATGTTTGTCAATTTTATTGATCATATCAAAGAACCAACTTCTGTTTTGTTGATTCTCTATTTTTTGTTTGTTTGTTTTCTATTTCATTTTCCTACTCTGTATTTCCTTGCTTCTGCTAGTGTTGGGCATAGTTTTCTCCTTTTTGTATAGTTCTTCCAGTTTTGATGTAAGGTCTCTGCTTTGAAATTTTTCTTCTTTTTTAATGTGAGCATTTAGAGTTATAAATTTTCCTCCCTCACTCTCTCAGCACTGCCTTCACTGTATCCCTTAAGTTTTGGTATGGTTTAATTTCATTTTCATTCACTTCAGGATATTTCCTAATTTCCCTTGTGATTTATGCTTTAACCATTGATTGTTTAAGTGTATGTTGTTTAATTTCCATATATTTGTGAGTTTACTTTTCTTCCTCTGTTATTGACTTCTAGTTTCCTTCAATTGTGGTCAGAGAATATACATTGTATGATTTCAATATTTTTGAATTTATTGAGACATATTTGTGACCTAACATATGATCTATCTTAGAGAATTATCCATGTGTGCTCAAGATGAATGTGTATTTTCTTTTTGTTGGATGAAGTGTTCTATATATGTCTGTAAGTTCTAATTGATTTAAAGTTTCATTCAAGTAAGGTATTTCCTTATTGATCTTCTGACTAGATATAATATCCATTATTGAGAGTGGTGTGTTAAAGTTTCATATTATTAATGTAGAACTGTCAATTTCTACCTTCACTTTGTCAGTAATTGCTTCATATATTTTGGGGCTCTGCTGTTAGGTGCATATATATATATATATATATATATATATATATTTATATTTGTTACATCTTTTTGTTGAGTTAAATTGTCTGTATTATCAGTGTATATAATGACCATCTTTGTCCCTAGGAATTGCTTTTGACCTAAAGTCTATTTTATCTGATATTAGTATAGCTACCACAGCTCCCTTTTTGTTACTATTATATTTTCTTTTATCACTTCACTTTCAAACTAATTGCTTCGCTGAATTTAAAGGGAAACTCTGAGAGACAGTATAAGGTTGGGACATGTTTTTTTTCTTTCTTTCTTTGTTTTAATTATTATTACTCTGCCAATCTCTGTCTTTTGTCTGGAGAGTTTAATCCATGTACATTTAAAGTTTTTATTGATAATGCAGGTCTTTCTTCTGGCATTTTGCTATTTAGCCTTTGTATGTCATATACCATTTTCCCTCAATCCTTCCATTAATGCTGACTTTTATATTTATTTGCTTTTGTGTGTTGTACCATATAGAGTTCCTTCTCTTCGGTATCTGGATATATTTTTCATCTATTTTTCTTGTGTTTACCATGGGGTTCATATTTAACATACTAAATATATAACACTTATATTTGGTTTGTTAACAACTTAATTTCAATATCATATACACATAATGTATAACCATCCAACCCCCTAACTTTCTTTGTACTTGTTACCACTTATATCTTTGTACATTGTATGTCCAAAAATCTAGATTTATCATTACTTTATTTTTGTTTATTTTTAAAGAAACTTTAGATTACATGTTAAACAAAAAATATAGGGAATTCCCATATACCCCAGTCTCCCACGCGTTCCTACATTAACAACATCCTTCATTAGTGTGGACATTTGTTACAACTGATAAACAAATATTGAAGTATTGCCACTAACTGTGGATTATAGTTTATGTTATCGTTTGCACTCTGTCCCTCACAATTTGTAAGTTATGACAAAATATATAATGGCTTGTATCTGTCATTGCAACATCATGCAGGACAATTCCATTTTCCCTAAAATGCCCCCATATTATACCTAGTCTGCCCTCTCCCATCTCTCAGAACCTCTTGTGGCCACTGCCTCCACATCAATGATAAAAGTTCTTCCATTGCTAGAATGAAAATAAGTCTATAGTAGAATAATAGTAAGTCTACTTTAGTCCACTGTTCATTCTCCAATCTTGAGGATTTTGGGATGGTGATACCCATCCCAAAATTGAGAGGGGATTTAGATCCCATTGGGCAGATGGATAGAACTCTCTTGCTTGCAGTTGCAGACTCTCAGTTCCTTAGGCAAGCGTTGTGCATCATCATCACCTTGTGTTAGTTGTCCTGGGTGAGTCCAATGAACTGGAAAGCAGGTGTTGCAACTCTGCTGAGATTCAGGGCCCGACTGGCACATGGATGGACCAAATATTAAATCTCTTGGACATCCACCTATCAAGTATAGTACTGACTATAGGTTCAAATAGAAGGGGCAAAGGAACCATGTGTAGGGAAACCACAAATGAGTCCAACTCTGTTACACTGGGAAGCATAAATTCCAAGGTAAGACCCACTGACAGGGTGCCAAACTCCTGAGCTCTCTACCCTGCTTATAGTGTCTGGATGTCTCTAGAGCCCTCAGGAGCCCTCAGGAGGCACTATTTACTGTAGCAGTCGATGAGATCCTGCTGAGACGTGCATAAGCGTAACCTCTGGAATGACCTCTCAATTCACTTTGATACCATTACTTTTTTATGAATTTGCATTTTGTCACCTGTAGAAAGTAAGAAGTGAAGTTACCTACAATAATAAAATATAATATAATAATACTGGCATTTATAATTACTCTAATTATTACCTGTACCACAGGTCTTTCTTTCCTTGCTGCTTTGAAACACTATCTAGTGTCCCTTCATTTCAGTCTGAAAAACTCCCTTTAGCAGTGCTTATAAGGCATGACTAGTGGTGATGAACTCCTTCACCTTTTGTTTACATGGGAATGTCTTAATCTCGCTCTCATTTTTTTCTTCTTCTTCTCTTTCTGGGATTCTCGTAATGTATATACTGGTATGTTTGATGATGTCCCAGAGGTAGCTTAGGTGTTTTTTTATTTTTATAGTTCTTTTTTCTTTCTATTCCTCAGCCTAACTCATTTCTGTCTTGTCTTCGTGGTTTCTGATTCTTCCTTCTGCTTCTGCTCACTCCAATCTGCTCTAGAAACCCCCCTAGGCATTTTTCATTTCAGTTATTGTGGTCTTCCTTAACTCCAATAGTTCTGTTTGGTTCTTTTTTAAAATTTCTCTCTCTTTACAAAGATCCTTTTATTGCTCATTCATTGTTTTACTTATATCCTTTATTTCTTTCTCTGTACTTTCTTTCACCTCCTAGTGTATTTTTAAGATCCTTTGGTATCTCCACATTCTTGCCTTCTTCATTGCTGTTTTCTGGATTACTGTCCTCTTCTTGTGGATGGGCCATCATTTCCTGTTTCTTCCTTTGTCTTGTACTTTTATTGCACACTGTACATTTTAATATTTTAAAATGTTAATTCTGTAATTTATCTCTAAGATATCTGTTTCTTGATTTTGTAGCCAGCTGGTGATAAGACAGACTTCAGCCCTCCTATCAGGAAGGTCTGCTCAAGGTGAATTCAATAACTAAAATAACAAAGTTTCACAGCTTTAAGTCAACAAAGGAGATAAAATGGAGTCATATAAAATATTCAAATAATTCAAAGGATGGCAGAAAAGGAGGAAAATATAAAACAGAGAAAGCATGGGACAATTAGAAAACAAATATCAAAATGATAAACTCTAATCTAACCATATAAAAATTCACATTAAATGTAAATTGTCTAAATACCCAATTAAAACACAGAAATTATCAGATATAAAGACACAAATAGTTTAAAGGAAAAAGGATACAAAAAGATCTAACACACTAACATTAGCCCATTCAATAGCTGGACTGATTATATTAATATCAGAAAAAAAAATAGTATTCATAGGAAAGGATACTAACAGGGATAAAGAAGTTTATTTTATAGTGATAAAGGGATCAATTGATCCAAAAGACACAACTATCCTAAAATGTTTATGCACCTAATAAAGGATCTTTAAAGTACAGGAAGTAAGAACTGACAGAACTGATATGAAAAATAGACAAATCCACAATTCTGACTGGGACTTCAAGAACCATTTCTCAGTCATTGATAGACCTCAAGAGAGGAAATCTGTAAAGATACAAAGGACAAAACATTATCAAATAACTTCATCTGATTGACATTCATACAATACTCAGTCCAGCAACGGAATATGCAACACAGAAAAACATAAGAGAATAGAGAAAATCAATAAAAACAAAAGTAAAATAAAATTGATAAATCTATATCTAAACTTTGAAAACATCATGTCAAGTAAAATAAGCCAGAAACAAAAGGACACTAGTAAGAAATAAAAATAAGCAAATTCATAGAGTCAGAAACTAGAATACAAGTTACCAAGGGCCAGTGTGGGAGTAGGGAGTGGGGAGTTAGTGCTTAATCATTGCAGAGTTTCTGTTTGGGGTGATGGAAAAGTTTTGGTAATGGATGGTGGGAATGGTAGCACAACATTGTGACTGTAATTAACACCACTGAATTGTATATTTGAATGTGTCTAACAGGGGAAATTTTAAGCTTTGCATGTTGCTAGAATAAGAATTCAAAAAAAATTTCCATATAGAACTGTACAACACAAACAGTGAACCCTAATGTAAACTATGTATAATAGTTAATAGTAAAATTACAGTAATATCGTTCCATCACTTGTAACAAAGGTACCACATTAATGGAATGTATTAATTGGGAAAACTTCATGTGTGAGGGTAGTAAATGGGACCCCCATATTTTCTGCATGATTTTTCTGTAAACCTACATACAATTTCTCTAATTTAAAAAAAGCTAAAAAATAAAGTTTAACTTTAAGCAAATCCGAGAACTATTATTTGCCAGTATGATGCCAAACAGCTGTTTTAACTTAACTTTTAACTTTTAAATCTGTTGCTTCAAAATTTCTATACTAGCTTGGATTTAATATACTGATTAAATATGTACAGCGAAATCACCTGTTTTGAATTTAAAATTTTTCCTGTAATAGCTCACCATTTTATAGATCCTGCCATTTTAGTCTGCTTTGGAAACACTCTGTGGGTGGATGATAAGCATCAATGCATTTAATTATTATAAAATCATTTTTTCCATATTTTCACTGAAGTCAAACAAAAGACCAAACATAAATTATGGTGACTCTTTCTTCAAAAACTGAACATATTCTGCTGATCCTTATATCATAGCCCATAGCTAGGAGTTAACACATCAAAAAGAGTTCCTAATGAAGGCCATCTAGTATATCACTATAAAATTATAATACAACTGAGATTTTAAAATGTACTCCTGTAAAAAAATGATCAGAAACCGTGGACTCAGCTTATTACTGTACCTGCTGTGTCTCTGTCTGAAGTCAAGAGGCTGATAGATGAGGTTTGCCTATTCGGGTCTTAAGGGCCTTGAAGTCACTTAGATGGATGACTGCTTAACGAGAACAACATAACATTTTTCTACAGGACTAGAAATCTAGCTTGGCGCCAATAGACTGTGATACTTGCCTAAACTCAATATTCAGATCATGACTATTTAATTTATCTGTCAATGACTTGCTCCTGATTTGCATTACACCTACTTAGCATCTCTATGCAGACAGTACAGTAGAGTAGTTTTGTATTCAAGATAATGTAGAAGCAGTGTTCTGAGCATTTAAAATGCATTCTTTGTTCTAATATCATTTTTATTTCATTGAGACGTTTATATTTTAATTGATGTGGCTAGAAGTTAGATACGGTGCCATGTGAAATGAAATCCATAAATATTCCAATAACTTGGCAATCTCAAGGTGCTTTAAATTAAGATATGAGACTCGGGTGTTACACAAGCATGTCAAACAAAAGAGGGTAAGAAATAAATATTATTGCAAAGTAGGTCTAATACTAGAATAATTTTTAAAAATTTATTTAATAGGTAGACTCTCATGTGGAACTAAACAGAATCTAAGGCTGTATTTCTATTAGTTTTTTCAAATAATATGCTTCATCTAAGTTATTATAGAACTATGTTAAATTATACATTTAGTATATTGTGTTTGGGAAGACCCCTAGATACCCAAAAGCAATGTATGGTTTTATTTCATTTTAATAATCTAAGTCTAAGATACAACATTATTAACTTGCTTTCTGCTGATACCATAGCTATATTTAAAGCTTTGGGAAAACTGAGAACCAACATACAAAATGATGGAAAGGACAATAAACTGTAATAGATGTAAGCAGGGATTAATTGACTAAACCATTCCAATCATCAGTTTATGAATTATTTATTGTACGATATTTCTGTAGGTAGTATAAAGATAAACCTGGCATGGTTTTTGCCCTCTAGGAGCATATAATCTAGTGGAAGAGGCAGACATAGATAGATCCAACTTTCATATGAGTTGAATTACATAGCATAGTAGAAATACAAACTGAATGCCATCACCTCATAGAACAGGGAAAGATTGTGTTGGCCTGAGGAGGTAGCAAATGTTTACTGGTAGTAATGTAACCTCTGCTTGACCCGACGGGTTGCCCCCATTGTACTTTTAGTTTAGAACACAAGCCTGCATGAATGAGACTAAATCCACTTTCAATAATCAAAAACCACAGCTATGAATTCCATTTTCAGTATGATTTGTTACTTTTGCTGAGATTCAAATTAATAAACATAAATATTAAGAGACGGTCACAGTTAGGTTGTGATTGATTGGGGGAAAAAAGCATTTTGTTATTATTTGTGCTTTATTCTCCTCAACACTTATTTGATGGGATTTTAAAATTTCTTACTTAAAACATGTTAATCTGTTAGTAAATGAAATGAGGTTTATATGAGCTGTGCAATATGTAGCCATATATTTATCCTCTATAAATGTTACTCAAGAACTGCCTTGACAGATACTACTGTGAAGTCACTAAGGCTCGGACAATGAACCTACTGCGCCAAAGTGTTGACATCCCCAATTTGAAATTCTAGAACTCATACATGCCTCATCTCAGAAGACAATCTATCCTTAAAAATCCCACTTAACTTCTCAGTTCATATATCTGTTAAAGATGAAAATTTAGGGACAAATAGAATCATCTCTCTTGGTCAACTAGGCCATGATATAGCTGTGCATTTCTCTCCTTAAAATATATATATATATAATCATCATTGCAAAACTATTTTCAGAAAATAAAGCCAAGAGAAAATAAGAAAATTCCAATTGCCACTATTTCCATCACATTGTCACTGTGCGTTCTCCCAGTCGCTTTCTATGAACATATATAATGTTTAGCACACCAAACATATCACTTTGTTACTACATCTTTCCACTTAATATATCTTAACACCTTTTCCTGCATTTTTAAGCACATAGTCACACAATTCTTTGTATTGATGTACTCTGTTTTATTTGAATCATTTTATAACAGCTGAGCATTTAAGTTAGTTGCATTTTTCTCTAGTAAACAGCACTATGATGAATAGTGTAATTAAATATCTCCCTCAATGTTGTTTAACTCTGTAAAATAAATTTCTGCAAAAGAAATTGCTAAACAAATAGTAAGTACATTTTAGAGATTTTAATACAGTTCATAATTGCCCTCCAAGAAGATTGTGTGACTATAGCTCTCAACAGCATGTATCTATTCCTTTGAACCTTCACTGGGTTCAGCACGCATCAGATGCTATCTGTTCAAAGAGCCAAAGGCAGATCTTAAAATGAATCTGGTGAGTCAAATATTCGTTGAACCCAACTTGGTTTGGTGTGTTCTCCCTAGATATGTCTCTACCTTTCCAACACCAGAACATTCAGTCAATCTATAAAATTCAATAAAAACATCAAATTTATTATTTATTTACTATATAGAAATGGATATAATTTATATGATGAGAAAGAAATAGTTGAAAAAGTACAAGTTGAAAACATGATGAATTTTTATAAGTCATAGCAGATAACTTGCCATTTTATCATAAAATATTACTTCCCTCCTAATGAGATAGTGTTGTTTTGTTACTGTAATCTTAATCCTAAAGAAACAACTGCCACTATATATGAAAACTATCAACAATGGTTGTGATTCACCTTCTGTACAGCCTGCCAGTGATGACAAACAAAGCATTCGGTACTATTAAGCCCTATTCTGAATCTTGCTTGACTTCCATACTATTGTGAGTTCAAACTTTCATCAGTTGAAATCACAATATCTGTAGAAATGAACAAAAGACTCATGATAGGGGTAAGTTGAAAATGTCCAGCTTTCTCCTTAAAAAAGTCAGAACTTGCCCATCTACTATTTCCACTCAGTGTTTAAATTTATTTTTTAAAAAGATCAATGTTTCTTAGTATCTTCTATACAAAGAATGACAGTATTAGCAACATTTGAATTTTTGCTATGATCCTTCTAGGATTGGTTTAATGTGATTCAGGGTGGTCAATTAAATAAACCCTTCCATTGTTCTGGCTGAATAATGATTTCATTTTCCTAGCCTACTAATCCATTATTTTAATTAGCATTAAATTCATAAAACAATAGAAAATCTAAATAGGCTTTAAACGGTCTTAAGAACCCTGAAATAAATACCACAAACTCAATTATCAGAAGGGAAAGACAATAATAACTCTCATTTGGGTAATAAAGTAGAACTCCTTTCACAAAAATAATTAGAGCAATAAATGCACACTTTAGACCTATTTGTAAGTGTTTGAATTCTACTAAGATTACTGCCACCTTTAGGAAGAGACTTGAAAATGTAGTTGACAAGGGAGACATTTATGGATTTAGTCAATCCATTCTACAGAGTTCACACAGAAGCAGCAGTCTCAAAATTAGCACCACAAGGTTCTCCTAGCCAAAAGAAAAAACAGTAGATGTCCATTTGTATTTTGGGAGACACATTGAGGGAAGAAACTCTTAATGCAAAGAATTTATACTGATGCTGGTGAACTATAAGGTGCCAGGGCAGAGTAGTGGGAAGGTTTCTTTATATATTTCACTATTTCACTACAAGGTACTGTACCTATTATCTGGGGGGGAAATATCAAAATATGAGAATTTGAAGAAGGAGGCAAATACAGCAACGGAGTAATGACAATTAAATAAATAATAATAATGATATTAATACCAACAGAAATTTTGAATGTGTTGTCCACTATCCCCATTTCCATTTTCTCATTAGCTTTTGACTTTTGACTCACAATCAATCTTCTATTTTAAAATATATGTTTTTTACTTTGTACCCACTGTTTTTGCTATTATCAATAAGGCTATAACAAAATTTATTTCAACTAAATCTCTATGCACATTTTAAACGTTTCATTTAGTTAAGATATATTCTTAGTATGGTTGTAGTGGCAAAAGTGCATAAACGCAGGCATAGAATAGAGAGGAGAGCTCAGTTTCACTTTGAGTATTTAATAGGGGTGTTCAGGAATCAGTTTGTGGAAGAGGTCCCGAATTACCCTAACCAGACTGCTGAATAATCAGGTAGAGAGGACTGCAGGAGGTTTAACAGGGAGTGCTCTTGCCATTAACCCCTGTGAAGGAGTGAGAGAAATATCTTGGGCAGGGAGAGAAGTTGGACTTCATGCAGTGGAATGTCAAGACCTTTCAGAGTAGTCTCGAATTCAGGTAAGTTAGCTGAGCTTTTGTATCCCTGCCTTGATCAGTTACAGGGAAGGGACATGACCTCAGGCAACATAGCACCTTTCAACTGAGGCAGCAGGCAACACTCCCAGCAGTTACGGAATGAGTGCCTCAGTCCTCAAGAGGATATCTGGGTGACACAGATCAGCATCCACCATAAACACTAAACTTCAACCTTCCTTAGCCAGTATGACATTAAAGGAACTTGATGTTCAGTGTCCAGGCATGATTTTTTGTGTAGGATACATTCTCTACTCAACATTTTAAAATTATAAATCAAGGGTTCTTTACAAGGGGTCCATGAGCTTGAATTGAAATTGAAAAAAACATTCTTGTCGGGACGTGTTGGTGCAGATGTGATATATTTATTAAATAATACTTAGTATAGTGTGGGCACAGTAAGGGATCTGTGGTTTTCACCTAACTGGCAAAGGGATCCGTGGAACAAAAAAGATTAAGAACCCCTGCTTTATATACTTATTATGTTTCTTCCAATGATCCTCTTCCCCTCGTGGGCCACCCTCTTTCATCTGAATTCTGTATTGGTAAAGAATTCCAGTACTTTAAGATACCTTGTTCCAAAATTCAGAGATCTACAATGTAAACAACATTAAATAAAGTAATCCCAGATATTTCATTCTTAAGCATCCATCCTTTACTCCTAATCACATCTCCAAAAAAAGTAAAAATGAAATTTCTTATACATTTGGGTGTAAATTGTAATTTTGGTTTGTTGCCAGCATTCTGTTTAACTCATTGAGATAGAGACATGCCCACAGTCTGGGTTTCTGAAATGGCAACAATGAAAACTAGACACTATTTGAAAGTTCAAAAAATTTAATCTTTAAGAAAAAACAACACATGCCACACAGTGCCGTTTTCTGGATAATCCAAAGAAAAAGGTAACACGAAGCTCAGTAATGCTTCCAAGGGAAAACAAGAGTAGCAAGGAGTAGTTATAAAGAAAGTCATATTAGCATTTTGTAACATATAAATAATTATTTCATAAATCTCTTCAAACATTCATTAACAGAATTTCTAAATAATGAAGTCATTACTATATAAAACCTTGCTTTAAATATCAGCATTCTTTCTAAAATCATGTCAAATTATAGCATGCTAATTTGTATAACAAGAGAAAAAATATCATAATACATCCATGACTTCGAATTCTACACATAAATATTAATGAAGAGCCTCTTTGTTTTCTTCCCATTCAAAGAAAACCAATATTTATTTTGATGCTACATAGAAAACAGGACACTATTGTGACTCCCTGGTCAATTGCAGCGTTTATTAAGCACCCATATAATGCTGTTCTTTTATTGTAATCTGATGCAGGATTCAAATTCTCTCACAATGGCAGTGTATGAAGCAAGAAAAAATAGTAAAAATGCAGCCTACCATGCATATGATAGATATTGTGTTTAGGTACAGAATCCTTCACATAATTAGGCCGGGCCCTTCATCATCATTACTCCGCTAATAGCCAGTGGTTATGATATTTGCATATCCTAAATGAATCTTTGCAAAGCATTAGCTAGAGAAGTTACTGTTTCCCAGAACAGAAGAGCTAGAAAGGGATTGACCAGTATCTGATACTGTTACCCTGACATACCCTGATTTAGCCTTTTGTCTTCATGGAAACCTCTGATCCATTGACCACATCAATTTCTCATTACCTCTCAACTCTCTCCTGGCATCATGCCCTTCCTTATCTAAAATACAGATTTCACAGTCATTACTTTCACTTCTTTTCAAATATTCTCAATTTTGTTGTCCTTTATTCTATTGCTTTCAACAGGGAAAACCTGGAATGATTTCTACCAACTATCTTCTTACTAGCATCCCAGGACCTGATGGTGAAAAACCACAAAACCAACTCATTAGCTTCACTCTCACTACAGGATCTCATGCAATCAATGGGCACTCAATATTGTTCACCTTATTTTTTTTTTAAATGTCTAGATTTCCTAAGCCTCTTTTCTTAAACCTCCCTTACTTTCAACTTATGATCTCTCCTAACCTTATACTTCATTGAGAAAACAGCAACTGTCAAATGGGATCTCTCTTATCTTCTCCCCACCACATTTATAAACTTATTTCCAACCCCAAACTCTTCTCTTTTTCCTGTCCTATTACAATGGAGGTGGCATCCATATTTATTGCACCGATTATCAATGCCAGTCCTTTCTGTGCTCTGAGCCTTTCCTCCCCACTCCAGTCAAGGATTTTACTCCTAATCTAAACAAGAATTTCTTTTCCTGAATGCATGTCTTCTCCAGAATATCAGTTTTCACTCTTCTGGTTCATTCCTCTTGTTCCCATAAACATACAACCATGTCATAACATTGTTCCTTAATAAAACAGCAAAGAATCTTCCTTTAACCCCTAATATCCCTCCAAATACTGTTTCATCTTTCAGTTCTCTCTGTAGGCAAACATTTTAAATACGCTCTCTTTATCTACTGACTCCATTTTGTCACTTCTTTTTGATTCTTTAACTCCCTCCACATCATCAAACTGTTTTTTTTTTTTTTCCTCAAAATACCCATAGGCTTTATGTTGTTAGATCTAAAAGGAATTTTCTATCTTTGACTTACTCAATCTCTTATGAAAAGCTACATTTGACTCTTCCCTTTTTCTTGAAAGTCTCCCACTCTTTTTTCTATGACATCACATATTCGTGTTTCTCCACTTTCCTCACTTCTCGACTTCTTTTTCTGGCTTCTATTTCCCTTTAAGTCTATATATGATGGTATTCCTAAGGACTTGGGCATGGATCCTCTTTTATTTCTATACTCTCTTCTCATGCATCTCATGTAATAAAATTTTAAATATCATTATTTGGTGATGGCTCCAAATTTCTATCCCAGATTTTTCTTTTGAGACCCAAATTAATATGGTCAACTTGCTAGTTACCATTTTCAATCAGATTTCTCACAGATATCTCAAACTTAGCCTGTCAAATTGAAACACTTGATTCATGTCATTTTCCCACAACCAATCTACCTAGAGACCTTCTCCATTTTAACAAATAGTGAGCATTATCATCCATTCAGTTGTTCAAGCCAGCAACCTAGCAGTAATTCTTTCCCAAAATTCACCTATCCAGTGCCCCCAAAATATCTTCGATTATGCCTTCCAGAAATGCCTCAGATCCATGCAAGTCTCTGCATCTAGTCAGTCTCCATACAAGTCTAGTCAATATCATGACTTGCCCTGGTAGGCCATTCTTCTAACAACAGGGAAATCCTTTTGCCATATGAACTGGATCATGATATGTTCCTGCATAAACTCCTTCAACAATTTTCCACTGCAGCTATAATAAAATCCTGAATTTTCCTTGTGTTTTCAGAAATATACACTCCAATTTGAGAGTTCAGTCTCCCCACACTCCATCAATGGTCTTCAAGATCTGCCTCCATCTTCATTTATACCACTCTGCCTAGGCTCACTTTGATCCAACCACACTAGCTTTCATTCTTTCATCAACCCTATTTCCACCTTAGGGTTTCTGCAAACTGTGTTTGTAACATCCTTACCCTGATCTTTGCTTTACTGGTTCCATCTAACACTTTATGTCTCAGTTTAAATGTCATCTCCCTAACTATTCTATCAAAAACATATGTCCTCAACTTGTCATATATCCCCCAAAGCCAGTTTGTTTCATTCAAAACTTATCAAAATGTGTATTATGTTTATTTGCTTTTGTTTTATTCCTTTTTTTATCATTTCTCCACTAGCTTGTACGTGCTATAAAGGCAACAACTATGTAGATTTTGTTCAGCGTAGTAACCCCAACCCCCTAGTATATTGTCTTTTATATAGTAGGCACTTAATAATGCTTAAAAGAATGACAATTTACTGGCTATTATCATTATTCCAAGTTAACATTTCTCAAAGGGTGGAATGTTTCCATTGTTAGTATATAATACTAACTTAAATGGCATAGGATTAACCATATTTTAATTATTATAAGGGTTAAATATTCATTTTAATATGTTTGGAAAAAATATAGATAGCTTCTGAAACCCATAATTTTCTAAAATATTCATGAGATGAGGGTATTTAAAATCAATTTGAAGAAAATTATTAGGTAAATAATAACTTAGGTAAAAAGCAGTCATGCAAAAATTGTAGAGTAACATCAATATTTAAGTATGGGGAACACTGGTCTAAGTTAAGCAGAAAACCTGACTCTATATTAAATTCACTTTGCTGGAGAAGAAAGTGGGTAATTAAAGGTCTAGTGCATGGTTATTAACCTGCTGTGGTGATTATATTGTTACACACAAGAATTCACTGCCCATTCCAGAGGGAGAATTACATTTCTCACCTTGTTCATGCCATGCTTGCCCAAGTGACTTGCTTTGAAGAATGAAATGTGAGCATAAACTATGGGTTTAGAAGAAACTTAAAGGGCAGGACATGTTCTCTTTTTACCCTCTGCCACAACAAACATCAATGTTCCAGAAGGAGATTGCTCTATCAGTCTAGCTCCCAAAGTGAAGTCAAAATAGAAGAGTGCTATAGCCTGTGAAGGGTCTGAAATTTTGTTCTATGTGCAAGCTAAAAATTAGCCTGCCATAGTTTCATGGATGCTGGCAGAAAAAAAGGCTGTCAGATAAAAAGAGTATCAGCATATGTGCCTGTTCCCTGAGCCCAATTCTCACAAGGTGACACAAAGACAGAGGAGATGCCTGCACATGCAGTAGGGGACATTGCAGGAGAGGAAATACTAGGTTAGGGAACCCAAATCTTTTTAATGAGCAGTAAGTCTGCCTAACATTTGCCCTGGAAAGGAACATTATCTTCATTGTACTGGACAGTAAATAAACCTGTCCCTTTTCAGTAGACAGATATACATCTCATTCTTCCTAAGCTGTTTGCTTTATCAACATCCTCAAAGTTGTGCAGAACAAAGGCAGTCTGTGTCTGTTTTAAAGATGTGCAAAAATGTAAGATACTTTTGAGGACTGTCACCCAACTCAGGCAAACCACAATGGATATGTGGCATGTATAAGAATTAAACCCTTATGATTGTTAGCCCCTGAAATATTAAGGAATATTTGTAAACACAGCATAATCTAGATTATTCTGACTAATTCAACAGGATGTGTTCATTTTATACGGATCCACACCTAAACTTCAAGATTTACTTAACCTCCCAGAAATTGTAATGAAAATTTTGTGCATGTGTGCATCCAAAAATTTATTTTCTTTAGGAAAAGAATTCATAGCTTTTTTCAGATTTTGAAGAATCTATGACATAAAAAATTTCTTAAAAAGACCAAAAGAAGTACATGTCAATCCCCAAATATAGACATTTTGACTTTCCATTTATGATTAGCAGAAAGTGTTTTTTTAATTCAAAAGGAAATATCCACATCCAGGCACATGGAAACTCCAGTTGGAAAACTGGTAACTGTCCTATTAATAAAGGTGTTTTCTTATTAATTCACAGCAGTATAAGAATGCTTTGTTATACCCAACAGTCCATATAAAGTTTGAGTGTTATTTTCAAAATATGACTGTTTCTTCAAATCCTCACATAATATTCATTCAGGTTGTATTTTCCCTTTTTAAAATATATGAGATCACACATGCTGCTTATAAAATAAAATGATTGAAATAGAGAAATATAAGCCAGGCCTAACTTATCTACATATAAGTCATCCAATTCTCTCTTAAATTTCTTTGAATTGTAGACAGAATTCTCACTGAAATGGTGCTGAGTTGAATTTCTCTTTAAATCTGGAAATATTTAATCAAATTAAGAAATCAAATAACACTCATGAGCTACACATAAATAGATGACATGCATATTTACTTACTGACCTTTGATTTGGAATTTAGATGTGTATGCATATGAGAGAGGAAAAGAGAAAGAGAGAGAGAAGAGAGAGACAGAAAGACAAAGAGACAGAGAATGAGAAAATAGAAGAAAGAATTCAACTCATGAGCAGAAAAGGGAAAATTTGTGTAATTGTGTATCAATGTGCCAGGCACAGTGGCAGCCACATAACCCGAGTCAGGGATTAAGTTTAAAGGACCCAGAATTAGGAAAGGAACAGATAGCAGCATGAATCTCAGAGTCAGAGGGACAAGTCAAGTCAAAGTCCATTAGGCAGTGCAGAGATTGAAATTCCATAAAGGGCAGCATTAAGTGAGTACAAAGAGCCTCAGGGAAGACTAACAGTGGGGTAATGAAGCCAAGCCTTGGCAGTTTGGAGCAGGGGCAGTTAGTGCCTCTTTTCTCTAAAAAGGCCCTGGATTTTCTAATTCTTAATCCTCCTTGCTGATGGGGGTGACCTTGGTTTGGTAAGGTTTCTTGACAAGGAATCCTGGAATTGTGTGTGTTTGGGAGGGGAATTAACATATTTATTTTATGAACTTCTAATTGAAACTTAGCATTTTCTTCAGTATATTTCCTTCAATATGAGTGTAGGCAACAAACTCCAAAACTATTAAGATAAGCAGTATCTGTATCATTGTCACTATGAGAAATCAAATATTTTTATATCATATTATAGTTGTTGCATCTACCTTGAAATAGCTTTTATATTCATGACCACTTTAAAATTATGGCAGCTATTAAATTCACTCCTAAATAATATTTAATGTTAATACAAAAACATATATATATATTATTGTATCAAACTTGATTTTGTAAATGATGATCACTATTTTACATAACTGGTTTCCTTTTTAGTTTTGTCATGATTTAATTTATAGATTTAAAAATATTATTCTGAGAAGAGGTCCATGGTTTCACCAGACTATCCACACAAAGATAGGATGGATAATGATCAGAACCTTTGATAAAGAGGTATACAATTTCAGACTTTCAAAAGTGTTTACTGTTTTAGGAATGGGATTGTTTTTCCTTCTGAATTCATAAAAGAAAATTTCTTAATTTCTGGAATTTAAAATTGACAAGCACTTTCTGTTAAATGTTGAACATTCTGACTTAAAATTCACTAATGAAAATTTTCAAAACCATTGACAATCTGAATCTGCACTCAGTCCCAACTCTCTCCCTACAAACTTACTCCCTGGGTCTCACATCCTTCACCTACATTTAAGGACAATAGATTAGGTGATCTCCAAGGAATCTTCCAATTTTATCATTCAGTAACTTTAATATTTATTAAATAGATTGTTTCTGATTTAATTAATAGCACAATGGGAAAAAGGGGGAAAAAAGCTTTCAAACTGACATAAAATAACCAGTTTGAAAATGTATAGAACTTGTTCAACTAATGTAATTTTCTAGATGCAAAGACTGTTCTTTTTTTTTTATAGTTCATATCTTACATTTTATTTATTTTCCCCCAACCCACATTATTAATTTTTTGTTTATAAACCATACAATTTATCTAAAGTGTACAATCAATGGCATTTGGTATAATCACAGTTGTGCATTCATCACTTCAATCAATATTAGAGCATTTTCATTACTCCAATAAAAAGAAAATTAAACAAAAAACAAACCACTATCATACCCATATGTTAACACTAATAATTGCAAAACTTATCATGTGCTTCCACCATTTTTATTAATTTCCAAACATTTTCAAATTTTTACCAATTCTTCACTGATCATACCTCAGCTTTCCATTCTTTAACGACATATGTTGAGTGAGGCAAGCCAGGTACAAAAGAACAAACATTGTATGATTTTGCTATTATAAACTAAATATAATGAGCAAAATCCTCATTATATAAGAATATAAGTCACCAGAGAATAGAATGTGGTTAGAGACTGTTCTTTTTAAACTATATACTGAACCCACGGGTTGCTTTCGTGACTTATAGTATTAGTTTACAAGAAGCTGCTTTTACTCTTCAGAAATAGACAATCCCTTTAAGACAGACCTCTTCTGAACTTAATGCTTCATGGAATAAGTATTATTGTTCACATATATCAAATAGACATTTTCTAGAGTTACAAAATCAGTGTGACATTCTAATTAAATGCCCCCTAAAACTAAGCTCCATAGGCTGAACCTGGCCAGAGAATATCACTAAACTTTACCTATTACCTAAGGTTTAAGAAATCAATTATGAGGAAAAACTGCATATCAGAGCAGCAAGTTGGAGCTCTGTCATGCCTAACTCTCCACTTTGTGAAATTAAACCTTGCTACTCAAAAATGCCATGATACTTAGCATTTGAAGACTAACCTAGATGGGCAATCTACCAAAAAAAAAAGTTTGGAAAGAGAATTTAAAACATTTGAAACATTTTCTTCTAATATTGACAAGAATCATTGTTAACCAAATGAAAGGCCTCAAAATCTGTTATTGAAGAAAGATGGAGTGAAATGCAGTTAATGTATCTCAAATTGTAAAATCGTTTTTAAAAGTACCTTTCTTATTACATCTAAATGCAATTTTCAAGATAGTGGCATTGTAACATGACCCTGTGTGCTGTACTGTGTGTACAATAAAGCAAGCAAAATTAATCCCTTCCCCTGCCGACCTCTAGAAATGAAAACCCATTATAGTAATAATATTTGTACTTAGGTCTTGATGTTTTTGTGCTGAATTTGAATGCCATGAAATGATGATATCTAGTGGGTGATGGGAACATATGTTCAGATGTTCAGATGATTACATAAATAATCCTCTACAAAGGTGCAAGGTGACTTTTTAAATTGGGTAAAAACAAGTTGAAACCTCATAAAACTCATAATAATTTTCTTTTGCTCACAATAATTTTCTTTACTGCTAAGGCTTACTATTCCAAAAGTCGATTAGAGATGTTTTACTTTTCACAGGGACCCAGTGACAGAATGTCACCAGAAGCACACAACCTTGAGGCCATTGGCTGCTGCATTACGTCTCAAGACACAAGCATCCATTTCTGACTCATGGACATCCTTACTAACATAAAGGATCTTACAATGTTTCTTTGCTCTGACAAGGACTGTTACCTACAAGCAATGATAACAACATACAGGCTTCACAAAATTAATGTTTAAAAACCAGGATATGTGTCTCACATATAAGAGAGATTTCCCTCTGAAAACTTCACACAATTTATGAAAAAGAGTGTTCTACTTTGTTGCCTTCACTTTTTAAATTGCTCTTTTTTTTTATTTCATTGCAAAAAAGCTTTTGCTCCCCTTCCTCACTGTATGTTTACTTTATTTTTTTTTCCTTTTTTTAAAAAAGATAGTTTAGATTACATAAATTTTACATGAAAATATAGGGGATACCCATATGCCCCACACCCTACTCCTTCCACACATTCCCACATTAATGACATCCTTCATAAATGCAGTACATTTTTTACAATGAGGAACACATAATGACACATTGTTACTAACCATAGATTATAGTGTACATTATAGTTTACACTCTGTCCCACACAATTTTGTAAGCTATGGCAAAATATAAAATGGCCTGTATCCATCATTGCAACATCATACAGGACAATTCCAATGTCTTGAAAATGCCCCCATATTACACCTATTCCTCCCTTTCCCTCCCCTCAGAACCTCTGGTGGCCAATGCCTTTATATCAATGATACAATTTCTTCCATTACTAGAATAATAAGTCTACAATAGAATAATAATAAATCTACTTTAGTCCATTGTTCATTCCCCAAACTTGAGGATTTGGGGATGGTGATGCCCACTGTGCTTCTAATTGAGATGGGGCTTAGCTATCATGGGTCAAATGGATGGGAACTATCTTGCTTGCAGTTGCAGACACTCTCTGTTTCTTGGGATTGTCATTGTCCATCATAATCTCCTTGTTAGTTGTCCTGAGCGAGCCAATAAATGGAGAGTAGGTGTTGCAACTCTGCTGAGATTCAGGGCCCAACTGGCACATGGACAGACCAAAAATTTAAGTCTCTTGGACATACACCTATTAAGTACAGTACTAATTATAGGTTGAAATAGAAGAGGCAGAAGAGCCACGTGTAGAGAAACCACTAATGAATCCAACTCTGTCACACTGGGGAGCATAAATTCCAAGGTAAGGCCCACTAGGAAGGTGCCAAACTCCTGAGGCATCTGCCCTGCCTATAGTCTCTGGATGTCTCTAGAGCCCTTAGGAGCCGTTGAGGCAATATTTACTGTGACAGTCAATGAGATCCTGCTGAGAGGTGCATAAGCATAACCTCTGGAATGACCTCCCAATTCACTTTGAAATCTCTTAGCCATAAAAACGCATTTGTATTTACCCTTTCCCCCTTTAGGTCAAGGTCTTTTACCAGGTGCACTGCTAGTTGACAGTTGGTAGTAATCCCTCAGTGCCAGGAAGGCTCATCCCTGAGAGTCATGTCCCATGCCAGGGGGAAGGTAGTGAGTTTATATGCTGAGTTTGGCTTAGAGAGAGGCCACATTTGAGCAACAAGGAGGTTCTCAGGAGGTAAGTCTTAGGCAATGTATAATACTAGGCAAAGTTTCAATTTCAAAAGAAAAGTTTAATAAGTACAATCATCAATATGAAGGGCCCATCACAATGGTACATCCTCCGTCACTAGTCACTGCCCCTGTACTCGGGGGATTCTTGCTGTCTGATTAGAGAGTATAGCAGAATTTCCCAGGATGGGAATTCAATATTCTTTCAGTTATTGTGTGGATCTCCACCCACCATGACAATGCCCCATGAACATTTGAACTCATTCAGATGCCTTATAGGTATGCCCTTGATGATCCTCCTCCTATGAATTCCCCCATCATAGACACCCCACACCAATGATCCTACCCTGCCATAATTGTGACCCTTCTGTAACCCAAAACCTCTCCAAAAATGAAGCCAACCAAATAACCAAATAAAATTAATAAAAAATGAAATGATAATGATAGCTTTAAAAATAACAAATCTAATTTAAAAATTTTTAATTGAAATTTTAAAAATTTTAGACATTTGTCTTTCATCACTGTAAGATCTGTTGTCTTGCATGTATAGTAACATTTTTTTCCATATATTCTCCCAGTGTCAGTTTTTTTTTTTTTTTCATTTTATCTTCAAAGAAGCTTTAAGTTATAGAAAAGCCACATAGAGAATATAGGGGATTCCCATATACCCAATGCACTCCCCCTTTTCCACTGTCCCCTATTAATAACATTTTACATGTGGATGGTACATTTGTTACAATTGATGTACAGATATTGAAGTATTGCTACTAACCATGGCCAATGGTTTACAGTATGATTTACATTTGGGTCCATACACTTCCATCAATTTTGACGATATTTAAAATGGCCTGTATCCATTACTGCAAGATCATACAGAACAATTCTAATGTCCTAAAAATGACCTATGTTCCATCTATTTTGTTCCCCCCGCCCCTCGGGATCTATGGTAACCACTAAGTTTCAATTTTTGAAGAATAAGATTCATATTTACTTGCAATAATATTGAGGGTTTGACTATTGGTCTGTTTTCTTTTATTAGGTACTGCCTATGTTCTCAAGGGATTCTTTTCCCTCTAATTAAGAATATAGCAGGACTCCCCAGGATAGCAGTTTAATATTTTCTTGTTTATTATATGGGTCTCCACCCACTGTTATAACACAATATGACAAGATGAACACTTACATATTCCATAGAAGCCTGCTTCAGGTACACCCTGTCCTGTATGCCCCCTCCATATACAACACCCTTCACCAGTAGCCCATCCCAGCCATATTTGCCAAAAGAACATTCCCAACATTGTAGTTTTAACCACAGATCTGCAAATCCCCAAATTCACCTACTCCTTGTCCCAACCCTCCCCCCCAGTTCCATGGATAGTCCAACCCAAACCCCCCCACTCTAACCTCCTCACAGACCAGTACCTCTGAACCTGGTAGCATCACTGCACCACTATCACGCCCATCCACTGCACAAATGAGCTTTTACCACCTTTCTTTCACTGGATGTCTACTTTAATATAGCCAATTACTTCTTTTTTTTTTAAGATTTATTTATTTATTTATTTACTTTTATCCACTTTAACCCCACCCCCACCCCGTTTTTTCTGTTTTTGTGTCTATTCACTAGGCAATTATCTTTGTCTGTTTCCTGCCCACTCTTCTCATCCCTCTCCTCCTGTCTTCTCTGGGATTCAATCCTCGGGACCTCTGATGTGGGAGAGAGGCGTCCTAACGGCTGTGATACCTTAGTTCCTGTTTTTTTTTTGGTGCATCTCATCTTGGCTCTCCCTTGTGTCACTCTCCTGTTACGTCATCATCTTGCTGCGTCGCTTGACAGGGCCTTACGGCACACCCATGCACACGGCCTAGCAGCACACCTGTGCACAAGGCCTGGCTGCCCATGTGCCCTCTATATTTTTCTTTTTTTAATTTTTACCAGGAGGTCTCAGGGATCAAGCGCAGGTCCCTCCATATGGGAGACAGACACTCAACCATTTGAGCCACATCTGCCTCCCTGCTATATCTCTTAAGGTTGACCAACGATACCTAGAGTTACAGTCATTTCCCATACAGGATGGTCATATAATAAATCAGGTTGGTTTATCACCAGCATTCTGAAAACCAGACCCAGGGAGAAAAACTATGTCTGGGGACACATGCATGGTTTCTAATATAGCGAATGTTTAGCCCACCGTGATTAACACAAAATCAAGACAGCAAGAATATTCACATTCACTAATTACTTATTAATAGAATATATAATTTTGGCCAGGCCTAAGTCAGCTTTGTAGCTCTTTAGCATTTTCCATGCAAGTCTCCAGCTTTCTTAAAATTCTTTCCTCCTTTATTTTACATAAACATTCAATAGTTATTTGTTAAGTGAATGATTATATTCTACTGTTTTTAAGTGCTTCTTTATCTTCTGATGCATACCCTCGGTTTCAACTTCAGCCTTTATAGATAATGCTAAAATATCATATTGTTTCCATTACAGATGTCTTTACCAAATTTCAGATCATCTTATCCACATGCCCAGCAAAAAATTCTACATATGATTTCATCACCCACAGATTAAAAAATCAATATGTCCCCTGACCATCAACTCCTCAAATTACTTTTCTTACTTTCTCACCATTGTTAATGACATGAAAATCTCCTTAGTCATTTAGTTCCATATAACAGTTTTATTCTGAACTTCTCACTTTCTACTCAAACATACAGTCCTAAAAATTCTGCCTTCATATTTTCTCTTATATTCGTTTCCATGGCCACCCCTCTGGTTCAGGTCAACAGTTCATTCTCTCTGAACCTTCATCTAATCACATGCTTAGTTACTCCTCTGAATCCCTGGTGCAAAGCACAATATACATCATATTGTAATTGTTCAATAGAAAGTGTTTGGAATTAATGGATTTTCCTACATAACTCACCTATTTCCAAACCACCTTTAACAGATTTCTCTTACTAAAAAATAGGTTAATAATATCTTTCTCTAGCTAGAACTAAAACAAATTATGTACTCATCTTGGCTCTCCCTTGTGTCACTCTCCTGTTACGTACAATGATTCTGTACTACTTAATGAACAATAGTTAAAACTCTTTACCCTTGTACTCAACAATCTTTCTCAACACTAACCTTGTTTTCTGAACCGCAGTCCCATTTGTGCCTTGCTGTCTATTCCTGAATCCCTGCTATTAAATTGTTTAATATTTCAGTCCCCTTGGAGACTGGAACTCTTATCTACATCTTGCCAATCTCCTTTCTAGAGATTAGAACTTTGATTCTGACTCTCAGGCAGTGAGTTAGAGTTTGGTCTTTCCTAAGGAAAATGTACTGCTAGCACGTACTCCCTAACAATACACGTTCCTGTTACCTCACTCTGCAAACTTCTTTTTATTTGTATCACCATGACCAGAAATCTCTACAGAATTTGAAAAACAAATTGAGTTTTCCCACCAAATTGAGTATCACTGTCAGAACAAGGAAGGAATTAGCTTCTCCCAAATGGTGAATCTGGTACCAGTTCTCAGCCCTACTCTGCTTGCCCATCCTACTATACTATGTCTGTGCATGTCTTTTTTCTGCTAAAATGCCCTAGAATATGTTTCAATTGATTCTCATAGCAAATATTACATGCCTCCATGTATTAGTTACTATAAATTTCTTTTTAACCCACAGGACTATAACCTTCTTAAGGACAAACAGGAGGATTTGGTCGTTATTGCATCATCCACTAAAATGTGTATATTACTTCATACAAAGAAAGTACTCAAATATTTACCAAATGAGTGTTACACTCCTTACACTATCTCTTTTCACCCCTGCCTCAACATAACTAGGTTGAAACTGTCTTTTGGGTCTTGATTTAGAGTGGAAATTGGTAGTTACTCTGGTCATGATTGATCTATGACTGAAAGTATGTCCTAAAAGTACTTTGGTACTAAGAAATACAGAATCTGTGCTCTTGAAAGTCACAGAGATGGAGTTCTATTGACAAACTTTTACTTTTTGTTTATATTGAAAATGTATTTGTCTTTCATTGTATTTTGAAGTTACACAATATTGTAATTTAATTTGGGAATATTTTTATGAATGTGTAGAATTTATTTTTTGTGAATGTACAGTTAACAAATTATCTCTGTTTCTCTTAGTTCTTGAAAAACAAGAATGATAGATTTTTAGAGGCAGAATGACATTTGGCAATAAGCTACTTAAAGAATTTCATTTTTTTTCCAAAGAGAAAACTAACAGAAACAGAGTGACTTCCCAAGACCAAATCAAGCCAGACTTTGAACAGCTATAAAGGAAAGTAATGGAATTAATGGGTCAGAAATGAGAAAGCACTTTGAGAAAAAGTCCTTACATAGATACTGTTAATTTTCCCTAGTTTTCATTCTCTCCTTCTTTCCCCTAGATGTGCATGGTCTTTTATCTATAGACTATTTAAGGGCCCCTTATAATAGATATGACCAGTGATTAAATTGCTTGTGCTTCTCTTCCTGTTTTGATGCCTTCCCACCAACTGAAATACAATCCTGGCTTAAACTGGAAATGTTAGAAGGATAAATTAGAAGGAAACAGGGAGCCTCTAAGAGTTTATGGAGCAAAGCTACCTACCCATCCTGGATTGTGTTCCTATATCTGGACTGTTACATGAGGAATAATTTTCTGTCTTGTTTGAATGACTATGTTTTGGGTCTCTTTGTTATGCAGTTCAGCCTATATCCTCATACAGTGCGTAAACTAACTTTTTGGACACATGGAACCATAGAATTTTAGTAGTAAATGGCACCTTAAATAATTTCTGGTTCAATCTCTCATCTGTTGGTTGATAGATGTACAGTTAGAATGTTTCTTTTAGTACTTGCACCCTATAATTCAAGAGAAATATCTTGCCAACTGATTATCTTACAGTTGAGTTGTCATGCTTTCCTCCACTGAAACATTATGTTAACAAGTTATGCTGCTCAAAGCAGCAAACCAAAGATATGCCATTTAGAGAAGTTTATGCTTTAGCATTACCTATTATTCCTCTGAAGCATATATAACTTTTCTTTCCAAAATTAATTTATTACTAATATTCTCAGAAGTACTCGTTAATTTAAACATTGGTTCACAAATAGTTAATGAATATTTGCTATATAATAAGAACTGTGCTTAGTGAATGAGATAGGCAACCCTCCCTGCCTTCATGTTTGGTGAAAAACAGTCATCAAAAATAATTAAAAGAACAATTCTGGTCAACATTATTAAGGGGAAGTGGAGGATTTGGAGGTATTGGAGTGTGAAATAGAAGGACTTAATCTAGTCTATTGCTGAGAATGCTAAACTTTTCGTTTTAATACATACTCTGTTGCAGCAGTAAAGTTATCTTATTTCTTCCTTTATCTTAGCAAATCAAATCAGTTAAAAGTTTTAAGGGATAACAGCACAACTCTGTGATGAAAATGAAAGCCACAGAGTATATACTTTGAATGGATTATACAAAGCATGAGACTGTAAAACCAGTCAATCCAGTGGTAGAAGATGGACTGTGGTTAACAAAACAAATATGAGACCGTTCTCTCACAAATCATAACAAATATAAAATACTAAATCAGGATGTTAATAATTAAGTGGGCTGGGGGAAAAATACACCAAATGTAAGATATGGGCTAGAGTTAGTGGTAATATTTTGACAACGTTCTTTCACAGTTTGTAACAAATATTTCACAACAATGCAAGATGTTGGTAGTGGGTGATATATGGGAGCACTGTATGATGATATGCATGTTTGTTTTTTAAGTTTACAACTTTTAACTTACACTGATTGTTTATATATATTCATGTATGTATGACATAGTTCAATAAAATTTTATTTTAAAAAGTTTTGAGGGCATAGGAAGTCATGTAAAGATTAGATATCTTTCTTGATGTGGTGAAAAGAATCACAATTATGAAGAAAAATAGCAAAAGGCTTTCATGCACCCCCTTTATTTGTAGGGGCAGGATGAAGGGAGAATAATAAAAACAAAACCGAACTGGGGAGGAGAACATACAAAAGATGCTTTCGATTGTCTACCTAGAAAATAACATATGTTTTCAAACTGACCCTTTTTAGCTTAAATTAAGCACAATTATTCAATGCTTTAAATGAGTGATTGTCAAAGCTTTGCATTTTGGGCTTATTGGAAAAATAAAATGGTGTGTGAATGTGTATGTGTTAATGAATCTTATACGAGATATATTCATTATAATATATAAATATTGACAAATTTTAGATATTAAAACTCAATTATTTAAAATAACATTATAATGAGTTTCATATTCTTACAAGTGAAAATTCAGTGAATACACTGACCAAAATTGAGACAAGGGGCATGTATCCCCTAAAAGTTGGTTTGAACTCTACTTATTATTGCTAAAGCAATAATGGCAGTAATAATAATAATAATAAAAGAGAAGGGAGAGAGAGGTGAGGTCAGTAGTTCTTCATGCTTATCCCTTTAAAATTCTTATTATATCTGTTCTATGGAGTGGTCTATAAAAAACAAAGGTATTACTCCAGAAATCTGAGCCCTGGGTATGCCCAGAAGTTAATGCTAATGTGACCATGCTTGGGACATCTCTATAGCAGATTTTGTGGATAGCTGAACACTTACTCATATGGCTTGTGTAATTCCCCCTCGAAAGGAATTGGTGCTATGAAGACTGTAGTGCCTAGGTCCCTGAGAGGTGTAATTCTGATGCGATTAAAGTTTTAGCATTTTGGTTAAGTGGGAAAAAAAAGCAAAGGAAAAGGAAAAAAGGACAGATGGTAAGGCAGAAACCAATATAAGCTTGGATAGTATCCACTGAAAGGAAAATGCTTTATAATTGGTAAATATAATAATGAAATATGTTAATCCACATTATAAGGATTTAGAAGTCAAGGTCCATCTGTGTGAAACAAATACCACCAATAAAGTTGTTTTCCCACCTGGGTTTTCAAAGGATCACACAGTGATTTCAACATTTTAGAAACAAGCCATATGTTGAAAAGTCTCTCACCTCTCGAGGGCAAGTAGTATTTCAGATATAATAGAGAGGATACTTGCAGGCAACTCCTCATTTTTTCATACTATTTTTTTTTTCAGCCTTTTCACTGATCTTATGGGTGTTGTTCTACCTCTGAGCTCACCATAGTTTAAGAGGTACCTGTTGAAATTCTCTAGAATGACTTAGTTCATTCACAGTTTCTAATATTTAAAAGGATCCTAGCAGGATCGATACACCCCTCTTCCCATATCAGCCTTTCTCTCCTTTATTTTCTTTTAAAACTTTCCTGACAGCCTAGGAAATCAATGACTATTTCTCTCTGGGAACTCTGAAAACAGCTAAAAGATGTGAAAATTTGAAGTAGACTATTGCTCATGCAAATATTGTTAAATGAGCATTTGCGTTCAAATACTTGGTTATGCAAAGCATGTTAGCTTATTAGGATATACATTTTGTATAATAAAATATTATATTAGGTGGACTATGTTTTCTATTGATGAAGAGCAAGTACCTGCTTAGAGCTATGAGTCCAAAGGCCCAATTTACTAAAAATTAGCGATCCATCAGATTCATAGGCATAAAGCAATCTGCACTGTTGGCGCCTTGGAATTTCTTGCATCAGTCACCAGATGATGATTTACTAATAAGGTTTCAGGGCTTGCAAAATAGCACAACTCTAACCACATATTAATATTTAATCTGGCATTTTAAGTGCACCCAACAAAAGACCCCAGAGCTGCTGACAGGACCCTAAATTGTGACTTTCTTAAAAGGGAATTGAGCAGGTCCATAGTGATTTCATGAAGAAAAAAGAAAAGAAAGAAAGAAAAAAAAATGTGAGCCAACATTTCTTATGTAGACCTCACAATCAAGGACTCTCATTTTTCTTAAAAGTATTTATCATGCATTTTTAGATGCTTTGTTAGAGAATCACAAGACTATGCCTGGTGACTGGCTGCAAAATCTACAATTAGATGACAGCAGATGCATTTTGGTTAATAAATTTTATATTAGACAATTTGCTCCTGAAATAATTCATTGGCACTTCCAAAATGTTGCTAAATGAGAGAAGATATAGCCTATAAATCATTTGAATCACCTTATTACTTTGCTTTTAAGTAACTAAATCTATTCTGAAGTAGCAACTTGAAGAGGGTTCTTGGTAGGCAAGGGGGTTTGCTCTGCAACCTTATTTGCAGGGCTCAAGATGACCATTAATGCCATGTTCCAGTGATCTCCAGCTCCATTTCAAAGGAAAGAGTGCAAAAGAAGCAGGTGTGTGGGGGGGTGACTTTACCTGCTGATGCTATCAAATACATATAATTATTATAGCTAATGTATATGTTGCATATATGGAATAGGTATTGCATTATTTCCACTTATGACAAAAATATACCATAATTTATTAAATATATCCCTATAACAACAGGAGGCCACCTGTAAAAATAGAATTATTATTAGTGCACAAATGAGGGTTATAAATGATGTTGCTTATCTACGGAACAAAACACAAAAGACAACTTATTAGCAAAAGATAAATTGCTTAGCAAGATTTTAGTGAGATGCTAGGTTTGTCATGAAAAAAAGAAGATTATTTGCACAGACCGATGCCTTTATAATCCATTTAAAATAATATACTTGCCACTAGGTGGCTATTTCTGATCAGATCATTTTACCATTTTAATTACATTTTTAATATCCTGGCTGCATAAACAAAGATAAATTACAAACCCTGAATAATCTGGCTGCTAGCTCAGGCATAGTCAGTAATAATATAAGCTTTTGTTTGTGCCTTCTCTAATTAGATTCTGAAATCTAGGCTTTGTCAATCAATAATTTTAATTTTAGAATCGCCTTTTGATCTTGCATTTCATGTTTGTTTGGGAAAATGATCAGTAGGACAAAGCTGATAATTTATGCAGAACAATCTCTCAGCAGAGCTACATGCACATTCCTCCCCATCAACAGAAGCCTGCAGACTAAGCTTGACACAGGTCTAATTAGCATGCAGATATGTCGCCTCATTGGCAATTCAAATTGCTTTTTTATAATGTACCTCAAATTGTGCAACTCAAACATTGTATTTGATTTCCAAAGCCCCCTGGGCATCCCATAATGTCTCCCTTCATCCTGGGTATGAAGCATTTATTGAACAATCTGCTGAGACTGGCTGTCTTTTTCGAAAACACCCAAACATCATATCCCTGGGACCAGATTTTCTTCCTGTCAGAGAGCAACTTGTTCTTCTGCGGAATTCCTCGTGCCACATTTGTAGGATTAGAGATGATATGTTACCTCATGAGGTGCTTCTCCCGCGTGGTTGATCTATAGAGGGCTTCACCCCTGTGCCACTCATTTTAAAAGTGGGGGAGGATGTCTTGTGAGCACACATTAATATGCGGCACAGAACCACATCTCTGAATGCCAGTCTTCCATTCTTCATTAAACAAAAATGGCTGGATTGCTTTTCCTTTCTCCCACATGCATCTGCACACACACATTTGCTTTCTTGGGCACACATACATGCACACAACCACGTTCGCACGCACCTACACACCCACCCAAGACACCCAGAGCACATCATTTTCAGGATTGAGTTATATGTGAAAGTTGTCTGCTGCACTCATGACAAATAAGGAGATTCCAGCATACACTGAGGATTTTTTTTTTTTGGCCATGCAGCAACAAGTGGCAGAATCAATGGTGTACAGTTATTCAGCAATGTAATTCATTTCACTGGCTTTGGCTCCTAGCCAGATCCGCCATCTGTCTCTAGCTCTCCCTCTCCCCCTCTCTCTCCCTCTCCCTCTCTTTCGCTTGAATTTGTCCTACATTTCGTAATGTTACGTGCCTGCCATCCTTATCCTATGCCAGAAGTACAACACCAGTCTCACCCCCATTCCGGCGTGGAGTTCTCTGAGTTCGGTGGCACTTGGGATATTCCACTTCAGTGCCATGGGAAGAAAAGGGTAAGCAGAAAAGCAAAAGGATAAATGCAAAATAAAAACAAAAATTATAATTTTCTGGTATCCAATTGCTCTGGCTTCAGCCTTTTATCCAAAGCCTTGAGATGGAGCTGCCTCATCCAGGAACTTTTCCTGCTTCATTAGAGTATCTTCGCTTTTCTTTATCTATCAGATGCTGGCACTCCACGCCAGTGCACGGCTCCATGGAATGCCTGCTGTTGGACACTTGCAGAGCTCTGCCACCAAGCAACATCCTGCTTTGGAAATCGGGGGACTACTCCAGGATCTTATGCGTGCTTGCTGTTTGAAGCTGCAGAAAAGTGAATAATCAATTAAGTATTGATTTCTTGTAAGATTTGGTAAATTTCAAAGGCAAGACAAAGAGGATGGCTTAAGGAAACACTGCAGGGACTTGGCGTAAATTAGACAACTAACGGAAGCGCAGAATAAAATAACACCTCAACTGAAGATTTTCTTGGAAGAATTAGCACTAGCTATTGGAAGACAATGGTGGATTTAATCAAAACAGCAGGCATGCAAGAATTTTACCGGTGAACCAGAAAAAGGAGCTAATTATAACCACCTTTTTAATGGAGCTAATTTGACTGAATGGATGCAAATGTGTTTTATTTATGGATGAAGAAACAAGCTTACTGCATGACCTTGGGATCATCGTATCTGCTAAGCTTTGCAGCTCCTTTTACCTTCAGTACATTTTTATTTCCAGAGAAGGTATTTATATGTAAACAACAGCTAACCATGCAAAAGATTCATCGGAACAATATAATATGGTATATGAGATATAATTTTGCAGCCTCTCAGGATTTCCCCTAACTTGGGGTTTTTTCAACCTTCGTGTGCAATGGGTTATGGTAAACAATAAATGAATGATGTTAAACTGTTGTGATTTTTCAATGTGTAGTTTATTAATTTTAGCTTTCTTAACATGTTGATTCTGAATTGTCTGTCAATAAATCCATAATGAAAGGGAAGGAATTGTTGGGTGGGTTTTTTAAATGCATTTGCAGTCTTTTCAGAGATCGGAATGTGTAGATCCCATCAGCCATGAGCTCTATAATTATAAAGGAATGGTAAAAATTTTTGACAATTTGAAGAATTGGTTTTATAATGGGAACAATGTGTTATAATCAGTAAAAGGAGAGTTGTCATGTGTTGTCCTGGGTAGAATGTTCTTGAGTGGTTAACTCCTCTGATGCTGATGAGAAGTAAATACCTTATAACTAGCAATAGGTAGAAACTGTAATGGCAATGCTTTGTTCCTGTGCATCATCACATTTCAGGCTGAAATGCTTTTTAAACATTTCTTTCTATTTCCATTATTTTCCTTTCTCTATTTTTCTTCAACCCATCATTTTTTGCTGTCTTGCAATCTATGTTCTCTGAGCAACCACAGGAACCAAGTTACATTAAGCTTCAGCACAAAGACCTTGTAAGAATAATGAATCCTCATTTGCATCGACATTTGTATTCAGATTTACCAGGCTATAAACTTGGCAGATCAAGCGGAATATTAAGTAGAGGCTTCCATGGTAAATTGTGGCTCTTGAAATTGCTAAGCTCCCCCCAACCCATACTTTCCTTTTTTCTCTTTATCTGTAGTGGCAGGTGAAGTCTCATGACTACTTGCTTCTTAAGAAGCACATTGGCCCCTTCATCTCTCAGTATATGATGTCAGTTTCATGCAGAAGAGGTGAAAAAAAAAACAGTAAGAGGTATTCTATCTGAGGGTACACTATGACATGTGACTGGAGCAATAGCTCTAGAGGCCAGAGATCATGTGAGAGGTTTCTTTAAGCAATTAATGTTGTAGGAAAATTAATTATCATGTGTGGATTGAAGGCTTACTTTTTCTGATTTATTAAAAAATATGTTAAATCTCATTAAAGTTCACATTCATCTTAAAATGAAATGCTATTCTCATTCATTGTCATTGGTCTGCTCATGCCCATTCTTGAAATGCTTTAAATGCCTTATTTTTATAAGTAACTATGGATTGACTTAATTAATCCTTAGCTTTTCTTGATTCTGGGATGGTAAATTAGGAATAGTCATAGTACTTCTGTTTAAGTTCAGAAATATGATTTGGAAGGTCATATCTACAACACAATCAACAAAAGGGTGAAAAATGTGGACTTCACTTTTCATGTTTGGTCCAGTCCCTGTGATGCCAAACAAGTGAGTAATTGGAAACATTTGTGCATGACTTAATTTTCATGCTTTATCCCAGTGTTTCAGAATCTTGTAAACAGAGCCTAAATCTATGACCTATTAACAAACTCACACTTCTCCCTGTCTTCTTTTCTCTCAGTGGGTAGCAGTAAAACATATTAGTAGATCAGTCTTGCAACAAACATTTTAGTAGCAGTTTTCATTTTTAATTCTATTTTTTCAATTTAAATAGTATAAATGATGAAATGGCAATTGAGTCTATTATAAAGACATTCCCTTATGGTATCTCACAAGGAATAGTGAATTCCCAGTAACTACTGAAAGCATCTGACTTAAGCAACTCTGACTTTAAGTTAAGGTAAGGATTAAATGTGTGGAGAAAACGGGAGAATGTTTCATGAACGATGGCTGACTTTTGTGGAAAACATGGACCTGAAAACATTTCATAGGCTTTCATGAACTTGTAAAACCATTTATAAGAATCTTACTATAAATGTATATTAGTATGTTTTATATTAATATATCATGATGTCAAACATTCTAAAGTAGGTTTTAAATAGTCTTAATAGTAATCAGGTTTTAGAACCTGAATAAATAATGTAAATCATTATTCTGGGAGACATTAAATATTTGTATTCCACAATGACATCAGTTTAAGGAAAATAAACTATTAAATAATTTGTTACTAATGACAACTGTACTAACAAAAAAACAGGAATATTACCATTAACTGGCAAAATTTTACTTTTATGTTGACTCTTTTAGGTAAAAAAGAAAGAAACATAATAACTGTCATAAAGCTGCCTTGAACTACAGTAATCAGAGATAATATTAAACAATATTTAGGGGCAGTTCTTTTCCTAAAGAGATCTTAATGATAGTACCTTATGATGAAGTATAATAATCAACTCTATAACGCAGCACATGCAAAAGCTAGAAACTGATATATTATTTTGAAACAATATTGTTTATATGTGACAAGCAAAGACATCGATGCATCTTTCTTAACATATATTTGCAATTACATATGAATCTGAAATTCAGTGTAACAAGCTTTAGAAGGGTACTTTTAGTAATGTGAATTTAGGGAAAAGTGTCAATGCCTTTTCC
Organism: Tolypeutes matacus; assembly: GCA_026826555.1. Lineage (NCBI taxonomy): Eukaryota > Metazoa > Chordata > Mammalia > Cingulata > Chlamyphoridae > Tolypeutes > Tolypeutes matacus. The sequence continues at coordinate 24,945,878 of JAKSZT010054487.1, forward strand.
ATAGAAAAAGTAGGAACTCAAAGAATACATTTTGGTTGTATATTCAAATAGGATTTAGAAAGAGAAAGATTTATATTTATACCTTTCTTCAACACTGCTGATAAATTTGAAACTGTTTCCTTTAATAAATGCTAATGATTTGGGTGATTATGTTTGTGCATGTACTTACCATGCAGTTTTGGGAATCAACCACTGATGAATCTCTATCAAGATGAGAAATTATAGCATTAGCTCATTTGCTTCCTAAACAGCAGGAGTGAGAATTCTATCCAAAATGAGATCAGTGATTTTGTTTTAGCATCCACACTGAAAAGCAAGTATTTTTGCTTGCCTTCTCAGAGATTCTGACACAAGGCTCACCTTTAGTACTGTGGTCTCAGCCTTCTGAGGTAAGAATGCACTTGGGTGGATATTCTAAACCAGAAAATCAAAAGTAAAACCAAGAACAAACTAAAACACATATTTAAATTGGAGTGCCTTGCCCAAATTTGAGAAGACGGTGAGTCGCTATAAATGCTTTCCCCCCCACTAAACAGGAGAATTAGCAGAGTGAGGGCATTTTCAATCTGTTCTGTTTATATTAGAGGATTGTTTTTGCTAACCGATCAAAATGCACAATGCCAAAGGGTTTCTTCCCCCAAAACTTATATAAGCACCACTCTCCTAACTAGCATGGTCATTAGCCCTGGGCACAGTGCCCAAAGGATGGTGCTGGGCCTCCCAACAGCAGGCCAGGCCTCGTCCTACACAGAGGAGAGCAGTAGAGCCCTGTAGGCAGTGGATGCAGACACTGGGCTTTCTTGAATTTAAAATCAACGTCTTTCATTGGACTGATTGAGGAGGGAGGGCTGAGGGCTTTGCCATATTCATGAGGCACACAAAATTGTGAGACTTGGGACACATCATTTAGAACACATGCGTATTCACAACCTGCCCTTTACCTAAGAGGGAAACAGTCGATAGAAATACTGAATTATGTTTTCAAATAATAATGGGGAAATTCCTATAAATTTCCTATTTAACCTTAAAACATATATATAATTGCTTAGGGAAATATTAACAGTACATAACCACAAGCTCTTTCAATTTAAGAATAGAAAATGTATGTCTGTGTGTACATAAACATGGCAGAAATACATTTCAATAGTCGTAAAAACATATGATTGATATAGATATAGACTCATAAAATTAAGAGATAGCAGAAGACAGTAAATAACCAAAATGCTCAGGATCAGAGAAAAATTACTCTCACTGATGGTATCACTTGAATGTCTCTAAACTCAATTAAAAACCCAGGCTTAATTTTTATGTTTCAATCCTTTGTCTACTCCTTTTTATAGATTAATTACAATAGAGGCCATTCCAGGAATAAACTGGGGCTTCTTTGGGGGATTTTGTTTTAATTGTGAGAGAATCTATAATTTAGGGGATGATTAAACATGCATTTAATTCTCTGCCTTAAGAGTTCCTTTAAATTTTTCAGTTAATTATAAATAAACTGGAGTGAGGTTCAATACAAATGAAATCTGCTATTAACCAAATTAACCAAATGTTAATTTATAAAAGTTTAGACAATAATTCAAATAGTCTATTTATTAAAAAGCCCAGTTTCTGGCTGTACTAAAAAAAAAAAGCATCATTAAACATAACCTCACTAGGTAGCTGTTAACAAAGTAACTAGATTCTTATTTTTATTTTAGTATTATGTTTTTAAAGACTACAGACATTCTTCAATCACTTCAGATATACAAGGTCAAGCATCTCTCCATTTCCCTCTCCAGGAAGACCTAAAACCAGTTAACCTTTTTCTTTTGATAAAATTATCATAAACTATCTTCTCTCATATCTGCTGGATATTCTGACTCAGTAGGAATGGTGGCATGGAGTAATGTACACCAGAAAAACATTGTTCTTAATCTTAATCCATTCCTGTGGGTATGAACCCAATTGTAAATAGGACCTTTTGATGAGATTTCTTCAATTAAGGTGTGGCCCCACAGAATCAGGTTGGGTTTAACCCTGAAAACTGGAGACCTTTGTAAGCAGAGTGAAAGTCAGACAGAAAGAAGACAGAGGGAGCAGGCAGAAGCAAGAAGTCAATGGAACCCAGAAGAGATAGACAACCCTTCCATATTCATTGCCATGTGACAGAAAAGCCAAGGACCAAGAATAAGCAGCAGCCAGACCCAGAATGCCATAGTCTTCAGGAAGATTGCTGTCACCTCAATTTTGGACTTCTCCTAGCCTGAAAACTGTGAGCAGATAAATTATCATTGTAAGCAAACCCATTACCATGGTATTTGTTTTAGCAGCTGGGAAACTAAAATAGTAGGCAAACCTCAATTTCAGGACCCAAACTGATACTGATTGCCTTATGAATTCTTAATTTTCCTATTTTGGTTAACCTGCCAAGATAGTAGATTAGGTTAGCCAGCTACGATTTCAGAGGTTTGGGAAGGGCTTCCTGCACTAAATTTTAACATACTATGCAGCCAACTTGACTTTTTTCTCTGGAGGTGCCCCTGACTCCTCCCTTGTGTGCGTAGATAATCAAATCCAGCTGAGTAAGTTTTACATTTTAAGCCAATTCCGTGCTCTTCATTCTTTAGTCTCCTCCCTAAATGAATTCAGCTTCTTCTCCTTTACTAAAATATTTAATTTTTGAACACTATTTAATATTGTTCCTTATTCTTCTGTGTCTTATTGTTATCGATGCTTAAAATATCCTTTACTTTTAACATCCTATTTCTTCCATGAAGCCTTTAGTAATCAAGTAGAAATAAGATAATACTAGTTCCTCTAATTTCAAATGGCAAAATTTACAGCGATCATGATCATGAGCTACATATTCATGATATATTATCCATTTGCATCTTTCCCATATCATCAGGGTGCCTATGAGACATTCATAAATGTCATTCAGAATACCCTCTTTTGTGAATGTCTAGATTCCTTCAGTAATTCCTCCAGCATAGATTCACTGAGCCTCATTTTTTTGCCATGCACTTTTGGAGAAGCTACAAGGGAGCCTTGATGTAAAAAGGCTCACTTTATTTTCATGTAAACATCTGCCTATAAAGTAAATAGGCAGACAGGGTCCACAAACTCTTAAAGAAGCAAACAGTAGGAAATCTTCCCAGCAAGATACAAGGAAATTTGCAGTCAGGTTCTTCATCCATTCTTATATACATATGAAAGGCTTTGGGGGCTCAAATTACAACTTGAAGTGTCCCCTAAATAGATCAGAAACTCCCCATTCCAGTTTGATTTAGTAGCCCTACCCATACTTCAATCATTCTAAGCAATGACAGCTTTGCACAGATATTCTCAAACTTTTTGATCTCAGGACCAGTTTACACTTCTAAAGATTACTGAGGAGACAACAAACTTTTGTTTCTGTAGTGATATTTATCATATTAGAAGTTAAAACAGAAATTATTTTTTTAAAGAATTTATTAATTCATTCAAAATAACAATAAGCCAATTTCATTTTAACATATATACTAATATAAAATGATTATATTTTCCCAAATTAAAAAAAAAAAAATAGTGGCACTGTTTTATTATAGTTTTTCAGAGTTCTTTAATATGTGGCTTAATTATTATGCTCAATTCTAACATCTGCTTTTACATTCCAACTTTCAGTATGTAATTTGGGTTGAGTATATGAAGAAAATCCACCTTCTCACAAATATGTAACTGGAAAAGGGAAGAAGATTTTAATAGCATTTTCAGTTAATTGTGCACATTCTTTGATACTATAGCAAAAGTCAACAAGTGGTAGTTTCTTAAAAGTTAATTGCAATGAGGAATATGAAACCATATCAATGAACTTTTCATTCTACTTTATCTAAAAATCATTGATTATCTTGCATTCTTAATGAATCTCGTACATGATCGCATAACATAATGAAGTGTTCTTTTCAAAGTTATGCAGATCTTCCAAATGTTTACACATTTCATGATATAATATTAAAAAATGAAATTCATTAATATTGAGGATATCATCAGAAATAGCATTAAGTATTGGAGATCTGTCAAGCTCATGGTGGCAGTACAAGTTTTCTAAAATTCTACTTCTCCCTGAAAGCTAAAGTTTTATCACTGACAACAAATATTGACATATTTTCCCTTGATGTAAAAAGGCTCACTTTATTTTCATGTAAACATCTGCATATAGCCGAGTCTGAATAATCGTAGTTTGTCAGCCATGAAAAAAGAGGCTACATCAGCTCGAACTCAGACAATTGCACAAGTGCTTCACCTTGAAGCCACATTCATAATTCATACTTTCAGTATGCAGTAGAAGTTCTTTATGGATACTTCCCATTTTATCGTATAGAGTACTAAAAAGACATGTACTTAAGAGAGTAAGTTTAATGAAATTAATTGCTTCATCAGCACATTATTTTTAAATAATAGTGTGTCACTCTGAAGAATATGACTGCTAGTACAGTTTGGTGCCACTCTTTTGATTCATGTTAAGAAGTCATTCTGCTAAGCCTCCAACATTGTGTACAAATGCTAGCACAGTGAAAAAAGCAAATAATGCTTAGTATTATTACGAAAGGAGTTTTGAACTCAAGGACCTCCTGAAAGTGACTTAAGTCTCCTCAGACGTCTAGGACCATGTTTTGAGAACCACTGACCTAGAAAGACATAAATCATAACCATGAATGTTCACTAATTATTATTACCTGATGTTCGTTATCATTTTAGGATTAACCAGGACTTTATTACCACCTACAAAACAATACCCAACATTTCTAAATTATTTGCAAAGCATTTTTTATATTATCTTATTTAATCCTTCAAGAACCCAGAAAACTATCACCATTTTCTAGAAGAGCACATCGCAGCTGTGTTTAATGATTTCTCCAAGGCCTTGTAAATGGCAGAATCCAGATTTATATCCAGGGTTTCTGAAGTCCAGTGTCCTTATTATACCACAGCTGTTCAATATAACTCTCCCACAGTCTCTTCTAATTTAAGGAATAGTAAACAATTCCTGTACCATAGGCTTGTTGGCAACTCTCTAAGCACCATGCGAATAATATATGTATACTCATAAATCTTATACCCATTGAAAATCCTTTATGGCATGGAAGTCCCATTTTACATCTACTTCATCACAATCCAAACTGCACTATAGTTATGTGATGTCTCTCAACATACCTATTAGTTTTCTTTAACTGCTATAATGATTGATTGCTGATTCGGTCATTATATTGGACAAAATAATCACTGACCATTTCATGGTCCAATTATTCCAACCTTCAAAATAACCATATTGTAACAGTCTTGTGATCTAATCAACTGCAAATAGATATGCTCTATGTTGACCCAAAGGACCTGATCTAAATCTTACGAGGGTGCAGAAGGCAAAGAGCAGAAGTTTTTAAAATAATTCCTGAAATTTTTGAAGACTTTTTCAGTCAAAGCAACAGATCCTAACCTTGATGCTAACTAATTATCTGTATAAGGTAAACAAAATGTTTAGCATCACCATGTCTCAGTTCCCTTGTCCATTTAATGAGATTTTTAAAATAATATTTTAATGAGAGCATTTTTACTAGTCTTTTGTTTCTCTTTCAATTTTAGTATTACATGACTTTGATACAGAAATAAAATTCTTTCCCTTTTTGGTGCACATGATTCTTTTAATTTATAAGTCCTTTGTTCATACCAATCTGTCTTCACACTACGCTGAAGTCTTGAAAATCTGATACATGGCCCAAGTTTACAAATGCAAGGTTCATATAAGGAATTTACTTTATCAGCCACTTAAATCCTTTTTAAGTATTTTGTTAATAAAATCTACTCAGAAGCTATTTAAGTTTACTTCTACTAAACAAAAATAAAATAGTTTAATAATTTATGTTATGGTAAATTTGGGGTGGGGTTTATAGAGATTTATTTCTTCCCTTAAGATGAAATATAGTTCAGCCTGAAATATTAATAAAAAAAACCCTAAGATCTATGCACATGGGGGGAGGAGGTAGTTTAAAAAAGGAAATTGGTAGGTGTGTTTGGCATTGTTCAAATTATGAAAGCAAGTTCTTACAGAGGCAGTAATAGAATGATAATTATGTGGCCTGTAAAGAAGCCATGTTTATTTAAGCAGGCAAGGAAGAGCAAATTATAGGTATTGGGGAGTCCTTCTTATAAAAAATTCCTCCTATGCACAACTGCATTTTTTTCTGTCTTTATAACATTTCTCTCCTTCAGCCTTATATTGAAATGAGACACTCTTTTATCACTGAGAATGTGTTTTTAAATCATACCAGTCTCTGAAACCTGGGTTCTGCCACTTACAAACCATATGAATATGTTCAAGTGACTTGTCCTCACTAAATTTCTATGGCAGAAAATAGTGTAGATCTCCCGGGCTGCTGAGGGAGATGTGGGACACATGGCCAGGTCTCTGCTGTGTCCTTAACACTGCTAATCTGCCTCTGGAAAATGAGAACTGACAACATAAGGAGAAGACTGGCACCTAGTAGGCAATCAACACATGCATTTCCCTGGGGTATTTGTGCCTGTCCCTGAAACTAAATTGCAAACTGTTTAAAAATGGGAATACCATCTTCATTTATGGAGTACTACAGGGATGTGAGGACATGGTTATGAAAAACAGTAAGCTAACAGTTTTATAGATATTATTTCAATTACCTACAAAAAATAAAACAAATAGGGGGGCACTGCATGGCAATCATTAGAGGGCTGTTCAAAAAATTAAGATGTACCGATACAATAGAATACTATATAGCAATTTAAAATAGTAATATAGAGCTATGTGTGTTCATATGCCATGATTTCTAAAATATGTTAAATGAAAAAAAGCAAGATCTAGAGAATGTATATAAAATGCTCCAATTTGTGTAAAGATATGAATATACATATGTTTAAATAAACAAATAAAGGGAAGCATCACAAACTGGTAAAAACGGTTGGCTCTGTGGGGTGAGACTTATTTTTCCTGGATACACTTTTGCATAGTGTATTTTAAGATAAACAATAGTGAATTTTTAATGTAAAGTAGAGACAATTTATATATGTATAGGGCAAATTCCCCCCACAAAAGCCAAACAAAAATTGATAAAGGATCAGTTTTATCATTAGTTGCTTGGCATTCTGTAAAGCCAAAAAAAGCCCGTTTTTAAGTATCTCAACCCATAAATACATTAATTCAGAACAGACAAAGCCATCCATGCAGAAAGGATAGAGCCAAAATATATTGTTGAGTTGGGTTGTCAGATAAAATATGATTTTTTTTTTTTTTGCTAAATCTGGCTACTCTATTGAAAAATGAAAAATGTACTAATTCTTAAGGTACTATGTATATTCAGTGCCAAATATTAAGATGTTTCCAGGCAGTTCATTTTCTGTTTTTTTAGGTTAAATATATTGATGTTTTAATTAAATTTTTTAAATAATATTTTTGAAGTCAACAAAAATCTAAATATATGGTTCTCCCAGGTTTAAGGTATCAAAGTTCATACTACTAGTAATGACTCCAGTGCTTTCTTATTATGCCTATTACAAGCAAATTGGTCTATCCACTGTTCATTAACCGTGTCTTATCCCTAAATACTCATTCCAATTCCAACTCATAACTTCCTGCCCATGTTCATACTGTTTATAAATCTGAGATGTCCTTGCATGGTCCATTCTAATTACTTCAATTCAAGGATTCTTTCCATTTTCTGATCTCATCTTGCATGGTGCTTGTTTCACAGTCTTCTATTACTATAATGTATGTACACATCAATGTTCCTAATAGAGAAATAGAAGCTCCATGAAAGTAGGAAGGAACCTTTTCATCCATATTTTTTATCTTTAATCATTACTCATGTTCCAGTAGCTTGGCCTAATATCCTACACAGAGAATATATCTAATAGAGACCTATAGACTCCAAGACAAAAGGCAAGGATGGTGAAGATGCCCTGAAGATTAAACTCCAATCATCTTGAAATTTCATAAAAAATAACTACCCCAATTAAGCATGTAATAATCCCTTTTTATAGTTGAAAATGATTTCTAAATTAATCCTCAGCCATCTTCTTTCAAGGTCTTCTCCCCCACAAAAATGCATGTCCTTTACTTAAGAGTGCCATTTTATTTTCTAATCCCCTCATCACACTTGCCTTTCTGATATGAACCTTAAGTTTCTCAATTGTTCTTACGGCTATGGAGTGCAGAGCCGGGAATAATACTCTAGTGAATCAGACCATCAGACCAGTGCTGAATGATTTCCTTCTTCATGTTAAACTCCCTTTAATTCTTAATATAATTTTTTTATAAAATAGCATATTAATTATTTGTTATACCTATATATAGTCATTTCCTATATTCTACTTGAACAATGTGCTTCTCTTTTAAGTGGTCCTTATTAAATGATCTTCAAAGATTAATTCAGTCCCTTTCTTTTAGCAAGGACATTTTGATTGCTATTCCTCAACTTCAAGGGGCTGTTTCTCTATTACCTTGATGCTATTGTAAAACACCCTGGGTGTGCAATTTGCCCTGCCTTTCAGTCAATGATATTTAAACCAACGATTCACAAATCCCAGACTGGTGCTGTTACATGATGAAGTTTCCACTGCCCCGTGGTGAAATGGAATAATAAATACATTGTCATGAGGTTTGATAAAGCCTCCTTTATTCACTTTTTGAGTCTTAAAGTACTTCTTTTATATACTTGGTAACAGATGGTAACAATTCTTTTCCTACTTTCACTAAAACATTGGATACTTTATGGCAAATATCCCTTTAATTTTTCTCTTTTATATTCTTCCATAGAATACCAAATTTTAGAACCATTAAGTTGATAATATCAGTAGTAGTCATAATAATAAGAATAGCAGACAATTAAACATTACTTATCAGCAAAGGATTATTCTAAAAACTTGAGGTATATTAATTCACTTAACAACTCTCTGAGGAACTTACTATTATTGTTCAAACATTAGAAAAGAGGAAATAGAAGTAGAGAGAAGTCTGAAAACCATGTCCAAAGTCAAACAATTAGTGAGTGCGGGAGCCAGTATTAACACAAGGACGATAGTTTCAGAGGCTGAAAAACACTGCAATGGAGTGAAACCACTCTTATAACTTGAGCCTTCTCTTTAAGGCATGAGAGTAAAATTTATCTGCTGAACTATTTTAATAAGACTACATAGTCATCTTAGTAATTTTTCTCTAGTTTTTTTTTTTTTCATATTTTGAAATCTGTCATATGGGATAGAATCAAATATCACATTGGATTTCTATCAATATTGCTAATTTCCATGCATGCCTCACAACACCATACAGAATTCTCTCTCTTCTAGGACTGCATATTGATTTTTTAAATAATCCCTTCAGGAGTTTTTCCAAAGTAGAAGACACAGTACTACAATTAGTGTGGGAAGAACCAGGCATTTATCCCAGGACCCTCAAATTTAGAGGGCATAAGATTTTAAAATAAGGATAATAAAATCAAGTAAGCATGTTACTGAAGTGTGGTGGTCACTGAGGTACACCACTCATATCTCCCTTTAAGAGAACATTCTTCAACAGCCTAGCCAGCTTCAAGACTCCAGGTGCAGCCCTTTCTGATCACCGCAGCAATAATGCTGAGGCTATACTCTCCCCAGACTTCTCCCGTTCATTACTGAGCACAACGCAGGGGAGCCCTAGAGCAGGCCACGTCTGTCTCAGGTGGTACTCCTCAAATGGGTAACCTTTGCTCTGGAGCCCGGACAAGATTTTCTGTGTCTCACTGAGGCACTCTCTACCCAGTCCTCCTTCTTTCCCTCTCTTCTCTCAAAGGTATCAAAACTGCAACCTGCATTGAGTTCAGAGAGCTCTCTTTGCTTTCTCCTGCTCCCTCTCCCATTTATTCTTTGCAGGTATTTCATCCAATAAATCTCTTCTGTGTCAAATTTTGTCTTAGTATCTGCCAGCGTTTTGGAGAACCCAAACTGACATGATAAGGTAAGAGGGTTCCTGCTGTGCACACTGAGAGCCAGGCTGACAAGGATAAACAGGATGGTCCTTTCATCTTGAAGAAGAGCAGACATGAATTGACCGGGTACCCTTGAGCGAAAAACCTGTGCTACACCTTTTATACATGCCTTCCTGCCTTATGTTCAGATATCCTTTTAGATGATGGAGTCTTACTTGGGGTACAACAATCCTTGCTCTAAATTGGGAAGGGGGTTCAGTTCTAAGAACTTTAAAGACTATATTACCATTCTATCCCCCCAAGGGGCCAAGGCAACAGGCTGTGACACCTGAACATTATCATACACTGACATCCTGCTTATTCGTTAAGATTATGGTCAAATCTTCTGGCCCATTCCAAGTTTGCCATCTTGTGAAATCATATTTGTGACCCATACAGCATACTAGCATCCAAGTTTCATGACCTTTACCCACTGTGACACAGTCACTCATGTTGGGGTCACATCCAGACCACACACTACCTCTGATACTTTTAATCCCAACTTCTCATTGCTGAACACAACCTCTTATGCCTTCAGATTGGTAACATCTCTATTTTACCACATCTGTTTTGATCTCTGAAGTACTTCCTACCATGCACCTTTCTAGATTCTTCCTATATTGCAGTACCCTGATATCTTCACTTCCCACTATAACCAGCCTGTACTCTCTGATTGATCATTTCAATCATAATTATATCTTGGATTTTTTATGTCCTTGAAAAATATCATAAACAGAAGTAGAATAATAGTAAACTAATAGAATGTCATTGTATACATAGCTGAAAATGTGAGATGATGATGATTATTATTATTTATTTATTTATTTATTTTGGTTTTTCGATCACAATAAGAATCATCATCTTGAGTGTTTAGTGAGGTATAAGAATCACTGGCTTAGGTGTTGATTTCTTTCCCTACCTTTCACTATTTTATTTCCTTGTATGCCATTGGCATGTGTCGTTAATTGAAAGTCTATTGTAGATTATGCCACACCAAAATTTAGACCTAGTGAAAAGTTCCATGCTCAAAAATTTTTTTAATTATTATTTTTTTATTTTTAAAGATGCTTTAGATTACATAAATGTTACATAAAAAATGTAGGGGATTCCCATATGCCCTACCTCCTCCTCTTCCCACACTTTCCCACATTAATAGCATCCTTCATTAGTGTGGTCCATTTGTTACAATTGATGAAAACATAATGAAGCCAACAAAATAACCAAATAAAATTAATAAGAAAATGAAATAACAATAGTTTTAAAAATAACAAATAAAATACCAAAAAATTTTAATTTGAAATAATAAATAAAAACAAATAAAAACCATTGACTATAGTTTACATTATATTTTACACTCTGTCTAGCACAATTTTGTAGGTTATGACAAAATATATAATGGCATGTATTCATCATTGCAATATCACACAGGACAATTCCAATGTCCCAAAAATGCCTCCATGTTACATGTCTTCTTCCTTTTCCCTCTCCGCAGAACATCTGGTGGCCACTGCCTTTACATCAATTTGAAAGAAGTTCTTCCATTGCTAGGATCTTAATAAGTCTTTAATAAAATAATAGTAAGTCTACTTTAGTGCATTGTTCATTTCTCAATCTTGAGAATTTGGGAATGGTGATGCCCACTTGTTTTTAATTGAAATGGAGCTTAGATTCCATGGGGCAGATGGATGGAGCTATCTTGCTTACAATTGTAGACCTTCACTGTTCCTTGGGATGGGTATTGTCCATCATCATCTCTTTGTTAGGTGACCTGGATGGGTCCAATGAACTGGAGAGTAGGTGTTGCAACTCGTGCTGAGATTCAGGGCTCAACTGGCATATGGATGGACCAAAGATTTCAGTCTCTGGGACATATATTTAACAAGTATAGCACTAATTATAGGTTCAAATAGAAAAGGCAGAAGAGTCATGAATAGGGAAACTATAAATGAGTCTACTCTGTTACACTAGAAAGCATAAATTCCAAAGTAAGGCACCCTGACAGGGTGCCGAATTTCTGAGCTTCTCTGCCCTGCTTATAGTGCCTGGATGTCTCTAGAGCTCTCAGGAGCCCCCTTATTTGAGGCAGTATTTACTGTGGCAGTCAATGAAATTCTGTTGAGATGTGTTTAAGTGTAACCTCTGGAATGACCTTCCAACTCACTTTGAAATCTCTTAGCTATAAAAACTCATTTGTATTTACCATTTATCCCTCTTGGTCAAGATCTTTTTCCAGATGCATTGTAAGCTGGTGATTGGTAATGATCCCTCAGTGCCTGGGAGGCTTATCCCTGGGAGTCATGGCCCAAGCCTAGAGAAGGGTAGTGCATTTATATGCTGAGTGGCTTTGAGCAACACAGAGGCTTTCAGGAAGTGACTCTTGGGCAATATATATTACTAGTCTAAGTTTCAATTTCACATGAAAACTTTCTTAAGTACAGCCATCAATATCAAGGGCCTGGCGTAATGGTCTGTTTTCCTTCACTAGGCACTGCCCTTGTACTCGGGGGATTCTTGCCATCTTATTAGAGAATGTGACCCACCGAGACAATGCCCCATGAAGACTTGAACATATTCATATGCCTTAGAGGCATGCCCCAGGTCAATCCCCCCCTCCATGCATCCCTGCATCACAGACGCTTCACACCAATAATCCTCCCCTGCCACAATTATGACCCTTCTGTGATCCAAAACCTCTTAAAAAATGAAGCCAACAAAATAACCAAATAAAATTAATAAGAAAATGAAATAGTAACAATAATTTTAAAAATAACAAAAAAAATTTAATTTGAAATAATAAAAAAAATTTTTTAGACATTGTGTCTTTCATCACTGTAAGATCTTTTGTCTTGTGTGTACAGTGACATTTTCTTCCGTATATTCCCCCCAGTATCTTATTTTTTTCATTTATCTTCACAGAAGCTTAAGGTTACAGAAAAGTCACATGGAGAATATAGGGATTCTCATATATCCAATACCCTCCCTCTTTTCCCCTCTCCCCTATTAACATTTTACATACGGATGGTACATTTGTTACAATTGATGTACAGATATTGAAGCATTGTTACTAACCATGGTCAATGGTTTACACTATGATTTACATTTTGGACCAACACTTTTACAGGTTTCAGCAAAATTTAAAATGGCCTGTATCCATTATTGCAAGGTCATGCAGAACGATTCTAATGCCCTAAAAATGACCTATGTTCCATCTATTCTATTCTTCCTTCCTCCCCTCAGGACCTATGATAACTACTAAGTTTCAATTTTTGAAGAATAAGATTCATAGTTACTTGCAATAATATTGAGGGCTTGACTATTGGTCTGTTTTCTTTTATTAGGCACTGCCTATGTTTTCTAGAGGGATTCTTTTCCCTCTAATTGAGAACATAGCAGGACTCCCCAGGTTGAAAGTTTAATATTTTCTTGTTTATTGTATATGTCTCCACCCACTGCTATAACACAGTATGACAAGATGAACACTTACATATTCCACAGAAGTCTGTCCCAGATGTGTCCTATCCCATATAATTCCCCTACCCAACACCCAACACCCATAACCCTCCCCTGCCATATTTGCCAAAAGAACATTCCCAACATTGTAGTTTTAACCACAGATCTGCAAATCCCCAGAGTTCACCTGCTCCTTCCTCTGACCCTCCCCCTAGTTCCATGGATAGTCCAATCCCATCCTCCCACCCTACTCTCCCTCAAAGACCAACACTGCAGAACCAATCACATCACTGCACCACTGTCATGCCCATCTACTGCCCAACCACACCCTTCTACTTTATCATAGATTTTGCCCATATGGGCCTTGACTCACATGGATGAAAATTTAATCAAGATGTTTCCAAGTTATAGTTTGATTAAATATTTTTTCACCTGTACTTTCAAATTTTTGTTTTCTTTCTACCAAGTCATAAGATTCTCCCCTTAGTTTTGAATTATACTGAAAGAGTTAAAATAAATTACTGAAAAGCTCAGCCCCTTTTGATTCATTTTTCTTTCATGTACTTTCCTGAAATAACAAAATTGTTTTGGCATTTTTATAGTTATGTTTCTCTGTGGTACATTACTGGAGCCACAAGGGTTGAAATACTATGAGTTAAAACCTCTCTTGTACTGTTTCTTATAAAAAAAGATAAAAATATTGTTCAAAATAATTCAATTCCACTTTACATACATTTAAATTAGTTCAGGAAACATGGGAAAACCATTGAAAATTTGTGACTGCTAAAATCTACTTATGTTCTCTAACTTCTTTGAGGTTATTTCATCATACTTCAACACATTGCTATCAGGGTTATTTATGAAATCTTTCTCTTCTAAAGTCAAGATAATCTAACAATGGAATATTTTTAGAAACATAATTATACAAGATTCATGAACTATGAGGCCCCACACTTGCTGCTCTACCTTATTGACACTAATTCATAACAAATAGAGTTTCTATTTCTCTGTCCCTTTATGTCTACTGCCAATTCTTATGTAGCCTTTCTGAGAATTGGAAGACTATATATATCAATGTTAAGCTTTTTTAAAAAAACTTTTTATTTTGAAATAATTTCAAACTTAGAGGACAGTTGCAAAAATAACACAAACCCCATCCAGAGAAACCCAACATCCCCCCCCCCCCCGACACGCAGATCTACCAATTTTAACATTCTGCTGTCTTTGCCACATTATTCTATTATTTATCTTTCTATCTTTTTATCTATGAAGTGTAGTTATCAAGTCCAAGAAATTTAACATTGATATAACTTACTCTATATTCCAACTTTTTCTTATGTACCAATAATGCCTTTTGAGCTTTCTCTCTCCTATAAGATCCCTTCTAGTATTGTGTATTGCATTTAATTTTTATTATTCATTTAGTTTTTCTTTCTTTTTTTTAAATTTTAGATACATATAAATAACATCAATCTTAACTTCCCACCCCCCTCAAGAATACTATTCAGTGGGATAAATCACAGTCACAATGTTGCAGTACCCTCACCACCATCATTATTATAACTTTCACTTAACCCAAAACAGAAACCCTATACTCATTCTGTACAAAATCACAATTGTCCCTGACCATCCCCCCACCATGGTAATCTGTACTCTACTTTCTATCTCTATGGGTTTCCATATTCTCTGATATTTTATTTGTGGTTACTATGGGACTTAAATTTTACATGTAAATCCATAACAGTCTCATTTGCTTTGATACCACCTTAACTTCAATAGCACACAAAAACTATGCTCCTTTACTCCTACCTCCCCCCAGCTTTATGTAGTTCTTGTCACAAATTACATATTTATATATTATGAATCCAAAGCCATTAGATCCTGAAGGAAGTAAAAAGTAGAAGTTACAAATCAAAAATACAATTGTACTTCTGTTTACATTTACAGATGTCAGTATCTTATCAGCAATCTTTACTTCTTCATGTGGCTTCAGTCAGTTCTCTAGTGTCCTTTCCTTTCAGAACTCCTATTACCATTTCTTGTAGGGACAGTCTAGTAATGATGGTTTCCATCAGCTTTTAAAGACAGTTTGGCCAGTTTCAGAATTCTTGGTGGACAATTTTTGCTGTCAGCACATTTACTATGCCTCCACACTGCTTTCTTGCCTCCATGGTTTCCAATGAGAGATTGGCATTTAATTTTATTGACGTCCTTTGATTGTGAGTCGTTGCATCTCTCTTGTGGTTTTCAGAATTCTCTATTTTTGGCATTTGACATTTGGAATATAGTATTCTCTGGTGTGGGTCTATTTGGAGATTATTTTGAGCATCTTAAATGTGTATATGCATGTCTTTTTTTTTTAATTTGAAAAGTTTTCAGCCATTATTTCTTTGAATATTCTCTCTGTCCCTTTCTCTCTGACTCCCACAATGTATTTCCCTTGAATGCCAGGACTTAACAAAAAAAACAATTTGATGTTTTCCCACAGGTTCCTCAGGATCTGTTTACTTTCTTCATTTTTTCTTCTTTCTCCTCTCAGACTGCAGACTTATCTTTTTTGTCTTATCTTCAAGCATGCTGATTTTTTTTTCTCCTGCCTGCTCCAAACTGCAGTTGAATTCCTCTAGAAATTTAAACAGAATTTTAAATTCCTGTTACTGTGGTCTTTAGTTCTGTTTGGTTCCTTTTCATAATTTTCTTCTCACTATTGATATTCTCTGGGCCCATCTATCATTTTCCTGATTTCCTGTAAGTCTTTGTCCATGTTTTCCTTCAGCTCTTTTTAAAAGTCTTTGTCTATAATGCCCAGCTCTGATCCTCCTCATTGATGGTTTCTAATGCTTTAATCTTTTCCTTTGCCTGGGTCATCATTTCCTGTTTTGTTGCATGTTTTGTAATTTTTTTTAAAACTTGGACATTTTGATATTTTAGTGTCACTGCAATTTAGACTTTGAGGCATTTGTTCCAAAAGTTTTTATTCAGCTAGTGTATGACAAAGTTTTCCTTGACTGCCAGGGGTTAACAAAAAAAAAAAAAAAAGAAAAAAAGAAAACACTCTTCAGTCTTTGCAGACTGACCTGTTACAGAGCTCTCCTTCAAAGCTTATCCATACAATGATTTTGGAGAATAGCTTCATGCAAAAGCATAAGGGACTCCTTTCTGTGTATGCATCTTACCTTGGGTATGTGCCTATGGCCCTAGGAATTAATTCCCCCTTTACACAAATATGAAAGCCTCCTTTTCCAGAGGTAACAGTTTCCTCATGGTCCCAGACACTGTACTGTAAGCTGTACAGCCAGTAATCCCTTGCCCCAGGCAGCACAACTTGACTGCTCTCCCACAGTGTTCTGTAGGCTGCCTTCTACATGCATGGCAAGTTCTGGAAAGGCTACTCCCTCATGTCACCACCAGACAGATTCGGACAGACATCCATCTTCCCAGTATGTGCAGGAGGATGACTCCGCTCCCTCCAGAACAAGGACTTGGGATCTGCACTGAGAGCCCAGGCTGGCTCTGCACAAAGCAGAGGAGGGGTTGGGAGCAGTGCTTTTTAAAAAATATGTCTGCCAGTTCTTGGTGGTTGTTCAAAGCTTCTGTGAGGGAATGAAGTGTCTCATATGTTATCTTGAACAGTGGTGATAGGGTGCCTCCTTGTTTCTTAATGTGAGACTTTAAATTTTGTATTCTTCTAACAATTATACCACACAATCCTATAGCCTCCATAAAGAAATTTGGTATCATGGATATAAGTGTAAATGTTATTTGATTTAAAAAAAAAAAAAAAAAAAAAAAAAAAAGAACCCATACGTGGCAGGGAGAACTACACACATTCTTAGAAAAATAAGTAAAAGTAACAATTTTCATATTTTTTGTGGTAATACTGGTAATAGCAATGAGATGTTTTGTGCACAATTCTTTTATTATCAGAACATTATGACCATATTACATAGAATAAAGGTTGGGCTCATAATCAAAGGTAAAAACATCCAGATCTAGAATATTACACAAAAAACAGTTAAAGGATAGTCTTACTCCAAGATTTTTAGCCAAGAAACATGTGGAAACCATACTCATATCTATAAATTACTTCTTTTGCCTACCATCACCTATTTTTACAAAGGAAAAAAATGATATAGTCCATGATCTTAGTTACATAATAGATACCTAAAACAATATATTAAAAGAAGATCTTAGTTGAAAACTGTCATTTGAAATTCAGTTATTATATACAAAACAAACAAAAGATAAAATGGTTATCTTAACTAACTGCCTAAGCTACTTAGTGGGCTTTTAATGTTTTGAGGCCAAGAGAATATGCAAACTTTTTTTTCCCCTCATTTCTGCTATATTTTCATATCTCAAAAGCACAGAATGAATCCTCGCTCACAGAAACATCAATCCAGAGTACACAAAACCCAGATGTGTTGCCACATAAATCTCTCCTGACTCCAGACATATTATTGTAAACCACAAAATAAAATTATTGACTAATTAAAAAGTCTCCCTATTTCCAATAGTCTGGCAGAGTCATGTTAGAAGATCCTGGAGACTGGTTGCTAGATCAAAGAAAAGGCAGTGGTAGGTCATGTGGTATGTGGTTAATCTAAGCTACAGATTTGTTACTTTTTTGTGTGGGAAATCCTCAGAAACAAGAATTATAAAAGAATTATAAAAGAATTATAAAAAGAAAAGTTATTAAATGTCATTACAAACACAAGCACAAGCATATATCTAAAATAATTACAACTTCTATTTATATGTAACTCTAAATTTATTTGACCCAAGTTAACAATATGCTTTGTACGGATTTTTAAAACTTTATAGGAAGAAATTTGTGGGAAAATTCTTATACTTTCTATTTTTTAGTATAGCATGGTATGTTGTTTTAACTCTCCTTTATGTCACCATTTTGCTCTCTGAAAAATAGGACAAATTGTGCATTCATCCCATTAGTGTGTCAAAAATTATATATGGGGGCTTCTGGGAAGGTGGCATCAGAGTAGGCAGGCAGGGCTCAACTCTCCCAAAAACAAGGGAGAAGGAGCCAAAACCTGTCTGAGGGATCTGCTTTGGGGGTCAGCAGAGCAGGACAAAGCTTTACAACTCCCAGGAGGGTGAGGGACAGAGAAACAAAGAATCCAAAACAACAAACATGAGTTACCAAACCCTTGCAGTGGCCAAAAAGGGCCCTTCCCCCATCCCCAAGATATTAAGCTGGGGCAAAACCCTTGACTTACTAAGAGGGGAACAGACATATTCCTCCCTGTAAGGGAGTCAGGGAGCTTTTCTTCAGTGAATTTAACCAGCAGAGCCCAATTTGAATCTTGGCTCTGGCCAGACCAAAACACAGGAAAATGGAGATTTCCTCTCCATGGAAAAGTGCACCGACAAGTGCCATCTGCTGGCTGGACTGGAAATTGCATGGACAAAAACTGCTTTTGGTTCTCTTTACACTCTAACTCCTGGGAGAAAATATGAATCCTATTAGTGAGTCCCTGGCACGAGTTTGATAACTTAATCTAAGCAATTTTAAAGATTTAGAATAAGTTGAGCCATATATCAAAGAAGAGCTGTGAAAAAGAACAATAGGCAAGAGAGAGAAATTGGCCATCAGAGTAAATTCACCAACATATTCAGATCCCTAGACATCAGCAAAAACTTACAAGCCATCTTAGGAAGACATGGCCCAGCCAAAGGAACAAACCAAATATTCTGAAGAGATATAGGATTTAAGACAATTAATGCTAATCATACAACTCTCCTAAATCAATTTAAAGAATTGAAAGAAAACATGACTAAAGAGATAAAGGATATTAGGAAGACACTGGTTGAGCATAAAGAATAATGCAATTTAAATTGTTAGGAAGCTTGGAGCTATTGGTTAATCTATCTTCCAATACACTGTTTAATATAGCACTGAATAAATGAAGCAAGTTGTCAATGGATGAGTGATCAACTAATAGCTCTGCTAGTAATTGATTTATTTTTCTTCAATAAAGTTGCATAAAACAAAAAATAAAATAATTCAAAGCCAGCAAAGAAAAGTAACAGACCTTATGGGAATGACATGATGGAAGAGATTAAAAGTACATTAGAGCACATAAGAGCAGATTTGAATTGCTCAAAGGCAAATTAGTGAGTTCAAAGACAGACCATCTAAACTGGAAAAGACAGGAGAACAGAAAGAGAAGAGAATGGGGAAAATGGAACATGGTCTCAGGGAATTGAATGACAGTGTGAAACACACAAGCATACGCATTATTGGCGTCTCAGAAGGAGAAAAGAATGGAAAAGGAGCAGAAAAAATATATGAGGAAATAATGACCAAAATCTTCCCAACCCTTATCATTATACATTAATAAAAGGGGTAGTTCACCAAGAAGAAATAACTATACTAACTATTTCTCCACCTAACCTGGGTGACCCAAGATACATGAGGCACACACTGGAAAAGCTGAAGAGAGAAATAGATGTCTCTACAATAGTTGGAGACTTCAATACACCACTCTCAGTATTGGATAGAACATCTGGACAGAGGATAAATAAATAAACAGAGAGCATGAATAATATGATAAAGAACTAGACCTAACAGACATTTATATAGCACTGCACCCCAAAGCAGTGATATAAATTCTTTTCAAATGCTCATGGATCCTTCCCCTAGATAGATCATATGTTGGGTCACAACACAAGTCTGAATAAATTTGAAAAGATTGAAATTGTCGTTTCAAGTCTTTTACCTATTTTTTAATTGGGTAGTTTGTCTTTTTATTGTTGAGTTGTATGATCTCTTTGTATATCATGGATATTAAGCCCTTATTGGATATATGATTGCTAAGTTTTTTCTCCCATTGAGTTGGCTGCCAGAAGAGTGAAGAAAGCCAGGCACAAAAGGATAAATGTGGTATGATTGCGCTATTATGAACTAAATATATTATGTAAACACATGGAATTAATAATTAGAATATAGGTCACCAGAAAATAGAATGAGGGTAGAAAATGGAAAGCTGATGATTAATCTGTGCAGAATTGGCTAGAAGATTGTTTCTAACTCTTTGGAAATGAATGGAAATGGTGAGAGCACATCACAGTGTTTGTGACTAGCAGAGCTATTATATGGGTTTGACAGCGGTTGAAAGAGAAAGCCTAAGGACATTTATATTACTAGAAAGAAAGCTAAAAAATGTAACATGGGACTATATAACATAACAAAACCTCATGTAAAATATGAATATGGGTGATAGTGCATATAAGACTGTTTTCACAAAACTATAATGGAATAGCAGCTATGTACAGCAGGGAAAGCATAGAGAGTTTGAGAGGCGATGAGTTTTGTTGTTTGTTTCGTTGGCTTGTTTTTGTTTTTTAGTATTATTATACTAAAAATAATATATTATATTATTATTGTTATTACTGGAATAATCTAAAAATGATTGAAGTGATTAATTCAAAACTATGTAATTATACCAAATACCATTGCATTTATTGTACATTTTGGATGGATTTATGCTTTATTAATGTGTATCACTAAAATTGATTTGTTAAAAAAAGAAAGTACTATGCCTATATATATATGTACAAGCTTATGTGTATATACACACATGTGCACACACATGAAGACAGATATGTGTATAAATAACCAGGTTATCATTTTTGCTATGAATTATCTTTTAGCTGTTTCTTAAAAATTATTCTTTCATACTGTGTAAAATCTAGCCGGAAAATCAGGCTGAGATTTCAGTAACAAGGAACTCTCAAAAGCATAGCACCTGCAGGCAGTGAGCAACTTCATCTGAAGACAATACTTAGTGTCCTGTTTTTATGTCCATCAACCCTGCCTCTAACTTCATCAGTTCTTCCTAATCTTCACCTCACCATTGGCTTGTTTTCTTTAGACTAAATGTTTCCTGTAAAAGTAAGTGAGGAAGCTACCATGTTCAAGGTGCCTAGAAAGGTAAATGAAGAAACGCAGACCTTGGGTTGGTGGCCAGATGTTTGGGGAGCTGGTTAATATCAAGGAAGGGCACAAGTATTAAAGGAGCTAGACTGACAGCAATTTATATTAATGTCTCGTGAATAACACTCACAGATATTGTACAAATATCTGCTACATGCCAGGTACTGTTCTAAATATTCTGAAAATATTAACTACTTTAGAACTTCAACCATGAGGAAGGCATTATTACCCCCATTTTCAGCTGAGGAAATTGAGTTACAGAGGGATTAAGTAACTTGCAGAAGGGCACACAACTAATAAGTAGTGGATCTGGAATTTGAACCCAGGCAGCAGATTCCAGAACCAACGCTCTTAACCATACTAGCTGCCTATCAAACTCAGACATTCTTGAAGATCTTCAGTATGAAGTCCTTCAGAGAAAGATCTTGGTGAAATTTTTGCTCAAAAATTTCTAGCAACGTCTATCTTCAACACGCCTCTTTACCCCATGCTTATATCACAAGCACTGACTTCGTCTTCTAGATACTCAGGACACATCTAGATCCAGGCAGGGCCTAACTTGGAAAGAAACAGTCTGTACACTCCTGTGCCCAAGAAGCACCTGTGGCCCTAAGCAAAACCACATGCTTCTTGTAGATGGAGACTTTCAATTAGTGTGTCTCTACTATTCATTTTGCTTCCCTATAATCCAACTCAATCATTTTTTTTTTCAGGGCCAGGGATTGAACCTGGTATCTCATAAGTGGGAAGCTTTTGCTCAACCACTGAGCCACATCAGCTTCCCTGAGTTAGTTTTTCTTTTCACTTGTGTGCTTGTTTGACTTTTTTTGTTTTTAGGAGGCACCAGGAACATAACCCAAGAACTCCCATGTGGGAAGCAGGAACTAACCACTTAAGCCACATCTGCTCCCCGCACTTCAATCTTAGAAGAAAGAACAGGACCTTGCCAGAGGTAGAATCTCAAATGCACATATAGTTCATCAACATTTTATTTAAGAGACTTAAAACTTCCTCGATTACCATTAGCTTTTCCTGTTAGGGTTCTAGAAGAAACCAACATGCAGTATGTCAGATAAAATTATTTTTATTACATAAAACTTTCCACTCCTTTACCTTATCCATTTATTTTATTTTTTATTAAAATATCATAGTACTATTGCAATTTTTTGGAATTTACATTTGTATTGTGTTCACAAGCTTAGGGTAATGTTCTTAGTAATAAAAAAAATAGTCTTAGTTTCCATTTGGAAAGCCATTTTGTCTAGTTCTGTATTAAGTATTTTGTTGTATCACAACCCAAGTCCAGCTACCTTTGCTATATAACATCTGAATCAATACCACATTGATGTGCCACTTTATTCTTGAATGAGTCACTCTATGGGCAGAGGATACTGTACTATCAAGAGACATAGTGGATATTTTCAGACATCCTTCTTCAAACTCACAACTAAAGATAGTATTAATGATATGTTGGAGATGGCATCACCTCCTATAGCCTTTGCTGTTGTAGACAAAATCAAATCCTAAGATACTCAGTGAATATTATATTGGATTGGATTGTTTCAAGATTTGGGACGGGGGGAGGTTGGGGTGAGGATAGGCTGTAACTCAACTGAGTGGTGAGTAGCAGTTAGAATGCCAAAAAATTAATTTGACATTTATTCAACAAAATAACTAACTCAGTTTTAGGGCTGTGAAATTACTCTTTACGATACTGTAATGGCAGATATATGACACTATGCATTTGTCGAAACCCGTATAACTGTACAGCACAAAGGGTGAACTCTGTTCTAAACTACACACTTTATTTAATAATAATATGTCAATGCTGGTTAGTTGATTGTTACAAATGTATCACACTAATGCAAGATCTTAATAATAGGAGAAACTGTGTGTGCACGCATGTGTGTGTATGTGGAGGTGTGTATATTGAAACTCGTACTTTCTGCATGATTTTTTTTCTCTAAATCTAAAACTGCTCTAAAAAACAAAGCTTATTAAAAAGTAACTAACTCTATGTTATGGACATATTGTATGCCATTTGAACTAAAAGGAAGAATCCATTGTAAGGAATAAGAAAACTATTTTCTGTTTTAAGTAGGAAGTATATAAGTAGAACTAGGAGAGAATTAGGAAGAATAGTTATTACTAGGAATTAACATAAAACAAATTTCCATATTTTGATTCTTGACGTTTAAATCTTTTTAACAATACCAAGTCAACCTGGCACTTCATATAACTCTATTAACTAATGAAATAAAAGAAGAACTAAAATAACTTCATTAAGTTAGACTGAATGCAGTGGTCCTAGCACTTACTTGTGTGAGGGGGTAAAGAGTGACCTTCTAGAGAGGTCACGTTTGTCTCACAAGCATGGCTACCACTCAGCTCTAAAAGAATGTTACCTTCTGGAAATCTATACCCAGTGCTCCCTTTTGTTTTGTTGTTGTTTTTTTGTTTTTTGTTTTTTTTTTTTTAAGGAAAGCTGGAAATCCAGATTTATATGTGAAATATCATGATTTTAAAATTTTGGAACCTGCAGTAGATCCTGTGGTGCGGAAACCAGATCTCTCCTTCAGGACCAGGGTACTTATCTCCCTAGCTATGGCACATGTGGCCTGTCTATGGCTGTATACGGAGTGTCTCCCCAGGAATTGCCCTAGACCAAAGGGAGCTGACTTGGTTAGAATCCCTGGAGGAAGGAGAAGGTTCAGGGAGGTAGGAGAAATCCACATCTAATGACTAGTCCATATGGGGGACAAAGGTCTGGCTCCCTTCCCAATTTGGGTTTTCTCTGAAGGACCATCTCAGGTCCAATGTGCCCTCTGTGGTAATTGCACTGCAACCCAGCTTTCTCTTCCACCCAGGTCTGCTTCCCTCACACCAGC
Source organism: Tolypeutes matacus (assembly GCA_026826555.1). Classification (NCBI taxonomy): domain Eukaryota; kingdom Metazoa; phylum Chordata; class Mammalia; order Cingulata; family Chlamyphoridae; genus Tolypeutes; species Tolypeutes matacus. Next base: position 24,970,162 of record JAKSZT010054487.1, read on the forward strand.
ACAGGAGTTGGTCCCCAGAGCATTTCCAATAAACAACCTGTACATGAATCATAGAATCTGTTTCTCAGGGAATCTGAACTATAACAGAGGTCTTGTGTATTAGTCAGCCAAAGGGGTGCTGATGTAAAATACCAAAAATGGGTTGGTCTTTATAAAGGGTATTAATTTGGGGCAGAAGTCCACAGATACTAGGCCATAAAGCGTTAAGTTTCTTCTCTCACCACAGTCCATTGTCTCGTGTTAGAGCAAGACAGCTGCTGGCGTTTGCCAGGGTTCAGACTTCTGGGGTTCCTCTCTTCCCGGGGCTGTGTTTCTCTCTGGGCTTAGCTCCTGTTTCCTCCACAAGGTCAGCTGTAGACGATCAGGAGAACAGCTTGCTTCTCTTCTCCTGGGGCCTTCTTTCCAACATCAAAACTGCTTCTCAAAAGACTGCCTCAACTTTCCTTTGCCTTGCCTTTTATATTCAATTCCCCACCCACCAAGGGGTGGGGCTCAATGCCCTAATCCTAACCTAATCATGCCCAGATTAACAGATCAGTTTACAAGCATGATTCAATTATATTTTTGGAATTCATAATTACATCAAACTGCCACATTCCACCCTCTGAATTCCAAAAATACATTACAATATTTAAAAAAACTTAAATCAGTAACAATCCAAGTACAAAATCATATCAAAATCATTTTAAAGAAATATAGTTTGTCTTCAGGCAAAGTCCCATCTGCTATAGACCTTTGAATCTTACAAAACCATTTAACTGCTTCCAATACACAAATGGAAAGACAAAAGATAAATATTTTCAATATCATAAGGAGAAATTGGGATGTTAAACATGAGTTATGGATCCTCTACAGTTCAGTAAACCCACAGGGCATCCTCACTTGGATTTCAAAGTCTGAGAGTCATTCTTAAGAACATGGTTTCTTCTTGGGGCCACATGGGAACCCACCCTTTCCACAGGCTTTGCCCAACAGCCATTTTCTTGGTTCCACCCTCATCAAGCATTGGGTGTCGACCAAGCTTCAGACCTCACCCTCCAAGAGTGTTGGGGTGATTGCCACACCTTACCAAACTTTGGGTTAGAGTCCTAGACCCCCTAGTACAGTGAGGTGGAGAAAACATTCCCCCTAATCTTTGGCATACAGCCTCAACCGTCTCAGAGCAACGAGTTGACCACCTGGCCTTCCCTAACCTTTGGCACACAGGCTCAACCCTCAGAGCAATGGGTTGACCACCTGACCTTCTCTAATCCATGGGGGACAGGTACACCCCTCTCAGACCAATGGGGTGTTGACCTTAACTGCCCTAATCTTTGAGGAATGTGCTCCAACCTCCCTGCACCCTGGGGTGGCAAAACTCTTCCTGAACATCGGATGGGGACATCCACCTTCTTCAACTGCTGGGGAAAACTCACCCTCTCTGCACCATACAGCATCAAAACTTTCTCAGAACATCGGGTAGGAAGATCCACCCTCTTCAACTGCAGGGGCAAACTCACCCTCTCTGTACGCATGGGTGGGGCTCCTCTCTTGACCCAAGGAGATGTCTTAAGTCCAGATCTCTGCTTCCACGGTTTTCTTCTTAAAGCAGATTCTCCTTCAATCTCTCCTTTCCATGTCCTCTTTTGTCCAAGTTGACAGCTCTCTCAAAAACTTTGTTGGTTTAGCATACAGGAAGCAGGGGTCCAAGCCATCACACAGTAAGACTTTCCACAAGTCTTTTCTAGATAACTGCATCTTCAATTCTGAGTTACGAGTTCCAAGTTTAGTAAAGTCTTCAAATAGGGCATTTTCATCTGGGAATTTGATTTCCACAAACTTGGAAGTTCAAGAATCAGTTTCTGTTTTGTTTGTGCCCAAAAGTTCAGTCCTTAGTGTATTTCTCTCATCTAGTATTTTGCTATAAGCTGCAAGGAGAAGCCAAGCCACATTCTCCGAGTTTACCTTGGAAAGTTCTTTAGCTAAATGCTCTGGCTTGCCATTTTCAAATTCTGTCTTCCATATAACACCAGGAGTTAATCTTGCTAAGTTCTCTGCAACTTAAAAACATGGATTGCCTTTCCTCCAGTTTCCAATAATAGTTTCATCATTTACTTCTAAGGCATCATAGAAAGTCTCTTTAGCGTCCATATTACTATCAACAGTTTCTTCAAAGCAATTTAGGCATTTTTCATCAAGCATTTCACAATTCCTCCAAAAAATACCCCTTACCCATTAATAAAACCATTCCAACATTTTGGTAATTACAAAAGCACTTCCCCCCTCCTAGGTACCAAAATTCTGTATTAGTCAGCCAAAGGGGTGCTAATGTAAAATACCAAAAATGGGTTGGTCTTTATAAAGGGTATTTATTTGGGGCAGAAGTCCACAGATACTAGGCCATAAAGCGTTAAGTTTCTTCTCTCACCACAGTCCATTGTTACGTGTTAGAGCAAGACAGCTGCCGGCGTTTGCCAGGGTTCTCTCGGGAAACAGAATCAGCAGGAGATATCTATTAATAATATGAAATTTTAAAAGAGTCTCTCACGCGACCGTGGGGATGCACAAGTCCAGGTTCTGCAGGCAGGCTGCAAACCAGTGGCTCCAATGAAAGCCCGAAGAAAGGTCGTTGATGAGTTTCTGGGAGAAGTTGCCTGACCAATGACAAGCTGGGAAATTCTCTCTGAATGTTGAAATCACTTCCACTTTTAAGTCATTCAACTGATTGGATAAAAGCACCACCCATTGATAATGTAATCTCCCTTATTGATGCAGATGTAATCAGCCATCCACGCAGTAAACTCACTGGTGATTAAAGTCCATAAATGCTCTTGTATTACACTTAGCCCAGTGCTTGCTGGAACAAACACCTGGACACAACTACTTGGCCGAGTTGACACATTAGCCTAACCATCACATCTTGCTTTATAGAGAAATAAACAAATAATGAAATAAAATATTTAGTTTTCCCATTTGTTCACTCACATGTGAAGTATTTTAGAGAAAGTGAATAAACAACCATATTAAATGCATTGCTTTTTAAATTTGGAAACTATTAGAGGCCAAGATCAGAATTATTTAATCACCCTTTCTCCTCACCCACACTCCATACCAGAGAGAGATGAAGCCAGTTAAAAACTGAAAGAATGAATTAGGTCAAAGATATGATTTCCTTTCTGACTTGGCCTTCAACTTTGGTTGCAACTATTAGTATTGAGCAGTTGATGATTTAAGAGGAAATAGAGCTGGAACAAATATTTGAATGTCTGGAAATCACTATCCAAATACATTCCCAATCCATTTCATAAAATGACAAGTTTAAAATTATAGCTGTATATAAAGCCAAATTAAACTCACTCGATGGGAATGTTATGAATTATTGTGCATTATGGCTATATTCCTGTTACTAACCCATCAATATTGTCATTCTCTATTCCACTTTTTAATTACTATATTCCTTTACAACCCAGTTCATTTACACAATAAAAGCTTATCTGTAGGCAAGATGGTTTTTTCCTAAAAGAAATTTCAGTTATCTTAACTTCAAAAGTATGCTTATTCCTTTGAAATCCAGATATCTTTGGATTTTTTTAAGCAAAGCATTTTACTATCATCCTCTCTTCATTTTTTCATGGGGTTTTCGTAAGAATTACTACTATAAAAATGAAACAATGCATTTAACTACAACTATACCTAATAATGAAGAGGAAGCCTAAGGAAATGCTAAGATGACCTCTTTAAGTGTCTAAATCAACTTATTGAAAATTGCTCACCATGCAATCAACTGGATTGTTGCTCAATTGATCCAGTTGAATAATTAAGATAGCCTTAAACAAATCAGACTCATATTTCAGTGATTAAACAATAAAATAAAGTGTACTACATTGCAAAAGACTGCCCAGAATTTAGCAAAAATCAACAAACATACCAAAATAAACTCTGACCATATCTTAATAGTTTACTCATCAAAAGCTAAGTGAAAAATATCAATTTGCATTGATAGTATTATACAAATTTACCCTCACACATTTATTAAGCATTTGCAAGCTACTCTAATAGGCACCGGGAGACAAAAATTTCATAAGACACAATTCCTAGCTTACAAATAATAATATCATTTAAAATTACAATATAATACATATACTTTGCAACATAAAGTTATGGGGAAAGAACTTGCAAGGTGTTCAAAGAGGAGAGATTAATGCTGTCTAAGAGAGTTGGGAAACAGAAGCATTAAACTGGCATGAGTATGGCTTTGCCAGATAAAGAAGGAGAGATGGGTAGAAATTTCAGACTATAATAATGTGTTCAGAAGGGCACAAATATGTAAGTGTATCTGTAGTATAGAAGGCAAAGGAAAAGAGGAAATACATTTTGCAGTCAGTTTATGAAAGATTTGGCATGGCTTGATTTAAAAAAAAACTTGGACTTTATCTTGTAAGCAAAGAGGTGGACTATAATAGTTTAAATGAGTTAGGGGTATTCAGTGACTCTCCTTTGCCTAGGAGAAAAAGCCAAAAGATAAAAAATACTTAGACAAAGCCCTACAGTAGCACATCAAGGTCTCTTCAAATTATAGATAGATAGATATAGATAGATAGATAGATAGATAGATAGATGATAGATAGATAGATAGATAGATAGATAGATAGATAGACAGATAGGTACATAGGTAGATGAGTAAATAAATAAGAAAAATAAATTTCCAAGGACCATATAGATGTTACATATAATTGTGGAATTCATAGATGTATATATAATATCCATCCATTGTATAATATCATGTGTGAACTATAGACCACATTATAATATCAATACCTGATATTCACATAGATCTTTATAGTTTACAACATTTGTTCATGTTGATAACCTCATTTTAATTGTTAGAGTCTCTGTGAAGGCAATATCTCCAGGTACCAAACTTAGAGCCACCAACAACTAAATGACATAACTCAATTCTGTACTCCTAGCTCCAAATTTCAATGTTCTTTCTATCAAAACAACAACACATACATAGAGGGAAATATCCTTAAGGAAATTTGAAATGTCCATAAATTCTGAGCTGGTTTATGTAAGCAAGTTCCAGTCAGCCTAGCACCAAAATATGAATAAAGGGAGGACCAAAAACAACATGAGTACTTTAATAAATAGATCAAACCATTTAATGTTCTATATATTGTTTGTCAGAATTTTCCTTCTTTGTGGGATTAAAATCAATTTTTCTATCTCTTTGCTTCCCTCCACCTCCATCTCCACTTCCTTATGCCAGACCTCTTGAATCGTAATCGATGAAATATTACTTTATATGCACTCCCTCAGTTGGTACTGTATTAATTCTAAAGATTAAAAAAAAAAAAAGAATATGGGGTTTGGTTTTGTGAGAGATTAATATAAATAAGCATTTTTGCTCTTCTTCTTTTTTTTTTTCATTAATAGGGAGACCATGACTATGTCAGTTAACTAATTCATTTTAATCTGTGTATCATTCTGAACACTAGAGTTAGCAGTTGTAATTAGATGAGATAAATGTGCCTGAAAAAAGAACTTTTTAGGAGTAATGTTTCCATAACTTGTTGAGCTGCCTTTTTATGTTCTTTTATTTTTGTGAATTTGAAATGAAGTTGTTAACTAAAAAACAAAAAAGTCCAGAAAGTCAATGGCTTGATAAATGTAGCACCCTAATTTGTGGCAGAGTTGGGTATAACCTCCAGGACTGCCAACTTCCCATCCATGGAGATTTCCACAGCTAGTGGCCAAGAATCATAGGACATGTCTGCCAAGAAGAAAACTAAAAGAAGGAGGGATTCACAGCAGTGCCCCATCTGAGAAGGGAGGGGGAGGCTGTCTACCATGGTGATTCCCAGACTTTTAGATTTCATGGAGCAGTGAAATTTCAAATAAATATATAAGTTCCACCATAGAGTTGCCAAAATTTTAATTATGCCAAAAAAAAAAAAGAAATTTAAAAACAAAGGTAAAACAACTATAAACTACTTTCACCACTTTTTCACCCAAGAACAAAAGAGTAGAGCAATCCATTAAATGGAATCATCAGCACTATGAAAAATTTACCTTATAGAGATTTTATTTTTCATTTAGCTGTGGATTAATGCATAAGTCATCAGGAACCAGCCCTAGAATGATGACCGATATTTATGAACTACCAGGATATGCAAATAAACCCTAAATTGAAGGTCGGAGGACTTGGCTTCAGTCTTGATCACTCAAAAGCTACTTGACATGGGATAAGTCGTTCAGTGGCTCTGGATCTCAGGCTTGCTCATTAAGAAATGGAGACCTTTGAACCAGCTTTAGGATTCCAGCGTTCTAAGAGCAGTTCAGCATTTGAATCAGACTAACACTCCAGATGTGCCTGATGAGAGTCCAGGCCCCTTAGGAAGCCTTCACCTCAGGGTTCATCCCCTCCCCGCTCAGGAGAAAATGAGGCAGCCAAGGAATGGCGTAAAGCTGCTCTATATGGTATTGAACATTTTAGGTAAGTTCATTTACAACTGTAGTTTTTAAATAGTCTTTTATGAGAGAAAATGTCAGGATAACCAGGACTGTTTGTTTTTAAAATCCCAAACACCTTTTTTTAATGTAAATATTACTTCTGGTGCCACTATTGTTACTATCTTGGTAGATACAAGTCTACCAGAGGAAAAGGGAGGGGAAGAAATGTGAATAGGCTCAGAGGAGTGGTCAAAGGAGGGGTCTAACTTGATAAGAACCTTATTTAAAAGTAAGCCATTTCAGGCACTGCTGGCACCTTCAACCCCTTGCCTGTCCCTGAATGAAAAACATAAACAGGAGAGTGGAGAACTTCACAATGTATCAGCAGAAGAGTACTTTCTATGTTTTCCTGAGCTGCTATTATGAATATCACACAATGGGTTAAATAAAAGGGATTTTTTGGCTCATGGTTTTGAGGCTAGAAATCCAAAATGAAGGCATCAGCAAGAGGATGCTCTCCCCAAGACTGTGAAGTTCTGGAGCTGTCTGCTGGCTTTCTCTTATATGGTTATACACGTGACCATGACTTTTCCTTTCTATTCCGGTTCCCACGGACTTCCTGCTTGTTGGGCTCCTCACTGTGACTTTTTCTCTGTCTGAATTTCTTCTTATTTTAAAGAACACCAGAACTCTGGAGCCTCATTCAGTTGGGGCTTCTTGGAAAAAAGGTAAATAGGACCTTTTCAAGACTGGGCTTGCCATCTTGAAAGGTCTTATTTACAACAGTTTCCTACAAACAAGGATACAAATTAAGATTAAATTGGAATACAAAATTAAATCAACCACAAGTATTTCGTGCTTAACGTCCAGAGGTCTGCAGAAGGGAGATTGGAAACTTTCACATTCAATTAAACCTTAGTGAAGTCTTGAAGTGTAAAGTTAGACTATTGAATCAAATATGGTTTAAAAGTCAAGAGGAGAAACCACAAGAAAGCTAGAAACAACAAGGTAGATGCAGATTTGACCAAGAATTTCCTTCCCTCAGTCTCTATTAGTCACACCCATAATATACTTATAACCTAGCATTTGCATTTAATTATACAGTGTTGTGAAACACTCTGGATTTTATAGCAAAGCTGAGCCAAAGGCAGAACTTTATTGCCAATAGATTTTGTACTTGTATCACAAGGAATAAATTTCAGAGCAGGCAAATCCAAACCTCAGCTAACTAAAACAGAATAAAGATGTTTATGGTCATGCCAAACATAGACATATTTGCACAAAAGTGGTACAAATAACCAAATGTTACACATTTGCTTAGGCAAATAGTAAGCTCATAATAAATGCTAGGTGTTATTATTTTTATCATTGCCCTATTTGCAAACATGATTGAAGAATTCTTTTATTTTTTTTGCTCCCATGCCAATAAAATAAAATCTACAGAGGGGTTTGTGTAAGGACTTCGAGCTACTTTTTCAAGGAAAACCCACAGCATTCTGTGGAGTCATATACACCTCCTTTGGTTTTATTCCATTTCCTTTTTTTCTTCTCCTAAACTCCAAAGGTGTTAAAAGGAGGGTAAGGCCCTTCCTTAGAGTGGATTTTGTGGTACCAACCACAGGAATTTTACATGACTTTGGTGCAGAAGTAATGCTATCATGAAAATTCCTTATTTTTTCAAAAATAAATGATGCATAAAAGGCACATAAAAATTCAGCTAATAAGTCCCAACGTGTTCAAGAACATATCTTAGCTCAACCAATGGAACTAGATTTTTATTCAGTGGAGACCTCTTAAATGCATTGCCTCAGTGAACAGTAAATCTATTCTTTTAGCAGGTTTATTCCTTTATCAGGTAGTCAATTACGTAGCCTTTCATGAAATGTAGCAATGACATACATTTGTAGAGGAAGGTATATTCTTATTATCTTTGGGCTTTAGCATGTATTATTTATGAGTATTATTTCTTGAACAGGTTTATGCTTTCATCAAGTAATCATGAACACATTTTAAGTATAAATGTGGTTCTATAGTGACTGAAAATCACCATGATTTTAACAAGGCTCATTCTTGCACATATAATATCTCATTCAATTTTGGAAGTTGTATTTTGAGAAAAAATATATACATTTGCTCTTTTTCCTTCCTCACTTTCCAAATTGTAATACCTACACTACAAAGAAAAGCAATCATCACTGTTAAACCCATGCGACTAAATATTTCTAACTATAGAAATTTCATCAACTTGTTACATACATCCAAGATGAACCAAGCAAAAAGCTTCTAAAATACAGTAGCTTCTATGATAATTTCTCAACCTAAGAGGAACTTCACAGAATAAATGTCAGAAAATGTATTGATACACTTGTGGGTGACAGAATGTAATCAGATTTTTAATGGTAAGGGTTAGATTTTAATTGTTTGTTTTTGTTAAACGCTTAATCTGACTGATGAATCACTTTTCTTCTGCTGAAAAAAAAGAAAATTAAAAATAAGTTATTATTCTGTTTTCAGAGATCAAACCTGTAATTAAATTTTGCACACAAACAAAATAATTAAAATATTGGATAGATCCAAAATTGTAGCTTTTCTCTCTAATTTGCTCAAACTACCACTGTAAGTAACCACCATGTACTTAATTGAATATTTTTTAAATCACCATTATTTTGGAAATAAAGTAGCAATGCTACTGGATGACATTATAATCTAATACTGCTCTCATCTTTAAATGTAGGCACCAGGCCCAATCTACAGATGAATTAGCTGTTCTTAAATTAAAGAATATTATGAGTCAGTAATGGTATGACATTCTTTTTTATGACTACAGCTTGGGTTATAATGTGACAAGAAAAAAAATGTAATGTTTCCAAAATGACAGTTTTTTAGATTTGTGTCGCCTGAGGTAGTTCAGCTGAACAATAAACCATAATTTGAATGATGGAAAATTGAAGTGGTTCATCTAATCTGCCAGTCTAGTCTACTGTGGCTTTGGTTTTGCATGTATGATGATGTATCACAGTTTTAGAGGTAATGTTGTTTGTATTAGACAGCAGATTTTTTCCTCCCACATAAAAAAAAGAACTTTATTACACAGCTATGATAAAAATACACTGTGGATTATACTGGGATCAAATTTGTTGTAGTATAAATTTCTAAGTCCAAATGTAGAAAAATGACATGATATAAATAAAGCCTCAGAATACAGTTATTTTGGGGGGTAAATTGGCCGTGTATTGAGTGTAGAATTATTAAGCCTGTGATAGGGAACCTCTCTTCCTGAGAGAAACAATCAGACTACAGCTCTTTCACCTTTATTTTAAATGAATGCTGCCTTGATCTAAAGAAATCTTACGAACATCAATTGTGTTCAGACTCAAACTCCAGAGAGAAAAATGTATTTGAAAAAAAATAAAAGAGAAATCAATATAACTAAATACCTTAACTACATGCAAATCTGAATAAATTGTTAATCAAAGAACACAGGCCATTTTTTATAATTAACTGTTGAATATTGATGATTGCTCAGATTTAACCACGGCAAGTTGAAATTAAAATTCCAGAGTTAATTTCAGAGTATAATTTTGAAAATTATGGTTCTAGGTCACCTGCTATTAGCAGACAGTCAAAAGAACTTTTATGAATTGTGTGTGTAATTCAAATAATAATTAAAAAATACATCTAACTTTTTTTGTCTTTAAATTACCACTGAAAGTTAAATGTATAAAAATAAACAAAGAATAAACTTGCTAATAAACTAGCATCCAAGAATGCTAAGCAATGAACTTCAGAATATTCCAGTTCAGAGCAAATCTATAGGCAGGGAAGATAAATCTTTTTAAAGGAAAATTATAAGATTGAAAAAGAAAGTTTTGAACATCATTTTCCTTATTCAAAGTGGGCAAATGATCACCTAAAAGAAATATATAGGACAAAAATTAATTCAGTATCATTTCTGGTCTCTATGACATCAAAGTAAAATAATGGAAGTATTTTTCATCCACCAATTAAGTAAAGCAGTTTAAATATTAATAGCCAATATTAGTCAGTTTATTGTGAGAAGAGTGCTCACATGCTATGGATGAAGGTGAATTTTTTATTAACTTTCTAGAAAGCAATTTGAGAATATAGGTATCATTTATTGAGTGCTTACAATGCACCAGGCACTCTACTGTGCATGTTTTTCCTCAAATGCAAAGGTTCTCAGGTTCTATCAAGAGCCATAAAAATGTTAATACCCTTTGACTCACCAATTCCAATTTTGGGAATATATCTAAAACAATCTAAAATAATATGAGAAAGATATGTATATATTCATTTAACACTACTTAAATAATGAAAATTTTAGATAATCAGAATCCTCAAAAATTATTTATGTGATATTCCTCTGATCACATGTTATGATTATGCAGTTATTGAAAATTATTTTATATGGAATATTTTATAACATGGGAATTGTTATAATATAATAGGTAAGAAAAGCAAGGGACAAAATTGTGTTCATAGTATATATTAAAAGAAGTGAATAATGTAAAATTAGCATAGAAAAAGAGCTGAAGGAAATGGTGTTGGTGAAAATATAGTTTCTCTTTTCTTTAAAGTTTTCTATATACCCAAATATTTTTTCAATCAGCATGTACTATTTTCATAATTAGAAAAGAAGCCATGGTCCCCATTACTTTGACTTTTTTCATTCTTACCTGCCTTGGCATGCAAGGTCCCTCAGAAGAGAGTGGAAATTGCAACAAGCTTTGCTGTCAAACCTAGCTTGGAACGCCAGCTCCCCTCCTTATTAGGCTACATGGTCCTGAGTTCATTATTTAACCTCTCTGAGGCTCATTTTCAACTTATGTAAAATAAATTCATCAATAAACTTGTGTAAAATATTCAGAGAAGAGAGCCTGATCAACATTAACCTGAAGAAGAAAGGAAAGGTTTCAACTAGAATATAAAGCCTACAGGATGAGCTGGCTGTAGATACATGACTGGGGAGGAAAGGTGTTCCAAGCAGACATCAAAGACGGAAAAGGGGATAGAGGAAAGGGAGAGCATAATATAATCTACAACTGGTTAACAGTTTCAGTATTGCAGAGTAGTAGATGCAAGAGAGGTACATAACCAGCACAATAAAGACTCCACATCAGCACATTAAAGGATTTTCCCCAAGTTTGGTGGGACTCCAATTTTCAATTATTTTAGTTCCCAAGTAAATTTACCTGTGTTATTGTGGAAAACTCTATATTGATTTTCCCTCTACTGGAATTCATAAAACATAGTTGACTTGTGGAAATTTAGAAATAGAAGAGAATGTCATGCTATCACCAGGACATTCCTCACCTTCAACAGATAAGGGAAATGAGACCCAGCGATTTAGGATTTGCCGCTATTCTTGATGTGTCCAAATCATTTGCAGCATGAAGTTCATTTTTACTCCTATAATTGCCTAACTATTTTATCTCTTCTTAGAGTTAAAATATTGATTAAAGTAAATTCAATATTTATGTGATTAATCGGTTTTTGCTTTTGTAACCAGCAAGTCGTTTTACAATTCTTGAAAGCTGTTGATTTCCTCTTCTATTTATTTCTTCCTGCACAGATTTATGTTTTGCATGACGTTTTTTGTTGTTGTTGTTGTTATTTTATCATACCAATCATTTATGGTATTTTATATTTATTTACTTATTTTTACATTACTCCAACATTTCACCTAACCAAAACCACACCTATTTTAGATCTATAGCTTAGATTTGGATCAAGGTACCTTGCAAAGATGCCCAACTTGTTTTGGGTGTAAAATTATGAAGTAATATTTTAGTGATAAATATATATATATATATATATTCTCTTCATATAGTCAAGACAACAGTGAAATATTTCCATGTCTTTTTTAAAATTTTTATTTATTTTTTAAAGATACTTAGATTATACATATGTCACATAAAAAATATCAGGGATTCCCATTTGCCCCGCTACCGCACTTCCCACATTTTCCCACATTAACAACATCCTTCATTAGTGAAGTACATTCATTGCAATTGATGAACACGTTTTGGAGCATTTCCACTAAGCATGGATTAAAGTTTACATTGTAGTTTACACTCTCTCCCACCCAATTCTGTAAATTATGGCAAGATTTATAATAGCCTGTATCTGTCACTGCAATGTCATTCAGAACAATTCCCAAGTCCCAAAAATATCCCCATATTATACATGTTTTTCCCTCTCCCTCCCCTCATATGTCTTTAGCCACAAAATGACTACTGTTTCTATAGAAGATCTCCAAAGTCCAATTCAAGGGTTGGTAAACTATGGCCTACCAGCCAATCCAATCTGCCACCCATTTCTTTAAATAAAATTTTATTGGAACACAGCTTCTGGGAATTGAATCATGTACCCCACAAAAGACATGTTCAAGTCTTAATCCAAATTCCTGTGGGTGTGAATCCATTTGTTAATAGGACTTTTTAAGATTTATTACTAATTAAGATGTGACCAAATTGAATCAGAGTGGGCTTTAATCCATATGTCTGGAGTTCTTATAAGGCAAAGGAAATTTTGATGCAGTCAGTAGATGCTAGTAGACATAGAAGCTAGAGAGAGCTTGCCTTGTGACAGAAGACTGCCATCACCAGAATGCTACAGATTCTGGAGAAAGCATGGCCTTGCCAACACCTTGATTTTGCACTTCTATCCTCTAAAACAATGAGGAAAATAGATTCTTGTTGTGAAAGCCAATCCATTGCGAGATATTTATCATTGCATCACTAGCAAACTAAGACAACAGCCATGTCCATTTTTGTGGTTTATCTATACCAGCTTTCTTGTTACAATGGTCTAGTTGAACAGTTGTGACATAGACCATATAGCCCAAAAAGCTGAAAATTTTTACTATCTGGTACTTTACAGAAAGTGTGTCAAGCTCTTCTCTAAGGAAATAAAATTGGGATTTTGAAAAATCAGTTTCCTTATGTCCCAATAGATCTAAAGGTTATCTTTGGTGACATTAATTTCAAATCCAGTAAAGTTTCCTTTCATCACTGAATCACTAAGTAATCAGTAAAAGCATTATGTTTTCCAGAGTTTGAGTTGCTGCAACTGAGAATTGCAAACAACCTATATACTCAATTAAAAAGAAATGTTTAGGTATACCAATCATTTTTTTAAAAAATTAGTAGCAAAATCCACTTACTACAACCAGCTCTTTAGAAACTCAATTTAAATATAAACTAACTAACTAATAAATAAATAAATAGAGAGAGATAACCACTCTAACGGAAACATGGGACAGGGATGTGCAGAAGATCCAAGGCCCTATCTGCTCCATCTTCCTCCCATGCCCTGGGATGAGCTTGAATGTATGGCAGTGGAACTCATGACTCCAGAGTTTCATGATTCACTGGCCCAGAGGATCCATAGGAGAGTTCACCATCAATACTTGTCACCTGACAACCAGACACAGATTACTTAATTGTACTGTCATTTCAATTCCCATAACAACTCAAGAATAAGAGATGTGTTCAATCCCCCTTTTCCATCACTTTCTAACAACTTTTGCTAGAATTCACATAAAGCAATGGGCCCCAACCTTCACCTCTCTGCTATGCCTTTCTGCTATTATGGAAGCTAGTGGCATAGAAATATCTACCATGTACAACTATTAAAATTACTAGAACAAATAATTTATTGATTAAGGAGTTAAATAAAGTTTCAAATTAATTTTTACATTTTTCTAAGATTATCACATATACTTAACAAATATGCATTATTTTATCCTGCTAACCATATTAATAAAAGCAAAAGCTTATTGATAATTTTCCAGAACATTCTGGGGTGACATGATGGTCTTAAAATGTCTTTCTCATAATTTCCTCCAATGATTCTATGAGAACACGAAGCTAAGTGTTGTGAGTAGGCGAGACTGGGTGGGGGTTGGGTGTGGGGATGAATGGAGAGGTGAAAGGCAGACCTCCTGAGAGCATTAATTTTATTAGAAATTTTTTTCTTAGAAAAACAAAATTAAACAAAACACACTTTTATCTGTATGTTTAAGAATACAAAAGATAAAGGCACACTATGCTGCTTGTACCTTGACACCCCCCTCATCTTCACATCAACTCTTCCTCATTCCCACCAAGAAGTCTCATTTTGCCTTTGGATGCACTTCATTGTCAAATATTGAAAATGACATTTATATTTATATGCATTTTGTACATGTTGCCATAATATATTCTCCAGTGCTAAAGTACCAAAAGAAGCTCCCGTACTTAAAATGATTGCTCAGTCTGAAGATTCTAGATGTCCAGATATATTAGATGACCCTGGTCAAGTCACCTGGTTTTCCATTCTTCAGCTACCTCATTTCTTATACTGAGAAAATAGTATGACTTTCACAAAATAAGTAAATCACTAAACTGTATTTAAAAGTATATACAAAAAAACTACTGTCTTGGCAGCTCACCCATCTTTTACATAGAAGTTGAAATTGAAAGGAAGATTGAGAGAGACCATTTCTGGAAGCCCAATAAGCTAAGAAAATTGAAACAGGCAGGGAGATGGTGCTATTGTAAATAATATCCAGCCAATCCCTCTACCAGGCTTACATTGTATACTGGTATCTTTAAATCAGAAGTGACCGCTAATTATATATACACTTGTGAACATTTTATTCATAAGAGAACATATGCTTGTTCATTGACACCATAAAAAGTTAATTATGCATATTTTGCATACTTAAAAATACATATAAACTCTATCTTATGAGGAAAAGTGTTTGTTTTTTGGCACAGATATTTAGATAAAGAATCACACAAGAGGTTTTAATCTTTTAAATAGAGAGATTAACTTAACATCTGGTAGTTTTTCAAAGCAGGAATTGAAAGTTGTTGGGTTAAAGAAGAAGGTCTCTTATTATTCAGCAAAAATAAGACTGACACAATAACATTTGGATAAGCAATTTTTTGTTAATTTTAGAAGACTTATGCTCCAAAGCAATTTAGGGTTTCTGTGTTTGTTGATATTACCTTCTAATGTGACAACCATGACACCATTTTCCAAAACAGATGGATTAATGTCATTTTTAAAAAATTACTTCACCTAGACAGGTGCTTCCTGTATATGTTTGACATGAAATTAAACATAGCTCCAGATGTTCTGTTTGTAGCTAAGCCAGTTAATTTTATTAGAACATTTAATCACAGATCAACAGTATAATAGAAAGGCAGTGAATGTGAAGCAGAGATTAAGCAGAACTTCCTAATGAATTGATGAATTTGTTTCAATAGGGAGATCTAACGAAGTACAATGCTGCTTATGTGAATCCATAAATGTATTGATTTGAGCTTGTTACTTTTCCTGAATTCTGATATTGCTCAAATTTAGGAGTTTCAATGGAATTGTAAAGGTGCATTTTTTTTGTTTTGTTTTGTTTTGTTTTGTTTTGTTTTGTTTAAAGCAGGCAATGCAATAATTACCAGCTACTTAGTGTGAATCTTTTTCTCTAAGTCCAACAAAAGTGATGTTTTTAGGCATGAGTGCTTTGGAACGAGTGAAGATGGTATCCTTTCATATGTCTCAAAGAGTATTAGGTGTTACTGAAGTTCATAGCGACTGCTCTGCCTCAGATGCTGTCAAGAGACAGCAGCATGGAGTTCAGCATCCCGGGCTTAAACATCATTATATGCCTAGTTATTTTCCCTCTAAGATTAGCTATAGATTTCCCATTAATTATAACATCAGGTTGATTCATCATTAATAAAATAAATCTCAGTGAACTGTCACTGATTTCTTGACTAAAATGAAAACAAATGAAGAAAAACCGGTTCCTGTCTTTGTTACGCTCTTATCAAATTTGTCTTTGTAGCAGCATGGTCATTCCAGAGCCAGAGAAAAATATTCATAATTTTCTACTTTGAAATATTAGTGTGCACATATGCACTAATAAAAACTTAAAGCCCTGCTATGATTGATGTTTTTTGTTGGCCCGTCACCTCATTGTATAGAAGTTTGTTTTAATGAGTTTCTCTAATGAATATTTTATATTGCTACTTGGATGAATGGCATATGGTAAATGCAAGGTAAATTACAGCTCTTTAAATAAATATTTTTTCATAAATTATTTATTTTGTGATGCCTGTATTGGTAAGATGTCATGTCAGATAAAGATTGGAAAGTATTTACTGTAATACTTATTTGTAACTTGAAGAAGTAAAATTTTTAAATTATTAACAAGCCTCCAATATACCCATGAAACTTATGGCAAAATTAGCATAAACTCTATCATATTACAAATTTGTGTGGACAGTTTCCACTCTATAATGCAAAAATAAAGCACTCTTTCATGTTTGTAAGAATTTTTATATGAAACAATGCAAATAAGAAAAAAGTTATTTCTGCAAGGATCAAAAAGAGGGAATTTGGTAGCAACCACACTTAAAATGAGCTTTAATGTTTAGAATTTTCCACCTTCTGAATTCTATTATATTTTAAAAGTAGGTTATAATTACTTTGTGTAACCACACACATTTTATGGTACATCACATTTCTTGAGGGATATTGTTGAGTGAATTGGTTTTTCACTTAAGAAATATTAAAAGCCACTATGTATTAACTGCCTTTGCAAACATTATCTCATTAAATTCTCATGAAAACCATGAAAATGTGTTAGTGCTATCCCTATTCCTACAGATAAGAAACTCGAGACTCACAAGACTATGAAGTGATGTATTAAAGATTTGCATCCAGAAGACATTGGATAAAATGCCTATGGTTTTCCAGCTAAATATATAAGATTAGAAATATGTAATCTCTTACAGTAAGATTTTAGATATGGGCAAAAGCAAATATCCTCTGTTACTATACTACCCATCATCAACAACAACATCATCGTCATATTATGGCTAACGAATGACGGTACTATGCCAGGCACTAAGTGCTTTACCTATAGTAACTTACAGAATCCCCCAAACAACTCCTAAATATGGATAGTATCATGACTCCACTGTACAGATGATAAAACTGAGGCACAGAATGTTTAGGCAACTTGCTCCCAAGTTCACCACAACTTTTAAGATGCAGAACTAAGAGTTTAAGAGTTTAAACTCAGACATTCTGGCCCAAAGTCTGTGCTCTTAATAATGAAGCTGCACTGCGTATCATCTTATATTGATGTTTGTTTGTGTGTCTATCTCTCCCATGAAACTTTATGTGCCCTAAAGTTATATTTACTTGTGTAACACCAGCACCTAGAACATTGCTTGGAAATCAGTGCATGCTCAAAATACATTTGTTGAGCCGAGCTGAATCAACTATGTATCTGTTTACACATACATTCAAAACTGAATTTTTAATATTTTAAGTCAGAAAAGAAAAAAAAACACAAATGTTAATAGCTATGTGCTGAAATTCACCAAGTTAGCATCCCACCTTTGACTCCTAAAATTAAATAATAATAACTTGTGGGGGGGTGATGTGGCTCAGTGGTTGAGCACCAGCTTCCCACGTAAGAGGTCCAAGTTCAATACTCAGGCCCTGTACCTAAAACAAATAAACAAACAAACAAACAAACAAAAAAAAAAAAACTTTGGGTGTATATATACAACAAATCTTTGGACAAAAAATAAGATTTTAACCCACTTGCATTTTCGCTGCTCAGATCTCTAGTTTATTTATATAATTATCCATGTAGGCTAAGTGTTTTCATGCTGTCATTGCTCTGTGAATATTTAAGATTCTACCGCAAATACCTCAAATGTATTAAGCTAGGAGACGTATGGATCCAGTGCTAACAATTTTATCAAATATATAAGAACCCACATAACAGTCCATTAGAATAGTACGTATGACTCTAGCACATAATAAGCATCTTAGAGTAATAGAATATAAAACCATTTCCTTAAAATAGCTAGTAAGATGGAATGCTGTTATTAATTGAATTTGGTTAAACCACATGAAGTAGCTACTATTCAATCATGTTTACCTAGAAAAATGGCAGTTTCATGTGGTTCAACATAAGAGTTAACTGAGTCCATTTTTATACCATACCTAAATTACCAATTGTCAAAGAATTAGGCTGCAACAGAATATTCATGCTAAACTATACAAGGTGCAATTTAATCTTTTTTTAGTGGTTTCAAAAGGAATTAGAAGATTTTAAATTAGCTTCAGGGATAATTTTACCAAGAGTACTTTTTCTATGCTATTAGAAACTTACAAGTCAACATTTCTAGTTACTCTAACATTGTTTTAATTCTAGAAATTGGAAATTTACTTTATATTACATATCTTTTAGTATTACTACATATACTATCCCCTGCATACTAAAATTTTACCTTTTATTCTCTGCAAGTTAATTCAGAGACCCAAATGTAAGCATGGACAAACAAAACATCACGTAGATTGGCAACATGGTTCAGAACATATTGATTCCAAAATATCTAGTTAAACAAAAAGAATTCATCCATATGTTGTTGTTTTTTTCCATTTCTAACAGATGGCATGCTTGAAAATAAATAAAAACAAATGCCTTAAGTCAGAAAAGTCCCTATATTTTTATCTCAATTCCAGTTAACAATATGAATGTAAAATATTATTTAATTTATCTACATTTAAATCAAAATGCAAGAAAATTCACAAGAGATAGTAATTGATTATAAAAAAGGGGAAAAGAAAAGTGTGCATTACTCAATTGGAATCATTTGAGTTGTTCTGAGATGGACTCAAGCTACAGCCTGTGGACATGTCATGTTTGAAGAGACACAATGAGATACTGCTATGCTTTTTGGAAGAAAATTTTGCAAAATAGTTCAGTCTTCATTCCAATATATTACCAGAAGTCTTTGATTTTTAAAATCACGTTTTTGTCTAATATTTTTATTATTCTTTCAGTGATCAAATACAAGGGGAAAATACACATGAATACAACCATCAGCAAAGCAACTGATATTCGCCTATTATGTAAACTTTACTTGGGAAATAGGACATTTTTCAATGCCTTGAGGATGCTTTAGAATTATTATTTCTGGTAAGTGATTTGAAGGTGTTGGTACCACTATACTTATACAGATATGAATAATAAAGCCTGAAAGTAGCAGCTAGGTAACCAAACACAGCACTATAATGGTTGTGGGAGCAAGAAGAAAAGCTATAATGGGTTGCAGAGATTAGGGGAAACCAGTGTGGAAATCTCCATACCCCCCAAACCCATCCTGATTTTCCTTCCCAGCACCTATCATTTCTTCCTTTCTTGCTACACTGGACACACGAAGAAAATGTTGGAAGATTCCAGAGAACAGAGACGGTTGGGCTGTGGGCAGCTGCTAAGTTCCATCAGCCTGTTGAGCGCTACTACCCGATAGGCGCAGGAGCGCCTCTGCTGGAGAGATGGTAGGGTGGGCTGCAGAGGTGGGGGTTTAGGTGGTACAGAAAAGCACTATAGGAACAAATACTCGTTTTAATGCTAAGTGAAAAAAAGACCCACATTTTAGAAATAAATAAGTATAGTTTATTCCATTTAAACATTGACTAGAGATCTAAAAGTTTAATAAAAGTGCTTGATGCCGCTTTCTGTGTTTATATATGTTTTAAAAGGAGAGAATTATTTCCAAATTCTTGAAGTAACACCATTGAATTAATTCATATATATATATATATATATATATATATATATAACAGAAAATTTACCTCTTTTTCTAGCCAAATTGTCTATACTACGTGAGGCTCTATTTTTTAAAATAGAAAATCCTAACTTAAAAACATTTTATACCTTTCAAAAGCACCATGGGAAAATAAAAACAAGTGGTGAGATTCCCAGAGGGGAGAAGAGAAGAGGTGGGAGGGATGTATAGCAAAGTACTTTGACAATCACTGTCTTCAGATCTTCTAAATGATGGTGTACTCAAATTGTTGGGAGGAGGGCATGGTATCAAAATCTCCTCGGAGCTCTTTTCAAATTATAGCTATGCCATCACTGTCCACACCCTCCCCAGTCATTCCTAGAGTAAAGTATTGTTAAGTTTTTTTAAAAGTGTGTCACATCACCCAGGTGTTTGGTGTGTATGGTGTGGGTGGGGTGGGGGAGTGGGTGGGTGGTGTTGGTGGCAGATGGTGTTAAGAAACTCCAGCAAATCATACTGAAATTCCAAAGGACTGTGATTTTTCAGATGGCAAAGGCCATCCTAAAACTTAAACTCTCAAGCATGATATCTCAGCTGCGGCCCTACTGACATTTTGTACTGAATTATTCTTTTTCTGGGGGCTGTGCTGTGCATTTAAGGCTGGTTAGCAGCATCTTCCACCCTCTAGATGCCAGGAGCCACCCAGGCCCCCTGTCAAGACAATCAAAAATGTCTCCAGACATTGCCAAATGCCCTGGTGTGGGGAGGGAGTGACAAAATCAATCCCAGTTGAGAACCACTGCTCTAAAGGTATGCGGAATATAAACAGGATGTGAAGCAGGTAGGACACAACGTAGTCAAATGCGTGCTATCACAGCAGGAAAGCGATATCACGATTGTGATGTCAGATTGAGGAGCGAAGGCCTCTCTCTACCAGGAGCTATGTATTTTGTCAGTACCGGAAAAGGCAAGTAAACACAGATGCTTTGTAGTCTCCTTTACTCTAACTTTGAAAGAAAAGTGCTATTTTCCAGGATACAAATACTGTCTCTATCATGAAAGAGAAGAGAGCCAATTATATCCTGAAACATGCATCACTCAATGAAAAACCAAAAAATTTGAAAGTTCATTTATCCAACAAAGTAAGCATTGTAGAGATGACTATATGTCATGCAGGAGCATACAGGTATTTGATAGTCCTAATTTTCTAAGGATTGCCCAACATGCAGTGTCCATGAACACTTCTGCATCACTTGTATAATTTCCTTACATTTACCATTAGAGAAATGAGTCAAGGTATAAACCAACAATTTATAATAGAAAACGTTTGTCTAGACAATACATATGAAAAATGCATGGCCTTACTAGAAATTAATGAAATAAAACATAAATACCAATAAGATATGATCTTAACCACCTGTTATATCATAAAATGCCATTTTCCATTGAAACTAAGGTGCTATCAATTATAAAGACTCAATCATGATTTTATGTACTGTGGAGAAAGTAAAAATGCTGCTGATTACATTATGACATCATTGACTATAACATATTCTTGAAATGTATAGTTATAAGACTAATAATGTCCAATGTCTAAAGGAAATATATACTCTTACACAATATTGATGGCATTGTAAATTGATACAACTTTTTGGAAAGAAATGTGACAGTACAATCAAAAATAGTAAACCCACATATCCTAACACAAGGTTTGAAGATGCTTCCCTATGTTTTCTTCTATGAATTTGATAGTTCTGGCACTTATATTTATATCTCTAATCCATTTGGAGTTAATTTTTGTATAAGGTGTGAGGTAGGGCCCCTCATTTTTATTGCAAATGGAGATTCATTTTTCCCAGCACCATTTGTTGAAGAGACTATTCTTTCCCAACTGAGTAGTTTTTGCCAATTTGTCAAAAATTAGTTGGCCGTAAATGTGAAGGTTGATTTCTAAGCTCTCAGTTCGATTCCATTAGTCAATATGTCTGTCCTTATGCAGTATCATGCTGTTTTTTATTATTATGGTTTTATAATAAGTTTTAAGAACAGGATTTTTGAGTTCTCCAACTTCATTCTGCTTTTTCAAGATGGTTTTAGCTATTTGGGGTACCTTACTTACCCTTCCATATAAATTCAATGATTAGCTTTTCCATTTCTGCAAAGAATGTTGGTATTTTGATTGGGATTGCATTTATTGCTTTGGGTAGTATTGATACCTTAATGACAGTCCATGAACAGAATATCCTTCCATTTATTTAGGACTTCTTTAATTTCTACCCCCCCCCGGCCCCCCGCCTCCCCAAGATGGCTTCCTCATCTGTTTGCTGCTTGTTTTTACTCATTATTTCCTCGTTTTGTGCTGGGTTTTTTGCTTGTTGTTTTTGCTCATTGTCTGTTTGGGTTATTTCTTTAGGAGGTACCAGGAACTGAACCCGAGACCTCCCACGTGGGAGCCAGGCACCCAACTGCTTGAGCCACATCTGCTCCCTGCTCATTTTGTTTTTGCTCTTTGTCTTGCTCATTGTTTTTGCTCATTGCCTGCTCATTGTCTGCTCATTGTTTTTGCTTGTTGTCTGCTAGTTGTTTGTTTGTCTTCTTTAGGAGGCACTGGAAACCAAACCCAGGATCTTCCATGAAGGAGGCAAGTGCTCAGTTGCTTGAACCACATCCTCGCCCTTTAATTTCTTTTAGCAACTTTTCATAGTTTTCTGTGGACAACTCCTTTATATCTTTGTTTAGATTTATTCCTATATATTTGATTCTTTTGGTTGCTATTGTGAATGGAATATTCTTCTTGATTTCTTCTTCTGATTCTTCATTCCTTGTGTATAAAAACACTAATGACTTTGGGGTGTTTGTCTTGTACCTTGCTACTTTGCTGAATTCATTTATTAGCTCTAATAGCTTTATCGTGGGTTTTTCAGGAATTTCCATATATAGGATCATACATGAAAATAGGGAAAGTTTTACTTCTTCCTTTCCAATTTGGATACATTTTACTTATTTTTTATTTGTTTGTTTGCTTGCTTGTTTGTTTGTTTTTTGCCTAATTATTCTGGCAAACACTTCCAATACAATGTTGAATAACAGTGGTAACAGTGGGCATTTTTGTCTTGTTCCTGATCTTAGAGGGAAGGCTTTCAGTCTTTAATCATTAAGTAGGATGCTAGCTGTGAAGTTTTCATATATGCCCTTTATCATGTTGAGGAAGTTTCCTTTTATTCATAGTGTTCCAAGAGTTTTTATCAAGAAAAAATGCTGTATTTTGTCAAATGCTTTTTCTTCATCAATTTAAATAATCATGTGGTTTCTTTCCTTCATTCTATTAATGTGGTGTGTTACATAAATTGATTTTCTTATGTTGAACCATCCTTGCATACCAGGGATAAATCCTAAACAATCATATTGTGTAATTCTTTTAATATGCAATTGGACTTGGTTTGCTAGTACTTTGTTGAGGATTTTTGCATATATAGTCATAAGAGATATTGGTCTGTAGTTTTCTTTTCTTATGATATCTTGATCTGGCTTTGGTATGAGGGTGATGATAGCCTCATAAAATGAGTCAGGGAGTGTTCCCTACTCTTCAATTTTTTGGAAGCGTTTGAGCAGAATTGGAGTTAAGTCTTCTTGGAATTTTGGTAGAATTCCCCTGTGAAGCCATTTGGTCCTGGGCTTTTCTTTGTTGGGAGATTTTTGATGACTGATTCAATCTCTGTACTAGTAATTGGCTTGTTCATATCTTCTATTTTTTCTTGAGTCAATGTAGGTTGTTTGTGTATTTCTGAGAATTTATCCATTTCATCTAGGTTATCTTATTTATTGGCATACACTTGTTCACAGTATCCACCCATAATCCTTTTTATTTCAGCAGTGTTGGTAGTAAAGTCCCTCTTCATTATTTAATTTTGTTATTTGTATCCTCTCTCTTTTTTTCTTTGTCAGTATAGCTAAAGATTTATCAATTTAGTTGATCTATTCAAAGAACCAACTTTTGGTTTTGTTGATTCTCCATTTTTTGTTTGTTTGTTTCTTTGTTTTCTTTTTCACGTCTCTCTGCTCTAATATTTGTTATTTCCTTCTTTCTGCTTACTTTGGATTTAGTTTGCTCTTCTTTTTCTAGTTCTTCCAGTTTGAGGTTAGGTCTCTGGTTTGATGTTTTTCTTCATTTTTAATGTGATCATTTAGAGCTATAAATTTCCCTCTCAGCACTGCCTTCTCTGAATTCCATAACTTTTGTTATGTGTACTTTCATTTTCATTCACCTCAGATATTTCCTAATTTTATTTCTGATCTACTCTTTAAACCATTGGTTGTTTAAGGGCATGTTGTCTAATTTCCATATATTTGTGAATGTGAATGTTCCTTTTCTCCCTCTGTTATTGATTTCTAGCTTCACTTCGTTGTGGTTGGGGAATACACATTGTATGATTTCAATATTTTAATATATTGAGACATGTTTTTTGACCCAACATATGATCCATTCTGGAGAATAATAATGTCCACTCAAGAAGAATATGTATTCTGTTTTCGTCAGGTGCAAAATTCTATATATGTCTTTTAGGTTTAGTTGCCTGTGTATCATTAAAGTCCTGTACTTTCTTATTCATCTTCTGACTAGATGTTCTATCCATTATTGAGGGTGGTGTATTAAAGTCTCCTACTATGAATGTAGGACTATCAGTATCTCCCTTCAAATCTGTCATTATTTGCTTCATATAATTAGGAGTATCTGTTGTTAGGTGCCTTTATTGATAATTGTGACATCTTGCTGTTGAATTGTGCCCTTTATCAGTATTTAGTGACCATCTTTGTCTCTTGTAACTGTTTTTGACAAGTCTATTTTATTGATATGAGATACTGGTTACTACTGGCATAGCATACTTGTTTCCATCTTTCTCTGTCAACCTATTTGTGTTTTTTACCTCAAGGTGAGTCTTTTGCAGGCAGCATACAATTGGGTCATGCTTTTTTAATCCATTCTGCTAATCTCTGCCTTTTGACAGGAGAGTTTAATCCATTTACACTTAAAGTCACTAGTGATAATACAGGTCTTTCTTCTGCCATTTTGTTATTTAAACTTTGTCTTATACCTTTTTTCCCCTAAATTTCATTAAAGCTTACTTTTGTATTTATTTGCTTTCTTATGTTGTATCATATTGAGTGCCAAATCATTTCTACCTGGATATATATTTCATCTGTTTTCCTTGTCAATACCATAGAGTTAAAATGTAACACCCTAAATATATAACAATTATATTTGGTTTGATATCAACTTAACTTCAATAGCATGCATATAAAATTTCATAGACCCCTCGGGTCCCCCATCATTGTTTGTACTTGTTAACACTTATATGTTCGTACATTGTATGTCCAAAAACCTAGATTTTTCATTACTTTTTATATATTTGCATTTTAGCACCTATAGGAAGTAAAGTGTAGTTATGTTCTAAACAATACAAATAATACCATAATACTAGCATTTATAATTACCCAAATGGTGACCTTTACCACAGGTCATTTTTCTTTATGCTGCTTTGAACCACTGACTAGTGTCCTTTCATTTCAATCTGAAGAACTCCCATTAGCTTTGCTGGTAGGGCAGGTCTAGTGGTGATGTTCTCCTTCAACTTTTGTTTATCTGAGAATGTATTAATATCTCCTTCATTTTTGAAAGAAAGTCTCACTGGATATAAAATTCTTGGCTTGCAGTTGTCTTCCTTGTCCTGTGCATTTGACAGTATGTTCAATATATGACAGGGTATGTTTTTCTTCATGTTTATCTTGTTTGGTGTTCTTTGAGCTTCTTCGATGTGCGTATTCATGTCTTTTGTTAAGTTGGAAATTCTCTGTCCTTATTTCTTTGAATAGTCCTTCTGCCCCTTTCAGTCTTTCTTCTCTTTCTGGGACTCCCATAACATGTTTTTTTGTTGTTGTTTTTTGTTTTTGTTGTTGTTGTTTTGGTGTGCTTAATGGTGTCCCATGGCTGTCTTAGGCTATTTTTGTTTTTAATATTTCTTTTTTACTTTCTGCTCCTCAGCTTGACTCATTTCAAGTATATTGCCTTCAATTCAAGTTCATTGATTCTTTCTTCTGCCAACTCCAATCTGCTGTTAAAACCCTCCTGGGCATTTTTCATTTCAATCATTGAAGTCTTCCCTAACTATAGTAGTTTTATTTGGTTCTTTTTAAAAATTGTTGTCTCGTTACTTAGGCTGTCATATTGTTCATTCATTGTTTTCCTGATACCCTGTAGTTCTTTCTCTGTAGTTTTCTTCATATTTTTTAGCATTTTTAAGATCATTTTTTTAAAGCCTTTGTTAAAGATGTCCGTCCACATAGTTGTCTTCTTTTTTTTTTTTTTTTTTTTTAGTTGTCTTCTTCATTGGTGTTTTTTGTATTTTTGTCCCTTTCTTTGGATGGGTCATCATTTGCTGTTTCTTAGTTTGTCTTGTTCTCTTTTGTTTCACACTGTACATTTTAATATTTTAAAATACTAACCTTGGGATTTACTCCTTGGGATGTCTGTTCTTTGATTTTGTAGCCAGCTGGTGATAAAACAGGGATTTTTTTTTAGCTTCAGCCCTTCTATCAGGAAGGTCTGCCCCATGCAAATGCACTATGTAGGGTATTCCCTGTCTTACTGGGCTTCTGTTTGGTCCTGGGCTTATGCTTGTTAGTTGTTTTGAATTTTCTCTGTCTATGGCAGTTTGATGTACTCTCTGTTTCTAAGGGACAAACCTCCTTCTCCCAGATATCTGAAGCCCACAAACTTTGTCCCAGATTGTCCGCCTCTATAGTTCTTACACTCCTTTCATTCTCTCAAGCTGCTTTTGCCTTGGGGGGTACTTTCCCAATTTGGTCTTTCTCAGCCAAAACAAGGCCAGGGACACATGAAGGGGGCATAGTCTGACTCCAAAGTGCCCTGTGGAGGTGGTCAGGAAAGTTCCCAAAACCTTCTCCAAGGGTTTCCAAAGCTGAGCTTTCCTGGCATGCCCAGCAAAAGCAGATTGTCAGCTAACTTCTCCCTGCAATCCTGAGAAAGCCCAGACTCTTTAAATCTCTACCACCTCTGCCTTGTTCCGGAGATAGTTTGAAACAATGGTTACTCTGTCTTTGTCTGAGGCAGGGTTAAAAGGGTCAAAACAATGGCTTCCGGCATCCTTGTCCAGGGTGGGTTGAAACAATAGCTGCCCTCAGAGCCAGGACTCAGTGATCTGAATTTGCTAATCAAAACCCATGATCTATGATCAGCAGTGCACAATGCTGTTCTTGGGGATGAGGATTTTTAAATCCCTTTCTGTCACCAGCCACTAGTCAGGAACTGGACACCGTAGCAGTCTGCAGTGAATGTGGGGGATGGGCACTGCATGATGGGCATCATGCAAAAAGAGCAATTTACAGTTCTTTATCGTTATTTATCAGCCTCTTCCTCTTGCTCTTTCTTGGATGCTGTACAGTGTCCTTCTGGCCTCTGGAGTTTCAAAAAAATAGTTGTTTCAGACAGTTCCTGCCTGTTTATTAGTTATTTTGGTAGAAGGACTGAGTCCTGGAGCTCCCTACTCTGCCATCTTCCACAGAAATATCAAAACCAATTTTTAAAATCACATAATTTTTAACTGTGGTTACTTTTAGAAGACTGAAAGGGAAATTTTCACTTTTTACTCCAGATTCTTCTACATTAAAAAATCTGTTAATAACAATATATATAGATATAGTCAAGTATAGGGGTTAGGGCATAAGAGTGAGTAGAATTTGCTACCATTTGACTTAGTAGGATAATCTCTATACACATATATGATGAATAGATGTGGAACATTTCCTGAAGGGACTGAAAAATCTGGTAATAATATTTGCCATTATGTTGGAAAATATGGGGAACAGAAAACAGCAGTAAAAGTGAGATTATACGTATACAATTTTATACATCTTTTAAAATTGTTTACTATTTGTGTGCATTCTCTATTCAAAAAACCATGCAATTTTAAGATATTTGTCTTTTATTTTATTTTAGAATATCACATATTTATATAAATATATATATAACTTCAAATGTTTTACCATTTGTTTTCCCTTCTGAATTAACGTATACTGTTGGTAAGAGCAAAGGAATTTCAAACAGTCTCAGCAAGAGCAATGCTGCAAATGCCCAGACTCCAGAGCAAGGTGGCCTGGGTTCAAATCCTGAACCAACATGTTCCAGCCGTTGACCAAGGCAGGACACTTCCTATGGGACAGGCACTGTTCTAAACATGTCATATATATTAACTCACTTAATCCTTATTACAATAAGTAGGTTTGTTATTATTGTCAGTTTATAGATGAGGAAATAGAGGCACTACCAGAAATCAAGAGTATCCTGGTCTACAATTATTAAAAAAAATTAGAGATGTAAGATGAGGAAAGCAAGACCTCACTTGACATAGAATTACTCCCAGTCCTTGGAAGGTATAACTCATCTCATCCTCTAAGGAAGACATTCTGGGCCTAGTATGTGGTTAGGATTCAATAAGTTTGTTGAATGAATGGTTAGTAAGAGTTCACTCTGAACCCCAAGGAAAGTACAAGATTTTGGGAATGGCTAATATCTGAACAACTAGATTTAGTTTATGTCTTAGGTTAAGTGTCAGGTATCATCTTAGCACCTAGCTCATCTATGCATGTAAGTGGCTATTAATGTGCCTTGGAATAGTCGAGAGCCCTGAGGCTATGGGGCAAGGAGAGCTGGTAGAGTCCATTCATCTTCTAGAAAAGGCATTTTTAGTCAAGGTTCTGATAGCATTGTTTTAAACATTTCAGTTGTATTATTTTAGCAAGTAAAGACTACTTACATTTATTCAGCAGGTACACTAATCTCCAAATAACCCTTCAAAATATGATGTATTATTCTCACATAGCTGTCCATAAAACTGAGGCTCGGAGAGGTTCAGTAACTTGCCCAGGACCACTGGTTAGTAAGACTCAATACCAAGGTTCAGACCTTTGTCCACTTGGCTCCAAAGCCAGTGTGTTTATACAAAACAACATGGTCTCAGTGTGTTAATCCAACGTCAAAAGTGCTTAGCTGGTTACCAAATTATAGCTAGATACAGTTATATTTAGATCACCCAAGACCCATATTAATACAGATTCTAAGCCCCTGCTCTGACTTGCAGAATTAATCTTCCTAGGAAAGAGATTCAGGGATTACTGTTTACAGTGAGCTGCTCAGGCATAAACTATTAAAATGGCTAAAACTTCCACACAAATTTTATCCTTTTCTCATGGTTTACATACACTAATGATATATATACCCAACATTTCATACACACCTATAAAATTATAACTGTTATATGTCATATTTACCTAACTATACACGGTGGTTACAATTATAGATATAGAACAAATGCTTCTAATTGCATTTTTTAAAACCAGAAATATAGATCTATGCACGCTATACTTTTCAGTCCATTAAAAATTATTTGACAACACAGTATTTCAGGAAAAAACAGAATTTATATATTAAGTGGAAATATTTGTATTTTACTTTGCACTGCTTTGGGGTATGTAAACTGCGAACCAGGTAAACAAAATACAGAGGTTATTTAACATAATGTCAGAGCTTTGTCATTTATTATCTTTAGTTCTACCACTCAGCTAGAATATAATTAATAGTTAATGCAAACAATATTTTTTAAATAAGCTGTAATACACTCACAGGTATATTATATTTTAACACCATATTTCTTCTTTAGAATACTGTTTGATATGCTTTGCAAATCACTGCCTACTATCTCTAAACAGATTTACATCTGTGATGCAATGTCCTCTCAAATTTATAGCTCAGTTTTGTGTTTATCCTCTTCAAATTATCACTAAAAATAGATAATTTCATTGAATGGCCTCAAATTGTACATTTGAAAACACAAACCTTTTTTTTTTTTTTTTTTTTAAGTATTTTTGTGTCCAACAGCTCCCTTTAGTGCCTCCGGACTGTATTTCAGAACTCATTTGTTTGAGGGGTTTTTAATCTGAGACATTGAAAAGTTACACCCGCTGTGTTGTCGTCAATCACGCCAGGAGGAAAAATAGTGGCATGATTTGTTATCTGTTATTCCTCTTGCTGTGGTGACTGTCTCCCAGTGCCAGCTCTGTCCTTAAGGCCATCACTTATAGGGACCACTGTCTGTCAAAACCACAGCCAACTTTAAGGGCTGCCTTTGTTGGAGCAGACAAATGAGTATGACCTTTAACAATAAAATAGGCACCTACTGAGAAAGATGAAACAGCAGCTGAAATTAAGAACACCATATAGCCATTTCAAACACTTGAGAAAAGTTAGAAGTTGAACTATAACTTAATTATAGGAGTAAATGTGGGTAGACATTGTCAATAATGAAACAGACATGGTCAGAAGTATCGATTCACTGCCTGGACTAAAACTTCATCCAGGAATCATCCTACTTTTCATTAATAATGAATGGTATCGATGGAGTTTATTTAAAAGGTGGGGTGGGGGTGTTAAATTATGGCAGCAAAAGGTTTATCAGATGGTTGTTTTTTTTTTTTTTTTCCAGGGGTTGCAGTTTGTTTATGAATATTCTAGAAGGGCAAAGAAAAAAATAAGAACACACTAAACCTTTGGTTTACACTAATAGCGACTTCAAACGATCGTCAGCAAAGTGCCTCTGCCTGGGTACGTATTGGCTGTGAACTGAACATTGATATTTTGTAGTCTTTCAAAGCTTAGTGTGAGCATTCCAGGCATTGCATTGTAAAGACCACAGCACAGTTTGTGGTTTGAAAGGTTCTTGTAACCCAACCTGGCAAGTGGTCAGTAGAGACTACATTTTACAGAGAATACAATCAATCTTATTGAACACTTTTCAAGTAATATAATATTCTGCCTGTGACAATAATGAAATTAGTCTATGGATTTTTTTTAAATATTGAAATTCCATTTGAATATTTAATGAAATACAGCACTTTATAAATATGCACATTTGTGTGTGTTTTACAAAAATAATAACATTGGTTTTTATTGAGACATTGAGAATAATTTTAGAAAATTTTTTTTGTTCAAAATCAGTTCAGTAAGCAATACAAGTTCAAGAGAATTGAAGAGTTAATAGATTACCCACCTACAATTCTGTCATCTCTTTTGTGGTGAATAGTTGTGTTATTTCTAGCTCTCTTCCTTCATTTTATAGCAGGAGATGGGCTTGATCTTTATACTTCCCCATACCCCTGATACTCTTGGCCAAATGAAACATGACTGGAAGTGATATGTCATTTCCAAATAAATGTATTTAATCACCATATGAAATTTCAAGCCAACTCTTCTTTTGACATGGAGATACAAAATAAAAATCTTGCATTGAAATATGGTAGAGAACTTAGATCAAAAAGAATTGGAAGACAGATGCCTGCAAGATTACCAGGACCTCTTTGAGGGAGAAATAAACAATGTTTGTTCAAATTCATTGAGTTTCTGGAGTTGTTACTAGAGCATAACCTAACATATCCTGACTAATATATTTTAAGTGGGGTTTCTATTTCTAAATTACCAAAGCACCTGTATTTATGTGTATGTATGTATGTATGACTATTTTAGCATGGGATATTTTAGATCCTATGTATAACTTTACATTCTCTGACAACTATGTGTGTATTTTGCAAGTTTAACTTAAATTAGTTTGTTTCATAACACTCCTAGCCCAAAATAAAATCATAATACTTTTCAAAAAAGATGGCTCTAAGGTCTGAGTTCTAATCCTAGAATTGGTTGCACCTTAGTAAGTCCAGGATTCACAATATAACCTCTAGTACTGAGGTGTACATCTTCAAAAGTACATATAATTTTTTTTTAAATCAAAGCCTGCACCAATGTTAAGGCTGAAGTTCTTAATAGCTTTGGAGTATCAATTGTAACCCCACTCTGAAGTGGTTATCCTTTCAGCAGAGGGTTAAAAAGCTTTGACAAAGCACTGCAGGGAACATTGGATTGCCCTCACCTACATTGTACCTAGCTTGGGATGGATAAATACAGTCTCATTCTCTATGTTCCCGACTGCTTCTAGGAACACTAAACTTTAAGAGAAAAAAAACATGAATCCTGTATTTCAAGAGAGGTGGAACTAAGCCATTGTTAACTCCTCTTAAAAAGGATATTCAGTGGCCAGTTCAGATTGCCCCTGGGATACCTAAAGCTGCATTAAGTACTTGTGAAAGTGAAAATCCACCGGGAACCCAATTCTGGTGTTTAAACCTCAGCATGAATAGTAGAGTTCTTAGCAGGGTGCACTTTTCCATGTCTTTATAAGCAGGTTCAAAACTTTTTGCGGTTGGGATACACTATTTCTATTAAACTGTAACTAACCATAGTCTTCAATAAAATGAGTAATGAAAATATCATACATTATCTAACTTCTGTAAGATTCAAAGAAAAAAGCTGATGAGCATCTGTAAAGCAAAATCTGTAGTTGGTATGTTATTTAGATAATGTTTGAACAATTAAATATAAAAGATTTAATCATTTAAAATCTCTATGTTCCTGTCGTTCTACTAAATAAGGCATAATATGAATTCTCCCAATTTAACTAACATATTGATGTATTTGCTGTTGATTATATTATTTATTTCTAATAAATACTTTTCTTAGACAGGTACTTTATGAAGATAATTAATAACCACTTGTGAACCTAAAATAGTTCAGAATTTTTTGGCCATATGTTGCATTATATTATACGTACATATATATTAATGCATGTTAAAATGCAACCAAATTTCAAAGATTCAAGTACTTTCATCTGAAAGGCAAAAAGAGACTCTATACTTCTTCCTGAGCATCATGCTTGTTCTCCATATTTTAACCTTATATTTCATAGTCTAACAACTATTTCACTAGCAACTACTGATAAATCTGCATTTAATTCAATGTTGCTTAGCAAATATGTTGTTATTCTACTTTAAAGTCATTTTAACCACAGCATCCTGATTGCTATTTGACAGTAGAAGGTCAAGCATGAGATATTTTAGATCTTATTAAAAATTTTCAGGTCAAGCAAAGGTGACAGTAAATAACCATTACAGGATCTTTATGGTATATGATAGGCCCACAAATAAACTTTGCATTCCCACTCCCAATGTGTCCAGACTTGACTGAAAGCTAAAGGGTGAGCTTATCTATTGATTTTCACATGTAAGCTAAGAGGTAAAATAACCTCGGCTCATTAAAGGTACCAGTGTGGTGAATGAGTTGGCACCTTTTACCTTCTGAAAAT
The DNA here is from genome assembly GCA_026826555.1 of Tolypeutes matacus. Taxonomy (NCBI): domain Eukaryota; kingdom Metazoa; phylum Chordata; class Mammalia; order Cingulata; family Chlamyphoridae; genus Tolypeutes; species Tolypeutes matacus. The sequence continues at coordinate 25,003,463 of JAKSZT010054487.1, forward strand.
AATATCAGCTGAATCTTAGGCATATGGTAGGATTGTTAATGGAAAGCAAGATAAGTAGAAGTGTTTACTCCATGGTCCACAATCTCTTAATATTCAAGGCTCTTCCCATTTTTTCTGAACACTTCAACATTTCTAATCTGGAAATGGGAGATTTGCTTTTGATCAACAGCTTTAACACATTGCCTTATTTTCTAATAGTAACACCATTTCCAAAATTTGGCAAATGATTCTTAAATCTGTGTTTTTTTTAAAAAACAGATCTTTTTGAAAGAAGAATTTGTGAGAATTTCATGAATGGAAATATTTTAGAGTTTGTGTGTAAGAGGTAAACACTATCAATCTAACTTTTCATATCTAGTCTTTGAGGAGAAGAGGTTTGGGCTTTATTTTTTTTAATTTACTATCAAATATACATACATACATGCATACACAAAAACTCCACTCATTAAAAAATGCTTAGGGCCATTTTTCCATAAATGTCATATTGAAGGAATGCTTCCTCTCCCCCCCTAAAGTGTTCCTACTTTTTAAAAAATCTTTTTGTGAGGTATTTATTTCTGTCACTATTTCATAGAAACTTTTTTTTCAATGTATATTTTTTGGTGTCACACACTTCAAAAAAGAAGATGGCCAATGATTAGACGGGGAAATTTTCTTTGAAATAATTTTTAAATTATTAGAGTATGAGATCACTGAGTAATCTAAAAGCTAATATTACAAATTAATTTCAATTTTTAAGAATATTTCAAAGTTAAAAATTATCCTTGGGAAGGCAATGTGGCTCAAGCGATTGGACTCCCACCTACCATGTGGGAGGCCCTGGGTTCAATTCCCAGGGCCTCTGGGTGAAGGTAAGCTGGCCCGCACCATGCATTGGAGAGCTGATGGCCTGCACCATGGAGAGCCGGCACAGCAAGATGATACAACAAAGGGAGACACAGAAGAGAGACAGTGAGAGATGCAGCAGACTAGGGAGATGCATCATAGTTCAGAAATGTTCACTTACGAATAACACAAAGATATTTCTTGACTAAATTGTATTTACCCAGCAATATGCAAGGAAATAATAAATACTAAAAAAAAAAAAAACACCATTTTTCCAGATTTTAAGAAACTTGGAGTCTAGACAACAGACAACAAATGTTCCCAAATGTCAATAGATAAATATTTAAGTTTGTATAAATCCAACCTAATTATCTTTACTCTTAATGTCTTGTCCAAGTATCCTACCAGAGCTCTTAAAATATCCTCACCCTCAAATATAAAGCCTCAAAATTTGGAATGTGTTTTAGTTTCGGTTTCAGTCTCTTTACATCCTGTGAGGAGGCAGTGTACAAACTGCTTTAAGAGCAAGGATTTGGGCCTTAGACTAACCTGGATCTGAATCTAGTCTCTCTGTCATATATGCTTTGGCAACACAGGCAAGTTATTCAGCCTTTCAGAAATGCAATCTATTTTCCACTTATAAAATGGGCATAGGGACACCTACCTCATAATGTTTCAATTTAAGGTGAAAACAGATAAAGCAGGTTAAGCTCTTAGTTGAGAGCCTGCAGTTTGCATCACAGAAAATGCTCAATAAAATTAACTCCTTTTATTACTATTAATTCATTTTCCAAAATATCTCAAAGTTGTCTTTTTCCCCTTTTTGGCATTGCTATCCCAGTTTAATTCTTTGTTATTATAATAATCCAGGAAAGAGTTAATTTACTTTTACTCTAATCCTTAAAATCTGCGGTGCCTTTTTAACTGAATAGAAACCCTCCAGCAAGGTTGCTTTACCAGGCAGATGGCTTACTTATCTAACCACAGGGTCTGAGGTTGGTTTGCAGCCCCTTGGGCTTTTCCTGACTATTCTTTGCTTGAGTCACCAGATCACTCCCAGCACTTCACAACCGAGTGGCTGAGTTTGAATCACTTCAGCAGGACCTGTGGAACATGAATAGAGGAGGAGGATGGAGGGTGAAGGGTGGAGGGAGTATCCCAGAGGAAGAATGGTTCTTTTGGTTTCTGATGGGACCTAAAGTTTGCCTTCCCTGGGACCTGCCTTCAAATTGTTCCTGTGCCAAGTGAAGATGTCAGTTTGCTTGCTCCAGCTCAAGTTTCATTTCCATTCAGTAGTTCTCTTTTCATTACTTAATTTATTCAGAATGCCATTTATTCATTAGTTCATTCTCACATTTACTGAACACCCAGAGGACAAGGACATGGTCTGAGGGTCATTATATCAGTGAGTAGACAGGTATCTATACAAGTACTTGTAACACTGAGGAAGAAAAAAGTGTAGGAGTATAAGGAAGTAACAGCAAACTGGAGAGTGGGGAAAGGAAGGTCTAGGGTGTCTGCTGAAGAGTTGGAAACTTTTGAGCTGTGTTCAAGATAAATCCAATGTTCTCAATGCTCCCTGACCCCTGCCAGCTCTCAGCGCCCCCCATACTTATTATGCTCAGCTTGCCCATAACATACTAAAACCTTAGTGTTTGCACAATGAGTGAATGAATGAATGAATGAATGAGGTTTAGAGTTAATGTAGGTGAGGGGGAAACATTTCTTAATGAAGTGGGCAAATAAGCCAAGGTAGGATTAAATATTTGGGGTAGATGATAGAGACGGTGGAAAATAACCACCCATTCACACTCTCCCCCCTCAGAGTCCGTGGCAGACACTACTTAGCAGCACCATGGTAATTAATATTACCAATAGTAATTTTTCCTTAGCGCACACATACCGGAATGCAAGTGTTCTACATTATATTAATAACTCTACAGAATGGGTTTACTCCTCCATTTCAGATGTAGTTAAGGAAATTGAGGTTCTGTGGCATGCCCAATTCCTACAGCTGCTGAGTGCTGGGCTATGGATTGATGAACAAATTGGATCAAACTTCTGCTCCTTGTGCACACAGAGAAGAATCTCCAGATGCTCAGCTCTACCTGCTGTCAGAGATGAAACGTGCACTTCCTGCCCCAAAAATGGAAAAAAGCCAGAGCCAGTGCCACTGAGTTTCAATCAATGTGTAATATCTAAGGAAGAAAATATCCTCATCTGAATTTAAACCACAAAAATTAATTTTTGAATTAAACCACTTTACTGTTCAGCAAGATATTTATCAGAAACACCATCCCAACCCCTGGCTCCCCAGTAAAATCAAGGCTGTCGTTTATTGCCTTTAACAAAATCCTTATCTTTTTTGGCAAAAAAGTAATAAACTGAAATCAGTTCTGAGAGTCATGGTGTCTTTCTATGTAAAATTCAGATATGAAAAATACGGAAATGGGACTCCTTACACGAAGGCAAACTAACCATGGTTCATCCACGGTTCCATCAGAAGACAGGTCTCTCTACTGACCTAAAGACCAGAAAGGCCTGATTCTTTCCAACTCTGAGTGAAGAAGCTGCAGAGGATTAGGAGGTAGAGCAGGAAGGTGGTGAAGCTCTTAATCAGTGCCTGAGCAATCAATAAACACCAACAGGTCAAATCAATTAAATTGAATTAAATTGACCTTGTATCTTTAGAGAAAAGCCTAAGGATGGAGAGAAAGAGGGCGGGTAAGGGTTGACTGGCCTTGTAACAACAAAGAAAGTCTAGTAGTTAAGGAATTTTAGGTTGTAGTTTGTAGAAGCCCTGCTAGAGAGCTAGAGAGGTCTGCTTCCTCAATGCAAGGAGGCTTCAACCAGGGAGGAAAAACAGCCATCGACATAATTATCACATTGGCTTATACAGAGCTCTTCCTGTGCCTTTTTCCTCATCTTTTTCTATCCATTCTTTGTCTCAACTGATAAACATAATAAAGTCTCTTCTACTTTTCAGATGCATTGAGTTTCATTCTTCCCCTTCTCACCACTCTACTGAAACTGCACTACTAACTTCCTAGTTCCCTAATTCCATAATTGTAGGCAATAGAAATCTTGATCTGCAAACTCAGATGGACAAGCAATGCCACAATGTAATTATATTCTTTGTGTCAACATAAATTCGGTTGTGAGTCATCTCTCACCCAGTTCTAAGGATAGTCATGCAGAGTTCTCCAAGACCTTGCATCGGGAGATGCATTTATTTTTCTCCAACCGTAAAAACCTATTCATCATTCAAGTACATATCAGTTGTGACATCTTTGTGATACCTTCCATATCTCTGCAAACAAAATTCTTTTTTCTATACTATAGCAAATTCTTTAACCTCTTCTCATGACATGAGGAGGTTTGCCTTGTTTAATTAAGTTTATGCTGCCTCTCTGAGTAGAATGTGAACCTTTTGAGGAGTAGGACTATTTGTGGTCCTATTTATGTCTTCCTAAGGTCCTAGCCCATTGACTTGTATATGGTACAAATTTAAGTTTTTTAAATCTTATTACTTTTCTTGTTCTGTCTCCGAAAAGACACTTTACTGTGCTCCTCTAGCAGTTCTGCACATCTTAGAAGCAGAGGCATGGACTGCAGTTGCTCTAGACTATCTTCTCAAGGATGTTTGTATAAAACAAATATATTTGGAAGTTACATATAATAAATCCCTCAGGAACAAAGGGTAGGTTTGTTTAGTTAGTTAGTTAGGTTTGTTTGTTAGTGTCCTATAAAATAAGGATAGGGGCAAAGAGCAGACAGGTTCACTACCCAGGAGAAAAGACTTGGGTTCCCTAAACTCAGGGTTTCTCTTCTATAACGCAACCTACTGCGTGTACATGTGTATCTGGCCCTGTTCACTTCACCTTTTGGAAACTGGGGCTCAGAGAACTGGCACAAAGGCTGAGACTTTGGCAACTGCTATTGATTTCAGTAATAAAATTCTTTGTCTTTGCCCCAGGATTCTCATATCTTCTGCCAGCATCCATGGAACAGATATTTTGGCAATGGCCAAGAAGCCAACTGCCCTAGATTCTGTCTCAGACTTTTGCGAAACCAACCAAATGTTAAGAAATTTCCCAAGGAATTAACAAGTTTTTGGACAAAAAGGGAGAGAATTTTCCACTTTATCATGATTGGGAATCATGTATTTTTGGTCTGTGGAAAAGATTATATTAATAATGATACCTAAAATTTAGAGTTATCAACAAAACTACCTTATTATGTCTAAGGTATTATGCCTAAGTACCTTCCAAAATCAGCACTGTCCTGGTATAGAAAGTTAACTTCTAGATCTTTGAACAAATATTACTAAAACTATCACTTAACCTTATGCTGACAGCAAAATAAATCAACGTTCAGGCTGATTTGTGTGATACTTAGACCACTTTCCATATTTGTAAAGAGAAAAATGTATGTTGCAGAAGCAATTCTTTATTTTTGAGACAATATGTTCTTCTCTTACCATTCAGTAAGCTGATTAGGTAATCTACAGAAAGTGCAATTTACTTTAAATTAGAGAAGTAGTATCATTTTATCATTAATAATATTGTGTTCCCACAATAAAAAAAAAAAAACATCAATATCACCTCTTCCATACTTGATCTATATTTGCTGATCTAAAATTTTGGTTGCATTAAGTTAGAAAAAGTGTGTTGCCCCCCCCCCTTTCTATTTTATCAGTTTTGGTATTTTTCTTCAATAAAAGTGAGTTATAAAAAAGTATTTTCTTACATGAATTTTACGCTTAGGTTTATTATTTTTAGCTATCAGCAAAAACATGATTATAATTGTTTTACCTAGATATGGTTTATAAGAAACTTTTCCAAGGATAAGTGATAAATATATGACAAAAGTGAACACTGAATAATATAATGCTGCCATATGCTCCCCATGGTCCCAGCCTATTAATATATGCATATGAATCTGTAAACTACCAAGAATTTTAACTCAATCTCACTTAAACTACTTGTAATTAATACTTTATATATGCAATATTTAGGCAATCTCAGCTTCTCTATTTAATATTTCTCTTAAAATTATTCTTTGGAAATTTTCAAACTATCCAAAGTAGAGAAAATATGAACCTATATATACCTTTCATTGAGCTTCAGCACTTATGCCCATTTGGGTCTTTAAGAAAAAAAGTTCTACTTCCTTTATGATCTGGGGTAGAAAATGGTAAGAGCAAATTGGTAACAGCCCTTTCTTAAAGTATTAGTTAAGGAGAAAAACGTTTCATATACTGGTAGGTAGAAAAGGTGTGGGCATGAGGAAACTACAGAGGAAAAAGTAGTGTGAAAAAAAGGAAGATTTTCAATGGGTTTTCTTTTCCTTCACTCTGATGTTTCTAAAACTAATTCTAATAGCATATTTTATCTTCTTGAACCCATAGAATATTAAACATATTAACTGTCGAATCTTGAAGAGGCATTGACAAATATCTAGGTCATTGTGTACCACCTTTTCCAGAAAAAAAAAAAGAACCCAGCATATTAAAAATTCTTTCCCTTACTGTACCAAATATATTCACTAGAAACCATGAGGAATATAACTAATATAAGTGACTTGAAATGGAAATTATCACTGGTCACCCATATATGAAAATTAAGTGATTGACAATTGAAAAGAATAATGCAAATAATCATTATAATCATTGCATATATCCATTTTATCCAATAGAAATTCGTGCAAGAACCAATGTTAAATAAATTCCTATGTAACTCAAAAAGAGAAGCAAATGTCATCACCCATCTTGTTCTTCCCTGTATATAACTGAGCAAACAAATGGGGAATTAAATAACTTTTTGAAGTTCCCAGGTGAAAACTTTTTTTGTTCAGTGAAAGTTGATCTTAAAATACAGTTAACCTAATTAGATAAGCTTGTTCTTTATATGTAAGCTTTAATTAATATACGAACTGACATTCTCTAATGTAGAACATACCGAGAATTCTCAAGTTGCCTGTAATGAAAGTTGTGCTGCTCTTAAGTGATGTTCTCAAGAGGGACAACACATCTTCTGTGTCACCATTGTTTCCTATGGGGAGAGTGACTGCATGGAATGCAAATGATCTACTGTGCAACTTGAAAATTGGGGAAAGGAAGGATTCTGCTGCTGTATTCTGGCACTGAATTTTATTAAAATGTATATAAATTTTTATTTTCATTACTTCTCTATTTTATTATGTTTTAGTTGTTATCATGAATTTTTTTAACAAAGTTACTGTCTTCTTAAGGGTTACAGTAGAATTATTTGATGCTAATTATGAACAGAAAGCAAGTCATACATGAAACAAATGACCTGCTGAGCTTGATAAATTGTCTTATTTCAAATGGTGCCTATTGTCAGAGTCTGTGCTATTTTTCCTTTCCAAGAATTAAAAAGAATGTTCAAATGGTATAAAATGTCCCATATGAAGTGGAATCTCTCTGTCCCAGAATCATGTTGGGGCACTAACTTCTTCCAAGGAAGCAAACCTAAAAAAAAATAAATCCTTAATTTTCAGCCCAAAAAAGAAAGTGTGGGCTGTGTGGAGCAACTGTGGCAAAGTCCTGTCAGGTTGAACTTACATGAAGCTGGTTGTCATAGCAATGGCTAGAATACAAGGTGGCCCAAGAGAATGTAATGTGAAGGAACAAAAGGGTGCCCAATATGTTCTCTCTTCTGCAATCTAATATAGAAATGCAATAACAATGATAAATCAAGATAGACCAGTGGTATATACAAACAATGGAAAAGTGGGAGCACTCCACCTTGCAATCAACATGGGGGTGCATGTATATAAAGAATTTTGAAACAATAGCAAACTGAATGCATGTTAACCTGATTTTTTTATTCTCACTATGTGCCAGAAATTCTAAACAATGTTTATGTTAAAATACTTCTCCCTGAAACACATCATTTATAGGTCTAAATTCACAATTGTTGTGGTTTCTGTTGAGTGTTTATAATAATAAAGTATATATGAAAGCTTTAAATTAACAAATTTTAATTACTTATCCTTTAATAAACATTGTATTCTATGTGGAAATTAATTCAAAGAACTCACAGTTACACAGGCGGCCCCTGACCCTGCTACACATGTATATATTAAGACTAAGTTTTTTACAGGAGTCATTCAAGCTCTCTTCAGATGCCTTTAAATATTCCTCTATATATTCCTGCCTTTAAACAATAGTTTTAAAATAAGTGATGATAGAACAGTGATTTTAAAGTAAAGAAATAGAACTTGAGATACTTTGATTTTGTCATTCTATATGCAAATTTGTCTCTATGCCTTGGAGGATTTACTCTTTTAGAAATATTAATCTGTTACTTTTTTATGCTTTTCTCCTGACTTATTAATTTCATTTCAAGATTATTATTGAAAATAAAAGGGAAGGGGAAGTAAAATTAACCTGCTCTAGGTGTGAAATAATAGAGAAGAGGAATAAAAATGATCCGCCCCAGTGTCAAATGTGGTAGACATGCTGATGAGACAAACCGATCTCATAGAGGTATAGAGTGTAAAGGGAACCTGGGAGAGAGAGTGGGATCCTAGTTGTGGGGTGAAGGAGGAATAAGGAAAGGACTGGTTGAGCTTTGAAGAAACATAGTGGGCCATTGGTTGTAATGGTTCATGAAACAACATCCTTAAGGACTTGATTTTTTAAGTCATGTATTAATTCGTAAATCTATTCATTTATCCATTCATTCATTTCGTCAGTGAACATTTATTAAGGATCTGTTGTATACCTGGCATAGTGTGTTAAATGGGGATGAACAAATGAAGAAAACACACTGTCCTGGCAACCTATAGGTAAGCCAGGAAATGGGAAAAAAATTTACTTCTTCTAATACATAGTGTTGTCAGAGCCTGGAATACATTTTCCGTTTGCTCTGGAGTGAAAATAAGGGTATATTGCCAAAGAGAACTCTTTCAAAATTGCGAATCTTTATCTATGAATACCAGCACTTAGCAAAGTACATGCCACATAGTAGGTACTCAGCAAGTATCCATCACCCTGCATTGGAAATGAGCAGAGAAAGAGGGAAGGAGGAGTCCAACATAGGCAGAGGGCTGATCACGTATGGAAGAGAAGAAAAAAGACTGGGAGGGAGGAAAAAACTAATTATTACAGGGGCTGGTGTGCCTTGCAAAGGATGTTCATGTTTATTCTGAAAATGATGGAGAATAGCTGAATGACCAATGTCGGCATGTTACTTGAGAAAACAATATGGAATGCATATTTGGCTGATATAAAAGGATATTCAAGTAGAAATTGTCCACAATCAGAAACTATCTAAATACTTTGTAATAAATACATGATTTGGATCCTTATGCATCCATTAAAATTATACTCTTGAAGAATCTTTAATGACAAGATAAAATGTCATCAGAAAAAGTAAGATAAAAATGTTCTCTATGATTCTAACTTTGAAATATTTGTGTCTGTGTATGTGTGTTTATGAATATACGTATGTGTGTTTATGAATATACATAGAAAAAATGATTCTAGGGAAATTCATTAAAAATATTTATTGACTGCCTACTTGGTGCTGAGTACTCTTCTAATGGCTTGAAATATATTAACAAAATTGGCAAAATTCTGTGTCCTCGGGCAGCTTTAAAATCTAAAGCGGGAGGATGGGTAGGTGACAAGATAGGCGAAAAATAACCTAAGTTAGAAAGTGATAAATGCTCCGGGATAAAAGAGCAGGGTCAATAAACTGGAAGTGCAACCAAGGAGTGGGGAAGCATAGGAGAGACATTTGTGTTGTAATTTTAAATAGATTGTTCCAAGTAAGTTTTATTGTGAATGGAAATACACCATAATGTTAACAATCCTTAAATATAGATGGTAGAATTCTGGATAACTTCTTTTCTTATTTGTTTGACAAATGGTTTTAAATGAACAAGTAAAAATTTTAGAAAAACAAAATAAAATCTTACAACTTATTGCTTATTGATCTATCATTAGTCTCTGATTATTTAGTCAAACAATATATATGAGGCCAACCTATACATTTTGGAATCAATTCAAGAGTTTTATTTATTTATTTTTAATTTACCAGTTATTTAATTAGGTTCTTTGCAAGTTTAGAAGACCAATTTGTGAGAATAAACTCCATTTGTGAGAGAGAACACAGAATGCAGGTAGCCTTGGAGCTGAGGAACAGTTTTGTTTTTTGACATAAGTTGTGAGTCCACAGCTTTCTGATCAATCTTGCGCTGCTCTGTGAGTTTCATATTTCTCTTTCTCTGTGTCGAAGATCTCACCCTCCTGGTGTCTGGGCTTATGCAGCTTCTTCTTCTTGAAGTAAGCATCAGTGAGATACTTTGAAATTTTCACACCATTTATGTCAATTTTGGTGGAGGTGGCAATGACAAATTTCTGGTGTGTTCTACGAGAGGAACTCGATTGAGGACCAGGGGTCCTGTCACAAGTAACAAGCCACTGCTCAACTGCTTCAGGAAAACCACTCTCTTGCCCCTGGGGCGACCAGTGAGTATGATCAGAACGGTCCCGGGAGTGATACTAAATCTCAGCTTTCTCACTTGCTGACTGAAGGGTTTTTTGCCATGGCTCAACAGCTTTCGAGGGACATCTTCGGTAGAAAGATCATATTGCTACTTACCTTGATAGGAAATTACTTTTTTTAAGTTGTAAATAGTATAAATCACAATGATGACCTGGCTAATTTCTTCTTAAGTTATTATCTAAATAATTTGGTTCTGTTTTCCTACCTGCTGTAGCAGATAAGCATATGAAAGAAGTAAAACCTTTTCTATACTGATATTTTACTGACATATGGTAATAGCTATATTAAAAATACATTGAAACATTTAACTATTTTCAGAAAGATCTTCACATAACCCATCTTAGAAGTAATGTAATAAAATTACATCATTGCCTTGAACTTGCCTGCTTTAAATTGAACCATTGGGAGGGTGAATACGGAGTGGGGGATGGATAAAACAAGATTGGCAACAAACATTGATATTTATTGAAGACAGATGATAGTCACTTGGTGTTTGATATACCATTCTCTCTACTATTGTGTGTGTTTGAAATTTTTTATAGTAAAAAACTATTTTAAAAATCCTCATTTTAGAATATTTACAATCACTGTCAGATGTTAAAGTGGTCATAATAAATCAATGCTTCCTCAGTTACTTGAGACATATTACAAATCCAATCTTTTACATATTCCATAATGAAACTATCTACAGCCAAGATGGCCAGTTACTAAAATCCACTTTTAATTATTTTTAGGCCAAAATGAAACCTAACCTGTATTTGTAAGGCAATATTAGCATTTCATTTACAGATGAGTCCTATAAATAAGAAAATTATATTTCCTCAGTCTGGGGTCTGCCCACAGACTTCACTTAAGCGTGAAGCCTCAAGAGACTGGGCCCATGGAACCCCAAGAGGAAGAGGAAGCCCAGAGGGGAAGGCAGAGGCCAGTCAGAGATCAGAGCAAGCATCTTGCTTCAACACATGGCAACTGACTTTGGTTGAAAGCAACCATGAGTTGGATTCTTTAGGACCTTGTAACTGTAGTTTTACCCCAAATAAATACCTTTTGTAAAAGCCAACAGATTTCTGGTACTTTGCATCAGCATCCCTTCAGTGGACTAATATAGCAATCTCTCTTTAATCAACCTTAAAACATATCATAATTTGAGGCAACTGTCAAAGAGCTCAACTTTAACCTGACTATATCCAGAAGAAAGAGTATGGAAACTGCTCCTTTAACAGGAAACTTTTTACAGACGCTTTGAGCTGATAAAACCTGCAACCAAAGACCAATTCAGCATGAACCACAGACAGGGTGATCCTTACACAGCTACAGACACAAGAAGTTTTAAATATGCACACAATTGCTGAGTCACAGATCCTCCTCCAAGCAGCAAATCTCTAATGAATCTCGGGGAAGCTCTGCTTCTGCAATGTCTCACAACCCATAACTGCCAAACACATACATGCAAGTCAAGCAAATTTGGATTTATTCACTCATTGCAACAGGGGAAACCGCACATCATGGGCAACTGTAGGGTATCTCAGAAAGGAGGATTTAAACAGGAATTGGGCTCACATTAGGAAATTTTGGAAGAATGTTCAGAGAAGTGAGTATTTGCTCTAGATTGGGTACTGTCAGAAAAGGGAGCAATACTATGATTAGATATCTTCATAATTTTTATCGAAAGAGGAGTCAAAAAGTAGAACTGAAGCGGTGCTTGATAAAAAGCAGTGTGCGGTTCTAAGCTGACAAAAGGGAATATTTTGCCATTTTTTACATTTGCACAGTCACCTTGTATTTATTTGTGCTCAGACATGATCATGAAGTAGTCTTGTTTTTGTCTCCCATCACGATTCCTTCACCAGAGTGACCTCGTCTAATAAACTATAAACATATAGTTTGTGTTCAACAAGAGATCTCCATGCCCAAGCTTTATATGCCTGGCCAGCTCCTAGCAACACCAAGGCATAGCAGTAAGAGCCACTCCAGTTCTTAGCAATCAGGGCCTGCTTTTCTCTTTCCGAAATTTCTCCTCTATTAGCTTGAATCATGATATTGCCGTTAATGTGCATTAAAAATGATTAATATTGGCAATTTCATACAGTTCAACCTGCATTAACTTAGATCAAGAGGATGTTATACTTTGTGTACATTAGCTTAAAGTATTCCCAAACATATCTTCTTTGTATTACAAAATTTAAGTTATAGATGTCATTTTTAATAAGAATCAGTGTACAAAAGGGTCATATCACAAACGTAATCTATATTCTGCAGCTTATTTCAGTAGAAAGAATACATATGGGCATTGGAAGACAGACATGAATTCAAATTCTGGCCACCAGGTACCAATTACATGTCCTTGGATAAGTTGCTAGTCTTTCTAAATCTATATAAGGTCACCCATAAAATGTGCCTAAGAATACGAAGTATTCAATAAAAGTGAGTTCTGTTCCCTTCCCTCTAGATCTGCAGCTGAAGACAATCTCCATTATGTTTGCTTAACGTTCATTATACGATGATCATCATATAATGTCATCTAAAGAATAGAGGCAAGAATTTTTTTTATTTTAATTTCAAACAAATGTATGATTTCTGGTGTCACATAAAACTCTCTCATCATTTTATTTCCATTTAGGCCCTACTGGACAGGAATTTCACACTTTCAGAAAGTAACATAGTGACCAATTGCAATAACTGTTTCACCCCAAGTTCTTGACACAACTATTTCCATTATCCTAAATTATTTCCAAGCTCTTTTATCTTTATTTCAAATGTCCACTTCTACATATGTTTCTTATTTAACAAAGCCACCTCATAATGTATGAAAAGTTGTGGGAGATGATTTTAAAAATTAGTCATATAAATCATCCCTCCAAATGCTTACAAATTTCAAGAAGGCAAACAAAATGATTGACTATTAATCATGTAATGTTTATTGTAGTTAATATATAACCTGAATGAACATATAATAGCACTTTATAATCTGCCATAGTCTTTTGTACACATTTTCACATATTCATGGGACTCAGAACACACAATGATAATTTGCATTTGATCAGAATTTCTGGGGAAGCTTATGAGAGGAGGGTTATGGGACAAACTCCAGCTCTAGTTGCTGTAAGTGGTCTTGAGGCCAAACTCACAGTCATTAAATCTCTCTTCCTCCACCCATTTGAAATTCCCCTCCCTCAGCTAGATTGGCTTCAATTGTCCACGTCTTCCTGAACACTTGATGGTTCAGTGTTCTCTTCAACAGTGAGTTCTCTCTGCTGTATTTGCAATAAAAAAAAAAAAGATCTTCACACTTTACGCTTGTTCTCATAGGTATACTTACAGGTCTACTTAAAGAACTACTTATAGGTCTACTTTCAGATTTCCTTACCACTTCTTCCAGTGTTTGTCATTTCCGGCCTCTGAGATTCACTATTGCGCATGATCCTATAAATATCCTTCCCTCGGGCCACTTCTCTCTTCAGACAAAATGTAGGACCAAATGCTCTACCTTCAGTTTAATGCATTGACCAGATTGCTGCTCACTATTTTTCATTGGGCCACCCAAATGGGGTTTATAGCATAGCATAAGGTCAGCTTAAGTGTGCACCCAAACATTAATGAACCAATTCTAGTTTTATTTTCCTCCTCTGTCAGCTAATTATAGGTAATCATCCATGAGGACATAAATGTGAGCTGAGGTATATGAGTTTGTGTAAGTGGTGGTAACATGGGGGTACATACTTATTTACACAATCTATTGCACCCACTGGATGTGTGCACATCTAATAAATTTTATCATAGATTGCTGCTGCAGCTACCTGAACTTATGACTTTGTGTGTCAAGGCAGTTTAGTTTCATGGTAATTTGATGTCCCATGATTTAAAACTCCACTTTTTCCAGTCCCAGTAGTATTATGGTAGCTTCTTTATGAATGATGGGTGAAACTCTGTTGCAATTGGTATTCCTTATTCTAAAAATGTAAAGATCTGGTCTGTGACAATCCTACTGGAGCTTGCCAGAAGCTCCACATAGTTATGTATATTATATATGTCTACTGGATCATATGGTCCAATTGCCAGGGCTGCCTGTACTATTGCCTGGACCTGTTATAGCTCCTTCTTCCTCCAGAACCCATTCAACATTAACAGTCTTCTTCATCACCCAATAAAAGGACTGTAGCATTATTCTCATATGAATAATATACTCCCTCCAAAATCTGAAGAGACCTTCCAAGTATGTAGTACATTTTCAGTGTTAAGAGGGAGAAAATACAAAATCCTGTCCTTTTTGGAGAGGATGTCCTGACATACCCCAGACCACTAAGTTCCTAAAAACTTCACTGAAATTGAAGGCCCCTGAATCTTTATAGAAGCTATCCTCCACCATCCCCAAAGCATCTAGAGTATTTGCCATTTCTTGCTAATCTGGTCCAATTAACATAACATCGTCAAGGAAACTAAAGTGTTGTTCTGCACAATGTTGAAATAAGACCATGAATAAATGCTGTGAATATGAATTGCTTCTGATCTTCATTCCTGATAGGCATTCAAAAGAATGTATTTACCATATTGCTATTTACATATCACATACCAGATTCTGTGTTAACCTGCTCTAGTACCAGTAACAACTGGGACCCTGAAACCAACAGGGCATTTCTCTTTCCCTGTTGTATGATTACCCAAGTAAATAGTTATAATCTCTGGGTTTAAGAGTTGTCTCAGGTCTGGAAACTGGACAACAATTCATAAATATGCATTGGGGTAGGTATCCTCAGCTTTCTGCTTATTCATTCCTTACCTCTTTTGACTATATTTATTAAGCATTATTGTTGTTTGTTGCCTATCTATCTTGCTCCTAGGAAATCATGTTATATTAGCCTTTCCATATGGTTTAGGTTCCATGGCTGCTATTCTGACTTTGCTGCCCATTATAATGATTATGCCCACCTTGTTTCTGATGGTCATATATTACCACTTGGTCTGTGCTATTGCATGGTCCTATCATCTCAATTGCTTCTAGAAGCCCAGATCTATAAAAAGAATTTCCTCTGACAGTGCAAGCCCGCAGAGGAAAGCCACTACTGAATACTAGATGATCTTGGTGGCCCTTTCCCGGTGCCTTCCTTATTGCTTTGTTAAACAGAGTGTCCTCCAGGTTATCATGAAGAATATAGCTATTGGCCATATAATTCCTCTACTCCTATAGAAGGTCTAGCACTTCTGGAGTTGTGTCCTGTTCAAATCAATGCTAATTATTGATCTGTTGGCCAGGAGGGGAGATGCAGACAAAAGTGAAGAGAGCAAATATTGTCTTTTAGGAACTCTATCTTAGTTGAGAATTTACATACATTTCAAACAAAGGACAATCACAATGACAAGAGAAAAGTCCAGTTCTACAGATAAAAGGTTCAGGTGAATCTGCCTTTCAAGCTTCTCAAGTCAGATATTCCACATATCCCTATCCCAAATCTCTGGATCCAATTCCTTCGCTATCAGGGCTCTGACTTTACTATAAGGCTTGCTGGGGGCAGAAGTTCAGTCTCTTTTACAATTAGGTACTGACACTGATTTTCAGCTTGGCCCAACCTCCAAATTCAGGAGATGAGGGTTCCTTTAAAGGATACCAAGGAGGCCCTTGGCTTTTTTTTATTCTTGGCTTTGTATTGGTGAGTGCCTTGAATCAGTCATTGTCATTCTTCAAGGCACTGTTGGCATTCTTCAATAGCCAACTAGCCCCACATTTCTTATATTACAATACCCCCAGACCTCTCTAGCACCAGAGATATTATTCATATCTGTGTATCCTCTTCCAACTTTACCCCAACCCAGTTCACCACAGATGAAAGTGTTAGCAGAGGCTTCATTGATAGACTCATTCCAGGGACCATCAATAATCCACACCACCACTGATGGAGTCTTCATTGCCAGCTGACCAAATTCCTAGAATTTATTTCTGGTATCAAATGTCTTGGGTTGGATTTCTTTGAAGCAGAGCCTGTCACAGGGATTCAGGTAAAAGTGATTTAATAAGGGAAGTACGCTCAGAAGAAAGGGCGTGAAAGAAGCAGTATGGGGCGGGGAAAGGAGCTAAGCACATATGTGGCCTCAGCTGGATTCTAGTTTTAGCTGTATCACATGGGAAGGTTTGGAACATAAATGGCACCACAATGTTGGTATCACCTTGAGGCAAAATGACCTGCCTTTTTTTAGTCCCATGCCAGTGGGACTATAAGTGACCCCTGGGAAAAGGGAATGGGGAAGTCCAAAGGACACTTTCCACAGAAGGTACAGGTTGAGTCATTAGAAACCAGTTCTCACAGCAGCTAGAGGATGCATGCACTAGCCTGATAAGAGGATCAGAGTAGGGCACCAACAATGTCTACTACAGTCTAGATAAATTATTAATTTTTTATATCACTTGAATTGATTTGGCAAAATTTTGTTCAGCAATTTTGAATTTATGCTCATGAGAGATATTGCTCTGTATTTCTGTCACTTTGCAAATTTCTGTCTGGTTTTGTCTCAAGAAAAGTTATAATGATCTAATAAAATAAGTTGTTAAGTATCCCCACCTTTCTTTCTCTGAGCTTATAATAAGATTGGAATTCTCTTTTGTCCTAAAAGTTTCTTAGAATTCATTGGTGAAGCCAACTGGGCCGGAATTTCCTTTGAAGGTAGTACTTAATAATAGATTCAATTTCTTTAATAACATGTTTTATAATAAATATATTAAAATAAATTTTAATTTAATATTCTATTTAAAGACAATTAAAATATTATTATTTTTATTATTGTTGTTTAGGAGTTTGGTAAATAGTGTTTTTAGAAATTTATCTGTTTCATCTACATTTTCACATTTATTAACTTAAGCTTGTTGATATTCTTAGTGTCATTTTAACGTCTATAGGACCTTTTGTTTTAGCTTGTGAAAGAGCTGCTGGTGCAAAGCACCAGAAATGATACTTTTATAAAAGGGATTTATTTAAGATAAAAGCTTACAGTTCCAAGGCCGTGAAAAGTCCAACTCAAGGTACCATAAGGGGTGCTTTCTCACCAAAGTCAGTTGCCGCTTGGAGAAGCAAGATGGTTGCCGATCTCTGCCTAGTCTCCGCCTTTCTGTAGCTGTAGGCAAACCTGGCATAGGGCTTGTCTCTTACCAAGCCTCCTCTTCTGTCTTGGGGGCTCCGCTTTCTTCTGGAGTTCAGCTGTAAGCTATCAGGCTCATTTCTCACTGGGCCTCAGCTCTTTGAACTTCTCTGGGGCTTCTCTCCTTGCAGCTCAGCTGAGGACTAGTCCAATTGAAAGGGTCTTACACCCACAGGAACAGATTAGTTCACAAATATAATATTTCTCTTTTTGGGATTCATAAAATCATTTCAAATTGCCACAGTTCCTTTTTGATTTCTGAAAATTATAATTTATGTTCTCTCCTTTTTCCTGATCATTCTTGTTAGGGATCATCACTTTTGTTAATCATTTAAAATAGCAAATATTTTATCTTGTTGATTTTTTTTCTTCTGCATATTTCTTTTCAGTTTTATTTGTTCCTACTCATTATTTCCTTATTTCTACTTTCTTTTGGTTTGGTTTGCTTCTCTAGCTTCTTTATATGGAAGCTGCATCACTGAATTTTCAACTTACTTTTAAAAATACATGCATTTACCATTATAAAATATCCTTCTAAGCACTGACTTAGCAAAAGGCCACATTTTGATATATCTTTGTTGACAATCAGTTCACAATACTTTAAAATTTCATTGTGATGTCTTATTTGATCTGTGGGCTATTTAGAAAAAGTATTGATAATTTCCAAATATTTGCAGATATTTTGTTATTTTAAAATTATTGCTATAAGTTTTCATTTCTTTATTCAACTGTGGTCAGAAAACATAATCTGAATCATTTCAGTTCTTTTAAATTTTTGGTACATGTTTCATGTGCACTTGAAAAAATTCTTGAAAATATTCCATCATTGTTGGGTGCAGTTTCTATATATTTTGATCATTTCAATTTTATAATCTTGTTCAGATCTCATATCTACTATATTGTTACTGATATTTTGTCTGCTTATTCTATCAACTATTGAGAACAATATATTAAACTCTCCAAATATGATAAGGAGTTTATGTATTTTCTCTTAATGCCATCAATTTTGGCTTTATGTATTTTGAAGCTATGTTACGGTATGCATACAGATTTCAAGTTGTTAGACCTTTCTGGTAAATTAATCCATTATTATAATGAAGCATCCATATATTTATTTCCAGTAATGCTTCTTGCATTACTGTCTACTTTAATATACTTGGTGAGCTTTTTTTTTTTTTTTTATGCAGGGGAGGTTAGTGTTACATGGTCTATATTTTTCCATTATTTAACTTTCAACCCTTCTGTTAGAGTTTTAAAAACTTATCATTCTGACATGGATAATCTTTAAATTGTTGCATTCAATCTCTTTGTATTTAATGTGATGATTGATATTTTTTGTATGTATCTTGTATCTTACTATTTGTTTTCTGTTTGCTCTACTAGTTTTATATACCTCTTTTTCTTTCCTTGTCTTCTTTTTATTATTATCTCCTTTTTCCCTTCTTTAAATGGTAAGTATACATTGTAACCATTCTTTTGGTTATGCTAGAGATCAATATTTGCATCCTTGATATATTATAACCCTGCACCAAAAAATCCCATGTTCAAATACATGATTTCTACTAAGTATGTATGGACCTCTCTCCAATTGATGTGTCCCTCTTGAACAGAACTTTAAATCTGAAGTATACATCCTAGTATAAAATCCATTCTGGCAGCAGTTATAGTAACAACAAAATACAGTTGTTATAGTCAGCAACAGCTACCTGCAGCAGCCAGTATCCAGTTCCACTGGCAGGTTTGGGTTCTCACTAAAGAGTTCTTTAGAATGATTTTGACTCTTTCTCTGCCCAGCATTCTTCTTGGTTGCTGCTCAGTTTTTCAAGACTGATTCTCCAGTTTTTCTTGTATTTTTATGAATAACCTAATATTCTTTCAATCAAATTATTTTTGCTTTAATCAGTAAGTATTGGTTCTTGACCAGTATATGCAGATTTAAGAAAAATATGTAATCAAAAATTAGTGTAATATTTAAGTGGGGGATGAATTACACTAAAAGCAGTCATTATGAAGTAAAAAATTTTATAGATTTGAGTTTATAGTTAAAAACAACATTATAAGCCAATTTAAAAAGGAAACAGAAAATTGGAAAAATATTTGCTGTGATGAACAAATTGTTAGTATCCTTAATAGGTAAAGAAATAAAGGAATAAATAAATATAACAGGTATTTTTATGATGCAATATAAACAATCAATAAATGTTTGGAAAATATTTACTTCATGATTAATCAAATAAGTGAAGGTTAAATTATAATTTTTAACCTTTAAGACTGATAAAGAGTGAAAAAAAGAAGACAATATTGGCAGGCATGTAGAAACACTTTTTTAAAAGGTAAAGTGCAAATAGCTACAAACTTTCTGGGGAAAAATCTGGTATTAAATGCCTAAAAATGTGAATACATTTTTGAACAACAGTACAGATATTTGGTTAAGAGTGGAGACTCTGAAGCCAATTGAATTGGGCTTAAATTCCACCTCTGGACTTACAGGCAGTAGAATCTTAAGCAATTTACCAAACAATATAAATTCTAACGTGCATATTTAAACCTCTCAGAAATTAGGATCTCAGAAGTTAATTGGGAATATTTGTTTTCTTTTTAAATTGAACATTAATAATGGTGCTTCTTAAATTTAATGACCTTTCCAATTCAATAAAATGTGATCTTAATTTCTTTCTGTGTCAATTCCTTACATTTAATATGGGAATATTATCTACCTCATAGAATTGTTCTGATGATTAGTTAAGTATTAAATACATATCTATATATATATAAGGATTAAATACATATAAATCAAGAATTGAGAAAATACATATAAAGCACCTAGAAAGATATTATTTTTATTATTCTGCAATTATACTTTATAAAAACATAGCTTAGGAAGTATTTAGAGAAATATATATACATAATTATATTAACCACAGTGATTTTTAAAATAAATAAAAAACAAAAAGTAAACAATCTTAATGTACAACAAGATTAATAAAATAAATTGTTAAATTTATTTAATGGTTAAAAAAATGATGATAATAAATATGGTAATCATATATGTTCCTGATAAATATGTTCATTTATTTATTGAGATATGTACACAATAGATGACTATATGAAAAAAAGTTTAAAATCATTTAACTTTTAATTTAAAAAGTATAAAATCATTTTGTAAACAAATAGTATAGTTATATATATGTTTGTGTCTTTATACATAGAAAAAATATTGGGGGTATATATATCAAAATATTAAGTGATATTTCTCTAGTCAGATTATATGTAAGTTTTTTCTTTTTTATCTTATCTATACTCTCAAAATTTTCTCCCATGAACTTGCATTTTAGTATAAAATAATAAATTAACAATTCAAATAAGTATCTTTCACAAATTACTTTAAGGATGGTAAGAAACATCTTAGGTTCAATCTGGTAGAAAACTAAAGATTTAAAAATCAATATGAACATGTTACGAGTAGAAAACAGCAGAACTTTACTCTCAGGTGTTCTTTGCCATTACTCAGACTCCTTCGAGTCCCCACAGTACTTAATACATTACAAGTACCCAATTAATGTTCGTTAAAGGATGCAATGAAATAGAAATTATTCCATGAAGAAAATGTTTGAGAGGTTTAAGAAATTAAAATTTTTAACAAATCATTATAAACAAAGTTTTTTAAAATGGGAAAAGCCTAAAGATTGGAAAGAATAATAATAGTGAATACATGCTGTGGCAGTTTGATGTAATTATGAATTCCAAAAATATAATTGAATCATGCTTGTAAACTGATCTGTTAATCTGGGCATGATTAGGTTAGGATTAGGGCGTTGAGCCCCACCCCTTGGTGGGTGAGGAATCAAATATAAAAGGCAAGGCAAAGGACAGTTGAAGCAGTCTTTTGAGAAAAAGTTTTGTTGTTGGAAAGAAGGCCCCAGGAGAAGAGAAGCAAGCTGTTTGCCTGATCGTCTACAGCTGACCTTGTGGAGAAAACAGGAGCTAAGCCCAGAGAGAAACGCAGCCCCGGGAAGAGAGGAACCCCAGAAGCCTGAACCCTGGTAAACGCCAGCAGCTGTATTGCTCTAACACGTGGTAATGGACTGTGGTGAGAGAAGAAACTTAACGCTTTATGGCCTGGTATCTGTGGACTTCTACCCCAAATAAATACCCTTTATAAAGACCAACCCATTTTTGGTATTTCACATTAGCACCCCTTTGGCTGACTAATACACATGCTTAGAAAACTTACATACGAAACAAAGGCACTGACTTAAAAAAAAAAAAAAAAAAAAAGACTGGTAACTATGGATATTCTTGTGTTAACATCTGCATGGTACTCTCTCTTGTAAGTCAAATATGGTTCAATATTATTTCTAAATTTTTATCATAAGCATCTAGGCTCTTCGTTTATGACATTGTGAAGAATGTTGATGTAAGAAGAATTAATATGAACATATCATTCAATATATACAACATCATTCAACCGCTGCCTCACTAATGTTAACTTTAGTTCATCTCCAGCACAGACATTAATTTTGTTGATCTGAAATTATCATCTGGTTTTATTTAAAAGATTCTTGCTAAATGTATTGCTACCTATGTGTGTCAAGTTTCCCAGGTAGTGGTTGTAAAGAAAAATAAAAGAAAAAAAACAGCAAATGTAAATATGAGATGAGAAAAGATCATTGAGAAAATATTGCCTTTTAAAAAATTTATGATGCAATGGAAACTCACAAGGAAGTGAAAGGATTCAGTAGATGAAATGTGTCTGTGGGATTATTTATCAGGACAAAGGGGAAGAGCCATTATATCTTTCCTCACAACTTTTTAACATATTTTATATTTATGTACCTTTGTGTGTATGGGGCATGAAAAATAGCTCCATGAAATGGAAATGGGGCACAGATTAGTTAAGCAAGAGACTTCAAAGTGGAGTTTGTTTATCTTTCATTTGTTTTTTCATTTACCAAATACTCCTTGATCCTGACAGTGACTAGAAAGATGATGCATAACAAGAGAAACAGGTCAGACATTGATCCTGACTTGGTAGAGGTCATATTTTAATGGAACATGCAGGCAGTAACAAGTAAATAAATAAACAAAACAATCAGAGATTGTATGAACACTATGCACTGACACAATGCACTCTCCTAGAAATAGCAGCAGGGGCTGGGGATGAACTATGAATGATAAACAGAGTGTTACAGAAGGTCTTTCGGAAGAATTAACATTTAAGCTGAAACCTGAAAAATGAGTCAGTCATGCAAATGGCCAGGGGCACGATGTTCAAGGCAGAGGGAACACAAGTGCAGAGACGGAAGTTGTGAAGAGGTTGACCTGTTCTGGAAACCGACAGAAAGGCTAGTGCATCAAAGGGCACAAATGAAAACTGGAATGATAGCTATAAGTGGGGGGACAAATCTCGGGCTGTTTGAAGATGTAGTATATTTTGAAGCTTCACTTTTGAATTTAAGAAGGATTTCATTGTTTAAAGTAAACCCTTGCTTCCACATTAGCACCTTTGCTTATTTAAAATGTACTTTATCAAAGCTCCAAAATAAACCATGTGAACAAAGTAAAATACAAAACTTCATAACACCACGCACCTTTAACTGCATAAAATATCCCTGCAATGATATACAAGAATATGATAACAGTGGTTCTTTAGAGGAGACAGGGTGGCTGGAGAAGGGGATAGAAGGATGCTTACTGTTCACATTATCATTTTGTACTTATCAATCATGCACCATGTACTTGTATTACTTTTGAACATAAAAATTATTTTTCTAAAAATTCAATATATAAATTATTTTCCACCTGCTTAATTTTGAAGAGATTCAGCCCATCCTTCCTCAGTTTTGTTCTGATTTCCCATTGGTTTATTTGAAGTTAAAGGAGCATATTTTAGAAAAGATTTCAATGCAATATAATAGAGACATAATTTCCCCTAAAAAATGGGTACTCTTCTATTAAAGAGACTTTGGAATTATCAAGGCAATTTTAGAGGTTTTTTTCCTGCTAATAAGCCTGTGGCCACAAAATACAAGCTGTTATAGTATATGTATCAAAATCACAAGATCTTCAGCTGCTTTACCTATGAAATGAGAATGTTGCACTATATGATTCCTATGAGTTCGTAATCCATCCATTCAATCCTGAAGTACTTAATGATTCCTAAAGTGAAGTAGAACTGTACTAAGCCTTGCGAAACCAAAGAGGTGTTCTGTTATAGTGAATGACACATCTCCCACTATTTGTTCTCCAGTTCTTCCATAATTATAGTATATAGAGTAGACAAAGATTGGAACCCAATCTATGACTCCAAACCCCAGGCCCCAAACCAATGTAATTAGGAGTGTTATATGTAGTCAAATTCCAGGTTTTGCATCTCAAAAAACAAAAAAAAAAAATGTCCTTTCTTTCACCTTTCCTCTCTTCTCTCACTGGCTGAAATATAGAGAGAATGGCAGAAGCTAGAACAACTATCTTAAATAACAATAAGAAAGCTAAATTTTGAGAATAGAAGAGGTTAAAAAAAAAAAGACAAAATGAGTACGTCTTGACATTATAGAGTTGCTATGTCAACTGTGAACTGCTTATGACCATATTGATGAGGCAAAACCTCTCTTGTTTAAGCTACCTTATTTTTGTCTCTTCCTTTCTTTTCATTACAGCAGCTTAATTGTGTCCTAAATAACATAGGATCCCTGCAACAAAAGAAGTCGCAATCAAAAGAGAGGGAGAACATAAATCTGCCATATGATCCAGCAATTCCTCTTCTAGGAATATATCCAGAAGAACTGAAAACTGTAACATGAACAGACATCTGCACACCAAAGTTCATAGCAGTATTATTCACAATTGACAAAAGATTGGAACAACCGAAGTGTCCATCAACTGATGAATGGATAAACAAAATATGGTATATACAAATGATGGAATGCTATGCTGCTGTAAGAAGAAATGAAATTGGGACACCTATGATAACATGGATGAACCTTGAAGACATTATGCTAAGTTATATTTGCCAGACACAAAAGTACAAATATTCCATGGTCTCACTAATATGAACTAAATATGAAGAATAAATTCATGGAATTAAAACCTAGAGTATAGGTTATTAGGAGATAAGAGGAAGGCTGAGAAGGGATACTGATGCTTAATGTATGTAGAAGTTTTCATTAACTTGACTGTAAAAGTGTGGAAATGGATAGAGTTGATGGTAACACATTGTAGTGAGTAGAACTAATGCAGCTAGGGTATGAATAGGATTGTGCCTGAAAAATGTACTCTAGGGATGTAAATGTTGATGGAAAGAAAGCTAGAGAATGAACTAGGGACTGAATAACATAGTGAATCCAGAGGTGAATGAGAATTGTGGTTAATAGAATGTTTTTCTATGAACGAGAACTAATGTACATCACCATTGCAAGGTAGTAAGAATGGTAAGAATGTGGAGAAGCATGGGAAAAATACAATTACTGTAACTTGGACTATAGATAACAGCAACTCTGTAATATTCTTGCATCAATGCCAAAAATGTAGATGTTAATAATAGGGGGTATGGAAAAAATATACCAAATGTATGCTATAGAACATAGTTAGTGGTAATAGTCTGATGATATTATCTCATGATCTGTAACAAATGTTCCACAACAACATAGCGTGGAGGGGTGTTGTGTGGGAATTCAATACATGTTCATGATTGTTTTGTAAGTTCATAACTTCTCTAATAAAAATATATTTTTTTTAAAAAAGGAGAACGTGTTAATGCGTGATTGCAACACAAATCAGTAAGTTCAGTAAGTGCTTTAATAATAGTATAAACTAAGAATTTCAGGAAAGAAGGATCAATTCCCCCTGCCTAAGGAAATCAGGAAAATGTTCACAGAAAAAAAGTGACATTTAGTTGGGCCTTAAATGTGGCTGGCATTTTTCTAGCTATAAAAGAGGATAAGGACATTACTGGAAGAGAATATAGAATATAAAAATCCCCAAATCATGACATGGGACACATTGGAAATATTGAGAAGCTTGTTGTGACTGAAGTTTGGGGTGTTTAAGGGAAGGATGGCAGGAGATTTTAAGTGGGGTCAGATTCTGAAGGCAAATAAGTTTGGCCTTTTTCCTTTAGAAAGATCCACAGGCAGGAGAAAACACCAACAGATTTGTGTCCCCGGAAGTTAACCTGATTGCAATTTGCAAATAGATGAATAGGAGTAAGGAGAGAAATGTGTAACCATGACTAATTTAAACTTTGTGGATGATATGTAACCTGAAAAAAAGGATGAATACATTTTTCATATTGGCCAATTAATCATGAGGAATACACAAGAAAACCAACCTTAAATATCTTTCTTGCTTATTCCATATTCACATCTTAGAAATCTCCTATGAAATTTAGTAAAATTATCATTAACTGAAATAATCCCAATGAGTGAAAACTTGATTTATTGTACTTGTATGTAAACACAAACACACATATATATTAGAAAGTCTGATAAACATATGTTTCTCATGTATGTTTATATACAGGCATAATTAATAAGTGAATTTACAAGAAAAATTTACATATGTTCTCATCTGCGTGCAGGTACAAGGCAAAACCAACCTAATAATTGATCTGCCCTGTCAGATAAGCATTCCAAGAGAAGACCAATTACACTAAGACCAAATTATACTTTTCAATTACACAGGTGAATCAATCCAACTCAACATGTCAAAGCATAAAAAAATGTTTTAGAAAAGACAGGCAACATACTAAATTTCCCTAGCCATTACCTAGAAGTAAGTACTACTCGGAAGAGCAAAATGTCATTCTGTCAATATCCATGAGCTTATGAAGGTTTCCCAACCCCATCCATCAAGGTGACTTCTACTGCACTCTCATATACTTCCCTAAAATATATTACTTTGTGAATTATCTTCCAAATACTTTTGAATTCAAGAAAATAAGGCAATAGCAAAATAACAACATGCAGAAGGCTATCAATGTTCCCAGTATATATAATATCATCATTCTCCTCCTGCATTTGGTGTTTTAATTTTTAATCTGTGCTTTTTTTACATTAGTGTTTGTGAGGCATAGGATGTGGTTAATGCAACAAAATATGTAATATTCAAGCAAGTAGGATAAAAAGATAAAAACAAACAAAACTTGTCTATGTGTTCATGCTGCTGGATCTCAAAAATTGAGTGGGAGTATGGTGTGAGATGAGACTGGAGAAGTAGGCTGGGGTAGACCATGCAAAGCCCTTTATATTAACTTAAGAGATTGGTCCTTGTGGTAGTTTAAGGCTTTTATGGACCCCAAAAAATCATATCCTTAGGGCTAATCTATTCCTGTGGGTATAAACCTATTGTAGGTGGGACCTTGTTTTGATTAGGTTACTTCGGTAGCATGTGACACAAGGTGGGTCTTAATTCTCTTACTGGAGTCCTTTATAAATGGGATGAATACAGAGAGAGATGCAGAGAGAAGCCCACAGAAGCACAGAGAAAAAGCTACAGGAGCAGAGTGAGAAAGCCATGAGGAAAGGATTTGAAATCAATGAGACCCAGGAGAGAGGAAGCCAGAAGCTGAAGAAGAGGGAGAGACCAGCAGGTACCTGCATGTGCTGGTCTTTGGGGAGGATGCATCACATGATAATGCTTTGATTTGGACACTTTCATGGCCTCAGAACTGTGAGCTTGCAACCTAATAATCTCCCATTGTAAAAGCCAACCCATTGCTGGTATATTGCTTTTGGCAGCTTTTAGCAAACTAAAACAGTCCTTATCCTGCTAATTGTGGAATGCCAGTGAAAGGTTTTAAGCAAAAGAGTGTCATCATTAGATTTGCATTTTGCAAAAGATCTTTCTGGCTCCAGCTGGGAAAATGAGGTAGGAGCACGGCAGTAGGAGAAGGAAGCGCAGTTAGGCTACAGTCATAACTGGTAAGGAGAAAATGGTAGCTTCATTGAGGTTATGGTGAAAGCACTGAGAAATGGACATATTCAAAACTGTCCAAGAAGTAAAATTGACTTGATATTGTGATGAAGTAAATAAGGATGAGGAAGAATAGGTAGACACTGAGGAAAACAATCCTGTACACTGGCATGGCAATTATCATTCACAAACTTTTTATATGCATTTTACTCAATTCTGACACCAAAGAAAATATGGCAATTACTATTGCTCTCAATTTTTCAGAGTAGTATACAGAGACAGAGTGAAGTTAGGTGACCTAACCAGGATTTTAGGCAGGGATTAATTTTTGGAGCTTGTACTTGAACTCTAATATTCTCTACTCAAGTTGATGATGCTTTCTACTGAAAATCTACCAATCTACCCTTTTATGAGAAATTAGTCCCTGAAAGGCTATTGGATTCAAATTGGATACTTCATCTACTCACCTCTCAATTTTAAGCTCTCTGGGCAATGAGCCTAAATTATTTGACAGAAATTTCAAAGCAAAGAACGAAGCAAGACCACAAGCCACATAATATTTTAAAAAGAGGGAAAAATAAAACTAAACAAAGCAAAGAATAAAAAGAAAAAACAGAGAAGGCATCTGCTCCACAATCAGTTCTAGAAGGAATTATAAATGCAACTGGTAGCATTTTATCTAAATATGATGTATCACCAAAGTTGTGGAATACTAAGTATAAAAGTAACTCCTCTCTAAGGCAGCAAGTTGAAATTCTAGTTTCCCAAAGCAGTACGCATACATGCCAGTGAGTTTTTGCTATAGTGAATAAATTATAAACATTATGGTCCCTTTTGCTATTAGCATAATTGTACATAGTATTTTGAGGCAGTAGGTTGACATAAGAGCAAATTGAAGCAACTGGAGCTATCTCAATGAAACTGATATAGAAAGGTGTCTCTCTTTTTACCTTGCTACATAATCACAAAGCTTCCATACAGTTTTATAAGTAATGACAGGGACAAATAAGATTTAATTTATAAACAGGCAGAGAACAATGCTGTTAAATGCGATAACTTCAGTATTTTGGGAAATTTCCCTATCACTGAATAAACCAAAAAACTTATCACCTACCTGTAAACATAACATAGTACAAATACAGTTGAAGCTACCAGTAAGTTCTTCCTGATTTGATCCTGCCACCTACAATAGAGGTACCACCTTCTTCAATTTTGTGTTTATCATTCTCTTGCTTTTTTACAGGTTTATCACATAGACATGCATTCCTCAGCAACATATTGTTTTATTTTGATTTTTCCTGAATTTTATATTTAAAATTCCATTGTAATAGACATAGTCTTCTGTGACTTGCTTTTTAAATGCAGAATTCTAGTGCTAAATGTTTTATTTATTTTTAAAATGGAAATCACTGGCAAACTTCAGCACTGGCTGACTTTATTTTTACATTAATGATTATTGCATCATTATTAATTACATTACAAAATAGATCCTAACACAACAGTCTTCTGAAGCATTGGCTTTGAGAATCCACTAACCTAAAAGAATAAGACAACCAAAAGGATTATGATACCAAAGAAACGGCTTTCGCCCAGCCACAGAGAAACCATTCCTTTCATCTGCGTCCACCTCCATCTAGCCATACCACAGTCATCTTGTCACTTCTGAGAGTCTCTGGGTGCATAGAGGACACATTCTTCCAAATAAAGTGTTTAGAACTGTCTTTATATAAAAGTCTACTCTGTGAAGACCTAAGCTTGGGAGAGGAAATGGAAATCGTCTGCTACTCTGAGGGCTACTGGGAGCTATCCCTGGTGCTGCCCCAGAATCAACCTCTCTCAACACCAACTTGGGACTCAATAGAACCTGACTACTGAGTTAAACTAGATCAGTCTTGAACTGCTGAAGCTGATGTATCTGACCAAACCCCTAGCTCTAACTTTTCAAGTGATTTTTCTGTGTTCTGAGCTCCATATCTCTACCAGTCCTTTCCTTTTGTCATGTTTGTATTACATCCCTCTTTTGGTGCCAGCACCCCACCAATACCACCACAACAACCACATCTTAAAGGCCTACTGTCTCTAGGCACTCGCTAATTTTTTTTTTTAATGTCTCTCCCCTTATCTCCTAAAAAACTCTGCATGATAGTAATATCATTTCATTTTACAGATAAAGAAGCAGGCTTAAGAGCAGCTAAAACCAAAGTAATACAGCTGATACAATGCAGGACTTGACAATAAGTTTGCCTGAATCCAAAGCTGCAACCATTCCTCCACTTATTTAACTGGAAACTGCATGAACTACAATTCTTTCTACACTCCCTGCCACTCCTACCCTCTCTCAGATCAAGACAAACTTTAAACTGAAATATACCATAAAGCCATTTAAGGAAATCTTACTTAATAACAATGACTAAAACTTATTGAGTATTTTACATGTGCTAGACACTGTTCTAAACATTTACATGTAATCTTCACAACAACTCTATGTAACAGGCTTTTGTACTTACCCCCATTGAACAGATCTGAAAAACTGAAGCACAGCAAGGGTCAGATATACCAGGATTTGAACCTAAGCATTTGATTCTAGAGCTTATATTCCAAAAAAGTGACTTAAAATAGTTCTTTAACTTTAAACATTATCTTTAGTAAAAGGTTTTCATCTGGAATCCTTTGTAGGTATTCTTAATTTTTATTTTTTATAAGTAATAATAATATTACTACTATAATGTTGCTTTTGAAATTTACTGAGGAAGTAAAATAGTATGGTTAATTTTCCTAATGGCCTTTTAAACTAAAATTAATTATTAAATAAACGTATTTTTTTTGAAGTACCAGGGTCAAGATTTGAAACCCAGACCTCACTTTTGGGAAGCCAGCACTCAACCACTGAGCTACAGCAGCTCCCCCAAGTTGGTTTTTTTGTTTGTTAGCTTGTTTGTTTTGTTTTTGTTTTTAGGAGGTACCAGGGATGGAGCCCAGGATCTAGTATGTGGGAAGCAGGCACTCAACTACTTGAGCTACATCAGGTCCCCAAATAAAATATTTATTGTAAATTAACAGGCAGAATGATGAAACATTCAACATCTGGCTATTGAAAGTAAGTTTAGGTATTATAGAAATTAAATTTGAATGCATATTTTAAAATAGAAATGGCAGACAGTGCCATATTTGAAGCCATCTTACATACTATTTCTGATTATTTTTCTTTTATTTTAAAATTTTATGTTCCTTTTAATGACTTTGAAATGAATTATGAAATGTCAAGTGCGTTTTAATCAAGTTAAATAGAATGTCAAACCTGTAGGTTTCATTCAGGATAGTGGGAACCTGTTGGATTATTTCCTCTATCTCCCTCATTTTTTAAAATCCTCAATCACTGCCATTTCTGGTCTCAGATTTCACAACACTTTACAGGCAGCTGAATGAAAGGGCAGACGCTTCCTCTGAAACACCAGTTATTTCAGCGCTAAAATCAGCTGGAAAGGATTCCATCCCCAGAGACAGAAATGCATTCCCTCCATCATGAACTCGCAATGCCCTCAGGTTGTGGCGAGGGAGGAGTCTAGCACTTGAACCTAGATAATGCTCTCTCTTTTTAATCCAAATGTGCCATTCTTGTTCCGTATGGCCTGGAGCACAATTTATTTAAAACAATATGGTGCACCATCAGAGAAGGTAAATAATAATACTTATTATTATTATTATATAGGTATAACAATGTACCATAAAAACATAGGCCCCAATATCTTCATGAAAGGGAACTTCGGTATACATATTTCTTATACAGTTTTATGCATGACTTCATTTCTATGGTTTGCACCTCACTGCTCTGTTGTATCACTCCACCAAAAAACCTATACATCATACACAGTGAAATACGTTCACAGTCTTTTTACTTGGCGGAAAAAAGGAGCAATGTGGTTTAAAAGAATAAACACTGAACCAGAAGTCTGAAGATTAGAACTTTGGTCCCAACCCTGGCACTTTCTGGCTTCCGGACGTTGGGTGAGTTGTACAGCCTCTCTGCAATTCAGTTTTCAGATCCACAGGACATCTCTTTGCACCTCCCAGAGTCCCTGAGGTGGCTAAAAAGCTAATGCATGAAAAAGTATTCTGAAAAATTACTATACAAAAAGGGTATTATTTTGCAGTAGGAGGCTCAGCACTCTTCAGATACATTTATTCCAAATTTCTATTTTCCCTGCATTTACTTACCAAAAATTGGTTTCGTGCTGGTATTTCTTCATAGGCCACTAGTCTTTACAGTAATAAATTCATGCAAAAATTGTGATGATTCCTAGAGTTGCTTTAGCCTTAGTATATTTGAGGAGAGATAAATACTAAAAAACTCAAGCTTAAATTATACCTACCTTTTTCTTCAATTAAGTATGATTTCACTTTTAAATACTAATATTCTTTTGAACTTAAAAAATTAACAACGTGAAAATGCAAAAGCATGCTGACATTGGTGGTTTTTAATCACACCACAACCTATCTATTTGACTGTGGATGCCAATGTAATTTAGAAAATCACAATCTAACCAACAATTTCCTCTTTAAATAATTTAGACCTTTGCATTTTCTGGTCAGTCTTCAGATCCATTCCTGCACAACAGCATTGATATTATTTAGGTAATAGTACATCTTCGAAATAAGGTTCATTTTAATATTAAAAATTGGCTTTTAATGCTTTTAGGATTTAAATTTTCTCATATTTTCCTTATAACTTCAATGATATACAAAAGCAAACAAAACCTGTACAGGGTGTTAAGAATATTTAGATATTTTCTCAGCACACATGATCCATTTGCCACTTTAGAGCTGTAAATTAAGGTCTAGTGTGCTGCAGAAATCAGCCTTCCATATCACAGGTTTTCCTCCCTGAATGAGGCAAGAGTCAGTCAGTAAATATATGTGATCCACCTCAGATTTGCCTCACTGGGAGTTCACATGTATTTTTAACTGCCTTCAATTGTTAATGTATTCCTCAAATGAGATGCATCACCTTGAAGAATGACTTTTTGCCCTCTGGGATAGGCCAAACAAGTATTTCATTCGGTATGATAATCAGTTCTACCTTCAGTAACATATAAACCCAAGTTTAATAGGCACTAGTGATTAGGTTTTAAGTCAGAGAATCATCACTGTCCACTGTGAGAATAATAAGAAAAAAATACAAATTATAAAGAATTTGCCTTCAGGATGCCTTGTTAGACATAATGGACCATAACTATTTCAGGATATGGTGAATAAATGTTTTCCTTCTCATTATAGACATTTTTGAGTCACCAGTTTTCAGTGATGAGAAAAATTTCCTTTAACTTGTGCTAAAGATATTTTAGGTCATTTATTTTGTTCACTTAGTGCATAATAGTCTTGAAAGAAAAAAGGACCACTTACCATAAAACACTTATTTAAATCTCTTAAAATGCTTAAAGCAATATAGAGCCATTCAAAGCTATAGATAAATTTAATCTTATCCAAACCTTCCACTGTCAAAATTATCTAAGGCTTTACTCCAAGTTAAACTTTGCATTGAAATCAAAAATCATTGTACAGGACATTATGGAAAATAACAAATCAACCCTTAAATCAGCAGCTTAGGTTGTGGACAGTAAATGATACAGTGGTTCCACTTTCTTGGAACTGAGTAGCAGAAGAAAATGAAGAAAGATACTACTGACAGGGCAAGGATGATGGGAGCAGGCTAGCATTATGAATGATATGTTAAGTGATTGGCTCAGATGGAATCATGGGATTGCTGCTGCCTTTTGCAGAAGCTGATTTTCATTCTTATTGTTCACCTCATAAGACTCCAGCATATGGGAGGGGGAAGGGAGAGGAGAAGCTTTGTGCACATGCAATTTCCTATACATATACATATTTAGAAGTGTTCTGAATATTTGCCCAGATATACAGAGTGGTAGGAATAAATACCTAATGCCAAAAATATATAGCTCTTGTCAGCAAGGTTTATTAGTTTTAATATTCATGATAACTCTGTGCATTTTTCCCTGTGAATTCAAGTGCCATACTCCTTTTTATTTGATAAAACCAAAGACATATATATTCCTAACTCCAAAATAAGTGAAATAATAATTCAATACTCTATAATAATATATTGAAGATAAGAACAAAGACGTGTTATAGGCTGTTTTGATGTGCTTAGGGATGCATTCTATATATTTTTCTTCAAACCAGTAGACACTACTTGATTCATTTGGTCTGCTTGATTGTGTGTGTGAGTGTGTGCAGGGTTGAAGGTTAAGGGGGCTTGAAGATGGACCAGCAGTCAGAGAAAATGATGGTTATGTGATGCAGTATATCAGAAACACATGCATAAAATTAAACATAATGCTGGTGTCAAAAGGTTCATTTACCAAGAATTTCTTTAACCTAATTTTCATTCTTACATAAATGTGAATAACTCGGAGCTCCTTTAAATACTAATTATTTTGTACCAGTGTTTAAATTTATAGCATGACTAATGTTCTAATTTTTGTTATTTGAAATCCTGGATCCAAACAAAACAGAGTATTACTTATAATTCATTTTATTTTTACATATTTTAAAATCCAAATTAGCAGCCTCTATATGAGATTATTTCTTCAGAGGAAAACTATAGCAATAGACACGACTACTCCTAAAAAATGTTCAGAGAGCAATAGAAGGTATGATCTTAGAGGCTTAGCAGTTGCTGTTTATAGACTTTAATAAACATGTGTATAAACCGTGCTAAATAGGGAGAGAAAACGTCTGAGATCTATTCGCTATGTGATTTCCTGACCAGTTCATTTACCAAATTTTGGGCCACAATCCTCTTCTTTTAAATAAGCATTTTAGTCATTACTTGGGGGGGTGGGAATCTTTTAAAAATCAAGACATATTAATGTAAACCAGAGAACTAACTTCTTCTTGAGGATGAACAACATTCTAGATATTACAAATGCCTTTTTAAATTTGGATGGAAGGCAAAACGAGTGATATTTAAGGGAGATGTTAAGAGAAAATGAACAATCAGAGGACTGTTATAATTACTATGCCTTCCCAATTGATGGTAGAGTTATACATCTGTTAGTATTACGGGACCCTACAAATTTCATTTTCTAAGATGTAGTTCGGCAGGTATGTTCAGTGAAAGGGGTGCCTGTGAATCCCCCTATACCGCTCAACTCTCCCCCCGAGGGGAAACACTACGTGCATTCAAATCAAACGTTTTTTCTATCAAGTTCCCAACTAATGGCTTTCCTAGGAGACCCAAGCCTGTCAGTCACCTACTGCCTATTTAGACATGTTAAAACAGAATTTGTTGTTTATTTGTATTTCATTGAAGTGAATCTGTTTCCTCATATTGAATTTGTATACAAACCCCAGGTTGTCAATACTGCTTAGCTAGGGCTTCCGTTTGTTGTGTTTTTCTCTGCATGTAATCCAGAAAAATGGTGCCGTTCATGCCAATTTCAACCCCTGTATAAATTTATAGGCAGTGTATTAACTAATTGCTTAAAGTCACTAACACTAATGGCAGAAGCTAAAAAACGCACTTCTCTTATTGAAAGCTGTTTTGTCAAATTCGCAGTTCATTAATATGCTAGATCCACAGCTCAGTCTAAGTCCTCATATGGGAAAAAAGGTGGACGAAATAGATGTCCACCTTTAATAATGAAAGGGGGGAGGGGGCTTCCTTTTTAATTTAATTGTTTTCCATGTGATTTAAAGCATATCTGGTCTCCTCACAGAAAAATTCAGTGAGGTAATGCCGCATATTTGACCAGGTTGTGATTTTTCTTAATCAAGGAAAAACATTTATTTTTAAATATATATCCATGCTTACAACCTCTAAGTTAGTTTACTCATGTTTAAGACTAAATGCAAGCATTAAGCATTCCATAAAAACACGAACAGTTGTGTTTGATATGTACTTCAAATGCCTAAAAGGCCAAAGAAAGCCCTTCCTTAATTATTGAAGAAGTGTCTGTAAAGGAAACATGAGCAAATAGCATTCATGCTTTCATCCCCAGTAACCTTTTATTGTCCTTTTCTTCAGATGGCCAAGTCAGTATATTTAATAAAGGCAGCAGCAACCATCAAAGAAGGCAAGGCTCTAATAAATGGTCCTGATTAAAGGCCCTGACAGGGTATGAACTTTGCATAAATTTTCTTATGGTGTCAGCCTAGGATACTGATTGAAAACTCATTAACATAATCACACATTTAGAGGAAATGCTGTAATGTATCAAAAACATTTCCCTTAGTGTAATAATTTTAAGGACATTAAAATGCAAATGATAATAAGGAGCTGTGTTTAGTGATGTTCTGGAAGCCTGATTATTCAAATATTTAGTATGAAGTATAGAACTGCATTAAGTAATCTACATGATTCAAAAACTCAAAAGTTTAGTCTATATATGGACTCAAAAGTCTTCATTGGTCCTTCCAAATATTTTTCCAGTTCATAGGCAAGCAAAATTAAATAATAAAATTTGGCTTAAGTATTACAGAGAAATACTACAAAATAATTTCAAACCATGACATTTTTTCAAAAATGAATGCAAGCTGCCTGTATCATTTTTCTTCAATGCTTAACAAAATACCGGAAACCAGTTAGCATTTTTGTTTGGGTATAATTGTGCTTTGAAAATATGCTGAAGTATTTTCGGGGCCCTTTTCCCTTCCTTTATTAAAATATGTATAAAGCAGCAGAGAAAGTCTCAAATCACAGCAGTGTTATCCCTTAATGCTAATTCTTAAGAATAAAAGAATCACAGCCCTCCCCCACACAAATAGCCATAATTATGTAAAGAATAACTGCTTCAGACTGATGACTTTCAATATGCTTAAGTCTAGCATACTGGTATAAGAGGCCAGAAAGGTCAACAGTAATTCATAACTGCTATAAAATTGTGTAGCATCCCAGGGCTTCTGCAGGATGCTGACATTATCATGCGTCTTCTGCTGGTTTGTATATGTAAATTTGTGATAGGAAGTGCACTGCTTTTACCGTATCACATGCAGGGCATCAATCAGGCAGTGGAATACATCAGAGTATTTTCATTATGCCTAGTTATTTACTGCATCAGAAGAAATTACCCTGGCAAGCCAAGCGGCCTTCTCTGGGTAGCATGATACGACCAACCAGGTTTCAGCTCAGGAGTCTTGTAAACATTACAGGATTAATCTCACAATCACAATCATCAATCTTTCCTAGTCCTGCCTGGGTGCAACTGTGGAGATTGGTAACCAGGCCATGTGGATTTAAATTTAACCCTGAACATCAAAAACTAAATGTCAGCCCTAAGCTGCATATTGCAAAACACCTGTGTGGATTTTTTTTCTTTTTAGTTGAAGTCAGTAGATGAAATTGTACAATGAAGCCTTTTAAAATCATATTTAATCTGTCACTTTTATTCCAGGTAGCTCTCTTGGAAAATTAGAAGTTTCTTTTTTTTTTAAGATGCATTTTTTAATATCAGCTATGAATGGGAATTGAGGGACTACTTTTTAACCACATGAACAAATTTCCTAATGGTAGCATAGACATCATAGGAAACTCTGCAAAGCTATGACCAAACCTGAGGTTTGGAGACCTACTCAAAGTCCTTTGGCACAAGGCCAGGCGAGGGTAAAGCCCCGGGGAGTAATAGAGTTAGCCCCTAACCAAGAGAGCGTTAAATGTGTCTTGCTGACTCATAAGATGACACTGGCATTGATTGCTGAAACAACTGCTCGCTTACCCACCAGCCAGAGGAAAAAGACTGTCTTCTCTTTTCTTTCCTCCCAACAGCAGGAGGGGGGAGAGGAAGAGATGGGTAAGACAGACAGGGTAAATGAACATTCTGTCATTTTAAGTTTAGGAACTGCAAGGAACATAACCTATTCTATTTAGATAATACAAAAGATAATGCGCATTCATTTTTGAAAGTCAAGTGAAAACCATGATGATAATGATCATTTTTCCATAGTCAAGAAACAATAAATATATAATGAGTAGGTCACTGTATAGACTGCCTGGCAGTTTAATTTGCACTATGACCTTTTATTATTATTTTTTGTCTAAAGCACTTTTAGCTGAATACATAGCACAGAGTCAATTCTTTCTTTCTTCCTCTCTCAATATCTCGCTGGCTCCCATCTTTGAATGAAAGAAGGGAATAACCATAAAGATATGCTTTTCCCTTTCTTCCAATAAAATTTCAAATCTAGCAGTTTATATTCATTCTATATATACAAGTTAACTATACCTTGTGTATGCTTTCATCAGCATTATAGGTACTTGTCTGATAGAATCATACAGCTATAGAAAGAAAATATTTTGCGTTATATATTGGAAATTCGATAAGAGCTATTCATCCCTATCCAAGTAATCAATGTATATGGCTCCTTGGTTATATGAGTTTTAGCTTTAAAAATATAGAAAATAATTAGGAACAATTTTTTTCCAAATTAATCATATAACAATAAAAGATAAATTCATCTTTTTGTTAGGCTTTTTTTTTTTTTTAAAGAAGCTTTAGATTACATAAATGTTACATCACAAGTATAGGGGATTCCCATATACCCCACCCCTCCCCCTCCCAGATAAATTCATCTTTAAGAGATTGCAATACCTGAAATTTTAAGTTTCCTTGCTTCTCTTTGTTTTCCTTTCTTCTTGTGTGGTCTTGTTTCATTTTTGGTTTCACTGCTGTTGGAGATAGTGATGCTTTTTGTTAATGTTTTTATTGATTTTTTTGTTTTCTTTTGGGACAAAAGAAGCAGCCAATATCTTTATATTCTGTTTATATTTACAGAATTTTGGCTTCCCAAATTCCTCCTTAAAGTTTTGATTTGCATAGGTGTGGTGCATTATGAATCTTTAACTTTTCACAAAACGTGAGATAACATACATGCTTCTGGTTCTGGGAGTTTTATATCCAAATAGAAATTCTTCTCTCATCGTTTAAGAGCCTGATGTGTTCCAGGAAAATGATTGTTATTTTGTAAAACTCTTATAACAAATCTCTGATCACCTGACATTGTTCAAAGCAGGAAGGCTGAAAACAAAGTTTGTGTGTGCATCTACATGACATAAATTTGAGCAATCTCCTAGGCTTGTGTGTATAAATTCCTGCCAGATGTTGTGTTTTGCTGAAGATTTGATACAACAAATAAGCAGTAGATATCCCCAGTAAAGATGCTGGGGCAGCAAAAAGAGTAGCACAGTTATCAGCAGATTGGTATCCAAAGAGTAATATAATCCCCAGAGAGAGGAAGGCACAGCAGTGGTTACATTCCTTAGCCTGAGCAGCTGGCAAGCAAAACCTTGGACTTTAGAGTCAGGATCCACAAGTTGGATTCCCAGCTCTATTACTTCCCAGGCGCATTATCTTAAACAAATCTTTGACTCTATTACTTTAAGTTCTAAAGTTAGTTATTTTTTTCATTAATTTATTCAACAAACATCATCTGAACTCCTATGCACTCTACCAGGTACTAAACAGTGAGCTAAGGAGACAGTTAAAAAGCACATGATCGGAGCCTCCAGAACAGCTAGTGTGTTCCAGGCACTATGTAAGTGCTTTATATACATAAGAGCGATTAAGCCTTACATAGTCACAATCCTGTGAGCATTTTTCCTGAGTTTATACTAAATCTTACAGAGGTTTTATAAGCTAATGGGAGGGGCAAGACCTGAATGCAGTTCCATCTGATACTGAAGTCCTGTGCCTATTATGACATAGGGCATCTTAACAAATTAAACATTTAACTAAATTTTAGTGAGGATCAAATGAGAAAAGGTATGTGACAGAGTGTTAGGAACTGTAATATACTATACAAATGGCTGTTGTCATTAAAGTCAACCTGAAAATAACAGAGATTTTTCCCCTCATCACTTTTAGCTTTGATTATCCCCCATTCAAATAATTTGGACACTCCACATAAATGGCACCCACAGACCAAACTAAAATTCTCTATATATAAACAGAAACACTATCTGGGATTCCCCATCAGCATGTCTCAGCCCCTTAGTGAATATTAAACAAATACAAATCCAAGTAAGACATTTTTCTTCAAATGAAAACCTCTGAAAAGCACAAGTCTACTGTTTATATTAGACATGGAACATCTTTAGTAATTCCTTAGGCACTTTAGGGTTATCCACCAATTAAGTGAGAATGATGACATTAATTTAGCACCTGCAGACCCTATAAATGCAAGATGTCTTTCATTCCACCAGAATCCCTAATTTAATATTGATGCCATTAACACAGGATTTCTCTCTTATACATAATTTTCATGTATTTATCCCAGACCAGTACATTATAACCAAAGTATGTAAAATTAAGGAAGCAAATAGAAAACAAACACGAACAAAACCTCCATTTCTCATGTTAGCCTGCTTTACATCTTCTCTATCACCTCATTCTTTTGCACCTTTAATAGAACCTGATTTTATGAATAAAGCAATGGAATAGGAATAAAAAATGATTACCACCATTGTTAATAAAACCACTAATTCACTCTTCAGTTTGCAGAAAAATTTGTCATATTTTCAATTTCTCACATAGATTAGGAAAGCATTTACATAAAGATCTTTATATGAGGAAGAACACTACATAAAGGAATGTTTAGATATTAACAACACAGCTAGTTAAAAAGAATAAAATAAATCGTGTGGTGTTTTCTTAAAACTTGTTGTTTGCTATCTGATGCCACAAGAAATAACTTGATTATTGGAGTCTTGGTTATAGATTTAAGAATGAATGGTAGTTAAGAAATCCCATTCCTGGCATAGCCCTCTTCAAAATTAAATGGAAATAACATTATTTTTATTGTAAGCAAAGAAATACTGACTCTTAAAAAAATGTGAAAGGAATTTAACAGTCTTTAAAGGCATAAAGGAATATTTCCTGAATTTTTCATTTCATAAGTTTTATCTCCAAAAAATATGTTTTTTAAGAAGTATTTTATTCAAATATATTATTGCAATTAGTTTCACTTAAACTTCCATTTATTCACAGTTTCCAAATGACCAAAATTTTGTCAATCAAGTTTAATGATTATGCATAGCATGATTCTTAGGTAGCATGTAAAATAACATGTAAAATAATGTGTTACTAATTATAAAATGCATTTCAATCAATATTTCATAAATTGTATGCCAATATTAAATTAAAATTTTAACTCTATTTAGCAATATGAATGTGTGAGATTGGCCTTTTTATGTATCATACTTTAAAATATGTGCTCAATAAAGTTTCTTATAGTACAAATTGGACATTTTTCATTGAAGAATATTTCATTCACTGAAGAAGATATTTATAAATATCATCTATGAATTCAGTTTAGTTATAATTTCTTTTTTTTTAAAGCAGTTTTTTGAAAACCTGCATATATTTTTCTCTCTATTGAGTATAGTACCAGTTATTTGTAAATACTTGCCACATACCACTTATAATAAAACATATTTTACTTTAGGACTTGCTTATAGAAAATATGACTTACAATGCCAAGAAAATAATACTATTATCATACTTTTTTTGCAGTGTAGACTACTTTGGAAATGAAAGATTTTCTATTACATGCTAATGTTCTCATTTTCATACATACCAACACCTGTATAGATATATTGAAAGTGAACTAATGACTCTCCTTTCAAAGACTGCATCATTCTAATTTAGTAACAAACACGTGCAGACTTACTTACCTTTTCTAACAAATTTGTACAGACATCATTTACAGGTTTATTAAGAACAAAGTGGGTTATGATTTGAACTGATAGTAATGACATTTATAAATGAGTACATGTGAACTGTTCAATTCATTCGGGAGGCATAGGAGGTTCTGTCAAATTGAGATCTTCGTGTTTAGGAAACCTAAAACTTGCAACAACATCTTGCATGAATGACATGCTCCATCATCTAATAAAGTGATGATCAAATTAAAATGGTTAAATACAGAAATTATTTATAACCACATAAAGCCATGTATGTGTACATTTACGGAATTAACTGCAGAAGTCAGATACCTTTAAAAAATGGAAGAAATTTGCACAGCTTTGCAGTATGTGGGGGTTGTTATTACAAAGCAAAGACTGTTGTGTTTAGTTTCAGTACGCTTCTAAAATGAAAAATTCACACACACACACACAATTCTCTAATATTGAAAATTGGTTCCTCACTATGCATGTGTTAATTTAACAGTGTGTCTTTTAGAAGAAAACGGAGATGTTATACATGGCAAAAACCTATCAGGTGAAATTTATAAAAATTTACAGATTACCTAAAATGCTAGAAGTTAATTATAGTCTGCTTTCCCTGGCATGTCAGCTTGATTAAATTTGGAGTTCCGAGATGAATTGGCCCAAATTCATTAGTGTTCCCTCGGTGCAGATGTTGGTCAAGGTCAAGCGAAGCTAGTCGACTGTAATGTTAGAGAGGAGGGGGGAGGGATTCCAAAGGAGGTAGGCTCTTAAAAGGTCTGGAGTTGCCGCTAGAAACTTTGATACTTTTTAACTTAATAAATCTTGACAGCCTAATCATGGCTAAGCCTCTGCAGTGTTATTGGTACAGATGGCAAAGCTAGACATATTTAAAGAGATCTCAGAAGCTAGGAGTAAGAGAGCACTGAATCCAAATGCAGAGTTGGGCTTTAGGAGAAAGTGAAAGCAAGGAGGATAAAAAGCTACACAGCATTTCCATCTCTTGACATCTCCAACAGCCTCAGATACAAAATATGATAAGGCTCCTGCTGAGCTAATAAGCCCAACAAATGTCTGTGTCCGTGAAGTAGATGAAGTGGGATCAAGTAGAGGGGGCTGCTGTATGAAAATAAGCCAGCACCCAGGGTATAATGGCACTAGAGAAAGCCACAAGGTCAGGCTGATGACAGAGACACGAGTTAAGTAGGGACCCCATCAGTGAGAAAGGTTTGGCTGCTGGATCCAAGACACATGACTATTAAAGTAAAATGAACGATCTATTTAGAGGAAAGAGAAAAACAAGAAAAAGAAGACAAGAAAAACCCTCTATTATGTTTTCAGTTTTTACTTTTTTCTGATACATGGCCACTGCGTCCTTTTGTTTATTGAGAGGTAACTTATCCAGGACAGAAACTGGAGTGTTGGGCTGGGGCTGGGGGGTTGAGAATGAACATACACTTCACAATGCTGTTGAATTTGTTGGTTCTGCTCTATGATTTTAGTGGGTTCACAACCTATGCATTATTTGTTTAATCAAATACTGCCTCAAGATGAACTGTGTAATGAACGCTTCGTCATAATCCACAAGTTTCCAGAAAAAAGATTGTAAGATGAAGCATACATTCTTCCTCAGCTTTTCCTTTTCTCTGTTCCCTTATTGGTAGAGAATGTACTTACTCATTTTTATTGTAAGATATCTTTTTCAGTAAAAGAATGAACTGATTGGAAGTTGAAATTATACGATGTTTAGATCTGTTAGAACAGCAGCCCTGGCATGGGATATCATAAAAGTCAGTCCATGTGTTTGGCTTGGCTTTGTTTTGTTTGTTTTTAAACAAAACTGGCTCTTCTAATTTACTCACAGATTAAAGAGAATTAAAAAATTAGCAAAAACATATGGAATGCTTCACTAATTTGCCTGTCATCCTTGTGCAGGGACCTTGCTAATTTTCTCTGCATCGTTCCAATTTTAGATATATGTACT
Organism: Tolypeutes matacus; assembly: GCA_026826555.1. NCBI lineage: Eukaryota > Metazoa > Chordata > Mammalia > Cingulata > Chlamyphoridae > Tolypeutes > Tolypeutes matacus. The sequence continues at coordinate 25,046,529 of JAKSZT010054487.1, forward strand.
GCCGAAGCAATCACTTTGCTTGGCTTTGGACAGCCTACATGTTCAAGGTGATCAGCTCTCCTGGTTTGCCTGGGACTATCCTGGTTTTAGCACTGATAGAACTATGCTCCACAACCTCCCTCAGTGGTCACCACACAACAATGGCTGAACCAGTATTTCTGAGGCAAAGCCAGATCCAATTGTATGGTAAGTCTGGCTGGGACCAAGAGACAGAGTAAGTAGAAAGAGGGAGTGATTCGTCAATAACAGACAAGGTAGATGATTCGGGGCAAGAAACACTTCTAAGGGAATAAAGCATCCAGTTTGATATAATGGCCTTGTCATTCCCAACTCTTTCCTTTGGTCTTGGAGCCACTTTCCCTTATTATACAGACACACTCACAAAGTATAGAACAATTAAAATGATATCTCTAAACTGTAATTCCTCATTGTTTTTACTGATGGTTCAAATGATCTACATTGATCTTAAAACCAACCAAGGAAAGTCCATGCAGTGACTCATTCACTCTGTGCACCACTGTCACAAGCCAACAGAAACATGTATAGATTAGATGACAATCACAATGCTTTTCTTCAGGTTTACGAAACAAATGCCAGCATATTGAAATAATACTTAAGAATCTCCCTTCTCAGCTTTAGGAATAGTATTACATAATCTTCACTTCTTATTTAAGTAATAATTAGAATATGCTGGAAATTTCAAGAGCATGTCAAACAAGCACATTAATTCTTAACAGATCCTGTCAATTGCACAATATCTGTGAAGCCTTGTTAAAAAGGTGAAAAACGTTTAAACACCCTGTGAGGGGGCTCATTAAATATGTAAGAAAGCTTTGAAAGTTTGACAGCATTACCATAGAAAGATCAGATTGGGTACACTTCTCGTGTTTTTCTTTTTAGGAGGTAGCAGTGATTGAACCCAGAAACTCATACATGGGAAGCAGGCACTCAACCACTGAGCTATACCCACTTCCCTCTCGTATTTTTTTAAACCTATCTTTAGTTTCATCTCATACAAATTCAAACACAAAACTATTGTTAGCTCTTAGAATCATATTTTTTAAATATCATGCCATTGGTCTTAGAAAAATAAACTTTATGACTTTGAGATAACTATAATGAAGAAGATGAGTACATGATGAATTTCCAAAAGTCACTTTTAAGAGTTCTAGAGATTCTTCTCATGCTATAATTAAAATCTCTTAAAACATATTCCTTAGGGAAAAAAATCTCAAAGGGATGTAACTATTGCATCAACTTCCCCCCCCCCCCCAATTTCCCAGCCAATCACACCTGGCCAAAGAAAGCGCTGCTCGGAAAAAACTCTACATCTCAATACTCATCTCACTTGTACGGTCTAAAACAGAATAAAAAGTGAAACATCAATGAAACTGATTTCCATTCACATTAGAAATATGTTCAAATAAATATATTACTCTTAAAAAATAATGGCTGTCATTCAAAAGAAAGAAGTTTCCCATTCCAATTCCAAGTGTTCTCACTGACGCTTACCTCAGGATTGCTGAAGAAGAATTCCCTGTATTGGTATAACGTTGACTGGAAGATCTGCCAGTTTTCTCCCAGCTATTTGAGTCTATGATTATGAGATTATCCCTGCAGATTGTCCAAGAAAGTAAAATACAGTATAGGGGCCTTAACCTTCTTTCAGGCATTCTTATACCTTCTCCTTAACTCTGTTCTGTGCAACATAATATTTGTTTCAGGAAAATGCAAGAAGTAGTAACTTTTTCCCAGGATACAGAGTAAATCAGTGCTGACTTTGCCACCAGTAGTACTAAGAAAGATAAAGAAAGACTTAAATAATTTAAGTGTTTAATAAGCAGAAAGCACCATGCAGATAGTATTATTAGCTTAGTTCCAAGAGCTGCCATGGGTAAAAGTGATAAGCAAAAGCAATAGCATTAAGATTTTGTTTGGTGCACAGATCAGGGACAATATATACTATTTAGAGTGTATTAAAGTACACAGACCTTTCTTATAAAATTCCCAATTAAAAACCTGTAATCATCTTATAGCTAGTATTGAACACGCGTTTTCTTATTTAAAGAAATATTTTACTAGCGACAATTATAAATATTATAATCTGTGTTTTATAGATAAATATGGAGTAAAACATTGTTTATTTCTTTTCAAGACAATATTATGAATCTGTGAATTACATTATTACTTGTATCAAGTTTATTAAATTAAAATCTATATAGTCCTAGAAACTGTCTTAGATTTCTCTTCTAGTGTCATTTTACATTACAAAAGATATAGGGAATATATAATTAAATTTAGGATGCAGAAAGTACAAAAAACCAAGAAGCAATATAAATAATAAAGATGTTTAGGAACTTATACCCTGAAAACTAGAACAGGGTAAAATTATAGCTTTTGGGATTTACTGTTTGAGCAAGTTTCATTTTAACTTCACTAAACCTCAGCTTCCCTATCTGGAAAATGGGAATAATAATCATAGTACCTTTTACATGGCAACTGTTAGACCACAAGCTCCTATGAAGCAGAGGCCAATTCAGCTTATAACTTCCTGAATTGTGGTGACCTTTGAATACCTTAGTGTGAGTAAGCAACATGAGCTCCCTAGAAAAAAAAGTCAAATCATCTTCTTAAAATTAAGTTTTTGAAATATTGGAATAATCAATTCTCCAATTCCTCAAACTTGTTAGCCCTCCCAACTCTCTCATCTCCAAGGTAGCAGTAATTTCTTCTGGGTAGATTCAGCCATCTCATTCATTCCTACTTATCCTTCATCTCCTATCTTCTCTTCCTTTCTCCTTCTCCCCTGCCTCCTCTTATACCACCACATTCACTCCCACTCCCCCCAATAAGGTGCATTTATTTGTATTGGCCCACTTAACTAAGGATATCTTGCTTCAGGAATGACTGGATCCAGATGGGTAAAGAATATCGTGAAGCATGTGCTTTCTCCCTCTTTGGGCTCACTTTTTTTCCTGGGTTGTCTATATTTCTTTGAGGACTCTCCACAGGTGTTGACACAATCTCCAACAGCATATAGGACCTGTATCCTATCATCCTAAGCTTCCCCTTCTGCCAGCTTTCTGTCTGATTTCTTTAAATCCAACCACTACCCTTTAATTCTTCCTTCATATCAATAACGTTTATCTCTTACGCACATTTTTGAATACATGTGTAGGATGTGACCTTGCAATGACTGGTTTTTATGTCGTTTTTAGCAAAATTACAATTTTCTACTGTAGAAGATCACCTTTAAAGACATAACACAAGAATGACCCCATTTTTACAATCATGTGTTAAATTTGCTTTTGGATTGCCTTTGGGGATTTTTAGCTCAACCCAAAAAATATGTTATCTTACCTTTTATCATCAAAGTCATGCTTGACTCATAATCTTACTATTCAGGTGGTTCACTCACATTCACAAGACTTCATTCTAAATTCTTTTGGCTCTTCCAGAAATCACTGATTTTTTCAAAAAAAAAGTCTTTGATGGAATGTACTATAAAAGGGTATAATTTTTTAAAAATAGGACATACATAATTAAGGAGAATATTAGGATAAGTATAAAACATTCCAAGAGGACAATTCTCCACAGGACAGCATGCAGTTAGATATATACATTTTGATTTGTGAGGTATAAAATCCAGTCATAACTTTTTACATATACATTTTTTGAATGTAAGTGTATAATGTATATGCAAAGGTATACTTATATACAGATACACAAGTACATGGAGGAAAATTGTTTTCTCTGCTAAATTTAGGAAATATAAATTTGATTGTCACATATTTTCAGTTTTATCAATATGTCAACTAAAAATAGAAAGATGCCTTTAGCTAAAGTTACCTATTTCCCCTCTGCTTTTTGAGTAATTCGTATAGAGATTCAGGAAAGACAAGTCTTTCTGGTCATATATTTTCAACTCTCAAGGAATTCACTCATCATTTCATCATTAGTTGGACCTTAACTCCAGGAGTATCTAGTGAAGTTTGGCACCACAATTGAAGTAACTTTGATTATGGAAGTATTTCTGAACATATTATAACTGAGGTATCATTCACCCTTCCCAAAGATTTCTACCTCCAGTCAGTTCTGAGTTTTTACCATCATCCAAATTTTGCAGCAGAAAAAGAAAGATACTTTTTAACTATAAGCCACAGACTGAAAAATACAAATTTAGCAAATATAAGAAAAATACTCTTCTAAGGGTTAAAATAAGTACTCACTTTTTTGGAATAATGATAAACATGAAATATTATTGTCATAGTTTCAGAAAGAACTGAGACTCAAGAACTCTAAAGGACTCATCCAAAAATGCCCAACAGAGGACTCAAACTCAAGCTTTCTAATTCCAAGTCAAGGGTGCTTAACCCCATAGCATGCTGATGCTTTGCCCAACCACATCATCCATATATTACTTATACCATATTCAATTCTCTGAAACTGAATTATGCAAAATGTCCTTTCTATCAGTTAATTTGGGTTACTGGTAGAATGAATGGAAATCCTTTTTTCTTTATTTTCTCAAGCCCTGTAGGAAGGCTAACAGAAACAAATAATGTAGAAATGTGAAAGATTGGTGGTGGGGGTTGAATCGTGTCCCCCACAAAAGGCATGTTCAGATCCCAACCTCTTCTGGTCCTGTGGCTGCCAACCCATTGTAAAAAGAATCTCCTGAAGATGTGACTTTGGTTAAGGTGTGACCTAACTGAATCAAGTTGGGCTTTAATCTGGATTACTGGAGAACTTTATAAGCAGAATGAAATTCAGTCAGAGAGAAAGAGAAGCCATGGGGAACAACCAGAAGCTGGAATTCAACAGAGCCTGGTAGAGAAAAGAGAAGATGCCACCATGTGCATTTGATAAACCTTGGAAAAGCCAATGAGGAAGGAAGTCTTCCAGCCTCTGAAACCATTAGCCAATTAATTCCTGTTGTTAAGCCAATCCATTGTATGTTATTTGGTATAGCAGCTGGAAAGCCAAAACAATTGGCATAGAAAGTTACATATTATTATATAAAGTCTCCAGGGTGACCTAGGCTGACCTTTAGCATTCTCCCATCTCCTATAAATTTACCATCTCATATATCTCCCTTTTGGCCATGAACTTGAATATGTAACCATGTTAACTTTGGTACTTTTCAGATTGTAAATTGTCATAAAACAAACTCTTAGGCTAGCTATTTTCACTTCAAAAATAATTATTACTGGTACTGGGAATATTAAAAGCACTGATTATTTATAATTTGTATAATAAGGCCTAATATAATATCGAGAAGACACTTTTTGCTACAGTCGTTTTTGTTATTTTCACCTCATCCCAAACAGTGACTCTCTATAGCAGAGGTTCTTAACCTTTTTTTGTTCCACAGACCCCTTTGCCAATCAGGTGAAAACCACGGACCCCTTGGTAAGTCCACACTATACTATGTATTATTTAATAAATATATCACACCCACACCAACACGTTCCCACAAAAATAATGCTTTTTTGAATTTCAATTCAAACTCATTGACCCCTTGTTAAGAAACCCTGTTCCACAGCGTGAGCATATGAGCCAGTCAGAGTGCAAGCTAGAACCACTTTATGCCACCCTGAGCATCTAATATGTGGCATCTCCTTTTTATAATTCACTAATCTACATAAACCTTAATAACTTTTCTTGGGCCTGCCACCCCCTAAGAATTGTTTTCTTAGCCTCCTTAACCAAGCATATTTCCTTCACTTCCAAACACTCTGAATTCATCTTTATCCACATTGTCTACTGAAATTGTTAAATGTCAGCTTTCAAGATTTCTCTTTTTTAATAATTCCACACACTTGATTCCTCTTCTTCTCAAATAAGTACCATTTAGCTTTCTTTAGGGAAACAGAGGGACTTCTTGTATTTACCTAAAATTGCAGGGGTTCTTAATCTTTTTTTTTCAGGACTCCTTTGCCAGTCAGGTGAAAACCACGGACTCCTTACTAAATCCACACTACACTGTGTATTATTTAATAAATATATCATACCTGCACCAACATGTCCCCACAAGGATAATGTTTCTCTGAATTTCAATTCAAGCTCACAGACCCCTTGTTAAGAACCCCTGAATTAGAGTCTTATGTTACAGACTTCCTAATCACACACACTTTTTATCACACACTTTACAGGATTTTAGCTCATTTACTCCTCACAGTAACTAGGTTTCATGAAGGCAACCCTCAGGTCGGTATTCTTGACCTTTCCATCTTCTGTGCCTAGTCCTGTGCCTGGCATATAGTAGGTAAATACTCAATAATTACTCATTAGATGAATGAACTATTCAGTGAAGGAGACTGAGCAGCTGTTCTCAAGTTAAGGTTAAGTTAAGGAACTGGAAAATAGCATAGCCAAGGTTCAAATCTGGCACCTCAGATTACAAGTCTCATCATTTTTAGATGATATCATACTTACTTTGTCACTAATATTAGAAAGATAGAGATAAAATAAGGACACTTATCTCTGATTCTTGGAGTTCCTTGCCAATATGCCTACTATATTGAACACTGACAATGATGAAACTTCAATATTTTCCAAGGCAACATATTTTGTCTTTGGACAACATGACTGTAAAACAGGTTTTTTTATGTCATGCTGTCCTATAACATCCAGCCTTTGATCAGTTCTCTTTTGTAAACAACAAAGTACTAGTCTAGTTTTCTTCCACACAATAGCACTGTAAATATTTGAAAACCTGTTTCGTGTTTCCCCTAAGGCTTTCTCTTTCCATTCTAAACAAACGCAATCTCTTCAACCGTTCTCCTTATGATATGTTTTACATTTCTCTCACTATCCTTTCCTCTTGCACCAAATTTTTTCCATTTTGTCATTATCCCTTTTAAAGCATGGTACTCACAACTGAATATAATACTAATGTAAAAGCTGACCAGTATTTTGCAAGGGAGAATTACCACCTCTTTTTTTCTGTTCACAATATCTTTACTAATATATCCTAAATTTATATAGGCATTTAGGAAGAACAATCACACAGAGTGATTGACCCTACATCCTGGCTTCTCAGTTCCTTGACCTCCTCAACTCCAGTGATTATCTCCTTCCTTCTATCTTAGCCATCCACTGCCATAGTCACATCCTAAACTTTGCCAACACAGGGAATTGTAGCACTGCACCAACCCCAATATCAGACATCTCACCCTGATCACTATGTACAATCCTTCAAGCTAACTTGCTCTAATGACCTTCCTATTGCACTTTTTTTTTTAAACTTCAACCCATCTCTTTTATCACTTTTTAAAAATGATTGTATTTTTTTAATTTTACTTTCCCTCATTTTAAAAATATTTTCCTCTCTGAGCTTCAGTAACCCTCTAAACTACTAGTTTTCCACTTTCTTCATCTATCAATCCTTGGTCTCCTTTACCAACTCTTTCTATCCCAACCTCTAAATGCTGAGTTCCTACCTGCTCAGCCCTGAATCTTCTTTGTACTTTGTCTATTTGCTCTCCTGTGTTGATCTCAATAATTCACAAGGCTAGAAATGCCATCAGTTTACCAATGACTCATATCAATGTCTGTAGCTCAGACCTTTCCTTTTATATGTTTAATTGACTATTCCATATCTCTATTGAACTGTATTACCACTATCTTTAATATAACATAGCCAATATGGAAATCATATATCTTCCTTAAATCGTTTTCAGCCCAGCTCAATTCTATGAGATGGAACCACCACTTTTATATTTCCTGAAGCCAGAAACTTGGGAGATATTCTTAATTTTTCTTGCTTCATCATTTTTAATTTTCACAACTAATCCTTCAGCAAATCCTGTTTCAGGACCTCAAAAACATATTTTGAACTTGTCCTCTTATCTCTATCACTGTTACCACCTTAATTCAGGCCATGGTAACGTTTCATCTTGAAAACAGGAATAGAGCATGTTTTGGCCTCTGCCCACCTTTACAATGACATCATACACAGTTTTCCTCCTGAATTTCTACAATCCACCAATGTTTCCATATCATATCAGGCCCTTTTCTGCTTCAAGAACTGTGGCAGTTTATTAAAAGCTGCTGGGAGCAATATACCAGAAATGGGTTGGCTTTTACAATGCGAATTTATTAGGTTAAAAGCTTTCAGTTCTGAGGCCATGAAAGTGTCCAAATCGAGGCTTCATCAGGCGGATGCTTTTCTCCCTGACAACTGGCTGCTGGTGGTCCTGGATTCCCCTCACGTGACAGCGCACAATGGCTGTGTCCCCCGGTCTCTGCCTTCTCCTCCAGGCCTCGTTGCTTCTGGCTAACATGGATTCCTCAGCTCCCGGGCCTTCTCTCTCAGCTTCTGGCTTTTTCTCTATTGCTGTAATTTTGTTTCTGTGCCTGCAGCTTTTTATACCTACATTTATAAAGGACTCCAGTAAAAGGATTAAGAACCACCACAGGCTACACCCTACTGAAGCAATCTAACCAAAAGGCCTTAACTGAGCTAATCTAATAAAAAATGGAACTCACAATAGGTTCAATTTAAGAACATAATTTTCTGGGGTCCACAGAAGACTCAAACCAACACAAAACTGTGTGTGCCTTTGTTATCCAATCTGCATGCAACATTCTTCTGCTGCTTTGTAATGTGATTGGTGTTCTCTTTCTTCATATCTAAGCATATCTAAGGCATATCTAAAGAGGACTTACCTGAACATCTTATCTAAATTACACCCCCCCATTGCTCTTTTTCTTGATTTTCCTTTCCATTTCCTCTACCTCTAGCACTTTTTAGTAATTATTTAACATGGTAGACATACTGTGAATTCTGCTTAGACAAACTGAACTATAGCTTAAGTCTAAAGAACCAGAACATTTCCAAATAAACATGTTCATTCTTACCAACTATTATTTGTTTGGTTGGTTTTTTACTATTTTATGTGTCTAGAATGAACAATTCCAGTTCATTAACCTTGCTTCATTGGCTTTACTTTAACTTTTGAATCATGCCTTGATTGCTCTCACTCCATAAGGAAGCCCTATTAGTACAAGATTGAAATAGGAATAAGTGACTATTAGAACTTTTAAAAATTGATAAGTCACATTCTAAAGCTACTGATTATAAAATTTACAAATATTAAAACTATTTCTTAAGTCCTAGGATCACAATAGTGAAGTAGAAACTCTCTCTTTTCCAGGCAAATGGAAATTATAGCTCTACAAACTAAAGCACTGACCCTGTATAGTTTCTCTAACTCATAACCCGTAACTACTTGAATAGCTCCAACAAATGAGCTTTGCACTTGCTCTTATTCATTATGTTCATAGTCTAATACTTCTTTCAGAGCACATAGACATCACAGGGATAGGCATTATGGAAATACTTAGACATATTTGTCAGGTGTTCATGGAAACATTCAAGAAATTACTAATAACTTTAGAATAAGCAGTAGAAGAAAAAGCACTGTGGCTTTTAACAATAATGTTTTTAAAAGATCACCTTACAGATATGAAAACTGGAATTGGGTCCACGACTTGAGGTTTTATTAGACAAGGTATCATAGAAAGTACGCCAATATTAAGGTTTACATAGGGAATTGGTCACTTAAATTTTAGACATCCTTACATGATGCATTGTAAAGCATGCACAAATATTTTGTAACATTATTTGATTAAGATAATATAGCAGGAAACTGGACTTATTTATTTTTTTAATAATAAGTTGATAAAGCCAGGAGTTTTAGTTGTTTTCATTTAAGACATATTTTTCTGATAGGTAACTGAAGTAAGAAGTATTTAAAAGTTTAATTTTAGGATTGTTTTGTTTTCATTTGCAAATTTAAAAGTCTGTAGTGGGGAAATTGTAGAATTGTGCAGTTCTCCCCACATACCTGTGCTAATGCCTAACAATGAAAATGAGATGCTGGATAATAAGATTTCTTTTTCAGATTTTTAGCACTTGGCTCTTAACATACACGCACAGACGTGTGCATGTGTATGTGTGTGTGTGTAAATCAGTTTTGTAAAACAGAAACAGTTGGATGCATTTTGGAAATAATATTTAAAGTGTAGATTTGTTTCAGAGTTTATGATAAGAAAATACTTGAACAAATTTTATTTAAAATTAGCTTTGTATTTTCTTTTGGTAGAACCTATTCTTGATGGAACATTTGAAAAAACAAATTCATCATTTTAATTGGAATGCCTCATACTTACTTTGCTGTCAGAAAACATCTAGGGACGTGTACACTATGAGAATCTTAGTCAGCTACTGGCCCTTTGGCTGAAATAAGTTGCTCGCTTTTTTTAAGTAGCGTTTATCAACTAACCAATGCCTTAGAGGAACAGCTGAGCTCTAGTCTCTGCTACTCACTCAATAATAACTCCATCTGAGATAAAACTCCATAGTGTCACTGTGAAGCTGCCTCAGTTATTGGAGTTAAAGTGATATAGATGCAATGGTAACCATTGTTTATTGAGGTTATAGTATATGCAAGCCATTTTGCTAAGCACATCATATGTATTACCTTTATATGATCCCTACAACAATTCTGTAAATTAGATATTATTCCCACATTTTGTAGATGTTGAAACTGAGCCTGATAGAGCTTTGGTAATTTGGCTAAGTTGATATAAACAGTGAGATTTGGGGGCAGGATTCAGGCACATCTGTCCAATATTAAAGCCTATATGCTTCACCACTGTCCGTTGCAGCCTCTCATTATATAAGAGTCAAGGACTCACTCATCACTTTGCCTTTGAAGGCAAGACCTATGTATTATTCACCTTCATATTCCTAGGCTCAGGAACAGACTGGTCCATAAGAGGTGCTTGTGAGCGATGATAAAGTGAATATACCAACTGCATGAATAACTAAAAGTGGAATTTTGCTCTTCTTCTTGATTCAGAAGGGCATGGTTGTGTCTCGATGTGGATGAAAGGCATACCTCACTGTTCATTTTCTTACAGGTCAGGCAGTATGTCCACTACTGTGATAAGTGAGATCTGAGCAGCACTAATCTAGATCAACTTCAGCCCTTCCATTCCATATACGTGATACAATTTTGTTACAACAATAACACTTGTTTTAATCTTGAGAACCTTTGGGTGCCAATTTACTAAATTAGAACAGAATAATATCTGAACAACAAAAAAGTGGTTGTGATACTTAATTTTCTGTATGAATCCTAATCAACATATAAAACAGTGATTAAGAGTTAAGTCTAAAGGACCAAAATTTTAGATGAGGAAATCCTCTGCTTCAGACTCAGCTTCTTTAATTTTACCAGAAACAACTTAAGGCCTTCTACCACAGCCTGATTATGATTTGCATAACCAACACATATATACACCAAGGTAGCCATGAAAATGAGCACAAGGCCAGATTTCAAGTCTGATGGGGTAGAGGCTATGGCAAAGTAAAATCTTAGAAAAAATGTTAAACTCACTTCACACCCAATACTGTTATCCCAATGCTGGACCTAATGCTCCACCAGAAAGTGATGAGACTCATTGTTATTAATAATGATATCATGTTTATTGAGAAGCCTCCTTATGCCAGGATATTTTCAAATTACCTCTAATCCTTCATAATTCAGAAAAATGAATACTGATAGTCTTATCTTACAGATGAGAAAACTTCAGCTCTATGAAATATTGCTTTCTTTTAGGATCATACAGTCAAAAGCAAAATTTGCATTTCAGTCTATCTTCAAGGGCCATGATTTTTTTACCCTTTATATAAGAAAGTCTTAACATGAGGTATAAGATTCCTTCCCTTGGGCAAAGGTAGTAGATCCATGCACAGCTTTAAGAGTAAATCTCCTAAAATTTCTTGCAAAATATTATGTATGTGTGTGTATTTTCTTTCTTAAGAGTTCATAATAATTTTAACTATATTCCAAAGGGTTCTGGGACCCATTATATAAAACCCTATTCCTTACGAATAGCTGCCTATGAGATGCTTAAATAGCCCTCCCTACCATGCCAAACATTGGAAAAGAATTTCAGAATCCTCCCATATGCAAGGCTATAATTTTAGCTAAGATTCAGGAAGTAGCACCAAAGGGCTAAAAGCTGCACCGTGAAAAGTGAGAGGACAGAATGAGGTTTTTTATGGTAAAAGCAGAGGGAAAATTCCAGCAAGAATAGAGGATGAAGGCATATGTAGGCAAAGATTAGAAGTCCATATAGCAACAGAGTTAATGAGGAAAGCAGAAAAACAAACTTCAAGATAGTAGTAAAAGCATACAGCCTAGCATTGTGAAAGGAACAAAAACAAAACAAATAATGAAAAAAAAAAATGCTAAAGAATCAAGAGCAATATCTGTAAGAATTTCTGGAAAGGTTAGCAAAACTCCAAGAGAAATATTAGGGCACTGCAAAACACTCACAATTTTACAAGCTGCAGGATGTTAATGGATATAGACCTGAGGTGCCAATATGGCATTTTTTGATTAGTATGAAAGGGAAAAAAAGATAAGTCTTCAAAGTCAAACTGATACTTCTATAATTTATGAATCCACAATAAATATTTATGTGCATCCTTTAATTGTTTATTAAATTCATTGACATTATTAACTATTATTAGTAGGAATATTAGGTCAATAAGATATTAATAAACCCTCTGAATAGTTATTCATAATTGACGAAACACTTTTACAAATATTACCTCACCACATCCTCATAACAAGTCCTGAATGGTGGCCCTCATCTTATTCTCCTCCCACTCCAAGAAATATTGTCTTCCAAATCCTGTGTTCCACTAATAAACCTACTTCCTCTCAAGGGCAGGTTTTCTGTGCCAATTTCCAGATCAATCCTAATTTGACACAGGAAGTTCTTTTATTGTTTCAGCTACTTACCCAGTACCCTTTACCATCAAATCAGCAATAAAATGTCCCAGGGCAACATTTGGGACTCCCACACTATCCCCTAAGTCATCCCACCCAAGGTACCTCATTAAATAATAGGGTCATATGCTTAAGTCCACTGCAAATGCTAGCCCATTTAACTTCTGCGTTGGTCTCTAGCACAGAAGGATCTATTGCCACAGTGTGTCTGGTCCTTGAATGATACTCTTTACTCTTTCGAGTCCTTGTTTCAGTTATGGAACTCAATCTCTAACCTATACCAGGGGTTGGAATCCTGCTTCCTTGCTTGTGGTTTCCTCTGCTGCTAAGTGCTTCCCTGTCTTCCCTCATTGTTGTGTTCTATCAGAATCCCTTTCCACAACACCGACTATTTTATAGACCAAGTCCAGTAACTGTGTTCACCACGGGCACCACATTTTTGCCCACCACCCTAGACCTTCCTGTTGGTGCCAGTGTCTGGATCCGTTTCTTCAGTACTTAAGTTGAACTGGAGCTAATGATTGAAAAGGAAGACGGGAGGGTGGATCAGGATGGGAATGCTGAAGTGGAGTTAAAGTATAATTTAGGAGAGTTTTAAGATTATTAAGAATATTTGGAAATGTATTTTGTTAAATATTGTTTATTGATATTGTTTGTACAATTCATTTGCTGGTTGAACCATCTTTTTACAAGTCATAATAGGGAACTTGATCACTGCCAATGTCTAAATTATTACACACTAGGAATTTTGAAAATAAGTCATTGTTTTTATTTATGTAATGTGCTTTGGACAAACATCTTGTACTGAAATATTCAAAAGTAACAAAAAGTTGTATTTTCAGAAAGATGAAACATATGCACAGTCTTCCCCTTCCACAAGTGGGTAATTCATTCCCATGCTGTCTTCTCCTTCCTCCATTTCTCTGGCTTTGTGCCAAAGTCAGGTGTGCACCATCTCCAAGCCAAGTGGAAAAAAATGGGAAAGAGCTGATGTCCCCTGACAACATCTTCTATAGGGACACAAGAGTGTTTATCCCTACTCGTTAAGGAGTTATCTAATAGCCAAAGGATATCATGAATTAGTGCTTCAACTAAGGCTGTAACCAAACTTGAGTTATTACCCACCTAATTACTTAGGTTTAGTCACTTTTAACACTTGAGTCAAATTATTGACTATATAGTATTCAACTATTAGTATAACTAAGAACCCAAGTAGATTATAAATTCACCTGTAAATTTGTCCATTGAGTTTAGTAGCTTGTTCCAACCTAGACTGAGGAGGTTCTACTCAATGGTTTGGTTTGCTGGACTCAGAGTACTAAAGCTGTTTTAGGATTTAGTCTTTGTTTTTCCACTTTTAACTTAGAGAGAAAAGCATAACATTTTTCTATTCATCATCAAGAACCCTGATTTAGGTATTCCAAAATTATATTTTTGGAGTTATTTTTTAGATGTACTTACCATTGAATTTATTTCCATTTACTTTTTTCACCTGAGGCAAAATAAAATTGTTATTCCCATGTGGAAGATACCAAGTTTTTAATAATTTCTATGAAAAAAAAGAACTAAGATCATCTTTTTATCAATAGTTAAATTATGTTATGTTTTAATTGGATTCTAAGTCACAGCCTCTAGCTTCCTAGAGTTGTAATAGTGTTGAATTAATTCAAAGGGACTCAAAGGAACAAGATATGGAAGGCTGTCACCATGATAATTTAGTTTTATGATTAGATCATGGGAAATATTGTAGAATCCTGAAGAGACGTTTAGCCTTTCTGTTTTGAAAGAGCTTTCATTAGGTTTGTCTGTCTCGAAAGATATGTATCTTTGGGGAGATTTGTCTAATCCTGTAGAAAATTCAATAAATAAATAAATGTCACTATAAAAATATCAAAGACTACCATAATAAACACCCAAACATATGCAATTTATGATCTATAAATTAAAGTACTATAAAATCACACACACATAACTTAATATTAATACAATGATATTTAAGAACTTTTCTATTTGTTGGCATAATGAGTAGCATATTTTAAAGGGAGTAAATTACTATTGTGTAAATATTGTGATTATTTTACATAGTTTATAATTACAGTTATAGTAAATAATCCTGGTGTTATTATTTGGGGAGTTTTTAACCTTTTTTCTAGGAAGTCTCTCATGGAACAAAGAAAATGATATTTATGAACATGTGACTGCTGAGAAGGCAAAACCTGTATTGACAATAGATAAATTCTTTTCAGGTCTCAAACAAAAGCCAGTACATAAGGCCTATCAAACTACTATGCAGTAGCAAACATAAATAGAAATGACTTTTGTTTAAATATATTTGTGGAAAACTAGATGAAGCACATATAGGGTCTCTGTGTATTATTTCATACAATTACATTTGAATTTACAACTGTCTCAGAATAAGTTTTAAAAATCGTATTTACAAAGGTAACATCTTTTCTGTATCTGTATGTTACATAATGTATCAATATATATTGCAATACATCATATGTATATATTTGACTACAATAAAGATCCTGCCCTAATGCTGGGATTATGTTGGCATTTTTAGGGTAATTGATTCAAAGCAACTCAGTATTAATTTTTAATTATAGTAGGAGGAGTTGGGGAAAAGATAGAGCGCAATTTTACTACATTTATTAAATTAATTCATGATGCTAGATTTTTTTTGGAAACTAAAAAAATGAAGGTTAAAAAGCCCTGTGTAAATATATCAGTCACAAGAGCAGGGTAAAGGAGAATGCAACTCCTTTATTTGACGGGATGCGAAAGCTAATAATGTATGACAGTAAAAAGGCAGAGGCTTTTAACGCTTTTTTTAACCTTACAAAAAAGGTCAACTCTGATCTGGAAATGAGAACAGGCAACACATGGGAAAGAAGGGCAAAAAGCCAAGTGGAAAGCGAGAAGGAGCTAGTGACGAACACACTCCCGATGGCAGATTCCAGTCGCTGGCAGCTGCACCCTAAGATCCTAAAAGAGTGGGCCAGTCCTCTCTAGAATAACTTTGGTTTTTTTGGTAGGGGGAGAGAAGAGACAAACAGAAGACTGGTAAAGTTGCCAAGACCAGAAAATAGACAATGCTTTATTTTTATTAAACATAGAGGGGAAAAAAGAAAATTCTGTCAATTAGCATGCTGGTTTCATTTTTTGATGAAGAAAATACTCCTTTAACATTTCTGCTTCCAACCTGATGATTATTTTACTTAACAATTAAAAGCGTATGACCCTCTTATTTGAATGCCTACTCTGGGCCAAGCACTGAGGTGGGTTAGAGCATATTTTACAGATGAGAAATTTGAAAGGAAAATACATTTTCCCAGATAAACCAGCCAGTAAGTGCTGAAGTGGATTTGAGTCCAGACCCGTTGACTCCAACACCCTTGCTCTTTCCACCACAGAAACCAGCCCTGATGACTCTTGCTTCCTCGGGGCCTTTATCTAATGGTAAAATAGTGTCAAGTGCACTTAAGATTTAAAAAAAAAGCCAAGATTAAATTACTTTGGATTTTTAATTCCAAATTTAATAACTGGACTTAAAATGCATCTTTTCCTGTGGTAAGAGTTCCCAAGAAGAAATTTAAATAAACCACCATGTTGTATTTTTGAAATGTGACTTATGCTAAGTTATCTTGTAGTTCAAAATAAAAGTTGCATTCCTGCCCATTTACTAGCTGTTGACCATGGACAAATTACACAACCTCTCTGATCTTTAGCTTCATCAAGAAATAAATGAGGATAATATTCATTCCCACTTTACGGAACTAAGATTTAAAAAGACATGTAAAGTGCTTACCACAGTGTTTGACATGTAATGTGTTCCATAAATGTTGGCTACTATCGATGTCATTATAATATGAAAATATTGAGTTGATAATATAATGTTGAAAACCATGTATAATCTTTATTAACTGGATTAACTGGTTAATTGATATTAAAACATCCTCACCTGCAGCTCTGTAAGTGGATTGCTATGAGATGCCCTCAGTTTTTGTTAGAGTAAGCACAATATTTAACTGTAAGCATCTGACCCTGTGTTTAGGTTCCAAATTGATTGAAACAATTCAATAGCTTTTAGCATGCATAAATTTCCAACTACCACACTCTTATTTGTCCCTGGAAACTTATTTCTTATTGTCAATCTTCAAAACCCAAATACCCTAGCATAATAAAAAAAAGACCCTTCATGATCATGTCACAAAATGGTAGGTATGTAACTCTTAAGCAACCTCTGCTGTCTCTTCCTTTGCTTTTGCTGCCAAATTTACCCTCCTCGATTATCCAACTATATCTAATTCTTCAAAATTCAAGCTCTTTAAAGTTCATTGAATTGAGAAAGCAAGGCTTTCTCAATTTCCCATATATGGATCAAGTGGTGCAGAGTCTGGAAATCACCAGTTTTGATAATTTGCTAGAAGCATTCACAGAACTCACTGAAAGATTTATATTCATTGTCATGATGTACTGCAGAGAAAATACAAATTAAATTCATCCAAGGTCAGAGGCATGGAACAGAGTCCAGGGGAATTCCTCGCATGGAGCTTCCAGTTGTCCTTCCCCAGTGGAGTCCCAGAAAACTCCTACTTTGCCCAAAAACAATGCGTCACTATATGCATATTGCCAACCAAAAAAGCTCACCCATGCCTGGTGTTCAGAGTTTTTATTAGGGCTAGGTCATGCAGACATAGCTGGTTGCCCATGTGGCTGACCTTTAGACACTAGCCCATCCAGGAGTCAAGCTGATAGTGTATGAGACAGAGCCCCCATCATAAGTCACACTATTAGACTACCCCATCTGGCCAAAGGACCTCAGGTAAACAAGGACACTCTTACGCAGGGCATTCCAAGGGCTTCGAGATCACCTACCAGGAGCCAAGGGTAAAAGTCAGACCTCAGTTTGGGTAAGGTTAATTCTTTTTATTTATTTTTTATTTGATTGGCATTATTTCACATGTGTGTGTGTTTTTTAAATATACTTTTTTATTTTTTTTAAAAAAGACACTTAGATTACATAAAAAATATAGGAGATTCCCATATGTCCCTCTCCCTTCCCCTCCAACACTTTCCCACATTAACAACATCCTTCATTAGTGTGGTACATTTGTTACAATTGATGAACACATTTTGGAGCATTGCCAATCAGCGTGGATTATAGTTTACATTGCCGTTTACATTGTCTCCCACACAATTTTGTAAGTTATGGCAAGATATATAATGGCCTGTATCTGTCATTGCAATGTCATTCAGGACAATTCCCACGTCCCCAAAATGCCCCCATTTTACACCTGTTTTTCCCTCTTCCTCCCCTCAGAACCTCTGGTGGCCACTGCCTCCACATCAGTAATATAAGTTCTCCCATTTACTAGAATCACAATACATCTATAGTAGAATACCAGTAAACCTAATTTAGTCCTTCATTCATTCCCCAATCCTGAGGATTCTGGGATGGTGATGCCCACTCTGCCTCTAATTGAGAGGGAGCTTAGATCCCATGGGGCAGAGGGATGTGACTATTTCCTTGGGATAGTCATTATCCATCATCATCTCTTTATTAGTTGTCCTGAGTGAGTCCAATGAACTGAAGAGTAGGTGTTGCAACTCTGTTGAGATTCACGGCCCAGCTGGCACATGGAAAGCCCAAAGACTTAAGTCTCTTGGATATACACCTATCAACGCTAGTACTAACTAAAAGGTCAGACAGAAGGAGCAGATGAACCATGTGTAGAGAAACCACAACTGAGTCCAATTCTGTCACACTGTAGAGCATAAATTTCAAAGTATGGCCCACTGGCGGGACACCAAACTCTTGAGCTGTCTGCCCTGCTTGGTGTCTGGATGCTTCCAGAGCACTTGGGAGCCCCACTATTTGAGGCAATATTTACTTTGGCAGTCAATGTGATCATGCTGAGATGTGCATAAATATAACCTCTGGAATGACCTACCAACTCACTTTAAAGTCTCTTAGCCACATGAACTCATTTGTCTTTACCTTTCCCCCATTTTGGTCAAGGTGTTTTTCCAGTTGCATTGCTAGTTGGTGCTTGGTAGTTATCCCTCAGTGGCAGGGATGCTCATCCCTGGGAGTCACGTCCCACACTGGGAGGAAGGTAATGAATTTATATGCTGAGTTCAGCTTAGAGAGAGGACAGGTTGAGCAACAAGAAGTCTCTCAGGAGGATATCTTAGGCACCCTATAATACTAGGCTAAGGCTCAATTTCAAAAGTAAAGGTTCATAATTACAGTCATCAATATCAAGGACCCATCAATTGACCATCCTCCTTCACTAGTCACTGACCCTGTACTTGGTGGATTCTTGCTGTTCCTTTAGAGAATGTGACAGAGGCCCACAGGATGGGAATTTGATATTCTTTCGGTTATTGTTTGGATCTCCACCCACCGTGACAATGCCCCATGAACACTTGAACACATTTATATGACTTATAGGTACGCCCCAGGTGAACCTCCTCCCATGCATCCTCCATCACTGACACCCCACACCAATGATCCTCCCCTGCCACAGCTGTAACCCTTCTGTGATCCAAAACTTCTTCAAAAATGAAGCCAACAAATAACCAAATACAATTAATAAGAAAATGAAATAATAATGATAGTTTTTAAAATAAGAAATAAAATTTTAAATTTTTTTAAAATTTTGTAATACTAAAAAATAAGGAGAAAAATATTTTTAAAATTTTTTTGACATTATGTCTTTTATCACTGTAAGATCTGTTGTCTTGTATGTACAGTGACATTTTCTTCCTTTTATTCTCCCAATGTCTTTTTTTTTTTTTTTTTTTTTTTTTTTTTTTTTTTGTCTTCAAAGAAGTTTTAGGTTACAGAAAAGTGACATACAGAATATAGGGGATTCCCATATACCCAACATCCTCCCCTTTTTCCCCTTTCCCTTTTTAATAACATTTTACATGTGGGTGGTACATTTATTACAATTGATGTACAAATATTGAAACATTGCTACTAAGCATGGTCAATGATTTACATTATGTTTTACATTTTGGATCATAAACTTTTATAAATTTTGATGAAATTTAACTTGGCCTGTACCCATCATTGCAATATCATGTAGTACAATTCCATTGCCCCCCAAATGCTCAATGTCTCATCTATTCTATTCCTCCCTCCCTCTCCTCTCAGGACCCACAGCAGCCACTAAGCTTCACTCCTTGAAGAACAAGATTCATAGTTACTTGCAACAACAATGAGGGCTTGACATACTGGCCCATCCACCCTTATTAGGGACTGCCTATGCTCTCGAGAGACTCCCATCCCTCTATTTGAGAACATAGCAGGACTCCCCAGGTGGGAGTCCAACACCTTCCCACTCATTATGTGGGTCTCTACCCACTGATACAACCCACTATGACAAGATGAACACTCATACAGCTCCTAGAGGCCTGCCCCAGGTGCACCCTGTTTCACATGTCCCCCACATCCAACACCCTAATCCAGTAACCCTCCCCTGCCATATTTGCCAAAAGAACATTCCCAACATTGTAGTTTCAACCACATACCTGCAAATCCCCAGGGTTCACCTACTCTCTTCCCCAAACCTCCCCCCCACCAGTTCCATGGACAGCCCAATCCACCCTCCTCACCTTACCCCCCTCACAAACCAGCACCAACAAACCCAATAGCATCACTGCACCACTGTCATGCCCATCCACTGCACAACTACACCTTTCTACCTTATCACAGATTTTGCCCATAATGACATTGGCTCACAAAGGTTAATTCTTTACTACACAGATGCACATTCTGAGCTCCAGCACATATTTTTCTTATACATCCACTCCTGTGTTTCTTGTAAGTTTATACAGGGCAGCAATTTAATGTTATATAAGAGTATACCACTCTCCTGCTTAAAACCTTCCAGTGATTCCTCATTCCAAATACAGTAAATGCCAGCCTCCTTCCCATGGCCTCCAAAGTCTTATGCAGTCTGGCCCCTGGCTAGCTCTCCAATTTCCCCTCCTATGCCTAGATCACTGGGGTTCAATCCGTTGTCCATGACCACCTGTGATAAAAGCTCTCAGCTCAACACTATGGCAAGGCCTGTACATTTTTGTTACCACCACTCTGAAATTTCCACTAGAGTGTTTGCATGGTTGACCCCTCATCATTCACATTTTGGAGCAAAACTTACCTTTTCAGAGATTCCTTTCTAACCAGCTCTCTAAAGTTCCTTGCCTTTCCCATTCACTTTATTTTTCCTTGGCAATTATAACTATCTATTCACATTGTCTATTTATGTTTTCTCATTGTTCATTGTTCATCTCTCCCACTAGAATATAAGCTCATTGATAGCAGTGTATTTGTCTACTGTGAACCAGACTCCAGAAAAGTGTTTGGAATATAGTATGCCTTGAATATTCATCTCTTTAATTCATTAACACTAATGCTTATTGTATTAGTCAGCCAAAAGGATGCTGATGCAAAGTACCAGAAATCTGTTGGCTTTTATAAAGGGTATTTATTTGGGGTAAAAGCTTACAGTTACCAGGCCATAAAGAGTCCAACTCAAGGTTGCTTTCTCACCAAAGTCAGTTGCCATGTGTTGAAGCAAGACAGTTGCTGATCTCTGTGAGGGTTCAGCCTTCTCCTCTGGGCTTCTTGTCTGTGAGCTGCAGACTGGCATAAGGCTTGTCTCTCAGGGCTTCTTTCTCTCCTGGCATAAGGCTCATTTCTTTCCAGGCTTTCTATATCAGTCTCTGCTTTCTTCACAAGGTCAGCTGTAAGCTATCAAGCAAATGGTCCATCACTCCTCAGGGCTGTAGCTGTTTGAGCCTCCTTTCTGCCACATGGCAGGATCAAATTGACAAAGTTCTCTCCTCTGGCTCTTGAGTGAGTGTCCACTTATATCGTCCCACTAGGGAGGTGGGGACTCAACCTGAGTCAGGCCTTATTGACGTGTTCGAATCAAAGCCCTAATCTTAACAGGTAATTTAATCAAGGACCCCTCAACTAAATGCAATATCAAATAATAGCTTAATTTACAAACATAATCTTTCTCTTTTAGGGATTCATAAAATAATCTCAAACTGTAACACTTATCTCTATCTCAGTGTTTATAAAATTATACTGAAGTCAAACTATATGACCATTCAAAACAGAACTTTATCTAATTCACTCAGGAGAAATAAATGCTTGTTTAATTCCTCACTATTTCAAATCTATTTGTTATTTATTGAAAGGACATGTTCACTATAAATACAAAGAGTTTCAAATGATGAAAATCTGACCTATTTATAGAAACATAGACAATGAGATTAAATAGTTTGCCAAATTAAGTTAAAATCTGTATTTTGAGATCAAAGGCTGAATTCAAATATAGAGATATTTGTGGCAGAGTGATAGATGTCCCCCAAAATCTGTCCTTCCCAACTTCGTATATGAACAGTTAAAGCTGGAAAGAAAGTGCCTAGCCAGGAACTAGATTTCTAATCCTTCCTTGCAGTGAAGTGTTGTTATATGACTACTTTTTAGCCAAAGGAAAGTAAGCAAAGGGCCATGCCCTATTTTGGGACCATAGCTTACAAGAAGTAGGATGCCTCCTCACATGATCTTTCTTCTCCCTTCCACAGGAAGCAGACAATGATGAGAACCTGGGTGATGGTGGGAACAGAAAAACAAAGGAAACTGGTCCTGATTCACCCTGCAGAGGAGAGCACCTCAGCGACCTCTGCTATGCAAGAGAAAATACATTCATTCGTTGTGTTTGAGTCATTATCCATTTTACATCCATTTGTTTCAGCATTTTCACTTATTACCTTAAATACTACCATCTTCAATATACTGTTTCATCAAATTTCCCAGTATTTCCAGAAGAAATTCTAAGTTTTCAATTAATTTGTTTACACAGTGGATATTTATTATCCCTTCCTGTATATGTTCATTACAGGCAATTCATAAGTTTTTAGAAGTATTTCCTTAATCTGAAAGCTAAAGGGAAATATACCATTATAAGCAATGGTAAAAGAGTGGTAGCTGAAACCAAGATGAAAATGGTATTCAGTTAGATATATTGTATATTGATTTGTATGTAAAGTGTGTCTCTACTCTGCCAAATGACTGCCCAAATCAAATACCCATAGTAAAGAAGAAGAAGAAATTGATTCACAAATTGTGAGTTTATGCTTTTATTTCCAAAGTTAAGTTTTGCCCTTAATATAAGACTATTTTAATAAAAACTTTTATGATTTCACATCTTTTTTTAATTTCATACGCCTTGGGTTTTCCCTGGATCATCAAATTTAGTTTCATCTGATGAGATCTCTTAATTAAATATTTTTTGAAAATAAGGGTAAAGGAAAAGGCACAATTAAATGAATCTGCTAAACTCTTAAATTTAAAGTATACCCTACCTGGTATTTTTAAATAATGTGTGTGGGCATAGCCTGTGCATAATATTAATACTTTTTGATCTGATTATACCAAAATCTCTGCCACATGTAATTGAAAGGCACAAATATTACCTCTATCATGTGATATTAGCTCTCTATTATGAAAAGAATCAATGCTCCAATTTTTTGTCCTTTCTTTGGGTTGGAATGGGGCAAAAGAAAGGGGTTACAAGAAAGGTGTCCAGAGATACCCTAAGCACTGTCTCTCTCATGGTATTTAATGGACTATGTTACAAATCACCACTTCCACTTCTAAACCTCTTCCCTGCAATAACGTAATATATCTGAAAAACCACCCCTCTCTAGCTCAACAATCCACAACACAGTCTCCCCAAACATACATTCCTAAATCAAATAAACCACATTATACAGGTATTTTGAAAAAGAAAAGTATGGGGAGTAAAAATAACAACTGATCATATCCATTATTAAATTTTTTTCACATCTGTGTTATGTCAGGGAGTCTGGGAACCTACTTTATTTTGTTTCTTGCTACTGCAAGGTAGGTGTTATCTCAAATACTGTACTTGGTATGAAAAGAATCTACAATAACAGAATTATTTGAGGTCCTTTGGTGCCTATTATAATTGCTTTTAATGTACCAGCCTTATATCTTAATATCAGTGTTGCTCTGGGAAATTGCAACACATTCATGTTATAAATATATGGATTATTAACCAATGTTAAGTATTTTAATTGATTGTATTTCAAATTGTAATTGCTACCTGACTGTATTCATGAAATTTAGATGATTTTTAAATCTCCAAACTGATCTTCGTTATTAAGCTCCCTAACTAATCTAGATTGTTGCCAAATATCTGAAAATTTTTATGTGTAAGTAGGTAAATTAATGAGTTTTATAAGGATAATTACAGCAGTAACAGAAATTACTTTAAGAAAACTTCAAAGTAGTTTTATTTGCCTTAAGGGATCAAAACTGAATAATTCTATACTCACACACATTTACGTGGAGAGATATAACCAAGTAATTTGGAAAATTACCTAGCACATATTGGTGTGACACAAATGGACATAGGTAATAACGTGCAGAAGTTTTTATTTACTTCATATTAATATAGTCTCCTTGAAAAGGGATTTTTTAAAAGACAAAGTCTCATAATTGACTGTCACAAATGAGTAAAAAACAATGCCATTTAGCCTGATGGGGAAGGGCAGGTCAGGAAACCTAATGCTTTCAGGGGTCACACTTATAGATATAGTTCAGATTCCAGTATATTTAAGTGAAAAAAGTCTGCAAAACATCTGGGACTTTTGTTCTTTTTTCTTTTCAAAGATTTATTTTATTTATTTCTTTCTCCCTTCCTCCTCGTTGTTTGAGCTAGCTGTCTACTCTCTGTGTCTATTTGTTGTCTGCTCATCTTCTTTTTAGGAGGCACCAGGAGCCAAACCTGGGACCTCCCATGTGGGAGGAAGGTGCCCAATAGCTAGAGCCACCTCTGCTCCCATTCTTTTACTGTTTTTAACAGCATTTCTAGCACAAATTTCTTTTTAAATTTCTCATCCACCTCTGTAAGTCAGGCAAGTGAGGTGGGATAAGGCTTACCATTTTGACTCAACAGGCAGGGAAAACTGACAACTTCTAAGGAAAGCAGCATGGTCGAAAACAGCAGCAGCTCCTTGGTGCTATGGTATGCAGGCATACCTGAATTTCCCAATACCAGGATTATCTGCCAGGTTTTATTGATATCTAACAAAAACCCTGCATTTGTCCTGTCCTCTATGGTCAGCCTCTCTGTGCTATCTTTGTAGTCCCTCTGAGGGTTGTTTTCCTAAAGGCATCTACCATGTATGATTTCTCAGATCTTGGTCAAGTTCCTTATCTCTTTTCTTCATGCTACATTCAAGCAGAAGTACATTACTGAAAAAGATTCAGAATCGTGGAGATGGAGACTACTCTAATGAGTTCATACCATCTAATTTTAACGTACCAAATGATGCTTTTTAGCAGATTCTTGTTACAAGGTACATTTTTTTATACTGCATCTGTTTTAGATTTTCAGCATTGTCCTCACTCCCCAACAACTCTTTCTAATCTCCAGAACCTCAAGAAAAGATGCAGATCATTTGGTATGAGTCTCCTAAATGCCACAAAACAGTCTCTCCTTCCCACTCTCTCCAGCTCCTCTTCTACATATGCTCAGAGAAGGGACAGCCATACTTTAATCAAATTTAACCTCTTCATTCGTTCAGGCAGTCCGTCACTATATGTTTACTTCCCACCTAATTATGAGCCAATCCCTCCAGTGGGGATTTAAGAATAAATAAGACCCAGTCCCTAAAATCCAAGAATCCCCCTCTATAGAGAGAAATCTGCAAAAAATTAATCATGATACTATATAAAATAGGTATAACTATACAATTAAAAGGAGAAATACAAGAAGATACCAAAATTTATTTTGGCATGTGTATTAGTCAGCCAAAGGGGTGCTGATACACAATATCAGAAATTGGTTGGTTTTTATAAAGGGTATTTATTTGGGATAGAAGCTTACAGTTACCAGGCCATAAAGCGTAAGTTACTTCCCTCATCAAAGTCTATGGCCATGTGTTAGAGCAAGACGGCTGCCGACGTCTGCCAGGGTTCAGGCTTCCTGGGTTCCTCTTTCCCCTGGGCTTATCTCTCTCCAGGCTCAGGCTTTGCTTTTCTCCACAAGGCCAGCTGTAGACTATCAGGCAAACAGCTCATCCCTTTTCCTGGGGCCTTCTCACCTTCTTCACGACCAAGCTCTTCTGTGGACTCCAGCATTAAAACTCCACATCAGAACTCCAATATCAAAAAACTCCAACTCTGCCCGTTGCCATGTCTTTTATTTTTTATTCCCCACCCACCAATGGATGAGGTTCAACGCCCTACTGATGTGGCCCAATCAAAGTCCTTGTCATAATTAAATCATGCCCAGATGAACAGACCAGTTTACAAGCATAATCCAATATCTATTTTTGGAATTCATAACTTTATCAAACTGCCAAACTGCTACAGCATGGGGAAAGGGAGAACCATGTAGGAAGATTTTTAGCAATGACTTTACATTTGCATTTGAAAAGAATGTAGAATTCATGCAGGGGGATAAAATAGAGAAGGAGAGGTGTTAAGTCAATTCATGCAAAATAAAGTAAAAAGAAACGGAAATAGCATAGTTGGTGTGATAGTTTTAAGTTCTTTTATCAATCTCAAAAAGAAAAAGATTGTTTTTGAACTAATCCATTCCTGTGGGTGTGAGATCCTTTTGATGGACTACGTCAGTGAGGCAAGACTCAGGTTGAGTCTCCACCTTCTTGCTGGGTCTTATATAAACAGAGACACAGAGAGACACACAGGAAAATGGGGCTTTGCCATTTTTGATCCTGCCACTTGAGAGAGGACTCTAGGATTGCTAGCAGCCAAAGCTTAAGAACAAAGCCCCCAAGAAGCTGGGCCCATGGAGTGGCTCAAGGCTGAAAAGACGAGCCATAAGCCTGGTTGCTTAACTCTGGGAAACAGTAGAATCTGGAGGGGAAAGAGGGACTTCAGCAGAGATCAGCCACCATCTTGCTTCTCCACGTGGCAGGACCCAAGAATTACCAGTAGCTGACTTTGCTGAGAAAGCAACTCTGCTGACACCTTGATTTGGATACTTCACAGTCTCAGAACTGTATGCTTTTACCCCAAATAAATTCCCATTTTAAGGAGTGGATATAGCTCAAGCGATTGAGTGCCTACTTCCCACATACGAGGTCCCAAGTTCGATCCCTGGTACCTTCTAAAAACAAACAAATGAAAAAACCAACTCTTATTGGGGAGTGGATGTAGCTCAGTGGTTGAGCACCTTCTTCCCATGGACAAGGTCCTGGGTTCAATCCCCAGTACCTTCTATTTAAAAAAAAAAAAAAAAATTCCATTATAAAAGCCAACCCATTTCTAGTACTTTGCTCTGTGACAAACTAAGACACTTGGCAAAATACAGCTAGATGATTGGGGACTGGGTTATGTGACAAAAGTGGTAGGAGATGAAGCCATAAAGGGAGGTTCAGACCATATAGGACTGAAAACTGTAGGTCATGCTAAGGAATTAGCTCTTCACACTACGGGCAATAGGAAACCATTAAAGGTATTCTGAATTTCAGGAAAGAAATAGAATGACATTGTAGGAAATAGACTAGAGAAAGAGCAACTGGAAAATCTAAACTGCTCACACCCTTCACATAGTCAGTTACAAAACATTTACTGAATACTTGTTAGGGAGTTAGGGCCTAGGCATAAAACCAGGCACTGGGGATACAGAAATTAAAGCATGGCCCAAGCCTCAAGAAGCTCACTTTCTAGTGGAGGGGAAAGGGTAAGGTCAGGGAAGGGGCATTAAATAAACAATGAAAATAAAATATCATGTGGCATGTGTTTTAATGTTATGTTGATCAAAATAAGAAATGTAAGAGCAGGAACAGATTTAGGAAAATAATGTAAACTCATTTGGGAATTACTGAACTTTAATTTCCGTGTAGTCATTGCTAGCAGCATTTTGGAATAAAAGTCTGAAGCTTGGATAAGCATTGGCCTAGAGAAATAGATTTGACTACCATAAACATGTAAGTGATTATTGAAGCTATGATGTGGATGAGCTTACTTTAAAGAGTAGGTAGAATTACAAGTGAATAAAGAATGGGATCATTAGAAATTTATTTAGTATGTGAAGTTTATTGTACCATTTGTTCAAAATATGACTGCCCTTTCCTATTAGGTGTATCCCTACCAAATGCCAAATGTCCCCCTACCAGGTCAGTCCCTGAGAGAGAATAATACTTCCTGCCTCAGTAATCTACACTCGGCCATGCGGTTTTCTTTGGCCAATGAAATGTGAGTGAAAATAACACGAACCATTTCTATGCAAAAGTTTAAAATCCATAACACTGTTCTGCCATCTCTCTTTTTATTGCGCCTCATCACCAGCAATGGGCCCCAGAGTGAAGAGCCAAAACCCACCCATGATGGACATGTAACTTGATATGCAAATAAGCTGAGATTTTGGAGGTTGTTTGTTATAGTAGAATAACTTAGCCTGAGCTGAAAATAGAGAGTATATGGAAAGAAAAGTAGTATATCAGACCAGATAGCAGTGAGGCTGTAGAAAGTAGGATCTTGAAATATCTAAGATGTAGAACAGACAGAACTTTGCATTATTTGATGTATGGAGTCATAAATGAGTCCAAAAGGACTGGAAATTTTAGTTTTGGTGACTGGGAGAAGATGCCACCATTAAATGACATAGTACAGGGAAACCCCCACTACTGCTTTATTTCTGAACTAGCTCTCAAATTCATTTTTGGAACTGGAGAAAGACCAAGGCTGAGGATTTAGATGTTAAATTTTGAATAACTTTGTTGAAGATGCCTCTGGTATATTCAGACAGAAATGCCTGCTGGAGAGTTGAATATATGGGCTGGGGACAGAATAGGGGTCTGAGCAAGATAAGGCAAGCTAGAGAGTTTGTATTCAATTGAGGAGGGTTGAGAATGAAATTCTGGAGGAAACTAATGTTTAAGTAACAGATAAAAGAAAAAGAGGGAGGAAAATACTAAATAGGAATAGTTAGCGAGATAAGAAGAACACATGGAATGAGTGATATTTTCCAAGCCAAAGGAGAAAGATATTTTAAGAAGTGCAGTCAAGGGTGTGAAGAGCTACAGAGAAGTGAATGAGATGACAACTTTGAAGAGATGATTGGTATTTACAATTGAGAGATACGTTGGAGTAGCACATTAGAGAGCAAAAGTTCTAAAGTCTGTAACTGAGGTGATAATCTTATATCATCAAAATTATCCTAGAAAATCTCTTAAATCAACCTTACACTTCCAGTACCTGAACTCTGGAGACTCAAAAGCCAAGAATTCAAGTGTTTATTTTCTCTTTGAAATTTAGCTGCAATATCTTTTCCTGTAGGTTAGAAGAGACCAAGGCCAATTTGAAGGAGATTTGGAGTATAAAGATGAGGAGATTTTTTTTTCTCTTTTTTTGACCCAGAAGGTATTGCTAAATTCCAATATGTTAAATTCATGTTTCTGGTAACTCCACTGTAATTCTAAGACTTTTAAGAAGGAAGTTCAGTAGTGTGGTGGATGGTAGTGAGGAGTGGATTGAAGATAATGAAGTGAAGAAAGCACATGCAGAGGAATGAGACAACCTTGTGTGGGGGGAACCAAGGTGAAGGGAAGTCATTTTAGGAAAGGGATCAGGTATGTGCACATATTCATTGGCTGAAGAAACGAAGCCAGGAAAACAGTTGAGATTGAAGACACAGGAAACTGAGGAGATAACTGATGGCAAAAGTTCCCAAATGAGATAGGAGGAGAAGGCATCAGGAATAGAGATGTAGGAAATAGTATTTTAAAAAGAAAAGAAGAATAGAATCTCTCCCTCTAGAATCTAGATGAAAGAAAAGAGGGAAATGTCAATCATTTGAAATGTAAATAACTTCTATATTGGTCTTAAGAGAAGTT
The DNA here is from genome assembly GCA_026826555.1 of Tolypeutes matacus. Lineage (NCBI taxonomy): Eukaryota > Metazoa > Chordata > Mammalia > Cingulata > Chlamyphoridae > Tolypeutes > Tolypeutes matacus. Next base: position 25,076,270 of record JAKSZT010054487.1, read on the forward strand.
ATGTGAGAGTAATTTCTAAACTCTACAAGCACTGAACAAATATTAGTTACTATTATTATTAGTTTAATTTTAGTTTTGATGAGGTATCAGGAATGTAGACCGGAGCTTGGAGGCAAGATCATAAATGGAATGCTTCTTTAAGAATTATTGGTAGAGAAATGATAGTTAAATGAATGAGAATTGAAATCAATCTCCCAGGTAAGCATGTAAGGAGAAAAATCAGGGTAGCACAGAGAGTGCAGTAAGGCTTATCCACTCTGTGGACACGGGTATAGAACAATGACTCACTATAGGGGCAGATGGCAAAATTAGAGAGTTTAGAGGCACAAAGTCAGAATGGAATCAAAAGGGAAGTAAACCCAGTGTCACAAACTACAGAGAAGTCAAAGACAATGACTGTAACCCAGAGCCTGGGACAACACCCAGCTGGGGCAGAATAGGCCCGTGCATAAATATGTATGGATAAATTAGAGTAGGCTATGATTAAGAGGGTGGGAGTTTAGTGACTAAAAGGTAATTTGATAATCCTAGCTTCAATCAGAGAATCCAGATTTCTGCTGGGTTAAAGCATGATTGGGCAATGGGAAAAGAAGGGAGTTCTTAGATAACCTGTGCATCAGAACTTTGGTGGTGAACACAGAGCAGATGAGGATCACAGCCAGAAAAGGAAAGCAACGCCGAAAGCTTTAGCGCTAGAGCAGAAGGAGAATGCAATAATTAAGGAAGCCAAGTCTTAAAATTCAACAGTTGCTCTCCTGTAAAATGTGCATGTATGACCACATGGTATGCCTTCCAACTGATCTTTAACTGAGATTAGTTCATGGCTCACAGGCTTCCTTTTCCTTTTGTCATCATTATGGGTCACAAGTTGACAACCTATAAAATAGGCTGCTTTCATGGTTTCTGAGTTTCCACTACTCTAATGGATTTCATTTCTACTCTATTTGAGCAAGTCAGTCTTTAATTTTCTGTTGAGAACCTTCCACCTCGATTACCTTCTCAGTGCTACTAAGTTGAAGCTTCAACTTCTCCAGAACCTATCTTTACCCAATAATTTTCCAAATCTCTTCAGCTCTTAATGGTCCACTTAATCCTTACTCTCTGTAAAATAATATTTGTAGAATGTCTACTACATCACAGACCTTGAGCTAAACCCTTTACATGAATTTCCATGTTTTTTTCTTACAAGATTATGATAGAAGAAAGTGTCAGTCAGAAAGAGAGAAACCTAAAGAGATATCAACCCACTCCAGTAGAGGCTCCTTTGGAAAGACATGTTTTACTCACATAGAGAGAGATGAGGTGAGGTCACCACCAGTGAGCGTGGGTTTCCCATAGCCATGGGACTCAATCCGTGGCCAAGGCAGGGAGATATTCTATGCACAGTACCTCTCTCTTGTGTTTGTTTGCTATAGTGGAGGAAAGGCGCTCACTCACCACCAGGAACAGATATACCAGAGAGGTGTGAGCCAGATGTCGTAAAACATGCCCCCCAGAGTCAGACTGTCTCCAGTGAATGTTTATATATGCTCAGGAAAATTGGGGAAGGAATGTACCATATCCACAGTCCCTTTATCTACCAGATAATTGTGTTTTATCTTGCCAGGCTGACTTACTTGGTCCTGAGTACAGGATATACTTTGGGTCCTGCAGAAAGGTAGCAGACTATGCTAGATCTGTCCCCTGCCACAGCCAGCATGTTTCCCTTTTCAGCTAAGAGATTTGAAGTGACTTCCCCATTGTCACAGAGTTACACATGGTTGAGCCTGGAGGTGATCAGGGTAATGAGACACTGAAGTTATCCTTGTGTTAGTTGTGCTGTATGTCTTTTCTATATACTCCTCCTTTGCATGACCAGGATCTCATGGTCAGTCTTAGCACCACTGCTTATACCACTACCCTTCATTTCTCTTCCTTTTGTTCACTGGCACATACCAAGCCTAATTCTGAGCCAACCTATGTTTGCCTATATTCATCATTCTTAATCACGGGCTGCTATGTCTTGTTGGAGAAAATTAAATAGTTGTGCTGATTGCTTTCATTACATTGTCATGATGTCCAACCTCTGCTGGGCTTTCACAAACACTGGCAATCCCTTTGCTCCTCTCTCAACAGCTATTTCCCATTTCCCACCATCTGTTCCAAATCTGTATAGTTTTCCTCGAGTCTACTTTAATTTAAAACATTCTTAACATGGCTTATGAGGCCCTCAAAATTTGGCTCCTGCCCACCTCTCCAGTCTCCCTGAGGGTCACTCTCCCTCTTGCTTCTCTAGGTCATAGTCATATTGGTACTTTTAAGTCCCTCGTTTGGCCCTATTTGGATACTCTGTTCACAGTCTTTGGAAAGCCTTCTCTTGCTTATTTGTTTACCTAACTGTTCATCCTTCAAGGTTAAATCATCTGATGAGCTTTTCCTGACTAGCTTCGATACCACCATTACATTTTTAATATTCTTCACATTTTCAATAACATGTTTGAAGCCACCCTTTCTCTTTATGTGGAAATCTGTGCAGATAGTGACAGTATTGTCACATTTAACTAATATATCACCAGCACTTGGTATATTTGACTGGAATCACAATACTGGCATTAATATTCATATGTATTTATTTGTACCCACAGAATGAAGAGAGTCAGGATATCTAGGTTATACATAGAGCCTGTGAAAGTAAAACAGTACATAACTGGTGCATAAAGTGTTAGGTCTTTCCTGTTAATAATAAGTTGGGACGCAAGAGTTTCTCAGGTTAGATGTAGGTCCCAAGAAGATATAGAGCATATAGGTTCTATAATACATGGCTCTCTTGGTCTTGACCCTGGAGAAACCAAGATGTTTTGTAGAATGGTTTATGACATGGCATGTTTCAATGCAAAGCAGGCCAAGAACTAGGAAATCAAAGTGCTGAAAAGTTGTTCCAGCCCTGGGGGTGACGTGTTGATAATTCAGCTGTTGTATTTTCTAGGAATAAAGTGGGCAACTAAGCTATTATGGAATCAGAAACCTGGACTGTGGGAGCTGGGACATTTTCATTTTTAATTGCATTCTTTAAGCTTAGTAACGTTGTCATCCTTTCCTATTTGACAGCTCTGTCTTCTATATGGGAACTAGGGTTTACACTTGTGCTACAAGCTCAGCAACACAGTTATACTGGGAATCAAAATTTGCTGAGCTTGGGAGAGAGAGGTAAGAATTAAAATGAACAAAGGTAAGCAGGTGAGGAGGCAGTCATCAGAGACATGGCAGGTCAATTATAAGTTCAAGTCCAAACTTAGAGAGATCTGATTCATTCACTCACTCATTTATTCATTAAATTGGGGAGAACAAAGGGAAAGGTATAGTTTTGAAAGTAGTGATGGGAGATGAGAATACCAGGCTGAGCCATTTGAAGAATTTCATTCTAAAATGAGGCAGGGAAAAACATGAACAGTGTCTGAACCCTGGAAAACGGAACTGTTTGTGAGTACATCTTTCAGCAAGCTACTGGTACCCTGGTCCAGGGTCAGTGAAGCCACTACTGTACCCCTATATTTGGCCACCAAGTAAATGCCTTTTTGGGATTGTTGCTCAGTCCTATCCCATGAAATATGCAGGGTTCAGAATTCAAAGTAGCAACAAGTATTCTAAAACCTTCCTCATTCACATAGACAGTTTATTGATCTAGTGACTACTGACATTCCATCTTTTCTTGGAGATGGATGAAACACCAGGCACACATCTGGACCCTGGAGGACAGTATTTAGCAAAAGATTGTGGAATATTTTGTCCTGGCTGAGGGGTACTAAGGATACATTACTCAGGAATATTTGATTGCAATAAACAGAGAAACCAGACTCAAAGTCATTGAAGACAATTTTAAAAGGGGGCTATTTAATGTTTCACAGAATTGCAAAATCTAGAAATAGACTGCTGAGTGCAAAGGTGTCGGCATTGGCATGGTTGGATGAAGGGACTCAAGTAATGTCAACAGAATCTGATCCATTTCAAAGTCTTTGCTCAGTATTCCACAGAGAGCACCCTGGCACCTCCAGCATCACTTCTTCCTTGTTGTCAGCAATCCCAATAGAAAGCAATATATCTGTTCTCAAGTTTAACAAAGCTACTAGATTTGACTCCTAAAGACCCAGAATAAATCTTATATTGAACTGGCCAAGTTCAGCAAACATGCAAAGTGCCTGAGACTTGTACCACATCCCCACCCTGCATCTTAGGGTGGGTCAACTTTATCCATACCAAGTGGACCCAGTATAAATGAGGAAGGTAATTTCTCAAGGAAAAATGGTAAATTTAATTTTAAAAGGGAGAAGGATTCTGAGTTGGCAAAAATTATAAAAATCACTATAAAGGCCTTCCAAGGGAAGGGATATGTAACACTGCCTGAGTCAGACATGAAAGAAGCTGTAATACTTCCCCATATTAGGACGTTTTTGGTTGTTGTTGTTGTTGTCATTGTCATAAGATCCAGAAACCCAGGGGAAACACATAGACTTACATAATCTAATTACAGTGCTCCCGCCTCAGGAATTGGACCCAGGGATAACTTAGCATGACTTTTTTTTAATCTCCAGCTCTTTCTTTTATCTTGCCCCTTAGTTTTATTTCTACTACCTTGTTTTCTTCTCCTAGTGGTAAATATCGTTCCCTACTCAAATCCCCACTGCTTCATCAAAAAGTAAAGGGAATTTAATTATCATTTCTAGCCTGAAAAATCATGGAAGAAATCCAAAGTTGGCCAGCTTGGATCACTTGTTCATCTCTTGAAACCAGGGTCTATTACCAGAAGCATGGTATAGTTTGATGGGCAAAGTTATCCATTGCATGAGTTCTCAAACTTTTTCTGCCATAGACCTCTTTGGAAGTCCAAGGACAGCTAAAAATGTTTAAGAGTAATATGTTTAAATGCATAAAATACAACACATAGGATTACAAAGGAAAATTGTAATTATAAGCATAAATGATATCTGCCACATCTGTAATGTGATATGAAAATATCTGTTATTTATTTTGGTAACAACACAGGTACTGCTAATATTACTGTGGTTTGTTGTCTGCATTCAAATTTGAAGAAAATCATAAAATTTAGTGTGAAGTTCGTGAACATAAAACTATATGTTTTCCCACACAGGTCTTCAGTCCCTTGAATTCTATTCATGGACCTTTGGGTTCCACCAACTCCAGGTTAAGAGCTGCTGCCCTAAAGAGTCAGTGAGGTAACAGTTTGAGAGAACCCTAAGGAAAGATGGATTCCAGAGATTACTGGGTCAGGGCAGTCCATCTTCATCTGGATAATTTTATTCCAGGGCCAAAACTGAGATTTGTTTACATAAGAAATCCATTTTCACTAATATTACTGTAACGGTGATCTAGGGAATTACTGTATTGTGAAGCCTTCATTGACCTAGCTATTCCTTAGATGTCTCACCTGAAGAGTGGAGTAATTTTTGGTGCCATTCTGTTGAGAATACATAATTTCTCAGACCTAACTCTTGATTTGAGCTGAAAAGTTCTAAGTGGGTGGCAAGGTTAACATTTAGCACTAAACCTTGAATGCTGAGATTTGAGCATCAAAAAGACCAGTTTCTCTCTGGTGAAAGATGAGGTGCTCTCCACCTTTCAATGGGCAACCAGGAGTGGGCACACCACCAACAGTCTTTTGGAGTTAGAGTCTAGAACTGGACAGACTTTGGTGAGAGCTAACTCTAAGAGAGTCAGAAATCTCTATTTTAAGAGTCTAATGGTGTTTTTCTTTTCTTTATTCTATTTTTTAGTACACTTATGCTATTTTAAAGTTGTTTTTAAGACTCCAGTCTTCAACTGTGCTAAGAAAGACCAAGTGAAAGGGATTTGATCTATGATTGGAACCAAATTTTTGAAGAGCAGAAGTAATGTACCACTGGGAACTGGCATTAGTATCCATAGTAATTGACATGAGATGAAAGGTCCAGAAAATAGATTAAGGCTTCTTGATCCTGCCTCTTCTTGCTACTTGGGGATCTCTTTACAGTGTTAAGCTTGGGATTTTTAAGTGCGCTTCAATAAGAAGCCATTATGGAAAGGATTAGCCAGATTACTAAGAACTTGGGTGGAGGCAGGGCCAAAAAATCATATCCAACAAATACTGTGTAAGTACTATGAGTCAGGCATTTTACATATATTATCTCATTTAATTCTCTCCAAACCTCTGTGAAATGACTATCATTATTTCCATTTTACAAGTGAGAAACAAATTCAGAGAAGGTGAACAATTTATTAAAGATCACACAGCTGGTATGCAGTGGAACAAACATGGGATGCTTGATTCCAAATCTAGTACTCTCTCTTTTGTACAATAAATCCATGCCAAAAAATACACTTGCTCACCCAACTATTTCTTGTACCCATTGGTCAGCTTCTCTGGACCAGAGATAATTTGTCAACAGAAAAAATAGTAGCTACTATTAAAAACCTGGATGAGCTTTTATGTGACCTCTAGGCACATGTGACCTTAACCTGATTTTCCCAAAAAAAAAAAGAGAGTCAGAATGACTGCAGACAGAACAAACACTTACAATTTTTATATATCCTTACCTGAGCTGTATTCATATTAAAAAAAAAAAAAAAAAAGTCATGCTCCTAATCATTGGATTACAGTGAGATCAGAAAAGAATGATCTAGTATGTCTCTAATGCCACAGTGGGAACCATAACAGGAAACATATGTAAAGGTATCGATTTTCACAAAACAAATATTTGTTGGGGAAGGGGATTTACACTTTATGTGTGTTGAGCTTCAGACTGATAAAACTAATGCATGGAAATGAACATGATGATATATCATGATTAGTTATGACATAGTGGTACCACTTTCAAATTAATCCAGACATTTAGACCTTCAAAGAGGGTCAGTCTTTTTTGGACTATGGCAGCAATTAATAAATCAATCTTTATCACATAGAGTGATTGATTAGCACTTTTTGCAAAATGTATAAAAAACGGCTATGTTAATCAAGGGAAATAAAACTATTCATGGATCTTCTTTTAATTTGAATTCTCTTCAATTATAAACAGATTTTTTCCTCCTGCCATATCTAAGTGCATTTAATATTCTATGCATAGCAAAATATTTAAGACTGACAAAATAGCCATAGTCTGTAACCTCTATTGGGAGAGGCTTTGATTACAGTAAAATTACACAAAAATGAGTCATTAAAAAGCATTGGACAGACATAAAATCTAACCTTTTGAGCTGAAGAATACTTAATATTCTCTTCATGACCATGCAAGGGGAAATTCTTTGCTATGGAATAGCTATTTTCCTGTTAAGCAGGCTATTTCATCAATGATTTATTCCTGAGATGTAATAGGTCGTTTAAAATGGTGGTTTAAAAGTTGGGCCTTTTTGTTTAATTTTCTCACAGGCGGTTGGTAATTATCATGGTCCTGCAGTTTCTCTGGAATGCCGTGGAGGGTCAAATGCCAATGGAACCCTGCTTTATAGGATAATTAAGACAGTCGACATGGTTATTAAATACATCATGCTAAACTAAACTGGAATGCTGTGAAATAATATCCAAAATCATAAATAAAACTTGGGTATTCTCACAAAGGGGTATGTGTAAAAAAGGAGGAGCTTTATGCTCTCAGAATTGCAATAAATAGCTCTTGCCCACTCAGACCTAACTAAAATCTGGCTACCGAAGGCTTCTGGATTTGTCTTTTAGAGTACATAACTAAACTGTAAATGCTGTGACTTTACATATAGTCGAAGTTCTAATTCTCACTATTTCATAATATGGAAAAACATGTGAAAATGCTGCTTAAGGAATCATGTCTTCTGTATTCCTTACTGCTAAGATCAAAATCTGGAAAAATACAGACTAAATTAAGATATCCAATGTAAGTTTGATGTGACCTGAAAAAGAATATTAGAGAATGTTCAGAAAACAAAATTGAGAACCTGTTTCTTTGTAAGTTCTTTCCAATAACTACTCATTGCTGTGGACTCAGGCTGCCTTTCAGAATACATCTGTAACGTGCATGATATAATGATTACTTCAAAGAAACCATTAACAGGCTATAAGAAGGTATGTTGACGTGGATAATTCTAAACAGTGGTGATAGGTAAATATTGTCATCAGTAGAGATATAAGCCTTCCAAATATGTATCCAGCTTGCGGTCATAAGCTTTCCAACTCAAGAGCCGAAGGCTTCGGTAATTTAATTTCTTTCCAGAAAATGTGATGAGTATACAAAAATGCTGGCAAAAGGGTTGGACAAAATGAGAACAGAATAAAATATAATCTTTCCAACCTATAATATGCTGCCTACAAGAGATTTTAAATTATTCTTCCCTTGCATATTGCCTGGAAGTCTTTTTTGCTATATGCATGTTTACAGGCAAATTCAATGGTTTACTAGAAAAGGAAAAGAACTAGCCTTAAAAAGGGGAAATAAATATTTCCAATTCCTGCTGTAAAACTAGAAGCCAAAATGTGTAGTTGACAGGCACAGAGCCAGCTGACTTCAGATCACTAGCCTTTCCTTAAAATCGCTCTTCCTATTTCCACATGGAACACATTTTAAGTTAACAATGTGTAGTTTGGCAAAGGAATTGTTTTTCTTTGGCATGAAACGGTTGTCTCGTTTTTTAAAAATGTATTTTCTGCCTGCTTCTATATACAACGTATGTTGACATTCTTTTGAACTTTAAAAATTGTTGGTACATGAGGAAAGCTTTAGACAATTACATATTTTGATTTTTGCCTAAATATGAAAATACATATTTAACATATTCGTATGCTTGTGCTTATACCTCATATAATTCTGAACAGTTACATAAAAACACCTTGAAATGCATATTAAATGGTGACTTAACTATATCACATACTTTGGGAAAACAGGCTTCTTTAAAAAAGTTATGTAAATTTTCTTTGATGAGTATTTTTACAGGGCTTATTGACAATTTACAATCTGAAAATGCATGTGGCTATTTCCTTCTCTTGTCTCTGTCAGAGTCTTAAAATTGAGTCATTCTATCCACAATGTATTTATAGCCCTGAAAACAGTAGAGTGGAATGCTACCCATTCAAACATTTGCAGTCTATTTCCCCATTTCTGGCTACTGCCACAGAAAACTCAAAAAAGCAGAAATGCAAATTTTCAGACATTGGTTCCACATGAAATGGGACAGACTGCTGCACCAGCTACTGTTGTGAGACCAGATAGGGCCACTGCTGCCTACACATAAAGAAGGCCATTAAGGAGAAGTTGTTTATTTCTGCTTCTGCAGAAATCATAAACACCAACCCTGAGCCTGACAGCCCAAGCTGTGCTGCAGTAAATTCTAGTACTTTGCTGGCCATTCTAAGCTGCCCAGTAAAAGTTACTGTAGCTAAATCCCATATACATTTCATGAAATAATCCTACTCAGAAGATGGTATCATATTCATGCACAGCAGGGTGTGCAAATGCCTATAAATCACATGTAGAATCTGAAATATCTGTAAAAAAAAATCTGTGCAAATTTAACCATGACCCTTTGCCAGACAATAGGCCTTCATATGCTTTGCAGCTTAGCAGACACCCAGGAATTTTGTTTGGAAGTGATAGCTACTGTCTATGTAATATTTAGGACCTATTCACAAAGCATCTGGCAGAAAATAAAAGGGTTTTCTCCACTAGCATATGCTGAAGAAGGATGTGGTCCTGGGCCGACTCCTCCTCCTCTGATTTTTTGCAAATAGCACAACATAAGAGACGGTTGTTTCTGGCTGCCCTGCTGCCTGTCGTGGCTGTCAGGCCAAATCCCATGAATTATTGCTCTTCCAGATGTAAGAGATTTTCAGGCTGCCTTAAACTGCCTGTGGTTTGTGGTACTGGAGAGGAGAGAAACGAGATTAAACTTCATCTCATCAGTGCAATCTGAAAAGATCACACAGAGGACTAATAATCAGGGCTTTTTCATTCCAGAGCCAGACTTGAGAGTTGTGTGTTTTTGTTTCAAGGTGATGTCACATTAAGCTTGTTGGAAGACAGTGATTAAGGTCAAACAATATTTGAGGAAGATCACAAATTAAAAAAATTTTAAAAAGCGTTCTGATGCTTCTTTATTACATTGGCTTAAAGAGGAAGGGCTGATGGTGTCCACTGACAGCAAAGAATGGAAAGTGGACTTAGTCCTGTAATTCCAAATTGTCAGCCATTCTTAACACAGGCTAATGTGAGAAAAATTAGAAATGTTCCCATAAAATTATAGCTCTACATTCATCGTAATTTAGACGATGCATTCATCATCATCAAAAAAAAATTGTGTCACTTTTTGTTATCTCTAAAGGTCAATTTTGAAGTCTTGATTTGTGTGTGTGTGATTCTATCGTATGTCATATAAAGTCTGAAATATTCATTTAAAAAATCAGTGGGTGATAATGCTTTCCAATATGTAAAGTTTTTAGAAGACCTTTTAGTTCGGTTTTCCGCTCAAAAGAAATGCACTCCTATAACCTCATATAAGTGGTAAACATCAGCAGATTCAATAACCCTGGTTACCAACATTTAACTAAAGGTTTTCATAACTGTTTCCAGAATGACTCAGAAAATAAATCACACCCACTTTCATTATATACAGTTTGAGTCCTCAGGGAGAAAACGTATAACTCATTACTTTTCCATTCCCTTTGATCAAGTACTATATACAGCACCTGGATATTATAATTTTAAATAATAGTTGTGACACAAACTAGGATAATGCTTAAAAACCTAAGAATCTTAATATGGTTACTATTAGCTCTTATCATTTATGGAATGGAGAAATAGTGAGTGATTTTGTGGCATTTTGCTAGAGCTCCATTAGCAAAATATTAATTATAGATCAAGAAAACATGGTTTTTAAGAAACACCTGGAAATAATCGACAAATATATATGTCTTAGATCAGAACATAATTGCCCCAATTCAACGTGTGTACTTTTTCTTTAAGATGTAGCCTGTTTTAGTAATGGGGTAGGCTACCAGATGTAAAACCTCCCAGGCCAGCTTTTCTTTCCATTTCAGCTTAGGCACCTCACAAAGGTTCTCTAATGTGAGGGATCCCAGTGAAACAGTGATGAAAACCACAGGTACAAGTGGCTTACATGAAAGCAGTTATTGCTTTTCATGCATTGCATTATAGCATAGGGGGAAAAAAGTCCTTCATTGCAAATGCATTAATTATTTGACACTGGTTTGCCTCAAAGTCATTTTTACTATGGGATGCAAGTGAAAGATCACAGCTGAAAAAAAGATCATCATACTTGAGGTGGGTTCACAGAGCCTTTTCTTATGTTCTGTGTGAAGTTGTCTTGAACTGAAACCTATGCTCCTTAAGGATTAAGGGACTGAAAAGCAAAGACTGAAGCCGATGTAATTTAAACCACGAGATTCCCTGGCGCAAAGGTGTAAAATGGACTAAGCCAATCTGACGCTTTCCTTGTTCAATAAAGAAATAATTTTTCTTTAGAAAGTTTTACACTATTAACATTCTGAAAGGTTGTCATCTTTAAAGTAAGTGGTCTTCTCTTGGCTTTTAACGTGCATTGGGTGCCTGCAGGACGCTGAATAAGTAGACATGGTTTTAAATTGCAATTTATTACATACTTAAAAAATTCTCTCTCTCTCTGTAAATATATGAGAAATATGAAGAAATTTTAAAGAGAAATGCATCATTGATCATCAGTGATTACATTTCCTTAGTTAAGTTAGTATTTTATTCCATTAAATATTTTTGTGGAGTTTTGAGTTGTGTATTTGCATTTAGTTTAGTTTCCTGGGAAAAAAATGCATTATTTGCAAGTCAATAAATTATCCACATCAATGAAATTAGAAAATATTATATTCCTTTAAATAACAAAAATAATTTCTGAGCAAAGGAAAGCCATTTAATTGCAGGCATCTAATTTCTTACATGTGAATTAAGTCAAATGAATGCTCAAGGAGTGTTTTATTCATTCTTTTTTTTTTCAATCTTTCATTCAACAGTTACTTATCAAGTACCTACTACGTGTTATGAAGCTAGGTAGTTCAGATTCAACGATATAAAAAGAGATATAATCCTGCCTTCATGTCTAGTGGAGCATACATTAAATTAATAATTCAATAAATCACTATTGAAATAGCAGTTTTTCTGAGTGCTACAAAAGAGATGCCTGAAAAGGGGTTATGGGACTCCATGGAATATGGAATTCATATGAACATGAATTTTGTAGATTCTTGTGGTCTTAGAGCTCTCACATGAGGATGCAGTCATTTAACCCAAGTAAAGTAACTGAAAGCTTTATTTCTATAGTTTCTGAAAACAAAAACAAAAAAAAACTGTAACACTAAACAGAAGATTGGGGAAAGCTGAAACTTTTGTGTGCTGGTGTCAGAATTCTGTGCTTCAGGTTTACTTTCCCAGGTGGAGTAAGGAAAGTAGCCAGTGTAAGGAGAAAATATTTCCAGAGTAAGCCATTTACTGATTATATCCAATCCCTCCTCTGAAAATCCATTTGGAGAAAACAGAAACATCTTAAAAAACAAAATCAAAAACCATCAGTCACAAACCTTCAATTTTAGCTTTTGCCTTTTCCTCACTTCAGGTTTTCTGCCTCTATTTCTAATCTAATCTTTGAAGACAAAATATAACATCATTTCCTCACCTTCAACTTTGTAATGGTTTGGATATTTCATATCTTGATCTTTTCCATCTCTTATCCTCTGGATTTTACTTCTATCATTCAGAGTGTTGTTCCTATTTAGCTAATATTCACACTTTATGTCTTTAATAATGTATAATTGAGTAATCATTTGATTAATTTGATCAATTTGGCCAAACCAGAAAATATAAATTAGCCAGATTATCTACATACATAGATGAAACTAGTCTTGCATTCTGTTCTTCCAAATCAGTCAACAAAATTCCCCTAAACTATTTTCAAGTACCCTTCCCCTTCTTTGACAGTTTTCACCCTCCAGCCTCTCCTGCCTCTGCTACTGAGTTTGAATTCTTCACCTTTACCATCTTCACTAAACTTGCAAATCAAATTACTCACCACATAAAATTTTTCAAATATTGTCCCTTTGATGTTCAACAGGCCTAATGATTTTCAGATTTACAGAGTGAATACTGTATTTAGTTGTTCCAAATATGAATGGGTGGATGGCTGAAGAGAAAGTTTCAATGAGGTAGAATTTAGGGAGCACTTTATGTTTCAGAGTTTACTTTTCCTGGTTAAAACCAAAATTTTTTATAGCATAAGACTTGAAAAAATATAGAAAAATATCAAGTAGAAAACAAAAATAACCTGTTATCCAATCAACCAGACCAGATCAGTGGTTTTCACCACTTTAATCTTCAGTGTGATGTGTAAAAATATATTCTGAGGCTTTAAAAAAACCAAAAACATTGTCTTCTTTTCTTTTGCTTAATTTTTTAAAAAAATTGATGTATACCTGCATATTACAAAGTTCCTACAAAGTGCTAAAATGAAAGCTCTAATGCAATTCAATTAATGACAACAGCCATTGTCTCCTCTCCAAGGGACAAAAATAAATATCCCTAATCACCATTATCACCTTCCATTAAAGTGAAGGCTTCTTCTGAAGTTAAACCTGGCACCTTTTAATGTCGGGATTTTAAATTGCCTGAATATTTTTATAGGAATTATTCAACCCCTCTATTATTTCTACTGCATAGCTGAATCATTTAATGGAACTTTTGATCTTAGGATGGCCTCCCTTGATGTGCAACAATACCTCATTCAGTTATTACTCCTTCAGTCATCATAAACTAGTGACTGAGCATTTGTTGTTCATTGTTGGGGCATCATTCTAGGTACTTAAAAATCAGAGATGCAAAAATACAGCAAACATGCCCTCAAGAAGCTTACCTGTTCCTTTAATTAATCATAAGTTTTCATACAAAAAATAGAATTCACTTTAATGTTAGGTAAGTAAAATGTAAATAAGAAAGTGAAAAACTAGCCTCAATTTCTTATCACATCTTGTGAAATAAAAAGCAGGGATTCGTGCATTATTTAATATTTTAGAAAATCTGCTCCAGGTTTTTCCATGAACATTAAGTTGGCTCTGCATAGCATGGTACTTTTGCTGTACACACTTGATGCTACCTACTACATTCAAGTTATCATTGGTTTCCCTGGAAAGAAGTAGAATAAAAAAACACTTTAAGATTTGAATTTGAAGACATACCAACAAAAGCCACAAGTGTAAAACTTGAAAAGTGTCCTAGTATCTCAAATTTACGGGTGATTGGCGGATGGAGGTGCAACTTTCATGTGGGTTTATGGATTTCTATCTATAGATGTTACTTAGACCAAGACTTCCTTTTTAAAGCTTAAAATCCTATCTTGAAGGTTCAGACACCCTCTCCAGGAGCCCAAGTAATTCCATTTCTGTGCTCCATGTGCCTCTTGAGGCCAGACCTGCCAGTAATGCTTAATTGGGTTGGAAGATAGTGCATGGTACCAGTTTATCATACAGGCAACTGACACAAAACTTTTTCACTTATCTGAGGTTGGACTGCATCTAGGTTCAGAGATGAAAGGTCAGTTCTTTATCCACTAAGTCCCCAGACATTGCAAAATCCCCAGTACATTACAAATTTGAACAGTTTAAGCTCTCTTAAATAAAGAATCCCTTCTCTGGGTAAAGTATACAGTGTATATAGATACAGTGGAGAAAAAACATGTGAAAGGTCACAGCCATGACCTTTTAACATCAATAGTTTTATTTATAGTCGGCGCTTAGTCTATAGGGCTTAATATAAAAGCAAGAAGAAAGACAAAGGTATCTGGTTAGCTTAATAATATCTATCAGTTTCTATAAAATTTGCCTTTTTACTCTTGAGCTGAGAATAAATATTATAAATAATTAAAGTGACAGTTATTTTAAAGTAAAGAATAACATTTCTCAATCATTTTTAATTGAACACGTTCCATTTCTCTCTTGATATGGCCTAAAACAATCTACCTGATTTTAATGTGATAGATTTATTTCTTAATCATGTGTGATTCATTTTTAAAAGACAAAATAACAGCACTTTTATTTTTATGACTTACTGCCTCCATGTCACCGATTTGGTGCCCTGCTGTATTTAAAAGTATACGTTGTAAGCTTACAGGAGTCAAAACCCTGCTTTGTGGATTTTTTTTGTAGGTTAAGAAATTTGGCAAATACACATGAATTAGTTTGCTGTTTTCAAAATAGTCCTCTAGAACTTGTAAGACAATGGCTGAAGGTACATTGGGAGAAGTGCAAGGAGGACCAGCTGCTGTGTGGTGGCAAATTGTGAACAAGGCTGAAGAATAGGCCATGAAGGGCTCTGTTGGATAAACAGAAGAGATTCGTTCTTAAACTAATGAAGATGGGGAGCCTGGGAAAAGTTTGATATGGGAGAGCCTGATCTTACTTGCAAACACTATTCAGAGAGGATAACTGGAAGTCATTTGGATTGTGCTTTCATCACCTACAAAGAACACCATCACACTTTTTCTTTCTGCCTTTGCGGTTAGGTAGACCATCAAGGTCTAAAAATTGTTATTCTCTCATCCCAAGAGTCTAATTTGCCTCTTAGGATCCCTAACTGAGAGGGGCCCTTTGGCTGGGACATTTCACTGGTGATATATCTTTTGCACAGTTTCTTACAATAGGTTAATTTAAATTATGCTCAAGTGATAATGGAAACTAACAGACAATTTTTTCTTTTCTGTTTAACGGGAACTTCTAGAAACAATGTCTTAACTCCAAGAAGTGACTAAATTGGTCAGAATTTCAAATGCTTTACATATGTAAAGAGTGGTCAAGGATGCCCTTCCACACTCCATTTAAGTCAAATTTAACAATTAGGGCCTTTGTCCTCTAACTCCCTATTCACAACCACCCCACCTCCACCCCCACCCTCCAGTGTGTTATAGAAATCCCTCTCTGGATTACTACCTACACTTTAGAGAAGAAAATTGCTCTTCTGGTACAAAGCAGGCTGCCGGCAAATTGACCGCTGGTAAAGCATCCAGAAGCAACTAGCTACAAAAGCTGCTCCTAAGAATGCTCTCTCTACTGGAGGGATGAAGACTCTGGGTGAAATTCGACGTTATCAGAAATCCACCAAACTTCTGATTTGCAAAGTCCTCTTCCATCACGGTGTGAGATTTACTCAGGACTTCAAAACAGATCTCTGCTTCCAGAGGGCAGCTGTGAGCACTTTGCAGGAGGCAAGTAAGGCCCATTTGGTTGCCCTTTTTGAGGACACAGACCTGTGCACTATCCATGCCAAACGTGTAACAATTATGCCAAAAGATATTCCCTTAACATGCTGCATAGGTGAAGAATGTGCTTAAGAATCCATTATGATGCGAAACATTTCCTTCTCAAAAAAAAAAAAGTTTTGTTTTTTAAATCCTTTTTCCTGTTACTGGTAATTCTGAGTGTTAGATATTTTTCCTCCCATGGGGTCAAAAAGTACTGAAGTATGTGATTGCAAATGGAAAAATAGAGGGCAGAAATCAGGTATTGGCAGTTTTCCATTTTAATTTCAATGTGAATTTTTAATATAAATGCAGGGACATAAAGCATTAATGTGTCAAATGTTTCAATGAACAAGTTTCAACAGTCAACTTTATTACAATTATTAATAAACCTGTTAAGTTTTTTGGGACAACACCAGTATTTGGATTTTTCAAGACAAGTAAACTTCTTATTGATGACAAAAAAAATATGTCATTGAAATGCATACTTATGATATATGTACTTTTCTTATACATATTATACTTTAATTAAAAGTTTTTAAAAATACAGATTTGTTTTTCCTTTGCAAAGAACAGATAATTTACATAGAATAAGAATACATATTCCTTAGTCTCAATGAATATTTTTTAAATTGAATTTAAACTTCAAAGTTCTAACAAGTATTAAAAAATAAAAATGAAACCTATTTCACAACTATGAAAACAACCTTCTCTTTTGTAAAAGAATTAGTATGCTGAATCTTCAGTTACACGTCTATATGTGATAATTTCATTCTTTTGAAAGCTCAAAGTCTATTCTCGCGTATTAAAGCCAAATTACAATCTCGTGGTCATCCTAAAGAGCCCTTTCTTCCAGGAAATTCTCCACAACAGTTACTCTGAAATTTCCATTTGGGTCTCTTATATTTTGCATCTACCCACAGCTTACTTAATGATGTCTTGAGCAAGCAATTGCATTCACTGTATCCTCTTGGTATCACACTATGTTAACATTTTTCATTTTTTTCTATAAAAAAATGACATTTGTGGGTATGATTTATCTCTTTAAGATGCTCAATTTCCAATGCTAAATACGAACTGTACCCAACTTATGGAGAAAATATAGCACCAAGCAAAGCAGACCCTTAAATTTTTTTAAAATTAATTCCATAGATATCCTATAATTTCCCCCAATAAACACACTGTCAAACAACACAAAGCAAATAAAGTGCTAAATTTACTTCTCTCTGAAGCATTTAATCCTGTTGAACACATACCTCCTTGAATTTTCCTTAGATTTCATGACACAAGATTCATCTCATCCTCCTCCTAAGCCCACATTCTAGGCTGTCCTTTCTCTACCCGATGGCAAATAAGATTCTATAACTTGCACCAAACTCCTTGAAACACTTGTTCTGTCCAAAGGTGTGACTCAGGCTTCTCTCTAGTCTTTTCCTACACACTCTCTCCTGATGTAACAAGCCTTACTTCAATTTTAATACTACGGTCCTTGGCCACTAGAGATTTCATCCCACAGATTCCAATCATTTCAAACGCAGCATGTCCAAAATTATATTGTATATTCTTGAAATCTCCTTCTCCCCACCTCCACCTAGCCTCATCCTGCAAGCAACCAACTCTGAGTTTTCTGTCTATGCTAACAATAGTTTCTTCTCCAGAATAACTCTCCCCTCTCCTCACTATGCTTCTGCTGTACAGTCCCCTTCTCAGTGATGTCTCTGACTCCATTTTTGGTAGCCTCTCACCTGTACCCTGCAGTCAAGAGTGATCTAAGTGAATATTATGATGTGCGTAATACTACTCATTCATTTACTCATTCATTCATTCACTTTTTCATTCAACAAATATTCATTGAGTGACAGCCCATGCTAGGCTTTAGATATTTGGAGATGAACAGGACAGTCATTTCTCTGAAGAAACACTCTTTCGGGGGAAGGCATACAAGAATGACTTTCGGACCCGTAGGTTCTGCAGCAGACAGTTCAAATGCCTTTGTGTGTGATTGAAATGTTCTCCTAATCTGGCCACTGCCTCATTTACTACATTTTCCTAGGATGTGTCCTAGGGAAATCCACTACATGTGGATCTCGAATGAACCTTACACTTATGATCCTGTGTTTCTGTTCTCTTTTCCTGAAATGTCCTTACACTTTGTCAGTCCAGCAAACTGATTCTGTGGCTCCTTTTCTGGCCTCCTCAAAGTTGGCATCTGTCTTCTGTACTCAATAACATCCCATGCAGTTTAGCATTTATCACATTATTTACTAATTATTGACTTCCATCTTTCCTACTAGATAGTGAGATGCATGAGAACAGTGATTGAATCCCCTGTGCCCTTCGAGTTGAATGAATGATCATCATAGACTCGAGGATCAGAAAATGATTAAGTATGTAATCTAAGTATCTTTAAAAAAAAAATTATTATCAAAAAAAAATGATTAAGAACCCAGCCTAGGGAGTCAGACAGACATGCATATGAATTCCAGCAGTACTGTGTAATAATGATGTAAAATGGAGGAGTTACTTGTCTTCTCTGAGTTTCAGTTTCCTTTCCTGTTAAGCAGAATAACAGTATTTATTCTAAGGTGTTGCTGTGAAGACTAAATGAGATAATGCAAATAGAATATTTGGTGTGGTGCCTGACTAATAGTAATATTCAATAATCTTTAGCGATTATTATCTGTTTGAAATTTTCTGTTGGCATTAATATTCCCTTTACTTTTTACAGTTCTGTTCAGATGATAAGAAGCAAATGGTAGAAGGGAAAAGAACATAACATTTTAAGAATTTACTCTGCATTCATCATACTTTGTATATGTTACCCTATTGGTACTCCCAGCAACTTGGATGGAATAAGGTTTATTGTTGTCGATTTACGAATTAGAAAACTGAGACTCAAAGAGCATAAGTGACTAAGGATAGCACTCCAGCTGCGAGACCCACATTCTTAGCACTGAATCTCACTGCCACAGACACAAGATGAAACATGAACAGAGTTCACTGCCACAATCCATAAAGGTAGAAACTGTGGAACCAGCTTACCCAAAAGCTTAAGCCTCTTTAGCCATTTCCCCCTTCATTTCATTCCCTAACACTGGAGCTTCTTGATCATCCAAAATTTTAAATAACCATAGGCAGCAAAAACAGTAGCTCTATGGCATATGCTCCCCATCCTAAAGGAGCATTCCTAAGGGGCAAATAACTTTCAGAAGAGGATACTCTTATCCATGAGTTTGCAAATATCCAAATCTTCAGAATGGCTACCTGGGCTAGGGGTGGGGACTGGGAAGGTGGACTGCAGGATGTAGGGTAATGGGGATTTTGTGGGAGAAAGCAGTGGAATCTGGTGAATTTGTGCTCCAGAGAGAAGAGGTCCGGGATGATGATGGAGTTAAAAAGAATCCACTGAATGTACCAGTACTTACAGATCCTGTGGCTGTGTTGGAAGAAGCAAGAGCTGCCTACTCACTTAGGATACCTGCTCTTCTTGCCCAGTACCCACCCCCACCTCACCTCAGTTCCTTGGAATACAGCTCCAGCAACCTCAGCTGGAGGCCTCTAAACTGCATTCGCATTAAAATATAGAATGACTATAGTCAGATCACCCTTTGATAGTAAGGCAAAAAGAGAAATTGCCAGATTATCCAAATAAGTACTCTTAAGGGAAGGGTGAAAGAAGGAAAGGAATTAATGGGGGCACTGGAGATGAAGTTGACTCAGAAGTATGGGTCAAAAGTAAAACAGTAACTGACTGCATTTTATAGGTAAGGCTTACAGTTTTCTCATTGGTTTTGCCTCTTTCAGTTCAAGAAGGAAAAGTGGCAGGACCTGAAACCTACCACATTCAATCCCTCTGTAAGAACTCTCAACCACTCATTTTTTATAGGAATAAAAAAGAGTTAAGAATGGGGGCACAGGGAAGCGGCTGTGGCTCAATCAGTAGGGCTCCCGTTTACCATATGGGAGGCCCCGGGTTCGGTTCCCTGGGCCTCCTGGTGAAGGCGAGCCCGCCCGCACGGTGTGGTTGGCTGACCCAGCGAGCACAAGCAGCAAGGGGGGGATAAATGAATAAATAAATAAAATCTTTAAAAAAAAAAAAAAAAAAAAAGAATGGGGGCACAATTCCCATCAGTCATGGAATGGAGGCATAAATTGTGGAATATTCACTTAATGGAATACTATATCTCAATGAGAATGGACAAACAACAACTGCATGTGACAATATAGATTGTTTAAGATCTCACAAATGTAATGTTAATCACATAATTTTTATAATTTCAGAAACATAATATTGAGTGAAAAAAAATGAGTACGTATTGTATTTCCATATAGCAGTACAGCAATGATCTAGGAGATTAAAAGTCAGAAGAGTGGTTGCAGGGAAGGAACCAGAAGAAGTTGTTTCTTGACCTGCCTTCTGATTACATAGGTATGTTTGCTTAACATACCTATGTAATCGGTATGTTCTGTTTCTTGACCTGCCTTCCAATTACATAGGTATGTTTGCTTAACAATTCCTTAGCCTGTACACTTATGATCTGTGCACTATTCTGCAAGCACATTATATTTCCATCAAAAGGTTTTAAAATTAAAAAACAAAATACGAATGGGAGCACATCTTTTCTTCTCTCTCAGCAGGACGTCACCCACCTGTCCACAGGTGCCTCCAGACAAGCTCCCACACACCTCCTACACCTGACTTGTTTCTGCTCAAAGCACCACAGTTGCCATCCTCACCATCCATTTCTGTCTTTAGCCATCTTTTACTTTTTTAACTTTAGGCCACATGCCAAAATCTCGCTGGGCTAGCTTGATTTCACTTTTAGGGTCAAGGAATATACTTTAAAAGACTACATGTATACTTATAGTCTTCATAAAAATATATATTATATAAATATATTCACATATGCATTTATATTCTTTAGAAGAATATACTTGTTTAATTTGATCAGGAGACTTGAGTTATTGACCACCATACATGAACATCTTACAAACATCACATCCTTCCCAGATCAATATTCTAAAATATATTTCTAGGAATGAAAACCTTGGTAATATATAGCTGATTTGTTGCTCCTCTGAGTGTAATACAATCCAAGTGAAAACGTCAAAATTTATTTATACCTCACCTATTTATAGATGAACCTAACACTAAAATCAAACGGCCAGGTTCACAAAAGAATTATCTGGAAATAATAGTTAGGCCATTTTAAGTTATTTTATTTTTGAACAATCCCAAAATATCTATTCAACTCAGCTAACTATTCATTTATTTTGTGTACAGAACATCAAAAAAGTTTGACTGAATTTTTCACTGGCTTTATTAATATGTTCACTGAATTTCCAGATGTTTTGCTTTCACATATTGGTGTCACTATATATCTTTATTTTCCCCTTACACTATGATCCTGAGTATAATGTATTGTTGGGAGATAGCTGCAGGGCAGGACAGATATTAAAACTATATAGGATCTCATAAGATATGAAGCTGAATATCTTTTGGGGGCTAGGTAACCTTTTTATAGCTTTGGGAAAAAAAAAAAACATGGATAGTATGTGTGTACATGTATGTGTGCATTGATAAAGAAATATTTATTTTGAAATGGAGTGAAACCTTGTACCAACCATTCCAAGAAAACTCAAGGTTTTTTTTTTTAATCTGTAGGTCTTCAAGGACTCTTCATTTATATACATATCAGTCTAACACACATATAACTTCAGAGTAATTAGTATACTGTTTTAAGGAGACTGCCTCAGTTTTACTTTCAGCTGTGAGAGCTGCCTAGCTTACCTCAGTTTTCTATCTATAATACAGGGATAAAAATCACCCCTCCCTTATCGAATGATGAATAAGGACGGGCTTAGCACAGTGATATGCTCAATTGATGTTAGCTGCTCATGCTGAGAATCAGGAAATTTGTCTTTTTTAATTCTGAAATGACTTTCTATATCACTGACTTTTGGATCTTTGATCCTAATCAAAATATCCTACAATCCATATTTGTATTTTGTTGTTGTTGTTTTAAAGGAACAATATTTTATAGGCAGATTATGGCCTGTTCAAAGAAAAACAAGGAGGTCAGAATGGCTGGGGCAGGGCCAGGAGGGGCAGGGATGGTAGTGGTGGGAAATGTGGTCTGAGGGGGAGATACAAATCAGAGTCAACAGTTCCGTTCTGTTCCCAAGTTAAGCAGCAAACTAAGGCTTTGGAAAAGCATGCCTCTGGAAGCATTTTGTTAATACCACTACACTATCCTTGTACTTAGCCCCTTTTGAAATGATGAAATTTTTTCATTTCATTTTGATGATGGAATAATTAGCTCATTGGAGTTAATGCATAGTCTATCATGCATACTTTTTTTCCTTTGTTGTTGCTGGTGGCTCATTTGCTCAATTACCTTTGGTTGGGACTTTTTTGGGTTTTGTTTTGTTTTGTTTTTTGGTTTATTTTAGTTTTCAGTTCTTCGTTTTATCTTCTTATGGCCTGAGTAGGCGGCATGAAATTGCTTTACTTTGAGACGAAAATATATTTTCCTGCAGTAAACCTTTATGTTCCTGGTTCCTGGGCACTGTGCAGACCTCCAGGTCCTTGGTCTAGGACCTGTAAAATCCCTTTGCCTCAGATGAAACAACTTCTACTAAATGCTTCTGGTATTTTGGCTTTCTGTCCCGCCTACTTCCTAACACAAAGAACTCTGGGATTTGTAGGCAAATATACATTCTTCTGCCCTGCTCTCAATTTTAAGTTCTATATTTTAATGCTCAAGAAGAATTTGTTTTTAATAGCAACCAACTTGTCAGAAATGTGCTTGTGTTCCAAACGGTCTCCAGATTAACAAGTGATATGTTGTTGGCTCAGTACATTTCTCAATGTCCCCAAACATATTAAATTGTATTTTTCATGGAGGAAATAGATCTCTGCCTGAGCTTCATTCCTTGCTCAAGGTGTTCATAAGCTCCTGAAAAAGTATCCTGTCTTTATGCTATGCTTTGGAAACACACGAGTTATATTCATTTTTTCCCCATATTGGAGTTTTATTTTTCAAATAGTGATAAAGAACTTTTTAAGGTAAACTTCCAGGCTTTCATCTCTCTATCAACTGAGTGAGCACAGTATCTTAGTGAGTCTATTTAGGATCCTTGACTTAGCTATAACTTTAATAGTTATAAACTGAATTTTTCTAGAAATTATTATTTTGATGGTCTATTTTTCTCCTTGGGTTAACTCCTTCTAATTTATACAGGTAGTAAATTTTTGTAAATAATTCAGATATCATAGTTATATGTAAGTAATAAGTAGAAATATCTTTCACAACTGATACCACTCTTCTCAGAGATAACTATTTTTTTATTATTTAGTGAGTATCATTTCAGAAAATTTACCATGCACATACACAATCAGAATATCAGGACATATTAATAATAATTTTTATCTTCTCTATTTTCCCTTTCTTCATCCCATAATCTTACATCCCCCTACCCCACCCCCAATTCAACCCATTACACAGATTTTACATCTGTTTTCAAAGATAAAAGAAGTGGCTACAAGATACTTTTCTCCAGTCTTTTATGCAAACTAATTTACATAAGAGGTTACTAAGTACCTTTGAAGAAAACAGTGGATAGAGGGAGAATCTGAGATCCACTAGGGGAGAGAGCAAAATTTTGTGCCAAACTAAAGGGTGGAAGTCTGGAGAACATGTGAGAGTAGATGGTGGGGTGTGGGGGGGGACCTCCTGCTATCCTAGCTCATGAAGAGCCAAGATCTCAGAAAGGACATTGGGGTGTCCCTCCAAGACAAAGCCCTAAACAAGGGTTTCCTACTTCAACTAGGATTTCTATACCCTATATATGTCAGGGAACCAGAAAAATATCAGATTTTGAAAATTAATTCCTGACTTGGAAAATAAAGTGGTCATTGGTAACAATAATGAACATGAGGTTAGAGTATCCTCCTCCCATATATTGGGCAGGAGTAGATGAAAGTGGAGCAGACACAATGTAACTGAGATTGAATTTCCCACAAAATGTTTCTAGACCATAGGTTCTAGAAATCAGATTTAATTAGTGTCTCAGATTACCAGTCTGTTATGCCAAATACCACACAGAGGGTTTGCTTAATTAATGGAAATTTTATTGGCTCACAGTTTCAGAGGCTAGGAGGCTTGCTGCCTCCTGAGGTAGGTAGCTGGCCAGCAGTCCTTGGGTCCTTGGCTTTCCCATCACATGGCGACAGCTTCTCTTTTCTCTTCTGTGTTCTCTTGACTTCTAGTTTCTGGCTCCTCTTCCTGGCTCGCTCTCTCTCTGTCTGAATTTCTTCTGCTTTTAAGGAACCAGTAATCCATATTAAGGCCCAACCTCATTCAGTTGGGCCATGCCTTAACTAATATAACTTCTTTAAGAAACCCTATTTACAATGGGTTCCCACCTACAGGAATGTGAATCAAGGTCAGGAACAGATCTAAACTGGGGTACATAATTCAATCCAGCACAACCAGATTCAAAGAAAATAAATAACTGGATACTTCTTCTATAGCTGAGATGCTGGCTGGGATATTCTGCAAACATTAGAGTTAGTGGAGAGAGTTAAGCACAGTGTTTTCTTATGTTTTGTTTTAGTAACAAAAATGGAATTGTACCACATCTTTTTTACTATAAATTGATTTGTCAAGGAATAATTCTGGAGACCTTCCCATGACAGTACATTCTCTGTAATAGCTAAACTGTATTTTGTGGATGGATGCACATGATTTATTAGCCATTGTCTTATTGATAAACATTTAGATTGTCTCTAATTTTTGCTTCTGCAAATATTGTTTTATTTTATTTTTGGAGCCATATTGAATGACTAGAACTTCTGGTCTACATTATCAGGTTATATGTCTGCCACTCACTACTGACACGTTAACTCTCCTACCTCAGGCTTCACAGTCCCAATTCCACCAATCATTTATCTTGAGATATTTTGTGAGGACGTTAGTCATCCTTGTGGATTTTCAGTTTGTTTGTAACTTTTTTAAAGAATGAAACCCAGACTTGAACATAATTCCAGAATTATCTGGCCAACACAATGAAGAGCTGGGTTTTTGCCTCCAATTCTCTGGATACATCAATCTAGTAATGCAACCTAAGATTTAGTTCAGTCATTCTTTGACAGACATAACAACTGGTTCAAAGGTAATGTCATTTTCTCAATGGTATAGATGAGTTAAAGAAGTTTACACAGATAACAAGTAATTCACTTCCATTTCTAAGCAATCATAAAACTTCAATTACTCATTCGATAATATTATCCAGAATATTAAAATGTTTATAGTTATTACAGCTACTTCCTCCATATTGAAAAAAAGCAATTATTTCATTCACCAAATATTTATTGAGCATATACATGTGTCTGACATGGTCGTAGGTAGAGAGGAGAGCAGCAAACAACGGTCTGCATGCTCATGGAAATTTTGGTGGGATTGAAAGAAAGTAAACAAGTAAATAAATACATGGTATGCAAATGATGATATGTACTAAGAAGAAAAATAAAGTAGAGACGTGGGACAAAGGGTGGCATGAATGATGGTGCTCTTTTAGATAGAGTAGTTGGGAAAAACTTTTCTGCGAAACTGTCATTTGTGCAGAGATTTGTAGAAGCTGAGTGTTTCTCAGGAAATTGCATCCCAGGCAGTGGGATCAGCAAGTTCAATGGTGCTAAAGTGGGTAGACAGTTGGCTTGTTTAAGGAACAACAAAGGGGTCAGTGAATGGCAGAGAGTCATGGTAGAGGTAGTGGACAGATCAGACTGGTGGGGGACCAGATCATGCAGGGGCCTCTAAGCCATGAGAAAAAGTATGGGTTAACCATTAGAGGGGCTTGAGGAGAGAAGTGACATGATTTGACCTATATTTTTAATAGGATTATTCTGGCTGCTGTGAGCTCAGGGCCACAAGGGGCAAGGGTAGAATATAGAAGGCCAGTTAGTACCTATTGCAATAATCCAGACTAGAAATCACATTATTTAGACTAGAGTTATAATGATGGAGGTAGTGAAAAGTGCTCTGAATTTTAGTTATTTTGAAATTAAAGGATTTGCTGATGGTATGACATGTGGGGTGTGAGAGAAAGAGAATAGTCAGGAATTATTTTCTCCTGGGTAACAGAAAAAAGGGAGTTGCCCTTACTAAAGCCAAGAAAGTGTGGAAGAGATAAACATTTTAGAGTTAAAATCAGGAGTGTTTTTTAAACATATTGAGTTTTAAATGCATATTATACATCTGCCTGGAGATTATGAGTAGATATTTGCACAGATGTCTGGAATTCAAAGGAGAGGTCTGGCCAATAGGGAAAAAAAAAGGGTGGGGTGGGTATGTGGGAAAAGTATCCAAAAAAGAGATATTTAAAGCTCTGGGAGTAGATGCTGTCACTTAGAGAATGGAAGGAGAGGGAGGGTAAAAGAATGACAGACTGTGAACCCTGCACAACTCCTACGTGGTCAGGAAGATGAGGAGCCTCCAACGACTAAGATTACGAAGGAAAGGCAAGAGGAAGACCATACTCAAAATGGTAAATGTAGTTGCTTATATCACAAGTAATTTCTCAGTGCTGTTGGCAGTAGTTCTTTGGTCATCTCCTCAGCTAGTACTCCCAGGATGCAAATCCAGAGTACATAAATTTATTTAGAGAAGTTAGATGCTCTCTTATAATCAGTCTCCCAGCTTGGAGTATGACAACCAGGAACATTCTCTTGAGAACTGACCACAATGCATACCTCAGTTTTCAGTCTTTCCCAGCTGAAGCAACTCCAGCTGTATTTAGTGTGACCCTTCTTTCATCTCACACCCTGTATTAGCTAAGACCAAGCTCTTATTCCTCATCACTGCCACACATCTAATTCCCAGGAGACAAAGAATAGAGATAAAGATTCTGGTTCATAAGTTTATAAACAACCAATTGTGGTGTTAACAGCTCAACACATTTAGGCATGTGTGGTCACATTGCTTTGTGTTTGCCAGTCTCATTTTTGTTTACCTGGACCAATAAAACCAACAAGAGAAGAAACACACAGGTATAAGGTCAGCTCAAGGGTTCAAAAAAGTGCTCAAAATGATAGAATCAGCAGATAAAATGCTTCGCAGGTTGCTAAGATACCTTAATCTGGGAAAAGAATCAGAATTAAGTTTTTGTTAAGAGGTTTATCATTCGCTATCCTGATCCTGTGGTACAGATAGTCTAGGAATCTTAGCTCAGCCATTATATGACTAGAGTAATTGGCGAAAAGTTTGAAAAAGGGTTTAAACAAGAAAGATAATAGCTTAAGAATCTGAGAAGTCACTTGGGAGAAGGTTGGGTCATCTTGAAATTGCTTTAGCCAAGTTTAAGTTGTTTAGATTTTCTCTTGTAAAGGGAAACATTCAGCAAAATATTATTCTATGAGATTTTGTACCTGATGCACTAATTTATTTAAGAACAAGTGATATGAATAAGTCTTGTTTTCATTTGTCCTTTGTGAAAAATTCTGTTTTTATACTTTGCATGCTGCTATTAATTTCAAGTGATGTAATTTACTCTTCACTTGGTAAAGAAAAAGATGCTATTTCAAACCTCAGTCATTCAACACCATGTCAATAGGCACCATATTAAATATTTTTTTTAATTATTGTAAGTTTTTATTTTTAGATAATTTCAAACCAAAGGAAAGGCTGGAAGTACAAAGAGATCTCATATACCCTTGGCCTAGATTCATCAATTATTTGTATTTTAACCTATTTGCTCATATCTGATTCTCTCTCTGTAGATAGATTAGACGTCAATATAGATAAACATATGCATTTAGATACATGTGTGTTTCTTTTTGAACCATTTGAAAGAATTCCAGAAATGATGACCTTTTATTCCCTATAGTTCAGGGTATATTTCCTGAGAACAAGGACATTCACGTGCATAACCACAGTCCAATTATCAAAATCAAGGCACTTAATATTTACACAATATTGTATCTAACTCACAGTCCATAATTAAAGTGTGTCTAGTCTGCCATTAAGATACTTTACCTTTATAAGTTTTACTGATCCAGGATCTCATCCAAGATGACACATTATGTTTAGACATGATGTCTTTTGAATCTCCTTTATTCTGGAAAATTTCTTGAGCCTTTTTTGTCATATATGACCTTGACATTTTTGAAGAATACAAGACAGGAGTTATGGCTTTTAATATATATTAAATAATTAGATAATTCATATATTTATATGAAATATAAATGGCTATGTGTTTCCTAGTTCTATTCACTGAAAAGTCCTGGAAACAATGATACCCCAATGACAATGTACATACCTGGGACACAGATCTTGGTTTCTAAATACCATGCCCCAAAATAGGGAACCAGAATTCTTTGGAGAAATGGCCAGTTCAGAAATGGAACTTATATTCTATTGGGAGGAGAAAAAATAAAACCAGAAATAATTAGATTGCACAAGATCATTGCAGATTGTGAGAGATGCTATATTGAGAAAAGTGTGATATGTTCGTGAAAGAGAGAGGTCAACTTGTGTTATGCTGGTTAAGGAGGGACTCCCTGAATAAATGTCATTTAAACTGAGGCCAAAAGAAGGAAAAAAGATCAGCCACGTGAAGTACATGGGGAAGAGAATTCTAGGCATAAGGAAGAGAGGTCTTTAGGAAGAAAGGGTTTGGTTTGCTCACAGACGATAGGAAGTCACTGTGGCTAGAGAGTAGTACTGGGCAGTGCTGGTGGGAGTGGTGGGGATGGCGAAGGCTTCAGGGAGTGTACTATCGGATAATATTGTAAGGTAGGCTTGAGCTGGCAAGGCAAGGAGTTCGGTATTTTATTCTAAAAGCAATGGGAAGGCCTCGAGAAGACTTAAGGTGGGTAATGACATGATCTGATTCATGTGTTAAAAAGATCACTCTGGCTACTTTGTGAAAAATAAATTAGCAAGGGTGTGAGAATGGAAGGAAAGAAACCAGATAGTAGACTATTGTGAAAGCCCAAGCAGGACTATCCATGGTTTGCCTAAGGATGGTGTCAGTAGGGATAAAAGATATGAATTTATTCTGAATTTATGAACACCAGGATTTAAGTTAGATTAAATGTGTGAGGTAGGTGAGAAAAAAGGGAAGAGTAAAGGACAAGGTCCAATTTTCCTATCTTGGAATCAAGCTTGGAGAAGAAAATAACAGCTCCATTTTGGGCATAATCACTTTACCTAGGTTTTAAACATTCTGTAGAAAAATCAAATAAGCAGGGAAACTTGTAAAACTCTAAAACTCCCATGTGATTTTCTTGCCTTTATTTTTTATGGTATTAAGATACCATATTTAAATGAGAATAATGCCATCGTTGTATCAAAAATGAAAAGTTAAAAGAAACTAGAGTATCTTCAGATTTTCTGGAAATTTAAATAGCACTGTGTATGCTTAAGAAAGATGAAATATTGAGATCACCTACAATGATTTAAGGGGGTATTATAAGAGAAATTAATTATCTAAGATAGTCTGAAGATCTACAATTGAATAAAGGATCATGTAAGTCAAACATCAGAAATAATTTTCTGAGCAAGCATAATTCAAATCAGGATGTCTTTTAAGTACTTATGAAAGCTTCTTCAACTTAGACATTAAAAATGAATCTATATGAAACCTAATTTTTAAAGGGAGAAAAATATAAAGGAGATGGCATGAATGTTCTAATAATGTTTTGTTTTTTTTTTTAAGTATTACTGGTATTTATGAAACCAAATCCAGTGAGTTATGTGGTCCAGAGTAACAGCTGGAGCCTTTTGTGTAATTTCTTACAATTCACTTACAAACTGAAGTCAAATGGGCCAGTGTAATTTTTTAAATGCCATTTCTGGAAGTTTTTATAATACCAAGCAGAAAATATTGTGGAGCATATTTCATGCAAAGTATGATACGCTAAAAAGTGTCAGGAGAACATAGGTAATGCTTAGGAAAAAAAAAAAAATAGGTTTGCCTCTACTTGAATGAGGGGAGAAATTAGATGTTAGGGTACAATCTAACATTTAGTGGAAAAGATCTTTAGTTGTGAATACATGAATTTGATCTTAGTTGCAAAGAAGTTGTATTCCAAAACAATTCTCAAACGCAAGGTATATAACTGTGTGAATATAATTTATTTAAGAACAAGCACATTACTTCCATTTTTAAGGCTAGATCTTGAAATTATATCTACTTACAGTTTTCTCATTAAGAATTCTACATTTATAGGAAAGTTGTTTGGGCCAATTTAGTATTCTCTATTACAAAGACTGGTAATTTATTTTTTATCACACAAAGGCATTTAAAGTATGTTTTCAGTGAAAATTGTTATAACATACCATTTCTATGAAGGCAGTGATTTCAATTAATGAGTGTGGCATTATTTATGTATTGACACTCCAATTTGTTTCCAGAAAGATTTGAAGCAGTGTGTAGCCATATGAGTCTGGGGATCAAGCATCTCTGCCATTTTATAACATTACAGCCCAGTAAAAGGAGATGTGAGAACTGTTTAAATGCCAGGAAGAAAAGCATGAGAAAAATCAATGCTGAAATGAGTAATTGAATGATGTTTGCAGGAGCTGAGTAGGTCATCATTAGGCATGACACAATTGTAAAGAAATTCCTAGGGTTATTCAACCTAATGTACATTGTATCCAGTAAGACTAGAAATTGCATTTCCTATTTAGAGTTTCATAATGCTTTAAAGAATCAGAGGGGAGCGGGTGTAGCTCAATGGTTGAGCGCCTGCTTCTCATGTATGAGGTCTGTAGTTCAATCCCCCGGTACCTCCTAAAAACGTAAACATAAAAAATAAAGAATCAGAATATAGTCATCAGTATAATATGACGTGGAGAAAGAACTAATCAAACAGTAAGAAAATCTAGTGACAATGGTGCCTTTGCAACACTGTAATTACAGTATAAGCCATTACTTTCTTTGAAAACCTCTGAAAAACTGCTTTATAACTGAAAGTAAGACCTCAGACCATATAAAATGGTACCAAAACAAAATATCACCAATAATGGTATTTGAGAAAACTTCTCATGTCTTATAGAAATTCATGTCATATGGAACTTTTCATGTCATAACAGAAAGTTCTACCTGGGGAGTGAGATGTGCAGCCTTATTCAGTGCCTGTTAATTGGTGCGCCACCCCAGGTGAGTACCTCTTTAGTTTTTAAGCCCCGGTCTTATAACCAAAGCAGCGATTTCCACCCCAGGCACTTCATTACTCTGGCACCTTCTTGAGAATAGACGTTGCATCATTACCCCTTTCTTTAAAAATGTCATTGCATACAGAAAACACAAAGCAGAACAATATTGTCAGTCAACAATATTGTACTGTTCAGTCTTGTGGCTATTTTCAACCCATATCTTTTTAGAATGGCTGTACTTGAAAAATAAAACAAAATTACAAAGGTCACATTGAATATTTCCAGTGATACAAAATTATACCCTTGTGTGGTAGTCTGCCAGGCTGCTATGACAAGGGCCACACACTGGGTTGGCTTAAACAACAAACATTTTCTTAACTCACGATTTCGGAGGCCAGAAGTAACAAAGCCATGCTTTCTCCTCAGAGCCTGTAGCATTCTCGCACTGGCTCCTGGCAACCCTCGGGGTTTCTGGGCTTGCAGTGCTGCCTCCTGTCTCCTAATGATTTCTCTCTCGTTGCGTCCGCCCTCTCCGTTTCTGCCGACTTCCGCTGATTTCCGGTATCATACTCTGTGGACTAACGGCGAACAAATTTCTTTTGCTAATAAACGACTCCAGTACTGCTGATTAAGGCCCACCCTGATCCGGTTGGGTGGTGCCTTACCTAAAAAAACATCTTCAAAATGTCCTATTTAGGGAAGCGGCTGTGGCTCAATCAGTAGGGCTCCCGTTTACCATATGGGAGGCCCGGGGTTCGGTTCCCGGGGCCTCCTGGTGAAGGCAAGCCCGCCCGCACGGTGTGGTTAGCTGACCCAGCGAGCACAAGCAGCAAGGGGGGGATAAATGAATAAATAAATAAAATCTAAAAAAAAAAAAAAACAAAATGTCCTATTTACAAATGGCTCAGAACGCACAGGAATGCAAATTAAGATTAAAACGTGTCCGTTTTGGGGATACATAGGTCAATATATCACACCCTGTTAAGTCGAACTACCTCACTGTTGAATTACAGTAATGACCTGGAAGGGAGGGGGGGTCCTTGTGCTGTGTCAAATTTCTCTCCCTGCAACTCTTGGGTATTGTTCCAGTGGCTTCCTAGAGCAATGCATGAACTATGTCTAATCCTTTCTCTAGGAAGAATTCTTCATGTAATTGAAGTTACTTACTACGTTCTCAGCCTTCCATTTTTTTTTTTGGACAAAACATTCTCACCTCTTTTAACCAATAGAATATTGATTCCAAACCCAACTCCTGCTGGCAGTATCTCCTTGATATGCTCCAGTGTATACTTCTTGCTCTAAACATGTGCTAACAAGAACTGAATACAATATAACAACTGTGGTTTCCCAGGACATCATCATCTCCCTTTCTCTAGGCACCTTGCTTCTATTAATATTACATTAACAACAACAAAGAAAAGTGAACAACTGGACCCCCTCCTTTTATCGTTGATTTATTGAGTTTGCTGCCAACTAAAAACCCCTAATTCATTTTTATGTGATGTTCTCATGTGGAAATTTATTACAACCTCTCAATGTGTACTACATTCTCTAACCTATATTCAGACCCATATTCATTTAATCCAGAAAATAGTTGTGTCAAGTTATTTTTTAATTTTCATTTTGCCTTCTAACTTATTAGTACGCTCGTTCGCTTGCTCTCTCTCGCTCTCCCTGGGATCACCTGTTAATCTGAAAGGCAAGCCTACAGTGGTCCCATTGACCTGGCCAAGAGAAGGTGAGAGTTCTGCAGGCTGCTACAAGATTGCAGGACTTGGAGGCACCAGTGTGTTCCAACCGAATATGGGCCAGGCTGCATCTTCATTTCTGCAGGAATATAAATAAACACATTATCAAACAACTGCTAATATTCAGTTATATTTTCTGTATACAGAGCAAGTAGCTTGCCAAGAGTCAGAAAATATATGTACTTAGCAAAGAGCATGTATTTCGTTATTTTCATTGTTTGAAAACTGGTGAAAATGATTTCAGGACCTCAATTTCCAGGACCCGATTTATCTGAAGTATCTACTCTGTCTTGTTCCTGATCTCTAGGCCCAAAATAATGCCAGACAGGCCTAAACTAAATTATCCTGGAGATGTACTTATATAAAGAAAAAATAAAATAATGTCTGAAAGCATTCGTACTGCATAGCTTTTAAATTCTGCTTTAAGACGAATCACAACTTGGATATGGAGAACTAAAGAGTGTGGGTAAAATTATTGCCATCTGCTAAAAATATTTTTTCAAGTAAAGTAAGTTTTAAAATCTTTTCAAACTTTGGAAGAAATACTGCCTAAGTTAAAAAAAAAATCAACTTCTCTTTTGGAATGGATTTGATTTATGAATGTTATTCTAATAATTAATTATAGTTGCCTCCTAGCTTATAAGACCTTAAAATGGAAATCTGGAAGTCACAATTCTGTTTCCCATTCAAATATTATTTTCTACTGGGCCATAGCCAAAAAATAATTATAGCTTAAACATAGGTAATTTATTTCTACCTACCTCAAGGGATGTTAGAGTAATTAATAAGGGCAGAAAGGAAGATTAAACAGAGCGAAAAAGTATTATAAGAAGCATATTTTATTATTTTGATTATTATACATTCAAACTATATTTACAAATTTTTATGTTATATTTTTATTTCTAAATTATCCAAATTAATAGAATTTTAGAATACCAGTTTTATATTCTAAAACGTAATTCCTGCTGAAAACATTAAGTAAATTCAACATTAAGACAAGTAAAATAAATAACATGCAATCTAAAACATTTTATCATTTGTTATTTGAGCAGTTGTAGTAAAATCACCAGAGAGGAATATGTACTTGCAGCCATCCACTGTATTTTCAAGATGCTCAGCAACCACGAAATGAATTTCACATCAAGACTATAATGAGAAAAAAGATTCCAGAATAATTTCCTATTTCTCGAATTGGATATGAATGAACAGAAAAGGCAGATCATTTCTAAAAACAACATCTCATCCAATGGACTGAATCCTTACAATCTTTGTATTAGAAGTCAACATTTGGGGGGCAGAGGGGGGGGGGAAGTATGCAATCATTTTGACATGTTCAGGCAATACTTATTTTGAATATAGTCCATTTTTTCTGACAACAATACAACCACCACCACTACCACCAATAAACTCTGTTTTATTTAATTTTGTTTCTTTTACAGGCTGAATACTAATAGCAACCTTTCCCAATAAATACTTGAGACTTAAAAGTTCCTATGAACTTTTTGCCAGAAAGTCATGTGTTTTTGTTTTCACTTCCCTATCCTCTATCAGGTCATGTGTCATTATGGTTATTAGCTCTGTGACCATCTACCAATATCTTCTCTTGTTACAATCTTCCCAATAGTTAAATGAAGGACTTTACATTTATTTTGTTCATAATATTAACATTGTACTTAACACCTGTGTTAAGCTCAGTTGTAAATATGCCTGTCTTCTCTGATAGAGTGGATTCAAATTGTAGACATTCTTACTAATGTAAACCCGTGTCTCCTAACCTCTTTGAGTCTCACTTTTCTCAGGCACAATGTGGGGATAATAAGAGCACACACCTCAAAGGGATAAAGTGAGTATTAAATTAGATAATGAATGTAAAGTACTTAGATCAGTGCAACACACAATATGTGCTCAACAAATGCTATTACATATAAAATATCTACTGTGCCTGATGCATAGCAAAGAATCAACATATAGAAATTGAGTCCATTCTTACTCCTTTATTCTTCCTTCCTTCAGTATTTATGGATTCAGTAGTGCTTAATATATGGCACTTGTTTTAATTACTTTATAGTAGGGTTCCTAAACTCAAGTGTGTTTCTCTGAAAAAAAAGAAAAAAGTTGCATGGTAAAATAAGTTTGGGAAATATGGGATAAATTTAAACAGCATTCCCAGTTTCATTAATATGTTAACATGTAATATAAATCTCCAACAGAAGCTACGCAGCTCTCCTAATATCTCTTTGACCATGTATCCAACTCCCTTACTCATCACCTTTCTTTAACCTAGTTTTTTCAATACTACCCTCTAATTATTACATGTTTGCTTAAATGTTAATGCCTTGAGAGAATAGTTGCATGTAGGCTCATCAAGGGGAATGATAGACTCTCCAGTTATTTTTATATCTTTTCACGGCACATCTAAGGCTTGATGAAACTATGGGGATTAAATCTATACACCTCTTGGCTTACATATTTACAATGTTGACTAATGGAGCTCACCTGCTTCTCAGAGCCAGAAGTGTGGGATTCTTCTCAACAGAAAGAGGACCTCTCCTATACTACACTGCCTCTCTGAATATCTGAGAGGCTCCCTGGAAATGACTTGTCAAGGAAACAGAAAGCATTTTCCAAGAAGTAAATCCCTGATGAATCCTCGCCCTGTCCCGTTCTTCAGGCCAAAAGTGCTTGTCAAGTTCTCAACTTGAGGACCAACATTTTTGGTAAAGAAATCTAGCTTGATTTAATTTAAATCCTCTGAGTTTTCCTCCAGAATTCCTAATTAGGCAATTATTTATCTAGGGTGGAATTTTCTATAATGCCCAGGCCATTGCCTCATCTCAACAGGGATTTAAATAGGCAAAAATGATACCAAAATCTAAATCCCTTGAAACCTCCTGAAGAATAGATGTATAAAGAACCGGAGCCACACTTTATTTTCTTAAATTTATTTTAAAGAAACTTTAGATTAAATAAATGTTACATAAAAAATACAAGGGATTCCCATATGCCCCACTCCTTTCCTCTCCCACACTTTCCCACATTAACAACATCCTTCATCAGTGTGGTACATTTGTTGCAATTGATGAACACATATTGAAGCATTGCCACTAACCATGGATTATAATTTACATTATAATTTACACTCTGTCCTGTGCAATTTTGTAAGTTATGACAAAATATATAATGGCCTGTAGCCATCATTAGAACATCATGAAGGACAATTCCAATATCCCAAAAATGCCCCCATATTATACCTATTTTTCCCTCTCCCTGCCCTCAGAACCTCTGGTGGCCACTGCCTCCACATCAATGATAAAAGTTCTTCCATTGCTAGAATAACAATAAGTCTATGGTAGAATAATAGTAAGTCTACTTTAGTCCATTGTTCATTCCCCAATCTTGAGGATTTGGGGATGGTGATGCCCACTCTGCTTCCAATTGAGAGGGGGCTTAGATCCCATGGGGTAGATGGATGGGACTATCTTACTTGCAGTTGCAGGCTCTTTCTATTCCTTGGGATGGACATTGTCCATTATCATCACCGTGTTAGTTGTCCTGGGTGAGTCCAATGAACTGGAGAATGGGTGTTGCAACTCTGCTGAGATTCAGGGCACAACTGGCACATGGACAGATCAAAGATTTAAGTCTCTTGGACATACACCTATCAACTGCAGTACTAACTATAGGTTTAAATAGAAGGGGCAGAAGAGCCATGTGTAGGGAAATCACAAATGAGTCCAACTCTGTTACACTGGGGAGCATAAGTTCCAAGGTAAGGCCCATTGGCATAGTGTCAAACTCCTGAGTTGTCTGTCATGCCTATAGTGTCTGGATGTCTCTAGAGCCCACAAAAGCCCCACTATCTGAGGCAATATTTACTATGGCAGCAGTCAATGAAATCCTACTGAGACTTGCATAAGCGTAACCTCTGGAATGACCTTCCAACTCACTTTGAAATCTCTTAGCCATAAGAACTCATTTTTCTCCCTTATGTCAAGGCCTTTTACCAGGTGCATTGCTAGCTGGTGCTTGGTAATAATCCCTCAGTACCAGAGAAGCTCATCCTCAGCAGTCATGTCTCATGCCATAGGGAAGGTAGTGTGTTTATATGCTGAGTTTGGCCTAGAGACAGGCCACATTTGAGCAACAAGGAGGCCCTCAGAGGGTAGCTCTTAGGCAACATATAATACTAGGCTAAGTTTCAATTTCAAAAGAAAAGGTTCATAAGTATAACCATCAATATCAAGGGCCCAGCACAATGGTCCATCCTCCTTCACTAGGCACTGCCCCTGTACTCGGGGGATTCTTGCTGTCCCTTTAAAGAATGTGGCAGAGCTCCCCAGGATAGGAATTAGATAGTCTTTCATTATTGTGTGGATCTCCACCCACTGTGACAATGTACCATGAACACTTGAATCCATTCATACGCCTTAGAGGTATGCCCCAGGTGAATCTCCACCCATGCATCCCCCCATCACTGACACCTCGAAACAATGTTTCTTCCCTGCCACAGTTGTGACCTTTCTGTGATCCAAAACCTCTCCAAAGATGAAGCCAAGAAAATAACCAAATATAAATAATAAGAAAATGAAATAATAATGATAGTTTTTAAAATAACATATAAAATACAAAAAAGATTCTTAAAAATAAAAAAAATTTAAATAATAAAAAAACTTTTTTAGACAATATGTCTTTCATTGTTATAAAATCTGTTGTCTTGCATGTACAGTGAGATTTTCTTCCATATATTCCCCCAGTGTCTTATTTTTTTTTTTCATTTTATCTTCAAATAAGCTTTAGGTTTCAGAGACATCACATAGAGAATACAGGGGATTCCCATATACCCAACGCCCTCCCCATTTTCTTCTTTCCCTTTTTAATAACATTTTACATGTGGATGGTACATTTGTTACAATTGATGTACAACTATTGAAGCAGTACTATTGACCATGGTCAATGGTTTACATTATGGTTTACATTTTGGACCATACACTTTCATAAATTTTGACAAAATTTAAAATGGTCTGTACCCATTATTGTGAGATCATGCTGAACAATTCTAATGCCCTAAAAATACCCCATGTTCCATCTATTGTATTTTTTCCTCCTTCTCCCGTCAGGACCTACTGTAACCACTAAGTTTCACTTTTTGAAGAACAAGATTCATAGTGACTTCCAATAATATTGACTATTTGACATATTGGTCTCTTCTTTTATTAGGCACTGCCTATGTTCTCAGGAGACTCTTGCCCCTCTATATGAGAACATAGCAGGACTCCCCAAGATGGCAGTTTAATAATTTCTTGTTTATTGTGTGGGTCTGAGCCACACTTTCAAATATTTGTAAAATAATAGGCTTGTATAGAGAAACAGTAGTAAATCTATTTATTAAAGTAATATCACATGCATACATAGTATTAAAGCATTTTATAATAAAAATGGTTTTTACAATTTATTTGTTACAAAACATTGCAATTAATTAGTTGGAATATATGTCTGTTGGTATCTATGTAGTCATGTGTGATTATATGAGTGTGTATGTATATATATACTATATATATACTATAGAGAGAATATCTTGAAGAAGACATTTTCTAACAAATATAATTGAATCTAAAGATTTTGTTAGTAAAGTTTAAAAGAGGACAAATAAGTATGTAACAAGGGAAATAAGGATGTTCTCCTATAACAACATCCCTATATTTTATTTGAAATATAAGAGCAAAAATAAATTAGTCTGACATCCAAAGTAAAGAATCTACTTGGTCTTCAGATTTAAAAATGTCATTCCTGTAAAAGTTTGATAGAGTTTGTTGCCAATTAGATTAAGTCACTCCTGTCACCTTTCCCTCCAACTGAATCCAGAAACTACGGTATGCCTTGA
This sequence comes from Tolypeutes matacus, assembly GCA_026826555.1. NCBI lineage: Eukaryota > Metazoa > Chordata > Mammalia > Cingulata > Chlamyphoridae > Tolypeutes > Tolypeutes matacus. The sequence goes on from JAKSZT010054487.1 coordinate 25,115,317, forward strand.
CAGGCTGTATGGCTGGCTCCTCAACAGCAGCACATGTCTGAAGAGAAGATAACAGTCCTTTATCTAACCACATTGAACTAACCACATTGTAATTGAAGACTAGGTTGGAAGGAGGAAAGCGAGTTTTCTAAAGGTGTAATGCACACAATACCACAGTAGAGTAAATATTTTGGGGTGAATATCTCATGCTAACACTATTTCATTTATTTCCCAACAACGACAAACAGCCCCTTAAACACTGTATCTAAAAACTCTTTCAACTTCACGATATATACAAGGGTGCTATCTACTTTGCAGTGAATACTTCTTTGCTGACTACAAGTACAACTTTCATGCAGTGCTCCAACTCAGCTCTTATATCCAACCAAAAGAAAAGTTGCTCTGTTTTCATGGATCATGCTACCTATTTTTCAAAAAATAGACCATCCTTTACCAGAATTTTCCTTTTCAAAATAGAGTGTGCAAGCCAATGATAGCAATCTTTTATTTTAAGGCAGCTTGTAGAGGGTGCATGTGTTTGAAGACAGTGTCACCTCAACTCAAGGACCATGTATGTTGAGAAGAGTATAATGTGCCAGAAACCACATCAGGCAACGCATTAGGTATGGCTTAATTTATTTAAAACCCAATTTTAAGGAGGAAAACTAGCTTAGGTTCAGCACTTGTACAGTAAAGTAGTTTCTAAATAGATGAAATTAATTTGTTTGAGAAATATGAAGTAAAATATATTTTCTAAGAAAGTTGCCAAATTTCTGAGTCTGATCATATAAAAGAGGAATAAAGCATGTGTGCGAAGCCCTCAACAGGGAAAAAAGAAAGAAAGAAAAAGAAAAATAGTATTAACATCCTTTGTTGGGGTTCCTGTGGGAACATCTCTCTTTTTATTTCATAAAGAAGTAAATAGCCACATAAAGCATTCATTATTAGCCAGGAAACAAATCAGACTTTCCCTGAGGCAGCTTTAACTAATGTACTCGTCTTTATAAGGAAAGGTTTTAATTGAGTGATATTTTAAAAATCAGAACAAGCTTAATTCTTTCACTCTGAATATATTTCTTTTCTGACTTAATCCTATTTTAGTACACAAACTCGTTATTTTATATTTAGACCAATACATTGTAACTATTATGACTTCAAATAAATCTTTTATACTTCCAAAAGTCATTCCTTTTATTGTCTTACTGGGCAGATGTGTAGAGTTCTTCCTTATGCACTGAAATAGATAAGAAACTTAGATACACTGGAGCAATTAGAACATACCTATAAATGCATACAAACACAAAAATCATAAAGGTAATAAATAATATTATATACGTATGCTGTTCTACATGACAAAAATGCAAAGTAAGTTATTCTAACAAAATCAGTATTCTAAAGTACATTAGCTTATTTAGTCACTTAAAAAAATACTGTAAAACTTTACAGAAAAGTTACATGAGTAGTACCTGGCTCTCATTATCCTCAACATATTTACTTAGTTGCTCAATCCCACATAAATTACCACTCTCCCAAACCGACTAAACTCACCAGCCAAATCCTGGACCCCTCAAGAACATACTAGCCAAGCTAACTGAATCCTTGCCCCGGGTTAACTGTTTAAATATCATTTGAATTTTATTGAAGAATGGCAGGAGCTTCCAGATGTGTTTTAGTTGAGTCTTCTGCTGCAAGACAAGATTGTGCAATGTCCGATTCAGATATTGTCCCTTTTCTTGTAAAGTTCTAAGGAAAGAGTCCATATCAGAATTTCATATAGACTACCAGTTCAACTTTTTTTTTTTTCAAATGAAGCACCGTGAGATTTGTGAAGTTTATAATTTCATGACAAACTCCATCTCTAGTCTTCTCTCACAATCAGCAACTGTAGCAAACACAGGGGGGGAATGAGGAAATAAATGGGAAAATCAATTTTATCTCCTCCAATTTTAGGAAATAGACTCTACAGAATGTTCTGCCTTATCAGCCTGGATCTTAATCATAAAATGAAAGACATTTTATCTATTTGGCTTATTCATAGAATATGGCTTATTACATTATATAGTGAACTTGAAGATATTGGGTGAGCCATTTAACCATTCACCAAGGTGTTTCATAGAAGACCAGCCCTGCTACTCTAGATGGTATAATACGGACTTAGAGAAGACAAAAGCATTTTATAGCCATTACCAGTATTAGTCACAATGATCCCTTCTGTTGCATTGAGGAAGTTATTTTGTAGAAATATGAAAGAAGCTAGTAGCTATCAACATCGATGCAAGACCCTCCAGCAGCAAAAAGATTATGACTCAATGAAGGCTCAGGAGATAGTTAGCATTTTCAGCAATAAAGTATTTTTTAATTAAGGTTGAGGTGAAGTCTAGCTTTGAAATCTTCATGGAGGACTACATCCTTTCAATCCTGAATCTGGTATAATGTTCTCATTGACTTATTAATGTATTTAAAATGTTTTGTTTAAGTAGCTATGGTATTTGGTAAAACCTTTAACAAGAATTTTTGCAAATATTCATTATACTTATTCTTGTGGTATATAAAAGTTTTAATACTTTAAATCCCATAGGCTATTCCATTTCAAAATTTATATTTATCATCTTTATCACCTCTATTAGAGAATGTGCTTTGGATTGCTAAAATGAGTTAAAAGTATTGGACACCACCTATTTTAGAAGAAGCACTTACAAATTATTTTCTTCCTTTTCTAGGAATGAATATTTTTTATTTTTTTGCCCATACGTTTTCACCAATCTGCCAATCCAGTGGCATGAAGTTTCTTATATAGGCAGCTTTAGTGTTTCTGAAGTATTTCTGATATACTTCACACAAGGCTGAATTCTTACTTTTTGTTCCATGTATTGGATTAACAGCAACAAAAAATGCAAAATGTTATTCAACACAAAAATACCTCTTATCAAAATAAAAATACCTCAAAAGTCAAAAAAAAAAAAAAAAAAAAAAGAGGCTAGTGACCTAGGAGCTAAATGATTTGCCTAATGTCAGGGAGTGATTGAGCAACAGAGGAAGATCAAGGTCTCCTGGATCCTCACTTCTGGAAAGCATTGCTATCATAAATACTTCCGATTGATAAGAGATTCCCTATTCCCTTTTGAACCCTGGAAGACATGAGTTACATGCCCTTCTGGGTGAAAAGGGACTTTAGCCCACAGATTTTTCTTTCTTACCCCTCCCATGCTAGAAAGGCATGCTTGAATTAAGTAAGAAGCCTTAGCAGCCAGAGAGACCTGCCAAGAATACAGGAAGAGGTCTATCGTCTTTAACATTCGTTTTTGAATAGGGAGGGATGAAGTAGAGCATTCAGCTACTCAGAAACTCTATGTTAAATGTAAGAAGTGATGTTTGTCCCCAAATAAAGTCATATGATAAACACATGTGCTTGTAAAACAGCCCACTCCAAACCACGTAGTGAAGTGAAAAGAGGGCTGAAGATGTATTTTATTTGATGAGCCATATACAAATCTTAGTAAATGTTCACAACCTCATTAAATATATGGCATCCCCTTCAGAACAAACCAAACGTGGTCAAAACTTCCTGAGCTTATTTTAAGAAACAGAACTGCTGGGCAAGTTAAGCTTCAGGCCGCGGACCAACCACAAGAGCCACAAGTATGGCTGGCTGGATAAATTTGGACACCCATAGTGCTGAGTCTGGGATGCTCCTTGAGAGGCTGGAGACAGAGCAGTGAGCAGTTCTTCAGGAAATTACCAAATTTGCCCATATATAACATATTTTAAAAAGCAGAAGCTATAAAACCACCATTGCTTCTTATAACAGAATCTTGTACTAGAAGGCCAGAGAAGAATATAAATGTATAACATAAAATGATCACTTCTAATTGTAGCTTTGGTTGGTGTTGGGTAAGAATTCTGCCTTCTGAAAAGTTCTGAAAGGTTCTCCTAATTGCATCTGTGGCTAAAGACCACTAATGTGAAATTTTTCTGGTTGTGTGGAACAGCGTTTAGTTCTGCAGAAATACATTTATATTTCTAAATAGGACATTAATTCTCAACACCATTAATGCCCTGGCATCTTAAAACTCTTGAGAGCAGATTTCTTCATTAGAGTTTGAGGACCTCTGTGGGTATATAGATATATTCTTGGGGATCCAAACCGTCTCTCAGTTTTTCCAACGTTATGGTTCCATTGTTCTGATAACCTTTAAAAACTTAATACAGCATATTCTGGGTCATCTGGAAGATCCCAAACTGCCATTTGATTTGTGCTTACAAACAAATTGATGCCACATGGTATTTCTAAAGGGAACAAAACAGAAATGGCTTTAATATATAAACCATGCATTCACCCCCAAATGAAGGCCAAATGCTGTCATGATTTACTATACAAAAGAAGTTTTCACAGCAGTTCCCAAAGGGCAAATTGGGGTGAACTGAATCATCACATAACACATGGTAAGACAGACCAAGAAGGCCCGCCATAGGGAAGGCGGTAAAGGCAGTCCTTTGTGCCAGAGTCTCTGGCTTCCACTCCCATAACACACTTGGAACATGCATCAAAAGGGAATTCAGAGATGATCACTGGCAGCAGGCATCTGGTAGGATATGTTTTACAGAAGCCTTTCGGAGAGCACAATTTCACGTAATGGGAGCAAAAAAAAAAGAACCTCACCTTTAAGCATAGTACAGAATTATGGAATAGCAAACTTAGACAGAAATAGCTAAAACGAAAGGAATATTATTGACAGAGGCTTTGTAATGCAAATGAGATCTCTGTATTTAAAATTCAATGTGCCACAATTAAAAGACTGAAAGACTTCTAATTCTCAGAGACTGAGAACTCTCTGGAAGCTTGTATCGCATTTTATTCAGTTCAATAAAGAAAGTTTGAGCACCGGTTGTGAGGCAGGTTGCAAAGAGCAGTGAAACATGGTCCTTCCCCTTAGGGCACTTACATTTTAAGGAAAGAGAATGGGTGGGTACCTAAAGAGATAATTTCAGTGAATTTAGGAAAACTTGGTACAGGGTGCTATGGTAGCTAGAGAAGGGCACTTTTCAAGCCTGGTACAAAAGAAGGACCAAATAAGCATGAGCCAAAGCAGGCCCATATGGGTGTGAAATCAGAACAAGAAATAAAGGGGAGTCACAGACTTTGAATGATTGAAGAGTGCCAGAACAAAAACTACAATCGATAAACCTTATCCTAGTGAGAAGGATTGATTCTTCTGTGAAACACCAACACACACTTACAGACAGGTACATGATTTTAGGTCGCTGCATATTCTCAGTACTTTATACATTATCCAGAGTTCCAGCTGCATGCTTCTCAACTCATCCTTGTATCCTTCTTAGAAAGTCACAAAGTACAAGTAATTCAATAACATTATTGCTAAATAGTGACAAATAATCTTAGCATCCCAGGGTGCTTCTAGTTGTCTCAAAGACCATTGCAAAATACTAAACACGATTTATTTTATTTTATTTTTTTGCTTTTTTCAAAATTCAAAACAAAGATACTTGTATGGGAAAATTATTTTAATACAGAGAATGCCTTATTGAGTCCTGACAAGGGAGAAAGAGTGGTGCTTTATAAAGGTAGCACAAGCATCAGAACAATTCAGGCAGAGATTGTGATAAAAATGTGAGAGTACTGTGGTTTGGTTAGCTATTGGTAGCTCAGACTGCCAGACATATCTCCAACAAGCCTCACTTACGGTTTCCATTTTTATTTAAGAGTAACTAAAATAAATAGCCTGCCTCTGAAAGCTTTTCTATCCTTAGCTTTCCTCAACGCCACAAGTTAGCCTAGAAAACCTGAATCCAATGGGTCCAAAAAGCCACTCATAGTGCAGATGCTTTCAGCCTTTGTAGTGAGCACAAAGATCACGGAAGCAAGTTGAATCACTAAACTAAAAAGGTGGCAAGCTTCAAAGTGAATTCTAAGTAATGGGATCTTGGGCTGGAAGTACACTAGAAATCTGATGAAGTCCAATAGCCACGAGTCTGACATCAGGTTCAATAAATTGAGAAGTATGGATTTATTAGTAATAGTAACCACCCCTGCCCTCTTCCCCAGCCTCACCAACTCATGGGATTCTATTATAATTTAGACACAGAGAATCTTGTAATAGAAGTCCAGAGAAGAAGATAAATGTATAACATAAAAGGATCTCTCCTAAATGCAGTTTTTGTTGGTGTTGGGTAAGAATTCTGCCTTCCGGAAGGTTATCCAAACCAAATTCTGGACCCTTGGAGAGCGTTCTGCTTTATTTATTGTTTTGCAATATTGCCTGTTTTTTCCCAGTGTTCTTTGTGCTTAGGAAATATGTTGTGCATGTCCCTTTCTTGTAGCATAGATGCTGATTTCAGTGAGAAATTGATGGTGGTGTATTTATTCATGTATCTAGTTTTCCTTTCCTTTTTGCATCGCTAAAAATAAAATCTTATAACTTCATTCCCCCAGGTAGTGATAGAAATGAGGCAGAAATTATTTAAAGGGAAAAATGAGATTAATATTGTCATTTCAATGTCAAAAGCAGAGGGAACTTGAGCTGTGTAAAATGGTCTTGAATTCACAGGCTATATTATCTATTGTGTTTTGCACTGAAAAAAGGATTTACTATTCATTTTTTATTTTGAAATGAATATGTAACTTACTATAAGTTTAAAACAAAATTTAATTTTATAAATTACCCATTAGATTGTTTTGACTTTCTTTGTATTTTATTCATCTCACCTTTCTTGAAGTTTCATTCCATAAGCATGTTTTATTAATGATATATTAATAAGCATTCACTTAAAACCTGACTGATTAAAAAGTAGACCTGATCTTAACTAACTCTTCTGAAAATGTTTCATTTATTGAATTCATTGAGGTTTAAGTTCTCATTTGTATAGCTAGAGGGTAAATTGCAAAACTCATGCTTGTTTTATCATAAAATGAAAGTAGTACTCATATTTGCAACACTAATTAAAATTCTTCCCTGACCCATATAAATGCAGCCTCTCCCCAAATAGATGGTTTTGTTTTTTTTTTCAAATCATTATATAAAATTTACTATATAGGTGTGTGATAATGAAAGGATCTATCTTGAGTGTAACATAATCAAGGTTAAGCGAGAGTAAAAATTAAGTTCAGACTTTTAATACTGCAGGGTACATTTTTAGTACCCTACAGGGAGAATTAGTCACACGACTCCCATTAACTTTAATGGAACTTGTATGGGCAAATTGTAGGCTGAAATTCCTGGGAAGTTAACATCAGTAGAGTTTACTAGTTCCATTTTTTCTCTTTAGGCCTTTAGTTTTGGCTACCTTTACTTTCTAATGGTCCAGAGGGAAGAGGTGTCAATAAAAATGATTAACATAAATGTTTTCCAATTTTTATAAGACTGCATTTTCTATACATTTTCCCAGAAGTTAGAAATCTGCAAACAATGTTTATAGCATTTGAGATTTAGTTTGCAAGTAAATCCTACTTAATAAAAGGTACAATTTTCAAATATGAACACTGAAATAGAGTTGTTTATATATGAACATTGTAGTATTCGTTATCCTCTAGTGCTTTTTCATATTACACATTCCCATTTGCAATTACCTACAGCAAAATCAAAGACTTTAAAAATATTTTCAATTTAGTAAGTGTTGGAATTCAGTATCTTTATATTACCATATTTGGCTGTTTATATTTGAAATGAAATGTCTTTTGAATTCTATAGATTAGTCTTATTAAAAAATCATATACCACATTTAAGCACTGTTGAGAAAGAAATGCATAGAAAATTAAAATAATCTCACAAAAGGAACTTAAGTATTCTTTAAAACTGTCAGCAATAGTTTCCACAATTGTGAATTTGATCACCAGATGATATGATAAAGCTATGATCAGCTAACCAAATCTATTCAAAAGTGTGCAGTACATTATTGAATTTATATTCTTAATACAGTAAAAAAAGAGAGAGAGAGAGAAATGAAACTTGTAATTTCAATTCATCTGAATTGTTCATAGTGCTACTAAATTTGGAAACACCTAATATTTCTCAATTCTTTCTTTTATCCATAATATAAACCTATCTGTGTCTAAAATTTTCTATAAATTCACCTTTTAAAATTAACTTTAAAAGTTAAAAAAATCCCTCATGGTAAACTTATGGAATCTTCCATTTTCTCTTACTTACAGATCTGAATAACCAAAACTGGACTTCTCAGACAAAAAAAAAATTTGGATCAGGAATAAAAAGCACTTATTGATGAGCACACCAATAATTAACATCATAAGTGATTTCATTTGGACAGATGTTTCAGGAGGGAAAAAAGGATTGGTAAAATACAATGTTACATAAGTGACATTTCTTATTTAAGAAGTAACTGGTTATCATGTGAACCCCTGAACTGTGTACCCCAACAATGAATGTTAGTGCTCCAAGTAACAGCCATCCAGTCCTCATCATTTTACAGGTGAAGAAACTGAGCCTTAAAGAAGTTGATTATCCTAAGTTCTCCCAGTTATTTAATTGCAACAAAAACTAGACTCCGAATCTCTTGACTCCTCAATAGTTCATTAAACAATTATGAATGAGCACATGCAATGGCCTTACATAATTTTAGGTAAGTGGTGAACAAAATATACACGATCTTTGTCAATTTCAGATTGTGGCACAAACTAAAAACGAAATGTGCTTTCTTAAAAAAGATTTATTTATTTACTTATCTTACTTTATCCATTTTAAACACCCCCTCTCCCTCGTTTTTGCTGTTTTTATGTCCATTCACGGGACAATTCTCTGTGTCTCTTTCCTGCCCTCTCTTCTCATCCTTCTCCTTCAGTCTTCACCGGGATGCGATCCTGAAGATCTCCGATGTGAGAGAGAAGCGTTCTGCCATCTGTACCACGGCACATCTCACCTTAGCTCTCCCCTGTGTCTCTCTCCTGTCACATCATCATCCTGCCGTGTGGCTCAGCGGGGCCTGGCATGCCCACACACAGGGCCTAGTGGCATGTACACTGTCTATATAAAAGGAGGTCCCAGGGATCGAACACCAAACATTTGAGCCACATCCGCCCCCATGATGCATTTTACCAACTCAGTATGCAGCTGTTTAGTATTATTTCAATCCTCAATTTCTCTGATATTTCCCTTTCTCTCCCTGACGTTAAAAGCATGGAGAAATTTTTTGGTAGATTTATCAGCAGAGCTACCTTCCATCCATCTCACTGGCTAACTTCCTTGAAAAAGTACTCACATAATCATGAAAAACATCAATATTTGCCATGCTTCATTACATTCCTGTTGTATTTGCTGCGGTCAACGATGCCTACTTTCATTGGAGTTTCCCCAGTATTTGGCTTTCTCAGTTTATGGTCGTCTGGGCTGGTCCCCATGTCATAGGAGAAGTTCAAAGATTGACAACCTAAGGCCATGTGAAAAATACAATTTTGGAAAGGTCTGTAAGTGAGGATTTCCTTCAGAGCACAATGGTTGTCCCACCATGGTTATTTCTCATTCCATGTGATTTTTCTGTGTAGAGAACAAAAGAGAGTTTGAAGGATGAGGCAGGGTGTGAATCTGTCTGCTTGCAATTCTATGAAATTACCCTGACTGTTTTGTCTTCAATGTCAGACAGTGAAACTGTTTCCTCTAACTAGCAAAAAAGAACGCTCAGTGCTTTTGCCTTTCATTTTCTCTTAATTCATAATTTATATATGGCCTGTTTATTAATACCATGAAGTGTTGTACCTGGAAAACTGCTCTCATAAGAACAGAATGTTCAGAATCAAATGAACATGTTTATAAGGCAGACATGATTTTTATATTTTAAAAAAATCTTGTCAGTTAATTCTTCCTAAGATTGTTGGATAAAGTCTAACAGAAATTTTTCAGCTATTAATATGACCATATTTAACAAGTTAAACAAGAATTTCAACTCTATTCTAGTTGATGATGAATCTCAAGGGAAATAAAACATTTTTTAAATAATCATATTCTACCCAGAAGAGAAAACATTTCAATAAAGCACCATTTCTGTGAGTTCCTTGGTGGCAGAGAAACTTTATTATCCACTTTGTGTGTTTCCCTTATATAACATGACACACAAATTGTAATAATAATAAAAATTACAATGGCTATGTATTATGAATTAATATTTGTGTTACAATTTACAAAACATATTATCATTTAATCTTTTCAACAATCCTATAAATTAATACTATTACCATTTCATTTAACCAATGAGAAGAGATTAAATCTCTTACCCCTGGTCACATAAATGGTGAATGGAGGAGCTGGGATTTAAACTCAGATACTTAACTCCAGAACTTGTGTTTGTAGCCATTAACTCTAGTACTTTCCACTTCCTGGCTTAGAGTAGAGACTTCAAATCAAATTTAGAGAATGAAATTGAAATCTTCCTAGATTTGGCCTTTTTTATTTAAGCCATTAGGAAAATTTATACTTCTGGATAAATGACTGGGGTAAAAAGAAAAACATTTAGTCAACTGGATAATTCGATTTATTGTGAAACATTCTAAATGGCGTATAGAAGCCTACAGTTGAACAGGGTTTTAGCAATCATTCTAGTCCAATCCATACCATTTTCAGATGTGGAAAGTGAGATTCTGAGAGGTGACCCAGGTTACTGGGTGTCATACAGCTTGCTAATAGCAAAGTTAATTTTCTTAATTTCAGGCAAAAATATTTGAACTACATTTTGCTATTTTTAATTTTATTTACATACTTATCTGTGAGCACATGTTCATACCTGGATTTTTAGCTTTATGTAGTATGGTGAACAGACTTTTTAAGGTGTCTCCCATGATCCTCATCTTCTGATATTCATCCTTGAGTGTGGATGGAACCTGTGACTTGTTTAACCAATAAAAAGTAGCAAAGGTGTTGGGAGATATGCAGTTACATGTATGTGATTAATTATGCGATTGCATTACCTAAGATAATAGCTCCTACTTTGCTGGTTTTAATGTAGCAAGCATCTGTGTTGGAAAGCCCATGCAGCAAGGCACTGAGGGAGGCTGCTATGGACAGAGGGGTCTTCTAACCAACAGCCTACAAGGGCCTCCAGATAACAGCCAGAAAGAAAGCGACCCTCATTCCTATAACTACAGGGAAATGAATGTCAGCAGCAACCACAGTGAGTCTGGAAGCGGATCTTTCCCCGGTTGAGCGTTCACGTGAGACCCCACCCCGACCAATACCTTAACTGTAGCCTTGCAGAGGACACACCTAAACTGTGCTTGGACTGCTGATGCACAGAAACTTTTAGACAATAAATGTCTGTGGCTCTAAGCTGCTAAGTTTATGATAATTTGTTATGCAGCGATATAAAATTAATACACAGAGTCAGCCTTAGTATGGCAAGAATCTGATGCTGAGTTTAATTATTGTCAAACTAAGTGAGGTTTAGCTAGTTAAGATTTGGTTACTTTTTATATAGAATTAGGACTTCAATAAATATCTTTTTTGAATGAAGGAGAATGATAAAATATCTTTACAGTAATGCCAATAAGAAAGAAGTGAGACCTAATCATCATATTAATATTATTATAAGTTATTTTATTTAATTTTTATTGCCTGTCAGCATCAATCATTCTTTTATTTGTAGGTGCATGGAGGAATGAGGATGGGGGAGGGTTGCAGGCAAAAATGGCTTTGTTCTGAATCTTAACATCAGAAAAAGAAGAAATGAATTAGCTTCTAGAAATTTACTAATGTAATTCTTATTCATATGATAGAGTATCGTGCTATTATGGCTCTTTCTGCTACTTTAGAGTCAATGTTATGAAGAATTCATCAATGAAGCTTCTTACCAGTCATTTCCATAATTATATATAATGGATACTTTATACACACATACACACACTTACTTACTTTATCCCTATGTTATTCAGACATTGAATAGTGCTTAGTAAAATTCTTCTAAAAAACAAACTACTTTTTATAAAAGATATGTGGATTTGAATGCTCAATGAAGATGCTGGCCTACTTTAAAAATTACACTCCCCATAAAATTAAGACATAATAAAATAATTTCTATAGATACCATTCGTCTTTGATTGCAACTTTACTAAAATGATAGGTAGATGAAGTTAAATACAGTAGCCACTGAAACAGATTTTTAAAATTAATGGCTTCATTTGCATCTTCTGAAGAAATTTGCCCAATATTTTTGTTTCTAGACATATAACATTTCTGGCTAATAAACATGGCTAATAAAAAAAAAAAAATAGATCTTACCTATATTCACTTTTCTTAAAAAATCATCCAGTAATTCATTTTCAAGATGGAGATATTAAAACACAGAGAAAAGATGACCCAAGAACAAGGCAGTGGCCATGATAAAAAGGCAATGGAGTTTTTTCAATCTTAAAAAAAAAAAAAAGGCAATGGAATTCTCTTCTCCTGAGTTTAACTAATGAACATAGGCCTCTGATTTCTTATACTTTTATCAAAGTTTAGTAACTGAAAGAGTCATAGAGGAAGGGCATGCTAGTTATTTTTTACTGTTATATCTTAGAATACAAGGACCGAGAAATTAGAAACCATAACTTCTATACACAGTTTCTACATATAACGTTGCCTGATGCATTATGACTTCCAAGAAAAGGTTAATAAAAGGAAGTCTGAAGCACTAATTTCCTGAAAAAAAGAAAAGAATTTCAAGAAATCATGGTTGTAGAGGAATATACCAAATTACTACATCAAAAATTTTTGAAAAATGATAGGATATTAATTCATTAATAAATAGCTACAGGACTCATTGAGTGTTTGCTGAATCTGATGCACTACTTTCTATATTTTGGACAGAGCTAGATAGTTGCCAGTCATTATTCTAAACATATATCATGAAAGCGAGAATATGCAAATACTGAAATTTGAAAACATTGAAAATTGAAAAATTAACTATAAAGCATTGATAATACATGAAATAGTTCATAGTTAGTCAGTTTAGCAATTTACAATCTCTCAATGTGTTAAATGTACCATATTAGCTGAAGAAGTAGGAAAACTATGGCAAGCTGGATTAATTTCAGAAAATCTAAAATAACCAAATGCAATTAAACTTTAATGTTTATTCACACTTAAAGTTGAAAAGCAAGATATTTTAGTTTTTTTTACTAATTCCAGAATGCAATAGTATATTTCTAAAGCAAAAAAGTAAAAGTGGGTAGAAAAAGGAATGATTTCTTTTTTTCCTAATGTAACTTTTGGAATAAAAAAGCAGTTGGAATAACTTAAAATAACATTTGCCTAATACAAATACTACTATAAAGGAAGACCTGAAACAACCTATTGCAAGGCATTCTATGGCGCATCAGTTAAAAGAGAAAAAAATTTTTTATTGGATAACTTATTGGCTATTCCTCAACTTCTACTGGTTGGAATGTTGAACTTTGAAACTATAGAACTGCATGGTTTTCAAATTCAGTATGCCTGCATGCATATATGTGTATAGATAATTTCCATGTCTTGTACCAAGGATATGAACTGTGTAAAATTACTGTAGGAAGTTGTAAATGATGTATGAAATGAGAAATCTTTGCCCACTGGCAGTACATAGATAGAACAGAGATAGTGACATGCAATCTCTTCTCTGTCATTTGTCATAGTATTCATCTTATGAAAGGTAGAACATATCAATAAACCTGAGTGTCGAACTTGCATGCTAAACAATACATTTTGTTTCTCCTCTTATAGGTCTCACCTCTTTCTTGAAAATCAGTTTAGAAAAACCTTTGTGCCCAAGGTAAATATAAAGAATTTCTATGTGAATAATCTTAATTACAATCCAAAAACATTAAAGACCTTTGCAAATTAAATGCAGAAATTCTAAATAGCGCTGTGTATTTGCGTCCTTATATTCAGCATTGCTGAGTTTCTAGACTCCCCATCTGTATTAGTCAGCCAAAGGGGTGCTAATGTGAAATACCAAAAATGGGTTGGTCTTTATACTCCAAATAAAGGATATTTATTTGGAGTAGAAGTCCACAGATACCAGGCCATAAAGCATTAAATTTCTTCTCTCACCAAAGTCCATTGTCACGTGTTGGAGCAAGACAGCTGCCGACATTTGCCAGGGTTCAGGCTTCTTGGGTTCCCTCTCTTCCTGGGGCTGTGTTTCTGACTCTGGGCTTAGCTCCTTTGGTTCCTTCACAAGGTCAGCTGTAGACTATCAGCAAATGGCTCACTTCTCTTCTCCTGGGGCCTTCTCTCCAATATCAAAACTGCTTCTCAAAAACTGCTTTAACTCTGTTCTTGCCTTGCCTTTTATATTTGATTCCACACCCACCAAGGGGTGGGGCTCAACGCCCTACTGACGTGGCCCAGTCAACGCCCTAATCATAACTTAATCATGCCCAGATTAACAGATCAGTTTACAAGCATGTTCCAATTATATTTTTGGAATTCATAATTACATCAAATTGCCAGATGGCTACACCATCCAAGGTAAATCTTTTGTGAGGACATATATAGAAGCTTTATCTAAAATGTCTAACCTACAACCGTTTAGAAACATCTGAGGGTAGGACTGACATTTTCATTTCGCATCCGGATGTTTGAAAGACTTTATATTTCCCTCTCTCATTGACTGACACAAGCAAATGGAAGCAGCACCTTTCTCCCAAATCAGTTTTAATCTTAAACTCCTTTGGCTGATTTTTCCTCACACCTACTGGCCAATCCCCAAATCAAATATTTGCTCAAACAAAACCAATGATTAAATTTATGAATATTCAGCATTGTCTTTTCATAAGATATTCTAGTACCAGGAAAATAAATCTGAGAACAAATATAATAAGAAAATAGAAAAAAAAATTCTCAATTTGGCACATACTTTTAGATTCCGGAATTTGAGTTTAAACATTAAAATACACATGGAACATGTGCATTGAGGTTATGCCTAACTATAACAAGACCAACCATTTTGGCTACCATGATCAAGTTCCAGAAAGCACATGAGAGCATAAGGCAAAATACTTTGGTCTTCAAGAAGTTGATACCTTACTACTCTAGAACTCAAAATATGAGGTGATACCTTTTCAATTTTACCTGAACTTTATTTTTTATGTATGCAGAAGGAAATTTAAATATTCATGCAATTGCATCCTTTTCAAATATGAATATGTTTCTTTATGTGCCAGCTATAATTTTGTTTTTCAAAAAGACAAAGATTATGTTCTGTCATTTGACACTTTTTGCAATATGCTATTGATAAATCTTTCTGAAAATTATAAAACAAATATTTTCTTACCAATTTGGTTGATCTCTTCTTGGAAACACAACTAATTTTTCTTTTGCTTGATGGATTAAAAGTGAATTATCTGATTCTATTTCCCATCAGTAGACCACATCGATGAATGCATTTAGTTTTGCATATGAGTCATATAAATATGATGGTATAGTTTTTTTGCTATGAATAAAATCAAAAGAGCACAAGACAAAATGGTATCTTATTTGGTTCATTTTCCAAGTAGAATGTAAATATTATCCTATTATGATGAGCACATAAGCAGCAGAAATTAACTAAAAATCTTTACTCTAAAAAAGTTTTTAAAATATTGACCTAATACTTAGATTATATTTAGAACCTATGTATTTTCACAACCATCTTTGTTATTATTCTGAGATTTTTTTGTCTCAAGTTCTTTTTCTCTTTTTTCCACTGTACTTGTCCAATTTTGCTTGATGATGCTTTTGTCCCTGAAGTACTACAAACTCAGCTCCCTATTCTTTGCTCGAGTTCTTGTTGCTCTCATTAGCTTATCGAAATTTCTTTCTTAGTTCCTCCATTCTACTTCTCTCTAAATATCTATATATGTTGAATGGGAAACCAGCCTGTTAGCGAGTGATTGTCCTACAATTCCTTTCTAATGGTATTTTAATTTTTCATTGTTTCTGTGATCTAAAACACAAAAGCTGGGAAAAATCTGAGATGGACAATTAGGAAACACTTGCTCATATTTATAAATCAGATCATTATCCTCACCATCCATATAGGAGATGCTGTCAAACACTCAAAAATCACATATTTTGTTTCCCAGGACACATAAAACATCTCCACCCTGCCCACCCCCAAACTCCACTACCATAACTCTGGCATTAACTCAGGAAAGTAGAAAAATATCTGTAAGGCAAGGTAGAATTTGTGCTTGATCAGAGCCAGTGGGTTAAAACTATCAGGGTAATCACTCAGCATGATCATAGTTGTACCTAGATAGGGGTTAATAATTCAGAAATGGTTGTAGGAGTCTTATCATCAGATTATAATTTTTTAAATTTCTCTTCAAATATATAAACATATCAAATATACACCTAGGACTTCATTCAATTCATAATGCATCCACATGGATCTCTAGATCAGAGAATTCCTCTATTAGGAAGCCTTCAAGTAGACTTCAGTTGATTCAACCCAGTTGAAATATTTGAACCTCCTAAGTGAGGATAAGATTTAAGTAGAAGCCAAAATGCACCATAATTTTTCCTTCAACCCAAAATTCCACCAACAATAATTTTCTTTTAATGAAAAAATTGAGGGCTATCTTTGGTTAATCAGAGGAACAGAAAACATTTGTCAGGTTGTTTTGTTGTTTCAAAACACGTTTCTTTTCTCCCTCCCCAGCTCCCATTTTCTTCTAGGAGCTGCACTTCCTGTTAATTATTACCCCCACACCCCGAAACTGTTCTGTAAATATTTACTCTATTGGTATCTAAAATTGACACCAGAGTTAGCTTGCAACAGGAGAGATACATTTGTTAGCAGTAAAGCTAAATAAATGAAGGGCATGACACACAAGCCCAAATAGAGCTTGCCCATACTTCTTTTAAACAACAACAAACTTTAATGTTGGAGAACTCTGCTTTTGTTAAATTTGGTTATGTGTGATTTCTAAAATTGAGAAAGCAGAACCTTTAATTTTTAGGATGTACAGGTTCATAAAAATTCATATTTTTCTGTAAATACTACCCCTTTAGGCAGAAGATAATCAGAGATTCCATGGCATTTTATTTCATGATTCACACTTTTGCTTAATCCTCATACTTAAAGATAGTTCAAATGTATTCATGGACCACTTAATTTAACCAATTTTATTATAAGCCTGAAGTCCATTATCTCTATCTATTGAGAACGTTGTTAACCTGGTTAAAAAATAGTCACATTTGTCACGAAGACATCATGAACACTTTTTTCAAGTTTTATAAATACTGATATCATTACACTATTCATAGAAAATCATGAAATAGCCCTATCTTGGGCATATTGGATATTGGAAAAATGACATTTTTTCTGGCCACCAAATGGTGGATAGCTTAAGTCTTTTGAAATAAGGGTATATAGCACTCTTTTATGAACAATTAACTTCTTTCTTTGTTTTCTCCCTAGTGAATTTCTCTGAACAAGTCTCAAAATTGTTATAATTTTTTTAACTTTTGTTTTTTAAGAGTGTATAAGACAAAATGTTAACTCATTTGCCTACTCAGTTACAAATTCTTGTAAAGCATAAGCTTCCTTCATTTTGGAACCATTCTAGAAAGCTGAGCTAACAATTTGTATTTCACAACATAAATATCTGCATCATATGCATACTGCACCATGACCATGTGAAACTGAATTTCATCTCAAAACATTATCTTTTTGTAATTTATATTAGTAGTATTCCTTGTATTATATGCTATGTTCTAATAGCCTTAATTTTGATGAAACTATGAAAAATAAATTTACACAAAAGGAAGAATAATGAATGAGTGACATAAAAAAAACATTGAAGCGTAATTCTCACTTAAATACTAAAATAAAAAAATTCCTTGTAATTAGAATAAAAACTTTACCACTGATCCAAAATATGTTTGTTGAATTTAAGATGGTAGATGCATCTGATAATCAGGGTAGTCTAAACATTCATTATATTAGAAACCATGCATGTGTCCTGAGACCTGGTTTTTCTCCCCAGGTCTGGTTTTTGGAATGCTGGTGATAAACTAAGCCTGATTTATTATATGAACATCCTGTATGGGAAAAGACTGTGACTTTGGGTATCTTTGGTCAACCTTAAGAGATATAGCAGGGGGACAGATGTGGCTTGGGTGGCTGGGCATCCGTCTCCCACATGGAGGGACCTGGGTTCGATCCCTGAGACCTCCCGGTAAAAATTAAAAAAAAGAAAAATGCAGAAGGTGCATGGGTCACTAGGCCCCAAGCACGGGTGTGCCACCAGGCCCCACGAGCCACGCAGCAAGATGATTATGTAACAGGAGAGTGACACAAGGGAGAGCCAATACGAGATGCACCAGAAAACCAGAAACTAAGGTGGCACAGGCGGTGGAACGCCTCTCTCTCACATTGGAGGTTCTGAGGATTGAATCCCAGTGAAGACAGGAGGAGAAGGAGGAGAAGAGAGGGCAGGAAACAGAGTCGCCCAGCAAATGGACACAGAAACAGCAAAAACAGGAGGGGAGAGGTAAAAATGGATAAAAGTAAATAAATAAATAAATACTTAAAAAATGTATAGGGGAGGAAGATACGGACTATAGTTGGTAGTAATACTTTGACGATGCTCTTTCATGATGTTAACAAATGTTTCACAACAATGCAGGGTGTTTGTAGGGGGTGGGGGTGATGTGTAGGAGCCCTTTTTGATGTTATGCATGTTTGTTTTGTAAGTTCACAATGTTTACTGAACACTTACAGTTTATGTATGTTCATGTATAAATGATATACTTCAATAAATTGTTTTAAAAAAAAAGATGTTAGATGCAGATTTGATATCCATATAGTTTTATGCAGTGAATGATTCATTTCTGTATAAAATTGAGCTGTATTTAAATTAGTGAATTGCATGTAGAGCACTAAGTAAATGCTCAATAGGAATTATTATTATTCAAATTATGTACAAGCCTTCTCTGCTCCCCCATTTCTAACTATTAAAATATTGTGTTTTCCTATAAGCCAGTTCAAAGGCCACAATGTGCAGGAAACTCCCCTCATGTCAGTGTGATTATTGATCTTGGATAGAATTTTGCTTAAAATTCTCATTGTTGGAGGCTGATGTGGCTCAAGTGATTGGGCTCCCATCTACCATGTAGGAGGTCTCAGGTTCAATTCCCGGGGCCTCCTGGTAAAGGCAAAAGTGGGCCCGTGCAGAGAGCTAGTGGCCCGCATGGAGAGCTGATGACGCAACAAAAAACAGACACAGAGGAAGGAGACAATGAGACAATGAGACAATGAGAGACACAACAAACCAGGGAGCTGATGAGGTGGCTCAAGTGATTGAGTGCCTCTCCCACGTCAGAGGGTCTGGGATCTGTTCTTGGTGCCTCCTAAAGAGAAGATGAGAAGACAAGCAGACACAGAGGAACACACAGTGAGTGGACACAGAGAGCAGACAGGGAGTGCAAGAAGCAAGCAGGGGTGGAGGGGGGAATAAATAAAAGAAATCTTTAAAAAAAAATTCTCATTATTTTATTACTAGCCTTGGTAGTTTGACACTGGGTGGATCCTAGAAAATCCTTTTCTTAAAGTTAATCCATTCCTGTGCATGTAAACTTACTGTAGTTGGGAGCTTTTGATTAAATTACTTCAGTTAAGGGCCTTTGATTAGATTGTGTGACCCAGGGTGAATCTTAATCTTCTTACTGGAATCCTTTATAAATGGAGGGGAAAAAAGCCACAGCCCAGAAAAAAGTGGTAGAAACAGAGAAAAGCCTACAGAAGCTGAAATCAATGAGGTAGAGGGAAAAGCCACAGGAAGAACAGCCCAAAGCTGAAGCAACAAGGCCCAGAGGAGAGGGGAGAGATGAGCAGACACCACCATGTGCCTGATTGTCCACTGTTGAGCTTGGGGAGAAAGTGAGCCTGGAAAAGAAGGCAGAGACTGGAAGAGCCACCATTGTGCCTTGCCAAGTGGCAGGAGTCCAGGATCGCCAGCAGCTGACCTTCAGTCAAAGAGCATTTCTGATG
The DNA here is from genome assembly GCA_026826555.1 of Tolypeutes matacus. NCBI lineage: Eukaryota > Metazoa > Chordata > Mammalia > Cingulata > Chlamyphoridae > Tolypeutes > Tolypeutes matacus. Next base: position 25,135,252 of record JAKSZT010054487.1, read on the forward strand.
ATGCCTTGTGTATTAGTAAGCCAAAGGGATGCTGATACAAAGTACCAGAACTTTATTGGCCTTTATAAAGGGTATTTATTTGTGGTAGAAGCTTACAGTCACAAGAACCCAAAAAGTCCAACACAAGGTACCATAAGAGATACTTTCTCACGCAGAGTCTGTTGCCACGTGTTGATGCAAGATGGCAGGCGATGTCTGCGAAGGTTCAGCCTTCCTACTTCCTCTTACTGCTCCATGGTCTCAGCTTCTTCCGATCTCAGTTATAGGCTAGCATAAGGCTCATCTCTCTTCCTGGGGCTCATTTCTTTCTGGGCTCAGCTGCTCAGTTCTTTTCACAAGGTCAGCTGTAAATTATCAGGCGAATGTCTCATCTCTCCCCAGAGCTCCAGCATCAAAACCAAGTTCTCTCCTTTGTGTTCTTCTCTGTGTGTCTACTTCCATGTGAGAGTCTGTTTACCAGCCCACCAAGGGGGTTGGGACTCAACACTGAGTTGCACTCTAATGACATGGCTGAATCAAAGCTCTAATCTTAACATAATTTAATCAGACTTCTCAGCTGAATCTATTACAATCAAAGGGTATAACACCCAGAGGAACAGACCAGTTTACAAACAGGATCTATATCTTTTTAAGAATTCATAAATAATATCAAACTGCCACACCTTGAATATACATTTTCACAGCCTCAGAACTGTAAGCTTTTAACCTAATAAATTCCCACTATAAAAGCCAGTCCATTTCTGGTATTTTGTATTATCAACCTTTGGCAAATTCAAACACTAGCTTTGCCTTGTGTTTCCATAATGTATAGTGTATTTTCTCTCTCCTCTCTTTCCCAGTTACTCTGTAGGCAACCTGAGGGTAGTCTCCTATATATTTATATTTGTATCCTCCACAGAAATGGGCACTAGGCTTTGCATGCTGTGATAGTCTGAAATTCTTTTATGAATCCCCCCTCCAAAAAAGCTTATGTTTTTGAACTAATCCATTCCTGTGGGGTGAGACCCTTTCTACTGGACTACATCATTGAAGAGTGACTCAGGTTGAGTCTCCACCCTCTTGCTAGGTTTCTCTATCAGAGAAAGAGAAAGACAGAGAGGAAAAGGGAGCCATCATATTATATTGATCCTATTATGTGAGAGAGAGGACTGCAGAAAAACAGAAGCCCCGGGAAGCCCAAGGGGCTGAGGCCAGAGAGAGAGAAGCCATATGACTCATAGCTTCCAGTTGATCTCAGGAAGAAAGCCGAGCAGCTGAGACTGATAGAGGAGGCCTAGAAAGAGACAATCCCTATGCCTGGTTGCCCAATGCTGAGCTGTGGGAGATGGTAGATTCTGGAGGGGAAGGCACAAACCTCAGCAGAAATCTTCACCGCTTGGCCAGACAACAGGATCAACAGTAGCTGACTTTGGTGAGAAAGCATCTCTGATGGTGCCTTGATTTGGCCATTTCACGGCCTTGGAACTGTAAGCTTTTACCTCAAATAAATGCCCTTTATAAAAGCCAACCCATTTCTGGTACTTTGCATCCTAAGCCTTTTGGCAAACTAAAACATGTACCTTCAAGGTTCCATGTATGCTTGAGAAATCCATCAGGTGGATTTCAATATTTATTCAATGAAATACTCAGGCAGGAAACAGGAGAATTAAATGGATCTTAAGCTCAGTTTAGTAAACAAATATAAAACTCAATTTAATTGGTAGAGTATTCAGTTCATTGAGAAAGATCTTTGAACCTAATTCATAATTTTCCCTACTTTTGAAGACTATATTGATATGGAACAGAAGCTATTCTTTCCCACCAAGAGCACCATGTAGAACACTCTGAGTTATTTTAATGTTTTCAAATCAAATCACCCTTTATAGTGTCAATACTAGAGTTACTAGTGAGGTATATTAGAGTGGATTGTATACTGCGGTGTAGTATAATATAGTATAGTATGATATATACATTTTAAGGTCCACACTTGTTTTTTTTTTTACTATTAACACAGTAATGTATTGCTCATTTTGCCTCTTTTTTCTTTTCCAATTTTTTTCCCATTGCTTTTCAATTTATCTATTCTTGTCAATCCTTACAAATTAGTGTTAGTCCCTAACAAACTTCCCCCACCTACTATTTTTTTCTCCATTTTACCATTAAACCCACAGTCCATGGCCTATTGATTTGTCTTTGGAATGATTTAGGGAATCAGAGTCAACCATTTATTTATTCAACAAATATTTTTAAGCATTGTGCTGGATATTTTCTTTGTCCCTCCAGGTCCAATTTCCATCCTTTCCTACATTCTCATTGCCACAAGAGGCTACCATTTATGGTCTGCTTCAATAGGGTTCCCATCTCTGTGTCTTATAATAGGGTTTGTCTAATGGTCCTGGCATGAGGCAAGAGTGCCGTGGTTTCTTACTCTATTTAAGGCCATAGCTCCCATATTATGGCTGTTTCCCACAAGTAGGACTCTTTTTGAGTTCTGGTAATTCCTAGTCCTCCTTGTTCCTTCTGGCCTAGACATGGTAACAGTTTCCTCCTTGTTGGTTTCTCTTAGCCCTGCCCACACCTTGTAAATAAATTCTTCGCAAAATCTCAACTGTCCCATTTCACGTGCCATCTATTTCCTGCTAGATTAAATCTCCTTCTGAGTGTCTGAATTCACGCAGTCTTTTCCATATATTTTTTTTAATCTTATGAATAAGTTGATAATTACAATCCATATTTTAGGCATAAGGAACAAAGAGTCAGCAGATCTACTAAACTTGCCCAGACACTCAGCTAAATACATGGAATAGATAAAAATGGAATCACAGTCTCCTGCCCAAAGGCTGGTACTCTTTCTCTTATTGTTCAGTTTCCTCCTACTCTCTCCTAGCCGGTTTCTTCTTGGTAACATCCATCAGTGATTATTTATTAAGAGCCTACAGCACATTGTTATGTATTGAAACTGCATCCAGCAATGCACATTCGTACATAGGAACAACAGATGTGCACCTGACTAGTAATCATTTTGGCCAGGAATCTCTGCTTTTGACACATTAGTAAGGGATCTCACATTTCTCTATGTTAATATCAACACTGAATTCAAGGACTGCCTCCAGAACATTCTCGCTTGCCTTAAGAGTCTTTTAATAGGTCTTTGCAAGCATTAGAATTAGAAATCCTTCTGCATATCCTTGAGCGATATATTAAATAAACATTCTGCATAGATGAATGGATGAACAGACAGGCTGACTGATTGACTGCAGAATAATAACAGACCTGGGGAGACAAGGACTGGGGACAACTAACCTAGATCCAGATACTAACCATAGAGAGAACACCCAATTATCTAAAGGTCAGTGAGTCCATTAAGTGATGGCAAAAATCAGGTGGAATCTAGTGAGGGAATGTAGGTTCTGGAGTCAGCTAGGGCTAGGGAGAACAACTGAAACATTGTTGATATACAGCAGAAGTGCTAGTACTAGTTCTGAGGGTATGTGAAGCAGAAGGGTTAGTAAAAGTTATGAGGTATTGCAGAATAGCATCCTCTCTTCAGGTCTTCCATAGGTGTAAATGAAATACTATATGTAAAACATATCACCCAGTGCCTGGGACAAAGTACATGTGTGGTTTAATCAATGATATGGAGAAAGATACTAATAATCCTGCTTCTGATAAGATGGACTCAAGGTGTGGGTGGGGCCCAAGATATAGGGCAGTGGATGCTGGGGATCTTAACTGGAATAAAAAGTAAATTGGGGGAAGTGGTTGTGGCTCAAGCAATTGGGCTCCTGCCTACCACACGGGAGGTCCCTGGTTCAGTTCCTGGTGCCCCTTAGAGAAGACAGCGAGCTGATGCAACGGGCAGGTGCGGCAAGCTGACACAACAAGATGATGCAACAAGAGACACAAGAAGAGAAAAAACAAGTAAATTGGGAATCAAGGCATGAGTTGATACCCTGACTCAAATATAAGCACCCACCCTACAAACACCAAGGCCCAACTCAAAATTGCAAGAGAAAGGTGCCTGCCAACAAACCTTCCACAGGCCTTTCTCCACAGACACATTGCTTCCCTCTAACTATTCAAAGCCCTAAATTTATGGCACTGACTAGACTATTTTTCCCACAACTGATTTGTGATCCAGAATTAAAATTCTTTTCCACCCCCAATCAACACTTTCATTTTGAAATCTCAGATGTTGTGAAATCTGATGTCATGATTTGTCATGAGACAAAACATCCTCTCCTCAAGATATCTGTTAACCTGAATAATCTTTAATTGGCTAAATAATGTTTTTGGAGAACTACTCCTATGAATTGTACATTCATTCATAATTATTAGCAACACAGGGAAGATAAATTTTGGTATGTCTATGGAGTGTTGTTGCTTCCTACTGCCTTAGAAGAGAAAAAGTGAGGATACAGAAGTTTTGAGAATTATGATTCTATGCCTGTGCAGGAAGTAGTCAGGACATTCAACTGGGTTCAAATAAATTATTAAATTGTTCATAATTGTTTAGGGTATTCAGTTTTTACATTTAATGTAATTCTCAATTTAAAATAATCTAACTAGATTTTTTAAAAAGCAAAACAGAAATTGTTAGTAAAATTAATTGAGAAAAGTAGAGGCAAGAGTATTTTAAAATATGTAAATAAGTATGTAATGAGCATGTGCTAACAAATAAAACATTAAAATTACTTATGACTAAAGCAATGCTAGGAAAGTACTGTGGTACTGACTTATAGACAGATATATAAACTAAGAAAATAAAAAAATAAAAAATAACTGGTATGTACATAGACTATATATGTCTGCCTGTGTGTGTATAGATATACAGATATATAATTAAAGGAAGCATAATAATATTTGTGAATAAATGGTATGGGGGCCATTTATTAGTATTTGAAAAATGTTATGCAGGCCAATAAAATATGAAATACTTCTTAATGGTAATTTTAAGTGTTCAATTAAAAAACTATAAGGAATTCTTCAAAAAATTGCAAAATTATCAAAGATTATAATATTTATTGAAGAGTGGAGAGCTAAAACTTTTCAGATTTGAAATTATAGATAAGATCAAAAAGAAAAATATTGAAAATTTGCCCATTTAAAACTGGTAAAAAATAAACAATGTAATAGGAAGATATTTGCAGCAGATATTGTTATATAAAGAATTCCATAAAGGAAATATGGACAAAGGTCATTTATAAAATTCAGATGAAAGGGAATGAATTAGGAAACAAATAGGGAAAATAATCATGCTATTGACCAGTACATACTTATTTTATTAGGCAAAAAATTTCTTTCTTTTATTTAGACCCAGTGCTAGTATTACTGAAATTCTTGGTGCCCAATTAAGTTGATAATTGAAATAGCTTTCAAAACTATAAAAATATTTATTCTATTTGATCCAAAAACCAAATTTCTTAAAACTTTAGGCATATAGATATTCATTGCAGCCTCAATTACTAAAACATATTTTAAAAAGAAAAACACTTTGGTTTCTCTGACTCTAAGATAACTTTCAGAGAAAAAAATTACTTTTTAAAGCAAAGAAAATAGTAATCATCAATTATCCCACCATCCCAAATTAAGCACAAAGTTATTATAATATTTCCATTCTTGATATTTTCCTACATATAAAAATTTTTATAATGTTGTGCTTATAATATATTAATATATGTGTTTATGATACAGTTTTTTGCTTTACTTTTTCGTTTAATACAGTCCTGAGCACTTACAATCCAGTTAAACCTATTGGCAAAATAATTTTAGTGGTATATAATTGTATATTGTATATCTGTGCCATGATTTATTTCATCATTTTTTATTATTGCACATTGAGGTTATCTCCAATTTTTCATTATTTAAATAATAATGCACCCTATAATAGCACAAAAATTAGAATAATCTGAAAGTTAAATAGTGCAATGATTAAAGTAGAATACCTCCATCCATAAAAATTAGTAAAAACTCTGCGGTAAGATGAAATATGATACAATGTCCTTCCATCAAATTACAACTCAAGATTTAGCTCTTTTAAAAAACTTTGCTCAGTACTTTACATTAGGAACATGTTTATCTCACTCCCATTTAAGATATATGATTTCTTGGTTTGCCTATGCTCTGAACCTCCAGTTTTACAGTGCTTATCTTTTTCATGCACCCTGTAGGCAGCCAGGATATGTTAATAAAATAGTGAGTAAAATCTGCCAATGAAAAGACTAAATAAGATGAACAAAACTGTTCCTTTTCTCTGTCTCTTTTTCTTCCAATTGTTTCCCTTTCTCTTTTATTATTAGGCAAACATACTATTATATCGGCTTTATGGATTAGGAACAAACGATTTTCAAAAGCTTTGGAAAATATACCACCTTAATTTTATCATGAGGTACATTCAAAGAGCAACAGTTCGATGTGAGGAAGTCAGCACCATAGATTTATCCAGCTCCTATTTGCCTTGGCATACAGGATATCAGAGTTAAGTTCAAGAACCAGCAATTCTGTAAGATGACACCTGTGAAAACACATGGCAGTTGGGCACATTTTTATCATTAATACCAAATCAGAATAGAGAATAATACCTAACACATCTCTTGAAGGCAAAGAAAATTTACTAAATATGGTTTATAGATTATGAGAATTGGGTTTCATTTCAACAATAATAATCTGGTGTGAGTTTTCTTTTTGTCTTTAGCAGGAGTGATGATGTACAAGGTCAAGTCAGATGGAAAGTCTAAATTCATTTTTCATCTAAATTCATTTCATTCACAAATGAATATGGAATGCTCATTCTCTCTCCTTTTTTTTTTTGTCTAAGTGTCCAGCAGGATGGCCATACTGTGCCCTACATAGCTACCTTTAGCCACTGTTCCAATAATTCTGAACAGCCTGGCTTATTTGGACTGTGCACACAGTCTGTCAAAGCATCTATACCTTGCTTGTAACTGTCAACAGAAAGGGCACCTTTTGGTCACACACGAGGGCACAAGTCACCCAAGTCAAAAGACCAGCGAGAGATGAAATAGTTGTTATTCCTGTCAGTATTTAAAGGGAAAGATTTTCACCTTTTTTTTACTGTAAAATTGCACTTCTCCCTTGCACAGCCCAGCAGGCTTTGAAAGCAGAAAACTTAAAAATAAAAGAATGCAGAAAACATCATAAATAGTACTTTTGAGTTGATTTTGCAATTTGTAAACTATTTCACTGTTTACACGACTCTGTTATACAAGACTTGCATGGCAGTTTATGCAGGTACGTAATTGTTCCTTTAGGGAAATGGTGTCTTCACTTAAGAGTGAGAAAGAAAAACACTCTTTCTCTTCCTACACGCAAGGCAATGACATCTGGATAAAAGAGGACTTTTTTTTTTTCTCAGTTCATGGACATGCATACATATACATACACGTGCATACAGATACAATAGTGACAGATGCAAAGCCTACAAATGTTTGAAAAATACATGACATTCTCAGCAGTCCACAACATAAAATGCCTGGCTTTCTACTCACAAATTAGTTTTATGGAGTTAATTTTCCTTTCCTACTCTTACATCCTAATTTTGGTCACTAACTATTCCACCAGAGTGTACATTTTTTAAAAATAGCAGTAGTATCTCGCTCATCATTGTAGCACAGCACATAGCTTAGAACTTTTGAATCCATTCCCATTGTGAAAAGAAAATAGTATTTCCATTACAGTTTTGTTCATATATCATTGCTCCCATATATAAAACCAAGATTGCTGAATTTTAGTGTTTATAAATTCAAGAAACTTATATAATCATAATATTCTAAATTAGTTTTCTGTTTTAAAATTTTTCCTTTCAGATTTGTCTACTTTGATTTTAAGAGAATTCTCAAAATAAAATGCTTTTTGAACTTCATAAATAGCAAAGCAATAGATACCTAGAGCAGCGGTTCTTAGCAAAGGGTCCGTGAGCTTGAATTTAAATTCAAAAGAACATTATTCTTGTGGGGACGTGTTGGTGCGGGTATGATATATTTATTAAATAATGCACAGTATAGTGTGGATTTAGTAAGGGTCCGTGGTTTCCACCTGATTGGCAAAGGGATCCGTGGAACAAAAAAAGTTTAAGAACCCCTGACCTAGAGCCATCAAAAGCTACTATATTATAATTAGCACTATACTCGTTAAATATAAGTCACAGAGACTTAAATCTTCAGTCTGTTCATATCCCGGTGGAGCCCTGAATCTCAGCAGAGTTGCAACACCTACTCCCCAGTTCATTGGACTCACCCAGGACAACTAACAAAAGGATGATGATGGACAATGCCCATCCCAAATAAAACCAGAGAGTATCCACAACTGCAAATGAGACAGTTCCTGCAATCTGCCCCATGGGATCTAAGCCCCCTCTCAATCAGAAACAGAGTGGGCATCACCATGCCAAAATCCCCAAGATTGAAGAATGAACAAACATAAGGGAAGAATGCAACTATGGTCTAAAGTAGACTTATTATTATTATGGTAATGGAAGAAATTGTAACATTGATATTAAGGCAGTGGCCACCAGAGGTTCTGAGGAGAGGGAAAGGGAAGAATGGGTATAACATGGGGGTATTTTTGGGACATTGGAATTGTCCTGCATGACATTGCAATGATGGATACAGGTTATTATACATTTTATCAAAACCTATAAAATTGAACAGTGCAAAGTGTAAACTATAATGTAAACTTTAGACCAGGGTTAGTAGCAATGCTTCAATAAGTGTTAATCAATTGCAACAAATGTACCACAACTAATAAAAGATGTTGTTAATGGGGGAAAGTGTGGGCAGGGGAAGGAGTGGGGTATATAGGAATCCCCTATATTTTTTATGTAACATTTATGTAATCTAAAGCTTCTATAAAAATAAAATAATAAATTAATAAAATAAAACAAAAAGCTACTATAAATTAATAATGATAGGTAATATTTACTGAGCGCTATACTATTTCACAGAAGATCTAAAAACCATCTCTTGAGATAAGTACCCTCCTCTTTATTATCACCCCCATTTTATAGAAAAGGAAATCCAGCTCTGAAGAGGTTAATAACTGGTCCAGGGTCACAACACCATGTTAACCAAAGCTAGAATCTGAGCCCTCATTTCGATGACTTCAAAACTTCTACTCTTAAATACTTTATTCTGTTATTTGCTTAATAATAATTGCATGCCTCTCTGACCTGTTTTCTCCATTATAGAAGCTAGCAAAATCCATTTGCTAGGGCACAAAAACACCAAAGCTATTTTTAGCTTAAGAAATCTGAAAGATCAATGTTGGACTCAATGGCCAATAGCCCCTCTAAATCAGGTTTTAATCAAAGTAGATATTTATTTATTTATTTAATACACTCTAATTGAGCCCCTGGTATTTGTAAAGCATTCTCTATACATAATTAAATTCCATAATTGTTTTAATGAAGCAAAATGCTTCTATTACGTCAATAGTATAAAAAAGATTTGGTTTGGTGATTGTGGACAATTTTCACATAACTGGCAACTCTTACATGTAAATAAAACAAGCAATTCTTAGTGCAAGTCTTTTTAAATAAAAGTGGATACAACAGAAATAATAGAAAGCAATCACTGATGAGAGGATGGAAAGCTGTACACTGAATCCTATCTATAGACTTTTTAAAAAATGATTAATTCTCACCTAGTATTATAGATTTATACTTGATCTCATACAATGGCATATAAATGCAACAACCACAACTACAGAATTTAGATAATCTTGGGAAGGATTACATCATCAATAACTCCTATTAATGTTAAGGAAACACGTCATTCAAAAGAGACACTTTCACGTGGAAGACTGAGATTTTACTAAATTTGTGCATCTTTTACAAACCCATAGGTAGTTTTATGTCACTGAGCATGCTGGACACTGTAACATGAAAAAGAACTCAAGATTAAATCTGCCACACCCAGTGTTCTGAAATCTGTACCTCAGCTGCATCAGCTCAAGATATATTTATCCTTCTTCAGAACTGAATAGCCAGACAAAGTCAACAGCCTTTGGCCAGCTTGTTTACCCCTACTAGCTAGGAGAGACCATTGGTAAAATATAATTTTCCTCCCTCGAATTCAAAGAAAAGAACAGTGCCTGCTAATGTGCTGTTAGGGAAGCAGCATAAAGTGCCTGACTCTAGCACTTACCTGCTCTACAACCTCAAGCAAGTTATATAACCTCTCTGTGCCTCAATTTCTTTTATCAATAAAGTGGGGATAATGGTAGTCCCTACTTCTGAGGAGAGATATAAGAATGAATGTGATCATGTAAATGGCATATGGTGAACAATGAATAAACAACTTTGCTTCCCAACAGTTAGCCATGACTAAAACTGTGGGAAAAACCTCACTGTGCTTGCTTCCTAGAAGAATTAATCGATCTTACCATTCTGACATTTTCCCCAAAAACTCCTAACAAATGCACTGTTTTATTTAATGCCAAACATTCCAACTGGGTCCCTTTACCGCGGCCCTCTAAGGAAGGGGAAGTTAATGACTAGACACAGAAATGTATCCTGGGATGTGATGAAGAGGTTAGGCTAATAGTGGATAGAAGGACTTAATATATATTCTGTTTGCTTTTACTGAATCTCTAAGAAAAGAGACCCAAAAGATATTTTCAAAACTTAGGTTAGACTTAAAAGTTATCTGGCACTGTGAGCCAGATTCTCCCAATCTGTCAGCTGCTGTCTTTTAGAGAAATTTTATGCCCTGCAGCAGTTGAGACACACAATAATTCATAAGTGTGACTTCCAGAAACACCCATTTTACACAATACCAGCATTAAGCATCCAGACTCCTAAGGTGTAAAGTACAAGGATGAGTCAACCAATAGAGTAAGGATTTTAAGGGGGAGGGTTCTAGCTAGTTTAAAGCTGCCTTAATTAATTGCCTAACACCCTCATCATTTCCCAAATATTTATTTCTCAGATTAAATCAAAGTATATAAATTGGTTTGTGGGATTTGGGAAAAGAATTTGTGGTTCTCCTAAATATGAATGGTAACACTATGGACTATTATAAACATAAAAGAGGAACGTCAAAGAACGATAGCAACAGCAATTGGAAATGCATAGCAGAAAGATTACAAGTTTGTGTCATGAATTTTGTCATCTCTGATAATACAAAAATAAGACTTCCCATAGGAGAAAGTCTATAAGCATATTTGCTCACAATTTCAGTCCTGAATTTAGCCAGACAGTATTTTCACTGGTCTTATAAAATAGGAGGAAACAGCCAAATTCCTCAAATGAAGAGCACGTGATTAACCACTTAAAAAAGGAAGGTGTCATGGGAGTGACAAGTTTTAAGTTGGCCAATTTAGGGGCAGTCATTTAAGGTTTATTTCTTTATCATTAAATAAGAATATAATTGTAAAAAAATACTTAAAGACATTGAACCTTTTAATATGGCGATTTACTGTGAAATTTTTGAAAAATTAGTAATACCCATTAGTTTTGAAATATTATGAAACATTTCTCAACATGTCATTATTTTAGTAGATATTAATTTGAAGGTATTTGGAAAATGTAAACATATAATAAAAAGCTTTTTAGCCTAAAAATATGAAACAGAATCCTTATAAATATATTATCTTCATTTTTGATATGTTTTAAAATAGATATGTACATTTCAGTACCTATCAAACACTTAATAAAAGATGACTCCTCAAGGCAATTTGCAAACTATAGTTTCATCTAGATATATGTCAGTGTAAATCAGGAACCTTCAGTTCACTGGTTTTCTAAACAAGTATGCCATAATCTCTGCTAGCTCTGTTTCTGTGAGGCCATCATAAATCTACCATACAGCACTGCTTCCTCAGAACACAGTAACAGATGCAAATACTTTAGTATAGTGAACTATACATACAGTAAGTCTTCGCCTATGGGCATATTTCATTTTAACAAAATCTTAATAAAAATGCAACTATCATGTTTATTAACTACACCTATGTTATCATACTTTACTGGAAACTACATTTTCTGTTAGCCTAGAAATTGAAGTTGGGATAGATATTCCTTTTAATGTATACACATATGTGGTTTGCATATAATGTCTATTAAATTAACCAGGGTGGACTTTGGTGAATTGAATACAAACCTAGATTCAAATGGAATATAAATATTTTTCTCAATTTGCTACCGCTGATGTTTAATTAGCTTTGAGCTAAACCAGCTAACATTACCCAAATGGAAGAAGCAACTAAGATTCATTATTTTAGATTTAATTCTAATACAGAAGGTGTCTTAGCTTTAAAAACGGTAAAATAAAATGTATACAAATATTTAATTTTCAGTCTTTAAACATAAAATGATACCTTAAAACCAGAAAAAAATTAAAAGCCTTCCCCCTTTCTGGACTTATATTTTATAGTTTTGTATTTATTGAGTGCATTTACAGGCTCCCCTAGGATGTGAAATGTATGGAAATATATGTGCATTACTAAAGAAAGAACTAAATTTATTCTTTCCCCACATCATGCTCTTTTTTGCAGTAGAGGTTTTTAATTCAATACAGAGCTAGAATGAGATGGAGCCAATTTCCTGGTCTATATGTGTGACAAATGCTGAAAGTGGCACGAGATTAACAAATTAGTTGAAGTATAGATCTTAAAAGATTTTTTTCTGTGTCTCTAAATCAAAATTCATACTTTATTTGAAATGAAGTCTTCTCTAGAATTCAATAATGACTAAGGATATCTTATTTTTCTCTATTTAAGATAAAAAAGATGGGACGTTATATATAACAACATACTATCAAATTGATAAAAACAATTTCTTATTTGTAGGATAACTTATAAAGGTTATATATTTGGAATATGAAATTATTTTAATTTATAACCCCAATGTGTGTTTGCTAAAGATTAAAATTCTTTTCAAAATAAAGTTATACCCAAAATAAAAGCATAAAATGAAAAGCAAGGGTATACTTTATTCATTTCTCTATTGTTCATGGGTAAAAATAATGTTTAAAATGTAACATGCTAGATAAATATACTTGCCTTCCTAAAAACATTTCTTAGCTCGGTTTTAAATAAAACTACGAAGCTTTGCTTTTCCCAAACCTCAGAATCATTTGCTTGATATAATCCAGATATTCAACACCAAACAATAAAAACATCTGTGACAATAAAAGCATGTAACAGTTGTGGAATTGTTTAATTTGGGAGAAAAATTGCTATGTTTAATAATCACATGTGCATGAATTGATTTTTCCTCTTTGTCCAAGAAACTTTTATATTTTGCAAATGGTGGTGTGTTTTTTAAATGGAATTTTAACTTATGATGTAAAAGAGCTTTATAAAATATATTTTGAAATATGTGTTTTGGATTTGACTCACTCATTCAGCTTTAGAGCCTTGTCATAGTCCACCTGCTTTGCTTGAGCTAAAAATGTAGAAAAATAACGGCATTTTAAAGCAAGCACAATCTTACTTGTTCTACTCAAACATGATAACATGCTTAAAATTCAAGAAGAGCTCTATCCGGGTTGTATGTCTCCGTCACCCAGTCTCCTTTCACATATCTGTTCATGTTGACAGACTATGTCATAATACATCAACAGAAAGATCAGAACAGAAGAACAAAATTTCATCGCCTGACAGCAAGAGGAAAACTGATTTTCAGTATTAAATTAGTAAAAATATACCACTACCTCACTTCCCGTAAGACTACTTACTACTTTTTAAAAATAAGGTGTCTGCTATAATCTCAAGTATATGCAAAGGCAATTAGGCTGGTTTATACCTTTGGCCTCACCCTCTGACTGACAGTCTATTTTCATTATAGCCTCTTTATGTTATTTTATTCTTTTATGTCTTGGGAGGACTTTAGAGAATTTTTCCAAAAAAAAAAAACACAATTTCTTAATGGCACACATGGTATAATACACTTGAAAAGATACCTGCCAAATAGTGTGAGGATAGGCTCTCCAATATTAATCATCAGCTGAAACCTACTAACCATTGAAATGGAAATGGATATTTAACTACTGATAAAAGTTAGGTACCTTTTTTCAGGAGAAATTTAACAATACCTGTAATAATAATTTAATAATACCTGTAATAATACCTGTAATGTCTTTTGCAGCCTAGGACATAATCTGTCACTTAGGCGTTAATTTTGCCCCTGTTTGAACACTCTGCATCATATGCACTTCTCTTTTTGTCTATTATCCTAGAGCTGTGCTATTCCCAAATATTGACAGCATCTACTTTTATCAGCATTAACTGCTCTGAAGCTTCCCAGGCTCATGCTCAGCTCTATTTCTTCCTATTGATTATCTTCCTCACTCCAGCAGGTAGCTAGCCAGCGAGGCTGTCCTGAGAAATAGCTTCCAATGACTTTATACGCACAATTTACACGGAATTGTTTAAAGAAGATATTAGCCTCAATACAAATCAGTGAACCTCATTTAGTCAATACCGCACAATTCCGCTGTTGGCACCCTGTCACATGTTAGTCTTTACAGTCAGCTGCCATTCCCAATCTTCACATTAGCCATAGTATTTAGTTTCATATTAAAACGAAAACGGGTTTTTTTGCTTTTGCTTTTCTTTTTGAAACCTTTTCAGTATCCTTTTTACATCACTTCACTGAGCCATGTGATAGTAATATATTTTGAAATATAAAAAACCTGAGATTAAATGTTTGATTTTTGACAGTGTTCTTAAATATAATAAATTCAAAAGGAAATACTGTTAAGTTAAAATGGAGTGTTTTTCATTAAGTCCAATCAAATGGTAGACAACAAAGGATCTTTTATTTGAGAATATGAAGTGAAAATGAAAACCAGAAAACCTTTACTTAGAAAAGGTCCAGCTAAATTATATTGGAAGGAGGTCTCCAGATTGAACTAGGGTGTTTCTTTTGCTAAAAGTGAATTAAACTAAGATATGTTATGAGGAAATATTTTACAAAGAAGCAAACTTAATGCTCTTTGGAGATGAAAATAAGGTATAAAGACAGTTGACTTTGGAAATAATTCTAAAGAAAGATCACATATGAAAAAAATTGCCACAGCATCTGATCTTTTCTTATAATCATAATAGGGAAATGTTTGGGGAAAAGTAATGCTAGTCCCCTCATTCTCTTCCATGGCAATGCTGTAAAACTAGAGAAGGAGTGTTTACATTTCAGAATTGCCCCTCCTTAAACTACTGGTTTATGATAGTTAATGAGATGATCTCCAAATGTTGAAAACAGGAAAATTCAAATGAAAATTTAAATGTGAAATATAATATAATGAAATAACTAAGCAACATAATACTACTCTGAATGTTTGTGCAAATATTGTAAAATGAACTGCAACACATTAAAATTCTTCAGTGGTTGTGTAATACATAAGTGAAGGTTTACATGTAAAAGCTTTAGCTATAAAAAAAAAAAGGATTTTTATATCACATTATCCTAAATTTTTAAACTTGAAAACATGACTAACATCTTAGAGTATATTCTGAAAATTGTCCTTACATCTATTTGCATATTTCTCTGTAAACTGAAATAGGTATGAATAAAGCATACTAACCAAAATAGTCTGTTATAAAATGTATCCCCTAGCTTCGGTGGCTGGATTGCAATACGATTTGGGGAATATAAATGGTAGAGAAAATAATAATTTCAGTTTGGAAGATTTTTTAAGAGTTGTCTATCTCACATTTTAAGTAAAAATCAAGAGCTGAACAAAATGACAGTTTTAAATAAGGACCAATAGTAGATAAGAGCAACATTTGGAAACTTAATCTAGGAAAACAATTGAAAATAGAATTACATAACAAATTATTGTAAATATCTACATTTTTACCTTTTTGACTATGAAATGTTAAAGGTGATTTTTATATGACCTTTTCTTCCTTCTCTTTTCTCTTTAAATATCATTGGTTGGGAACTGGGGTTCTGAAACCCAGGTAGAAAAGACACGCTAAAAGATGACCAGTCTAATCCTAACCGTACATCTTTTCACACATTTATTGCAAACTGACACTCATATAACAGCTTTTTTTTTTTTTTATCACAAAGATTCAACAAAGAACAGTTCAGTTACCAAGGGGAAAACGTACCCCAGGAAAGAACGAAATGCCATAACTGCATATTCACACTATATAAACACAGGTGTGGCAAGAATAATTGTAATAATTGTGTGTGACAGCAATTTACCATTTAAGAGAAGTCAATAATCTAAACATGATAGTATTTAAATGTAATTATGTATATATACATATATACATACATATTACTTGTAATGCACAAATATCAATTCCAGATCAAACTGAAATGCACAAATGCTATTTGGCTTTTCTAGTTTAAAAATTCTTTTATTAATATGCATATAAGCTTTTATATATTGTACGTATCTCTATCAATTAAATTACAAGGGTTTCATCTTAGTCCATTTTTCATGATACTTTTATATAAATAAAACCATATACTTTATATATTGACTGAAACATAAGAACATTCTCAATGAAGCAATCTAAACACAAACAATGAGAGCAAATTAAGATAGATTTTTGAAACTAACAGCAACAAAATAATCAGGTAAATATTTCAGGGAAATAAAGATACTAATATTTTTCCCAAAAAAATCTTTCCAAATTAATCATGACACTTTAAATGTAAATGGATGCTGGTTTCAACTTACACCAAAATATGAAACGTTCAAGCAATGATGTTCTATAATAACTTTTAAGAGAAACTATAGGTCTAAAAGAAATAGTTTTGTCTTGATTAAATTATTTAAATATAAAGAAAAATTGGTTTTCTTTTCTCAGTACATTAAGACCCATCTGTAAAGGAAAACCTGATTGAGTATGATCTCTAATTCTTATAAACCTTATGAATGCTCATATATTTTGGTGCATATTAAAAAGCTGTAGTGATTGCCTGCATAGATTACTAAGATGAGGCCAGGAAGCAGGAAAGTCATTTCATTGCATTAAACTTAGTAGCATAAAAATGCTATATTGAGTATTAAAATTTCAAATAAATCACTTTTCTATAAATATTCTGACTAGTAAAATCTAGTCAGAAAAAATATTTTAGATCAAAACTTAACTTAAAAGAACAATATTAAATTCTATGTAGTATTATCTTTTTTAAAAATGTAAATATAATATATCCAAACTAAAATACATATGACATTTTATCAGGAGAAATGTTTTCATTGTTAAACTAAAAATGAACACATTAAGGTGATTATTACATTGTCATACATATAAATATATATCTTTTAAAATATGTAAGCATTTCATTTAATCCTAATTTTCCTTTTTTACAATATATCATAAGTATATCATAATTAATTTTTAATAAAGTGGGAATATTTTAAAATATCAACTAACACATACATCTATCCTAAATGTAAGACAATTTTGTTTAAATCAAAATAAAAGTCAAATTAGCTAATTAGGATTTATTTTATTTTATATCCATAAGTTTATAGAAAAACTGTATAAGCAGAGTACAATATTTAAGGAAATTAATATTAGCCTTTGTATACATAGAGAGTACATTTATGCAGATATGATCATCTGTGGAATAGGCAGCTATATCATTCTTATATATATTTATATATTGTCTATATATTTCATATTGAGAAGAAAAGGATCCTCATAATCTATAATAAAGTGTGTGTGTGTGTTGAGAAGGCAAAAAAGAATTGGTAGCTCTAAAGAAAGACGTATTAAAGGTATGATATTAACATGTTTGACTATGACTGTGAACTTATTATATATAAAGAATATAACTTATTACTATATAAAGAAATATCCATGGTAATTTTTCTCTCTTCTCTCCCTTTCTCTTCCCTTTATGTGTGTGTGTCTGTGTGTGTGTGTGTGTGTGTGTGGCCTATCACATTTGGGATGAAAGGGAAAGACAACTGTACGGAAATTTAAAAGAGGATTCTTTGGTTAAAATTACAACTGAAAGCGTAACTCCAACTGGCACTTCTTTTCTAAAGTATGAAATAAAAGGCATGAGAATCACAATGTATTTTGAAGGTTGTCTGTTAAAATGTTTTCCTATGTGAACATGTATTTGAATCATTAGTAACACTTTAGTTTTATAAAATATCCTAAAAGTAAGTATGAAAATATTATGGAATATACTTGATGGGTCACCTTTGTAGCCTAAACATCAAGACTCTGAGTAAAGACAAATTCTCTTATCATTTGATTTAGACGCAAGTGTTTCAAATCCCCTAGTATGTTGTTTTTTTTTTTTTTTTTTTTTTATGTATATCTACTTTTAGGTTTTACAAATGCCATTTTTTCCCAAAAATTCTGGGGCAGAAAAGGAAATAATGTAGGGTTATATAACAAGAATTTACATAGCTACCTAATAATTAATATCTTAGCCAACTTTATGATTAATCATTTAAATAATCAAACCTCTGTAATATTGGTGATGTCATTAAATGCCTTCCTAAGAAAAGAGCACCTTATAGTAACATTTCATAACATCTGACTACCTAGATACCTGAAGCCTTTAGTTAAAAAAATTTTTTCTGTATAAAATTTCTATTTAAACTACAAGGCAGCAATGTTGTTTGCCAAGGAGTTGACAAAAAGTAGTAGACAAGAGTTATCTGTGAACTCTTAAGTGGACATATTCATTTTATAATTCCTAGGTAATTAACAAGGATAAAACTACCCTGCAATGCCTCCCTCCAAAATGGTAAGCTAATGATACAATGGAATAAAGCAAGTTATGAAGGTGGAAGGGGGGGATAGAGGGAGGAATACCTTTTTCTTGGCACCACAAAGGGTTGAGGGTCTAATTATTTTTAAGTATAATCCAACCAACCTCTTCTCATGCTTAGCTGCACTGAGTGACACTATTTGTGATGCCCAGTGTGCTGAAACTGAGCAGGTTGCTGTCAGTTTAAAAATGACTATAATAAAAGTGACCATGAAGATGGATCTTGTGATTTTGCGTTTCTAATCAGTCATCTGTGAAGAACACTTTTGCTTTGATTCAGCAGACTGGTGACAGCCATGATTGATAGCGCACGAGGATGAAAAAAGGTTATTAACTGTCTTCCTATTAAGCTCAATGTATTACCCCTCTAGGTGCATCTCATACTTTGAGTTAAAGTACTTACACTCAGGTAAGGTCAAGAATGAAGTCTATGGAGACAGGATCCATCCTGTTGAAAACGAACAAGGAATTCTTGTGTTGATTTTTTTTTTTTAACTTAACATTTAAACAACATTTAATTCCACTGTCTTATTCATTAGTTAAAACTGAGAGATTTCCTCTTTCAAACAACATCTGTACTAGGAAACACAAAAGCTATAGAAAATAGCTTTAAATGCAGAGATTTGAACATAGAGCTAACTAGCAACATGTATGTGTCATATATATAAACCTGTATTTAAACAGATGGTCATGCAACATATAACCCATGTAGGTACTTTTAAAGGCATACTCTAAAATTGCTTTATCATTTAAAAAAAGAAATATCTATATTAGGTATGCAAGATTTTAAAATTTTTTCAGTCATCCATAAGAGGCAAGTTGACAAAGAAAAACTTAAAATTTCCAAAAATTCAAAGGATTTATTAAAATAGCTAGATATGTCATCTTTTGGTTTGAATGTAATGTATTAATTTATTAATTTCATCTCATTTTAGTTTTTTTTCACTAGAAGTATTAGATATAAATGAACTTTTGAATGACAGTATCTATGTGTCCTTAACTAGCATACATAACACACACAAATAGGAATATAGGTCCTGCAATATTTAAACTTTCCCAGTAACTGGGGTTATACTATTGAATGAAATCATACAATTTTAAATGTTATTAAGTTTCCAGTGTTTGTTTATTTTTTTCTGAAGCCAAAATGTACTAAAAGATGTTGTGCACTTCTTTTAACTGCTCAATAGAAACATTTTAAATTTAGAAATTTAGTTCTGGGAGATAACAGATTAAGTATAAGAATTTACATTTTAAATTAGGATATTATGTTTCTTCTTACACTGCCCACTCAACACACTCAGCATATGTCAAATGTAATGAGAATAAGTAAAAACTATTTAAGGATTTCAATAACTTGGCATTGGGTTAAACATTTAAACTAGAATGAAATTTCAGCTCTGTGTGCTTGGTGGATCTTCATTGAGTAACTCTGCAAAGTGGCACAGAATAAGAGATTGCTACCAGAATGCCATTAAAGTTTCAGTGCAGCGGAAATCGTATTACACCTAAAAGTTTTCTCTAGTATATCATGACCTGTTTCTCCATCTCAGTTATTATACCTGTTTTTGGTCTGTAATAAATTATATTTGGAAGTGTAATTCGGGATCCATCAACAATGAAATATACAATAGGTAAAAGAATGAAGTTCAAAATTTCACTGAACTTCTTTTTAGAGTCACAAAAATTGCTTCTTTATCCTTCTCTACTTAATATTGCTATTGCTGTTTATAAGAAGCCTTTCCCAGTTCTCTTAATATTTTACACATACCAAGTATAGTTCAAATGCTCATCCACTGAGAGCCTCTTCCATTAAAAAAATGTTTGATCAATATGAAAATTATTTATTTAATTAATTGGGTTTATATGGAATGGACTTAAGTGTAGATTTTTAAATTCAAATATGATTTCCTCAACATGATACTTTATATTATTAAATGGGTTCTTCGTTTTGTACTACATAACTTCAACATTTAAGCTTGCAACCTGAAATTTAGATGCCAAAATTGAAGTAAGTGGCAGAGGGGGACATATGGCCAATTATAGCATTCTATATTCTTGCACAACTATTTGTCAAAAGTTTCACAAAGAAATTATAAGTTAATAATAATAACATGTTGTGTTTCCTCAAAACATTGTTTGCTTTTAAAATCAAAAAGGAAAACTGCAATTCCAATCTATCTCATGGTAATATACATGATGCTCCAAAATATAAGTGATATTTCTGTCTTCCTCCATCTGCTTCATCTGGAGTTTCTCCAGGAAATTAAGGAAATAAAAAGGTGGAGTAGGCCCAAGAGGAACAAGCACATTTCCTAGTTACACATTCCCTGGTCTCCGTTTCTTCCCTTTATCGTTGAAGATCTAGGACACAACCTTATACACAAACAAAAGATTTTATGAAAGAATGAGGCAAAGACAATTTTAGGTAAAGTTTGGGTCATTTCCAAGGAAGTCTGTTAGCATCACTGAAACTAATGTTGATCTATATTTTGCAGAATCCAGCCCTGCAGACAATAGAGGTTTAAAACGCAATGTTTTCCTTTATGTTTTTTGGAACCCAAGAACAAAGTGTTATCTTAATGTTGTAAATGATAGATTGGCAAAGAAAAAAAAAAAATCCACACATTTGTGCAACCCCCTTAACGTTTGGTTCTGAGGCTATTGCGACTTGTTTTCATTGACTGCTGGGGCGCAAGGCATCTTTAGTTTGCAATTTCTCAGACCTGGATTCCTTTTAACTTGAAACTCTCCCCTTAGCTCTTCCAATCAGACAAGCATCCTCCCTCCTCCTCCTCCATTTCCTTCTCCTCCAGAGCCTACTGCGGGACATAGGATGAGGGTGTGAACTGTGTGGTGCACATATGTGTAGCCAGAGCTTGGAGGCTGGCAGCTGCTGTCCATTCCCAGACTGTGTACCTGAGCGCAGTGGCCGCTCTGCTCTTCCGCACAGCCCACTCCTGCCAGCAGTGTTGCTGCTGTCAGGCCAGCGGTGATCTGATAGGCTTGTCGGGTTGCCATGGTGTTGACTTCTTGCCTCTGAGGAGCTGCCCAATGGCTGGAGGTCTGGGATTAAAGCGGGAAGAGGCAGCGGCCGCAGCGAATTTCAGCGGCAGCTGCAGAAGCTAGAAACAAGAGGGAAGAGGACTAGGACGAGGTCTTTAGACAGCGCTCCGGTCCCGAAGCCAGGGATGCCAGTAAGAGAAGGAGAAGAGAGTGGAAGTGTGAAAAGGTGACCACTCAAAGCCGGAAGGTCTAAGTGAGGGGACTGAGACTTGCTAGGGAATAACTCATGAGCAATCTTCGCGGTCTAAGGGGGAAAATCTTCCAGAATTCGTTATTACTCACACAGGACATTATCAGGGCGGGTGTTGGGATTGGGAATACAAGGGCGTTAATAGGGACCGAAGGTGGGTGATACACATCCTCCCACACCTCCACTCCTCATATGGACAACGAAGTTATTTGACAAATAAACAGCCGCTATCCAGAGAACTTTAAATCAAGGAAACTAACTTATTCCGAGCGGAGAAAGTGCAATTAGACGGCAACTGAGTAAATGAAATAGTTGCTTGGATCGGTGGCGGGTGGGGATGGAAAGGCGGGGGGAGGGGGAACCAGAGACTGCATGCGCACAACCCCAGACGGAAATTGTAAACTGGGAAATGAAAGGGAAAGAACCCGCTTCTGTTATAAATTAGTAGGTAGGTGAAGGTTACGCAAAGAAGAAAAGGGAAAGTAAAGCTGTTAAAAAGAATAGAATAAAGCCCCTGGGAGTTCCACCCGAAATACCCCCTCACTCCCAAATCCACAAGAGGAGTAGGAGGAGGAGAAAAAAGAAGAAAAAAAGTGCATTCTGGTGTGATGAGAACTCTTTGGAATGTCTGGAGGAAAGTATAGAAGTGCTAGGGTAAGAAGACCCGGTGCTAAATAAATTGCAGGGAAGAGAGATGGAGGAAAGGGCGGGGAAGGAAAGAAAAATTCGGCTATTTACCGAAGAGATTTAGAGATTCAGAAGAGTGGGATCCCTATAGAAGGAAAAGAAGTACAGAAGTTCAGACCAGTCGTGTAGAGGAAGGAGAAGACGCCTAGAGTCAGTAAGAGAAAAGGAGGGGGAGGGGGAAGGTGTGTGCTGCTGCCGGAGGCCGTGGGACGGCAAGCACGGTCAACTGGAAGGAGTCGGAGTCAAAGAGCAACTGCTAGGACCGAGAGTAGAGGCTTAGGATTAAAGAGATCGAGGCAGTCGACGAGAGCACCGCGGGGCAGGACCAGCGAGCTGGAAGCCAGGTGCCGCGCAGCCCGCGCCCAGACTCAGGGCGACGCTGGGACTTTTCTGGCAAGGAGGAGGAGAGCGGCTCGCTCAGCATGCGGGAGTCACGATTCACCGCGAGTCCCAAACCCACGCCTCACTAACTTCTTTACAGCCACTTTCATTGATTTTCTTTAACAAATAAACACAATACCCGTTACAGCAACACTTCCTCTTGTCGCAGCTAGACTGCTATAAATTCTCGTGGCTGCATTTCTCCGGACAGCAGTTTTCCTATCCCCAAATCCCTTAAAAGATAACTGTGTGATCACATTCAGGCTTGGAGTGGCTAGTCCTCATCCCCTCTATAATTTGGGAATCACCTTTTAGAATAAGTAGAAGATAGGTTCAGACTAAAGTTTGAAAGCCCGGTAGGGCTGGCTCTTATTTGCATATTAATTTTTGCTAATAAGCAGTAACTCAGTTCAGAAACAAACCGCCAGCAAAGAAAATTGGCTCGTTACAAACAGCAGGGAAATTAACACCAGTCGGGCAGCCACACCTAAACTGTTTCTCTTGAGTTGACTCTGAAAACAACCCTTTTAAAAAGAAAGAAAGAATTTATTTTTAAAGTAGCCCCCCTTCAATAGCGGTTTCTGCACGAGGTTCTTCTATACATGTCAAAGGGTTGTTGAATTATTCATTATTGTAATTACTATCATCATTGTCATTATCCCTTTCCATGTGGAAATAATTTTATTATCGTAATTTGATATCTGAAGAATTTCCTGTTAGTCGTTTGATAATCACTTTTTTCTGCTGAAAAGAAAAGTTTTGTTTATAAATGAGATAGAGAAAATGCTTAAAATGCTTTGATGTTTGCTATAGATTTCCGTTTATCTAATCGATCGCAATGCCAATAAAATCGATTAAAGGTTTAGTGTTTTACAAACAACCATTTTGTGCTTTTTGATTTTATGTTCAGAATGATTTTAATAAAGCTAATGTTTTCCTTTAACATTCTCCCTTAAAAAAAAAACCTCCATCGTTTTCTCTTTTATTATTAGAAATTGCCACTTAAAGCTCTTCTAATAGGAAAATAAACAAAAAATATAAGCAATGGCTGAAATGGTTTAAATTTCATTCTCTTGTTGCTCAAGGTATTTAAATAAAGCCCTTTAAAATCTTGGTGAATTATATGCGATCATTCAGTGATTGCGGAATATTAAATTAAAGTTAGATAAATCCGCATTGAAGGAGGCAGCACCCAATCCTGAATTTATTTCCCATTTTCTCTAACAGCATCACTGCGCTGCTCTCTTTGCAATGACAATGTGCCAAATCTGAGCATTTTGAAAACATTTTCCATATGCTTTAACAGGGGACTGATAGACAAAGAAGAAAAGGAGATGATCTTTTTGCTCTGAGGTATATTTTCTTTAACCTTTTTCTCTTAGACTTTCAATGATAATCTTTTTAAAGCAAAAGTTTGAAAATCATTTCATTCTTTTTTTTTTTCTTTCACCTTTTTTGGTCTCTTTTATAATTAATTCCTGAAGTGGACTTTCAGTTACAATTTAATGTAACTGAAAGCTCTAATTTCTATACCTTGACAAACCACATTTTGTTTCAAAATCTTTGATTCATTTAGTTTTTGCTAGCTGACTTTTGCAATTAAAGATGGATTTAATTATATCTTTTGTAACTTAGATCAGATGGGTGGGTTGTTTGCTATAGGATTTAACGGTGCTTTTGTGTCTAATATTTAGGGATGTTACATACAGAGGTGATGACTTTTCTTCAACTATAAAAATCTGTACTTTTGTCTTGGACATGTGGCTGTTTAGATTAATGCAATACCTGTTTAAAAATATTTCTGTTTGGTGACTGGAATTTAGTATATTGTCTACACAGCATTTCATTGCCTAGCTATAGATGCTTTTAGGTTTAAAAATTCACTTTATTGTCTGTTCAGTGAAATCACAGTTATTATTTTTCCCATCTGGATCATTGTCTCTTAGAACTCTTCCCCAGTAGGAATGTAAAATTTCTGTTGGATATTCTTGCTAGAAATATCTCCATGTATATTTGAGGAGGGTGTGCCTGTGATCCAGTGTTTGGGTGGTGTGATTGTATCTTTGTGATGATGGGTATGATAAGGAGTTCTCATTGATTTGCAAAAGAGCTGTGGAAGTGCTTGTGAAGTTAGTGAACTGCTATTGTTTGGAGAGAGTCCTGTCTGATTTTGTTTATAAACACTCGGCTGGTTGCCTGGAGGAAAAGGAGGTCACAGCAGTGTCTGAGCTCTGACCTCTGAAAGGCCAGAGGTGTCTGACTTTTTCCTCTGTTCCTCCTTTCCCTTCTCCCTTCTCTTAATTCTTTCTTCCTCAGACCCTCTAGAATCTCTCTCTCCCTTCCTCATTCATTTCCTTACCTGTGTCTAACTTTACCTAATGCCCCCCCCCCAAAACCAGGACTGAACCTCCAGAAAAAAAAAAAAAAGACTAAAATGGATTTACTCTGGTGTAAATGCCAAAAATGGACTGTAGTCTAGGAAGAATAAATATACAGGGATATGGAAGTACAGAGAAAGAGACCTGGGGATAGGAGAAGGGAGAATTTATGATTTTTATCTATCTATCTATCTATCTATCTATCTATCTATCTATCTATCTAT